>JBBMOL010000060.1:0-1200000 GCA_037954665.1 Laguncularia racemosa | reverse complement strand
TGTTGTTTTGTTAGTTAACTGAAGTTGATTTGATTCAATGAAGTGGTCGCTATTTCATATTGAATGAGTTGACTAGGACAATGCTCCACAAGTAAATGTCTCCTCATTCTTTGCTTCTTATGAAATTGCCACATATCATGAAGAAGATTTAAAAAAGTTGCTCATATGCAATAGATATTTATTCTTTATGTAGTAGATATTGAAAAGTTAGCCCAAATGTTGAATCTAGTGGACAACCTTTTAAAATTTTCATTAAAACATTGGTGGTCCCTCTATCCAATAGTGAGAGGGTAGCTAAGATAAGCAAGGCGAAGCTATTGGCTATGCATCCCACAGATGGAGCAAATTCGACCCTTATAGGAATGAAACTTTTTTTAAATCTTTTGGCTTGAAATTTGCTCCAAATGATTCAAAAGTTTCAAAACCTTAGATACAAAGAACTTTGACCCATTTATAAACAAGATACTATCATTAACAAAACTACTTAAATGAGAGGTCCATGTAGAGTTGCTAGTCTTGTATCTAAAGGAGGGACAATGTTTGATAAAGATTATTTAAACCCTCTGATAAATGTTTTGGAGCAAGAATAAAAAGAGTCAAAGAGAGGGGCTCACCCTAACAAAACCCACAAGATGAACTAGTAAAACCATAAGCATTACCATTTACAGAAACTAGGAACAAGTTATTACATATAATTCTTTTGACCTTATAAGTAAATTTCTAGTGATCTCTTCGGTTATTAATCACTAGAAAAAGGAATACCTGGTCAAGTCTATCATATGCTTCCTTCATGTGAAGTTTCATAGTGAGATTCCCTCCCCTTACTTAATTGCTGAAGTCATACATTAGCTCCTGGGCAAGAACGGTGTGGTTAAAAATGTTTTTGCCCTTGATAAGGCATGTTTGATTCAAACTGATTATCTTAGGAAGGACCACACTTAGTATAGCTATTAGTTAGAATTTTTAAAAGATTTTAGAAGATATATTATAATGACTTAAACGTGGGAAGACTTTCCAAGTGTGAGGGGTACTTTTTTTTTTCTTTTTTTTTTGAATCAACACTATAGTGGAGTCATTACATAATATGGGCAAAGGAAAACCATTAAAATATTCCAAATCTTTGAATAATTTTTCAGCAAAATCATTAATTATAGTATTAATAAGGATATAGTGGACATAATATTTAAACTTTTTATTCCCATTGTAGAGCAAATAAAAAATTCCATTTTTTCTTAGGTAATATTTATTCCAATGGAATGGAAATAGAAAAGATCTAGAAATTAAAACTCCTTATTTTTCTAATTAAACAAGGTAATAGACAGTTGAAAGAGAATAAATATTCTATTCCCTCCCTACCCTCAATCTAGTTGCCATATTCATCTTTGATTTTACTTGTAGCATTTTTAGCTCTCCCCTCTTTGACAATAGTATAAAAGTAACTTAGAGTTCTTATTATCGTCTTTCAACCACCTAATTTTGGATCATTGTTTTGGAAAATTTCCTCCTGCTCAATTAGGTTTAATAGTTCTATTTTATCTTTTTGGAATTCTAAGTAGATTACCTTACCATCATTTCTTCACCCAAAATTTCTAGGTTAGTGAATTTTTCTTGTGCCTTTTTAACATTCTTGTAAATATTTTCAAATACATTTCTATTCCATATCTTTCAAACATTTTTAAGTCCTTGTAACTTTAATTGATACTCAATAACATCTATGGCTTCATGTTAAGGTTTCAAGAGGTTTTCACCGCATCTAGGAAAGAATAATAATGGGTCCACATGTTTTGAAAATGAAGTGGCATACATCATTCTTTCTTAGAATCTTAATGAGAAGTGGACAATGATCCAAGTAGGTCCTATGGAGATGAGAAGCTACAATAGAACCTATATTAAAGTAGAGTCAAAATTACAAAGTGCCCTATCTAATCTTTCATGCATTCTCTTATCTACCACGTGTAAGGGGTTAATCAAGTAACCTAAATCAACTAAGTTACTATTTGATAACAATATTGATTGAAATTCCAACAAGAATTTATAAGAATAGATAAAACTCCTCACTTTCATAGGGTGACAAAAAAATGTTGAAGTCAACAATTACCATCTAAGGTCCATGAGTGACTCGCTGAACATCAATCTAGTTAGCCCATAGTTGTCTCAAATATCTAGATCATTCAGCATATAAAGTAGTCACATAGAAAAGAAAGGCCAATAAGATTTAAGTATCACATCTTATCTCCCTATAGTAATTAAGAAAGAATTAGATGAAAAGAGAAGGGAAAATATAATGCACATATATTCTTCCATTCATTGACTTGAAGGGAGAAGAGAAAGAAATAAGAGTTTTAATTGTTTCTAAATTTGATAATTCTTACCCAAGTTACCCATCAGTACATAGATTAGAATCAATCCCAATTATTATGTGTGTGGACATCTAGAGAAAACATTGGTACCTTTATGGTAAGCATTAATAAACCAATATAAGGAACAAAGAGAATCTAGATGGTTTAGTATAATAAGATAAAGTAAATTTTCTTAAATTCTATTAATGCTTATTTTTTATTACACTTGTTACACATCGATTCAATTGTAAATTTTGTAAAATATTAGAAATTTCATTGTGTAATGCCCTTCCTTTGAAGTGTCTCCTTAAGCATAACCTAACTTGAGCAATTTAAACCTAATACCTAAAAGATAGGTTGCTATGCCATCACTAAAGTAAGGATAAGGCAACTTCAACTTGGAAACCTAAACTTGTTCTATATTCCTAACCATAAACCTGAATTTAACAATCAACAGTACATTAATCCATTTGAAAGCACCTATGGGAGTTACTCGTAATGGATACCAAGTTTACAATATGAGCTCCAAATGTATTAACTCATTAGACATATCATAGCATGGAGTATCTGAGACTCTACTAAATCAATCCTACCTTATCTAAATAATCATAATATAACTACTTTTCCCAGTATACCTACTCAAATCGATATTATATTATAACCCTCAACACACTTGCCTCAATTGACATTTCAATACCAATAATAATGGTACTTCAACTATAGTCTTAACTTAGGATCCAAGAAATCTAATCCTCTTACTTACCTGAATGAGCCATTTTGTAAAACCATATTATATTCACCTATATTAAGATTACATTGCCACAACTAAAGTGGATATGACAAGAAACTTTACATTTTTACATAATTTAAGCCAATTTACAATGTAACATGGTAATCTATTTCTCAAAAAGGGTACACCAAAATCTAAGTCTCCATCTAATTGGATTGTTGCTCTCAAAATTTCCCAAAACCAATAGAGGCCTTACTCTTCCACACTTGTACCTAAGGTCAACAAATACTAACCTTTAAGAAAATCTATATTAGAGCAACTTATAGACAAATACTATTAATATGTTCATTGTAGTATCTTTCTTTCAACAAATTTGTTATTTTTATTAATCACTTGATTATACTATCATTATGTTAACTATTATATCTTTTTAGCAAATCTATTATCTTTATTAATGTGAATAACTTTATGCCAAAGTCTACGTATAGCACGAGATATTAACTAGTCTTATTAATAACTTTTTAGCAATCTACTATCATTATTAAGATGTTTTGATTTCATTGTTTAATGTGAAAGTACTCTTATAAGAAAATTAGCTATTATATGTCATAGAGTTTTCTTGGCCAATATTATATAGTGTGGAGTAAAATAAATAACCAGTTTTGTAATGGTTTACCCAACACATTAACTCTGAATATATTTGGTAATAAAATTGTTACTTTTAAATTGAGGGTACCTCCACATAATCCATATATATCTTAAGCTAATTTCCATATAATTTTCTTAATAAACCTTGTGAATTCACTCGATTGATTTTCAATGCTAATTGTTGGTCACTTAGTGAGGTTGCTGTAGTGATTTTTATAGAAATTTTAGAGAGATGAAAGCGGATGAAGAGAGTAATTTCCTTTTTTTTTTTTTTCTAAATGATGGTGACAACAACTATGTTTTTAGTAATTTCCATTGAATTCCACATGTGTGTTTTACATATTGCAAATTTAAGAACCTTAAATACCCATTATTCAAAAAGATTCAATTTTTCTAAATCTAAGGTTTCCTTGCTTGCAATTGATGTTATAAAGCTATAAAGAGGACCTCAAGCGATCATTTTAGGGAGGCTTTTCGATCAAACAATACTTAATTTGACTAAATTTCTTGCTCTCTCACTCTAACCCACAACCTATACACTGTACCTTTCTCTCTCTTCGATTTCTCTCACATTAGAGAAAAGCGAAGCAAGCTAAAGCATCCAAACACTTCCCCATCATCATTAGAGTAAAACTTAGTAATCAATTATGTGTAATCAACCACAATTTGCTTCAATTTGATTAAAGCTCAAACTTAGGGTTCATACTCTTTTTTGGTCTCAGTCAGATTTAAATTGGGCTAGTTAGAGTGCTCTAAGCCAAAAATTGTTTGAGCATTTTTGTTGTCTACGATACTAGGAAGCGTTCTGACCATCCACCAATTGTCATTGTTGACTAGAGCACACTGAACCACCGTTATACAAATCGCACGTGAGGTAAGTCTCCTAATAATTTTTTTTTAGGAATAATTATGTAATTAGATATTATTTGTTGCATGTTTCATGTTTAATTCTATGTTATTATCCTAAAATCCGAGATTATGAAAATTTGCATGTTTATGTCTATATTTTGCAAGTTTTTAATTTTTTTTTATCACTTAGAAAAACCTTTTTGGAAAATGAAAAAAAAAATGGTCTTTTTATTTTTTTCATAAAAAAAATTAGGATTTTTTTAAAGGAAAAAAAAAAACAAGGTTTTAGAGATTCTTTTAAAAAAATAATAATAAATGGCTAATAACATATAGTAAAATTTTTTCTTATAAAATAAATCAGCAAACTAAATTTGCATAAAAAAAGTGAACTACAACTTGTTTAGTCCTGAACAATAGGTATGAAGGTACTCTTATGGGGCAACTCTAAAAAAATAAAAATAAAAATTATTTTCATTATTATTATTATTATTGTTCTTGTTATTATTATTATTATTTTCTTACCTCTTTTCTTCTCTTAAATAAATAATTTTTTTATGCTAGAAAGGATATAATAAAAGATAATTGAAATTTAGATGGTTAAGGTGGTAACTATAGGGTTTTAATATGTTAGTCTCCAAATAAAAAATCTCTAATTTTCTTCTAATTTTTTAAAGAAAATTTTTGTTGACTAGTGGTTAAGTTAAGATTAATTTGCTCAATTAATCATGGCTTAACAATTTTTCCCAACTTCTGATGGTGGCGACTCCAATTTCCAAAAAAAAAAAGGAAAACAAGGTTTTTCTTAATTTAGGTCGATGATTCAGATAAATGGGCATAAGATTTAATATGAATCAAATTAGGAAAAATAAAATAAAATTAGACTCGACAATTGTAATCTCTTTTTATTCTTCTTCCTATCAATTAAGTCATTTGTTTAGTAGTTAATATCAATTGTAGGTTTTAGATTAATCAATCTTTAAATTTTATTGGTTAGATAATAGGGTGTAAGCTAGCATTAGTATTCATAATCTCTGTAAGATGACATCTATATTCAATTTCTTATATTACAATTTTGATAGGTATACTCGCGTTACATCAATGCATCACATACATTTTACTATAATATGTATTCAATAGGCTCATTTTACATAGCAATCTACTCATTACTATAATCAGTTTGCAATAAAAGGAACTTCGCCCCACACTTGTGATTTTTATGAAACTTTTCATCGCAATTAAAACAAAGGCCTTATTCATGCCAAGCTTGAATCTTTGTTGGTGTTATTTTTTTTATTTGTAAGGATGGTTTCGTATGTGATTACTGTGATTGCGTTTGGAAAGTAGCTATAGAATTGGATGGAGTAAAAGGATGAGTTGTTGTAATGGCTGCTAGTTTGTGAGCATGGTATGAGTGTGTGATAGTTGGAGGAAATGAATTGTTGGAAAAATATTAGAAGAAGAGCAAGATGATTGATCTAAAAATTATTGATAAAAAGAACTCTTAATTCATGCATCTTAGCTAACCACATTACATATATTAAACTAGAAGGTTTAGCAATTTGCAACTCTCTACGAATCATGGGTTTTAATCTCGAAATAAAGCAGCTCATAAAAGATTTTTAATATAACCCCACTATTCTATTTGCAAGAGATTCAAACTATGATTGGCATTCCTATACTAAACGAGTTTGCATAAGTTTGGTTAACATACTTTCCACATCCTTATATTTCGTTGGTCTAAAATGATTCTGTAATGCTTCGATAAAATTTATCTAGGAACTTAATTGTTGGTTGTGATGCTTCCATTAGAACCATTGGTCTAAAACAACTCTCTAATGCTTTGATGAGACTTCTCTAAGAACTTAATTGTTGGTTGTGATGCACCCATTGACACCATTGGAGAGAACAACCCTCCTTTACAAAAAATGTAATGGTAAGTCTTTGTTCATTAGAAATCCCATGAAAATCAAAAGATTGAGTTACTTAGAATTTCACCCTATTGGATCATCAATAGTGCACTTCAAAACTTCTAATTTAATCCCTTCGAGTATTGATTTGTATGTGTTGAATTGTTTTGAGAAAGCAACCAAACCTCTTAATCTAATTCAAGAACCGATTGTTAGGGAACCTAATTCTTTCCTTTATCCACTAAAAATGCTTGCAATTGTGATAACTATCATGTTAAATCATCAAACCTTTCTTGCATATCATGCTACAATTTCTTTTATTCTTATTGCATTTGTTGTTGATCGAGTGTAAGGGACTCAATCTTCTCATCGACTATGGTGATGTAGGTGGTGTTCATCATTACAAGAGCACCAATTGTTAAGCTTGGCCCAATATTTTCAACAAAGGAAAACCTTAGCCTTTATACTTCTAACACATGGTTACTGACCAAACTTTAAAATAGGTTGTCTCTTTTCTCTTTCTCTTGAATTCTCTCTTTCCATCAGTGTTCGCAACTCTCTCTCTCACTATGTGTTTGTTTATTTGCAAGTGAAGAAGGCGATAATGGTAGATTTGATAGAGCCACTCTCCTAAAACCTCCTTTCTATGAAAAAATAGGCATTCATAATTCCAAAGATGTAAAGTCTGCCCTATTACACTTTTATTACCTATTTATACTATTATCATAAATTAGCTATGATACTATTCTCGATACAACTTGTTATTTTTCCCTCCTAAAAACAATTACAAATGTTACCTTTGTTTCAAATCTAATCGCTATTATATATATGCATATATACATGTATATATATATATATATGTATATATATATATATATATATATATATTCCTTTATGTCATATTGCTGTATTTTGGTTGTAACAGTTGTTACCTTCAAGGTTTTCAAACTTGCAATTCTACTTAAAATTGCTAGAGGCTCTATAGAACTGGAACATAGAATTAAAATATAGAAACATAAGTTTCTACAACTTATGTAAGGTAACTTTTGAAAAGTATAGACATGTTTACTATAATTATAAAAAAAATGAAATATAAGATGCAATAAATAAATTTAATATAAATTTTAATTATAAGTTGTAATAAAAATTATATATTTATAGTGCAAATAAATTAGTATAAGTTATTAAGCTAATATATAAAACTATAATATAAATAACAATATCAATATGAAATAAATTATAGCATAAACTATAACAATAAAATACAATACTAAAAAAAAAAAATCAACAACCCCTTTATCATCATCAAAAGCCACAAAATTATCGCTAACTCTCTCTTTGCCATCATCATCATCATTGTCATCTTCATCATCAATACCAACATCATTATTGGTATTACTAACACCATTACCTTGTATTATAATTCCAATTCTTTTAAAAGAACTTATAATATTTCTATATTTTAAAAATTAAGTTGTATTTTTCATTTTTTTTTCCATTTGACTAAAATATTTTAAATTGGTAAATTTAGTTAAAAATGTAAGGTTTTATCGACTTTACATGTAGACTTGTGATTCTACCATAAGTCTATATGGAAATAATTTTATACCTAAGTTAACTTGGAATAGTCTCATTAAATTATAAACTCGTAGAATCATATGAATAGAATCGCAATTTTAAGAACTATGGCTACAAGTGAATACAATGAGTATGCTAACTACAATGAGAATGGAAATATAGTTTATTATTATTAGGATTAGAATGGGGTAGTGTGTCACTATTATTATGAAGATGAGTAACTTCGAAAAATATTAAAGAGTCTTAGTAGAACTTGGGGATATTTGAACAAGGAGTTAGAGATTGCTCGGAGCCAATAAACTTGTCATGTAATTTTATGTTGATGGAAGTTACAATAGTATTTAAATTAAGGTTGATGAATAATTTTTTTAATTTTATTGTGATTAAAATGATTCACTTGTGAATAATTCATTTCTATTATTGGAGTTAAAGTTATATTAATATATAGTGAAGATGAATAGATTTGAAATTGAAATGGAGATCGAAAGCCTTAGTGTGTGGCTACATAATAGCAAGGTGTGGTAGATTGTAGCATTATGGGTTCTAAGACATTATAATTACTATTAATTGTTTATAATCATATTAATTTTAACAAATATATATGTATGTTTATTCGGATTGTCTCAATTAACATGTTTCTTATACAACTTTACATTATACTAGTTATATAGGAGTATTGTGTAAAAGCAACATTATAAAGCAAGGCTATGTTAATCATTTTAGTTAAGCTCTATTACAAATGTAGCTATTACAATTACTTATTGGGATACGAGAGTGTTTACATTAGCAACGGTAAGTGCAAACACAGCTAGTAGTAGGTCCACATGTTGGATCCTTAATCCAACGTTGGCCTTATATGTGAAACAATTATATGTTGCGGGCTGTCATATTAAGTTAAGCTTAATTAAAAGTGATCAATAAGATTTGGTTATTTGAGTCTTAATGTATCTAATAGGATATTGCCCCTTTTATGTGTAGAGACCTTATGGGTAGTTTCTATTTTTATGATGGGCTAAAATAGAAATACCAAAAAGGTAACATATAGTTATCTATATAAATAGTGGTTATAGTCCCCAGGTCATACACACAGCTTTCTTGTTTCTTTGTATCCTATCATCAAATAGACTATAGAGAGAAAACAAAAAAAAAAGGATCTCACTAAAAGAAAATATATTGACCTGGAAGGCCGACCGCACAATCTAAGAATCATGAAGTGCAATGGATTCAGGTATGCTTCCGCATATTTATTATTTAATTCTTAATGATCAAACATGAAAAGATCTAGTATTTTGTTTGTGATGATTTTTCACATAAGGATAATTCAAGATTCAACAATTAGTATTAGAGCCTAAATTATTTGATCATTAGGAATTACTTTTGTAATTTTTTTTATAAGGTGTTATTATCTGTAATTCTAGAGATTAGGTTTTGGACAAACATTAAAACATGTAAACGTTCGTCTCCATAAAAGAATCCTCAACTCCTGGATTCGTCAAAATCAATGGCCATTATCTTGTTCAATATTGTCTCCACGAACAGTATTTAGGAACGGCATGTTTTCGATATGTTATCGGATCTCTACACGGTGATTTTTCTTTCCATGATTGTAATTCACCACGGTGAATTAAGGTTTTCTTCACGGTCTGTTTTCGAACGAATTAGGAACCACATCAATAAATGATGCATCACGTTGCTTCCTCTACGGCCATACTCTTCCGTATACACGGTCTCGACCCATAGTTATACACGGTCGTGTACTTAAAACGTGTAACATTCTGTTAGTTTTTAGGTCAACATACACGACCGTGCCTTCAGTCGTGTACTAAAAATGTGTAACATTCTGTTAGTTTTTAGGTCAACATACACGACCATGCCTTTAGCCGTGTATTCAAACTGTGTAACATTCTGTTAGTTTTTTTGCCAACATACATGGCCATACCTTCAGCCGTGTATTCAAACCGTGTAACATTCTGTTAGTTTTTTAGCCAACATACACGGTTATGCCTTCAGCCGTGCCTTCAAACCGTGTAACATTCTATTAGTTTTTGGCCAACATACACGACCATGCCTTCAACCGTGTACTCAAACCATGTAAGATTCTGTTAGTTTTTTAGGCTAACATATACGGCCGTACCTTCAACCGTGTACTCAAATACATATTCATAATTACTTATAGATTGATATTTAAGTACGCCAATTTTTCTTTTGAACTCTAATTTTAATGTTTGAATTATTGAGTCATATTTGGATATGGGCGCTTAGACCCAATAAGTTTTAGTTAAAATTATAGTTGCCTTTGACTCAATATTTGATATAATTTTAAATTTGAATATTGGTATGTTTATATGTATTTTGAGATGAATTAATTGAAGTAACATACTGCCAAAGTGGTCCCTCTTGCAGAAATTAATTTATTTCAAAATATAAAAGGTTATGTGCTTACAACTTCTGTGAATTTTTTAATCGGCCTAAAGGAAGGTTAATGTTTAACAGAATTTGAAGTGCACCTGTGGTAATAAACTTGTGGTGATTATTTGGTTTTACATGTGAAAAATAAATTGGCCCAAAGGAAGCTTTATTGTTTGATATGTTCTTATTGTCAGTGTTTGATTACTACGCCAAGATACCACTTATTAGTTAATATTTTGTCCAAAGATAAAATATTAATGGGCTACCTGGTATTTTGAGATGGGGTTTACCTTTATTTGAATTTATTATTATTTTGTTGTAAGGCTTATGTAAGCTTGTTTATTTGTTTGTTGTTCTCATTCAGCTATGAATAATCCTGCTAATATTACTGCCAACATCAATTCCATTCCTATGCTAAATGGCACTAACTTCAAGTCGTGGAAAGATAATCTATTGATAGTACTTGGAGTTATGGATCTCGACCTTATGTTAAGAACTGATTCTCCTTCACCTCTTACTGATAAGAGTACCTCTGATGACAAGAGGGAGATGGAAAAGTGGGGGAAATCAAATCGCATGTGTATGATGATCATGAAGAAGGCCATTCCAAAAGCATTTAGAGGTACAATATCTGATAAGATAACTAAGGCTAAGGAGTTCTTTGATGAAATTGAGAAAAAGGTTTGCTAAGAATGAAAAGGTAGAATAAGTACACTCCTGGCAAACTTAATCTCAATAAAGTACAAAGGCAAGGGCAATATTAGGGAGTACATCATGGAGATGTCTCATCTTGCTTCCAAGCTAAGAGCACTCAAGCTAGACTTCACAGAGGACTTGCTAGTGCATTTGGTTTTGATTTCTCTTCCAGTACAGTTTAGCCAGTTTAAAGAGAGCTATAATTGTCAGAAAGAGACTTGGTCTCTGAATGAGCTCATCTCACACTGTGTTCAAGAAGAGGAAAGGCTAAAGCAAGATAAGATTGAGAGTGCTCACCTAGCCTTAACCCCTAAGAATAGGAATAAGGATAATAAAAGGAAAAGGGATAAAGAAGCTGCAAATATGGCACCTTAGAAGACATAACCAAAGAAGTCGGATGCATGAAATGGTATTGGTTGTCACTTCTATGGAGCTGTAGGGCATTATAAGAAGCACTGCACCAATTATCATGCTTGGCATGCTAAGAAAGGTACACTTCTTAATTTGGTTTGTTTTGAGGTTAATTTAACTTCGGTACCCATAGACACTTGGTGGATAGATTTTGGTGCAACAACTCACATCAGTGTGTCTATGCAGGGTTGCCTACATTGCCAAAAACCAAGTGATGGTGAAAGATACATCTATGTGGGTAACGGCAAGATAGTTGAAGTTGAAGCAATTGGGAAGTTTAGATTATTATTAAAGATTGGATTTTATTTGGATCTTAATGAAACATTCATTGTACCGTCATTTAGACGGAATTTGATTTCTGTTTCTGCTTTGGACAAATTTGGTTATTCTTGTTCATTTGGAAATAAGAAATTTAGTTTGTTTCATGATTCAAAATTAGTTGGATCTGGTTCTCTATTTGTTTATGATAATCTTTACTTGATTGATATTATTGCTTCATTTAATGAATCCCTGCAAGTAAGTACACGAGGTATAAAGAGAGAATTAACTAATGAAAATTTAGCTATATTATGGCACAAAAGATTAGGTCATATCTCCAAATGGAGAATGGAGAGACTTGTGTCAAATGAAATTCTAAACCCCTTGGATTTTACAGATTTTGATGATTGTATTAACTGTATAAAGGGGAAACAAACCAATAAAAGGAGATTTGAAGCCAATAGGACCTTAGACGTCTTAGAACTTATACATACAGATATTTGTGGGCCATTCCCTATAGTTGCTTGGAATAGTCAACAATATTTTATAACGTTCATAGACGATTTCTCACGATATGGCTATTTTTATCTCATTCATGAAAAGTCACAGTCCTTGGATATGTTTAAAAATTATAAGGCTGAAGTTGAGAACCAACTCAACAAAAGGATCAAAAGCATTAGATCTGATCGTGGTGACAAATACTACGGTAGATATGATGGTTCAGGTGAACAACGTCCAGGACCTTTTGCTAAATTCCTAGAGGAATGCAGTATTGTTCCACAATACACTATGCCTGGTTCACCCACCATGAATGGTGTTGCTGAAAGACGAAATAGAACGTTTAAGGACATGGTAAAGAGTATGATTTGTCACTCCACCTTACCAGAATCACTCTGGGGAGAAGCACTTAAGATTGCAGCATATATCCTTAATAGGGTTCCAACTAAAGCAACTAACAAAACCCCTTATGAACTTTGGATTGGGAAAAAAGCCTAGTCTAAAACATTTACATGTGTGGGGATGTCCAGCTGAAGGACGGCCTTATAAGCCCAATGAAAAGAAACTGGACTCAAGAACAGTAAGTTACTATTTTGTTGGGTACTCCGAAAGATCAAGGGGTTACAAGTTCTATGATCCCACAACTAAATCAATATTTGAGTCAGGAAATGCTTGGTTCTTTGAGGATGTCGAGTTTGCCGAGGGAGATACGGTTAGAGATATTGTCTTTGAAGAGGAATACGTTGATATTCCCACAGGTGTTATTGAATTTGATCAAGATTCTATTCTTGATCTTCTTCAAGACACAATAGAACAAGACAATATTGGAGATCCCATTCAAGATACTACTCCAGAAGAACAAACTCTACCACCTCAAGAACCTATGCCATTGAGGAGATCCACTAGACAAAGAAGAAGTGCGCTGGCAGATGACTACATCGTATTTCTTCAAGAACATGAAGTTGACATTGGAATGATGGAAGATGATCCAATCAACTTCCGTCAAGCCATTGAAAGTTCTAAATCTCAAAAATGGATTGATGCCATGAATGAAGAGATAAAGTCTATGAAAGACAATGACGTTTGGGATCTTGTTCCATTGCTAGAAGGTATGAAGCCCATTGGTTGTAAATGGATATTTAAGACCAAGAGGGATTCAAAAGGCAATGTGGAGAGGTATAAGGCTCGTCTTGTTGGAAATGGCTTTACACAGAAAGAAGGCATCGACTATAAAGAGACTCTCACCAGTTTCTTCGAAAGACTCTTTTAGGATTATAATGGCATTAGTGGCACAATTTGATCTTGAGTTACATCAGATGGATGTAAAGATCGCCTTCCTCAATGGTGACATTGATGAGATGATCTATATGGTACAACCAGAAAATTTTGTATCGGGAGATCCAAAGAATATGGTTTGTAAACTTAAGAAATCCATCTATGGACTTAAGCAAGCATCTCGACAATGGTATTTCAAATTTCATCAAGTGATCACTTTGCATGGTTTCAAGACGAATTTGGTCAATGATTGTATATAACATAAGTTCAGTGGGAGCAAGCATATTTTCTTGGTTTTATATGTTGATGATATATTGCTTACCAGCAATGATATAGGCTTATTGCACAAAACCAAGAGATTTCTAGCTAAGAATTTTGAGATGAAAGATCTTGGTGATGCCTCTTGTGTTAGGAATACAAATATATCGAGATTGCTCTCAAGGTACTCTTGGATTATCACAAAAGAGCTATATCAAAAAGGTACTCAAAAGGTATCGCATGCAAAATTGCAAACCAAGTGATACACTTGTAGCTAAGGGAGACAAATTTAGTCTTAGTCTATGCTCTAAGAATGATTTTGAGGAAACAGAAATGCAAAAGATTCCCTATGCATCAGTAGTAGGGAGTCTAATGTATGCTCATGTTTGTACACATCCAAATATTGCGTACATTACAGGAATGTTGGGTAGATACTTGAGTAATCCAGGATTAGACCATTGGAAAGCAGCCAAACGGGTCTTGCGGTACTTACAGAGAACAAAAGATTACATGATTACCTATCGGAAGTTAGATCAAATCGAGATCGTTAGGTATATTGATTCAGATTTTGCTGGATGCCAACATAGTATAAAGTCTACATCAGGCTACATATATCTGTTAGTTGGGGGAGCTGTCTCTTGGAAGAGCATAAAACAATCCCTTGTTGCTTCTTCTACTATGGAAGCAGAGTTTGTAGCATGTTATGAGGCATCCAATCATGGAATATGGTTGCGGAATTTTGTTACAGGGTTGCACATTGTGGATACTATTAATAGGCCACTTAAATTATTTTGTGACAATAAGTCAGCAGTTCTATATTCTAACAACAATAGGAGCTCAACAAAGTCAAAGCATATAGACATCAAGTTCCTAGTTGTAAAAGAAAGAGTTCAGGGTGGATAGTTGTCTATAGAGCATATAGGAACAAACTCTATGATCGCGGATCCGCACACTAAAGGAGTGCAACCCAAACTGTTTCATGAGCACACTGCTCGTATGGGTGTCAAGACCTTGAGTGACATTAAGTTTTAGTGGGAGTTTATTACCTTGTATGCATTTATGTCATAGACAAACTGTAATAAGTTATTTTGGTTTATTATTTTTTGAAGATATCTTCTGCAGAAATAAAGTATTTTGTTTGCCTACACTCTGTTTTTGGTTTATGGTTTGATCTCACTAAGGTTTATGGTGGACCAGTAGAAAATAGACATGTTAAGATCACATTGCATGGAATTTTCTTGCTACACATTCATATCATGATCTATGTCATTCAATTATATCAGTATTGTGACCATTGATGGGTAGAGTTATGATAAATGTGATGAATGCCTCTTTAATCCTATGTTGATATGATTGATGGACCAAATTGGTTATAGATACATTCAGTTCATGACAGCAAATTTGAGCATATGGTTTTGCAAAACATGATTGTAAAGTTACACATATAGTCCAAGTGGGAGATTGTTGGATCCTTAATCCAAAGTTGGCCTTATATGTGAAACAATTATGTGTTGCGGGCAGTCATATGAAGTTAAGCTTAATTAAAAGTGATCAATAAGATTTGGTTATTTGAGTCTTAATGTATTTAATAGGATATTGCCCATTTTTATATGTAGGGACCTTATGGGTAGTTTCTATTTTTATGATGGGCTAAAATAGAAATACCAAAAAGGTAATATATAGTTATCTATATAAATAGTGGTTATGGTCCCCAGGTCATACATACACATTTCTTGTTTATTTGTATCCCATCATCAAATAGACTATAGAGAGAAAAAAAAAAAAAAGTGATCTCTCTAAAAGAAAACGTATTGATTTGGAAGGCCGATCGCACAATCTAAGAATCGTGGAGCGCAATGGATTCAGGTATGCTTCATGTTTAATTCTTAATGATTAAACATGAAAAGATCTAGTATTTTGTTTGTGATGATTTTTCACATAAGGATAACTCAAAATTCAACACCACATTGTCCTGTCGCATCAGAGCCATATTTGCCTTTACATGCATTCATGCATGCACCCCCGTCGCACTGTGTACCTCCCAGTTCCGCCCTGCAAAGATTTGCCTCAACCATAATGGTTTTGTGAGCTGCCACTGCCACCATTAATGATACACAACATTTAGATATCAATCCGAATACAGGATACAGAATACTTTCATGTGGAAAAAAAATAAAAAATAAGAAAATAAAAGAAGCTATAGGAGCTAATAAATTATAAAATGCAAACGAAAGATACTCAAGTTCTTGATTCCTTTATTTATTCTTTTTCTTTGTGTCGTTTTTATGTGTGATTTAACAAAAATACATGTGTTGATTTTTTCCCTCTTAAAAGTTGGGTTGTATCCATTTCAACATATTTTCCTTATAAATCCTATTATTATAGTATATGAACAATCAAAGCTACGTAGCAATGATAGACAAATCTAAATGCAGAGCGGAGATTATTTTGTCGAAAGAATTGATAATTAGCATTCTTTAAAAGTAATATGATGTTCTTAAAATTGATAGGCAAAATATCAAAATGTAACATTTTAAAATGTGTATACAGGGCATTAGATGACATTTACATGTGATGGAAAACGCCACCTATAAAATAAATAAAAGACTGCAAGATGTATTCATCGTTGTAGACTTTAATTTGAGAAATTCGACGAGTATTGGGAAAACAAAAAGTGCACAGGTTTATGTCAAACACAACTAGTGAGCTATACTTATAAGAAAAACTTTCTAAGAAAACTTATCATCAAGATATTATGTTGTTATGTTGCCTAAAATAATAGATGAATTCTAGAGACTAGTATTGGTAGATTTTGTAGTGCGTAAAACATATATGTGACATTCCATGGAAATCACAAAAAACATAGTTATTGTCACCATCATTTACACAAAGGAAATTACTTTCTCATCATTGGCTTTTATCTCTCTAAAATTTTTAAGGAAATATATCTTTAAGATATTATGTTATTATACTTACCTAAAACAACGGATGAATTCTAGATACTAGCATTTGCAAATTTTGTAGTATGTAAAACACATGTGACATTCCACGGAAATCACTAAAAACATGATAATAAAATTTTTAAGGAAATATATCTTTAAGATATTATGTTATTATACTTACCTAAAACAACGGATGAATTCTAGATACTAGAATTTGCAAATTTTGTAGTATGTAAAACACACATGTGACATTCCACGGAAATCACTAAAAACATAATTGTTATCACTTACCTTGGCATATAAATTGCATTGAAAGGGGTTTCATCTCACACAATTCTTGTTAGATTCAACAACTTTTTGTTTATAATTTATTGCGATCCTATACCTAGTAAAATGATTAGGTGTCATACCATATATGTCAGTTGGAGAGGCACCTAAGCTATACATATGAACTCATCTGACTTTTCCTTCTCCTTTACTTTAGATTAGATATCATCCTTAATGGTCTTTTCATTGTTATCCAAAGCACTAGATATTAATTCCTTCAAAGAAGATCGTAAATAAATACAGTTGAATTGGAAATAAAGGAATGTTAACTTAGATATGAATTAATTTAATATATTGAAAAACTAATGAATTTACAGTGGCTTCAACTACCTGTATCCCACGGTCAACCATGATCGCAGAGAATCGGTATCCCCTACCAACTAGTAAAATAGGATAAATCTTAAGTTTCTCAAATTCAAAATTCTATTTACATAAGGGTCCTAACATTTCATCTAAGCAATCTATCCTTCACAATTCTTACTTTGTCGTTCTGGTCTTCCAAAACTCTAGACACTCCACATCTTATCCCATCCCGAGCTTTTGTAATTACCACCTGCAAAAAGGGTCTATAGAGGGGTAAGCACACTATGGCTCAATGAATGGGATGGTAACACTTTCAATGCTACATAAACACAAGCAATTTAAAATCAAGTTATCAAATCATATGCTATGCGTGAATAACCATATGAATACAGCATCTTATGTGGTCTTTTGGCAACTGACATGAAGTCTAGGGTTTACGCTGCCCTTAACCTTAGGTTGGGGATTCCAAAGCCCCCATCAGTGCCCGGATCTTACTCACATCTTCATTACTCTTATCACTTATTTAAGTTGTGTCTTAGCTTTAATGTTTAGGCTCAGGTGCCTCAATACACCGAGCATTACAGCCTCAAGAGACAGGCCAGACTCGAAACCGTCAAGACGCGATAATCCTTTAATCACTTAGTTCGCATTTGGTAGAACAACAATCCTTTAATCACTTCCGACGCATCGTATAGTAGTGATGGCCTTCAATATCATGCAATGTCTCGTGGAAATGCATGTCAAGTTTTAATCGAGTCCACTTCTTTAATTAATTGATTCGAAATGACCAATCAAAATATATAATCGGAACCAATTATCATTCAAGGCAATGAAGTAACTACCAAGAACAATTCATAGGGACCTAGTGAAGTCTCATGACAATCCACTACAACTCTTTTTCACACGTACCACAACAAGCAAGATCATGCATTTCACATCACAGAATAAACATAGAACCTAGACCAAGCAGACGGGAGCAATCCAGCTAAACATCAGGTTTTAGTTAACTTGACACCTTTGTGCCAATTGTCTTAAACGTCAAATCAACCACTCGGGATTGATATTCAATCACCATTTGTAACACCTCTGTGTCATCGCACTTCTTAAGTGCTCTGTTATTCACACTTCCGAGAGCTAACAAAGTCATCTCGTATATCCCTTCTAATTCCTCAATACATCTATGTCTAATATATATATATATATCTACACATATATATGTCTGTAACATAGCTTTAACTAGAGGACCATTTATTAGAAACCTTCCCTCACTTGCTTAAGGGGCAAGAAAATAGGATTGTTAAGTTGTAAAATCAAAGTTACACTCATGATTTGTATGGTTATGTTCATGAGTGTATTCTATAGATATAATAGGAAAATAAGTTTACCTAAGCATATGTACACATTCAAAAGTAAACTCTGATATGTATACATAATGATATTTATATATCCTATTCTAGCTATGCACACCTGTTGGGTAGCTATAGAAGGAAAAGTTAGTTTTCTATATTTTGGTTTAGTTTGAAGAAAACAATTTTGAATCATAGGTTAGGCCTATGGTAATAGCACTAGCAATATGGTGCGAAGTACTATCGTTAAGGTAATGACATCTAAACTCTCATTCCATTATATCCTCTACATTCTTTAAACAGTATTCATCTTTAACCTATCAACTACCAATTTCTTTATAACTTCTTTCCTAAACTCATTTAACCCCACTATATAACTCAGACTTAACAAAAATCACATTCATTCGCAACTACAACAAAGCAATTGAATTCACATACATAGTATATCAACACACAACACAACATTGTATCATTAAGTTTTCCACTCACCTGTTTAGGGTTGTCATAGTCCTAGTTGGAGTTGAGCGATTCTAATAGGTAACCTCTTTACTTTCCTCTTGAAATCTCAACTAAACCATAGAAGGTAGTGTCTCCACTTGACTTTGGTGGTTTCCTAGCACCTGACATGTGTACTCCGCTTGCTATGCGTTTAATGGCAAGGTGTGAAGTCTCCTCCTTAAGGAACTTTAGGCGAACAAGATTTGAAACGTTGAACACTTCTTTAGCATGATTCCGATATAAGGTTCTAGAAGGAACGACTTTCTTACGAATCATTGCTTCGAATACCCCAAATTGCTGTGATCGACTGTCTGCTTTCTTTATGTAGAAGTCGAGCAATGAAATGCCTTCAACTTGCCAAATTTGGAATTTCTTCTTCCATGTATGCAAGATACCCTTAGAAAGGACAAGTAAAGGTCTTGCATTAGAGTATTTAGCCAAAAATGATCTTCCTCAACATCCTTTAAGCATTCCATTACGAAATTCATTTCATTCCAAATATCCCCCAAGCCATCATCTTGGACGTTGCTCGAATCATTCCCTTCACCATTTATACCAACATAAATACCACTTCTTCCCATTTACTTTCACACATAGACACACTCACCTCCTTCACGCAATTCCCTCTTCCTCCTTAGTTTCACCTTTCCATTCTTTCTTCTCTCCTTTATTGACATCTCTACCAGCAGGGCTTCCCATCCTCTCTACTGGTCTCCTTCCCCACTCATGCTTCCATCACTAAATACACACTAGCCATCCTTTACACACTACGTACACATACCAACATACACTTATCCACACACACCACGCATACACCTACACATACATACACACATACTTCACACATGTCTCACACCACCGACATGTACATACACATATACTCCGCATACACCTTACACTACCAATACGTACATACCCACATACTCCGCCCATA
Source organism: Laguncularia racemosa (assembly GCA_037954665.1). NCBI lineage: Eukaryota > Viridiplantae > Streptophyta > Magnoliopsida > Myrtales > Combretaceae > Laguncularia > Laguncularia racemosa. Next base: position 1,179,794 of record JBBMOL010000060.1, on the reverse strand, counting down.
CTATACACACCTTCCATACACATACATACATACCCGCATACACCACACACACCTTCCATACACATGTACTCATACCTGCATACACCACACACCCTCCATACACTTACACACATACCGCATACACCACATACCCTCCATATACATACACACATACCCACATACATCACACACCACCTCATACACACACACATATACTCGTACTCACCACACACCGCCTCATACGCATACACACATTCTTGCACACACCATACACCGACACACTTTACTCATACACATACACACACACCACACACCACCAACACCTACATACACACATACTCCATACACACCACACACCACCACTCTCTCTTTGGCTTTTGCATAAACCTCTTCATGAAGTTCATCCATGGCTTAACCCGAACCTTTGCCTCATAGGGTTTCTTTTTACCGATATCAATAGCCTAAATTGTAAGATGGTGCAAGGTACCAGCAACCACCTGATCAATAGCCTTCACCACCCACATAGACTTGAGGAGTGCATTCTCTTTCTTATCGTGTTCTTCAACAACGAAGATGGCGAGGTCATCGAGTTGGACACTATTCTCAATTCTAGTGGGATTATGTATGCCGCCTAGTGTGGCCATCTCTTGATGGGAGCAAAACCCTGGTCTTTTATGTGTCGGATGATGAAGATCTTTCCTTTTCCTCTTTCCTATTCTCATCCATTTGAGCAAATAGTGTGTTGATGATTCTCTATGAAATGTTGGAATTCTCTTGAGCGTCGGCATCAATCGAGAGCCGATGAAGTGGAGCAAGAATTGCTAAGGAGATTTTCCCTTTTCTTTTCTTCTTTGTTTTTTGTCTTCCTCTCTCTTGTTTTCGGTCTCTCTCTCACCTAGAATGTGGCTCACTTTAGCTGGATACCTAATTAGATCACGCCATACCTTCTTGCTTGGAAGCTAGAGCACACCATGCCATCTTCATCTTCATTGCTGTAGTTGGGGTCGCCATTGCTACTATTATTGCGGTCGTTGTTGTTGCTACTGTTAGGGTCGCTATTGCTATTGCTGTTATGGTTATCGTTGCTACTGCTGTTAGGGCCACTATTGCCACTGTTGTTGTTGTCCAACTCACATCTATACAGATACATGTATACATACATATCCTTCCCTTCTTCCCATTTCCCTTTTTCTTCTTCTCACCTAGGATGCTACTAAACTCTCGCTAGAAGCTAGTGTCCTTAGAGTTTATTGTGGAGAACCACCGTCCATCCGTAAAGGGTTAATCAGACCACCTACACGAACAAGATTGTTGTCGTTGAAGTCGTTAGCAAGGGTCCTTTATTCCAAGGTTTCGCTAGTGGAAATGGATGAAGCTGCGACAAGTCAATTTAGAAAGGGCGTGGTTATGTGGAGAAAGGGAAGTTTGTTGTGGTCTAATAGAGATGAGAAGGGAGTAGAAGGAGGGAAGAAGATGGGGGATGGAGAATCGAGGCTGACAAGGTGACAACGAGGGGGGAGATGTAGCTAGATGAAGAAGAGGAGGAAGAAGAAGTAAAAAGAAAAAGAAAAGGAAGAGAGAAGGGATAAGGGACGGCCTGTTGGGACGGATGACGCCTGCTGCTGTTACCGCCGTCTGACGCAAGTGGGATGGATAGGAAGTTGTGCAGCAGATTTGAATGTTTTTTTACAATTATGTATATATATACTTATATTATATTGTATTTTATATTAAAAATGTTTCTATTTTAGTATTCCATGCGCGTACAAAGATATCTTTAAATTTTATATTCTTAGCATTTTCTTACGAAAGTTTATGTCTAAGCTAATTTGATTATTCCGAACATAAATATTTACTCTAAATTTTTATTTGAAATTCCTGGATCTATAATTTAAATTAATTTCATTATTTAACCTAATATTGTTTGAAATTTGTGTTTCGTAGAATTTTATTCTTTTAATTTAATTTACTCAAACTAAAGTTAGGATTTACAATTATTTTTATTTATCTGTTTATATATCTATATTTGAATATTTTTCAATTACTTCACTTCCTAAATTTATTCAGTAATATATTTCATATAATTCAATTTATTATGTTTGTTATCTTCGATTCCTTGCAAAAGTCGTTCTTTCTAATTATTTTATTTTTAAAACCTATTATTATTGTAAATTATTAAAATAATATTTATGCATCACAATATTTGAATTTTTGTCGTACATTTCTCAAAGTTCTTAATATTGCGAAATTGTCCCTCTCGCTACCTCGACTTAGAAGTATTTATTGTTCTACTTATTTTCTAAATTTTCATATAGTTTTTCAAAATTTTTAAAACTTTACAATTTCGCATAAAAATGAAAGAACTAACTAAGATGAATAGGAAACAAAAAGTAAATGTTTACTATGATTAATGTCTATTTCCTCTCTACCCTCAATCTAGTTACCATATTCATCTTTGATTTTACTTGTGGCATTTTTAGCTCTTGCCTCTTTGACAATAGTACGATAGTAACTTAGAGTTCTTATTACCATCTTTCAACCACCTAATTTTGGATCAATGTTTTGAAAAAATTTCCTCTCGCTCAATTAGGTTTAATAGTTATATTTTAGCTTTTCTGGAATTCTAAGTAGAATACCTTACCATCATTTCTTCATGCAAAATTTCTAGGTTAGTGTCCTTTTCTTTTACCCTTTTAACATTCTTGTAAATATTTTAAAATACATTTCTACTCCATTTCTTTCAAACATTTTTAAGTCCTTATCACTTTAATTGATACTTAATAACATCTATGGCTTCATGTCAAGGTTTGAAGAGATTTTCACCACATCTAGGAAAGAATAATAATGGGTCCACATGTTTTGAAAATGAAATGGCATGCATCATTCTTTCTTAGAATCTTAATGAGAAGTAGAAAATGATCCAAGCAAATCCTATGTGATACGAACCACACACACGTGTGATGAAACCCTATACTAATACGTTTGGAATTGCAACCCAAGATGCCAAAATAACCAAAGTGGAACCATGACCCGTTGCCTATAGATGAGGCAAGAACCTTGGTATATTCTGTTGATGCCACAATCAGGATGAAAGACCAATTGATAAGTCTAGTTTGAACACCACAGAAGAAATCCGATAAGTTCAAGAGAAGTTCTTTGGAGAACCAAGAGAGGAATTCTCTCAAATTGTGTTATTCAATGTTGTATGTATGTTCTATCTGTGTTTTTCTAACCCTAACAGCTTTTAATAGGGTTTATAATTCGTAAAACAAAAGCCCAAAACGACATAACATAATAAAGTTGCGGAAAAATAACAAATAGGCATTGTATGCCAGTGGCATAGTAGGCGACGTAGTAGCCGGCGTAAGATGTACGCCGGGTATATAGGTCGGCGGCGTAGAAGGTCGGCGTAGTCCCTCTATCGCGCTCTAATTGCAACGCCGGTTCAAGGCCGATAGCGTTTAAGCCAGCGTTGTCAAGACTAGCAGCTTTGATCTCCTATGCTTTGCTCTCCTTGAATGACTTGAACAAATGCAAGGTCATTCTCATGGTTGCTCCACTCTTTTCCGGCTTCTTGGATATCCTTTATCAGCCCGTTAAGTGTTTCCTTGAATCATTTCGCTCGAGTTTTTGTGATTGGTCTAGGTGGCACTTCAAGAAGATCCACATTCCATCTTCTAGCTTGACTCCCATCATGGCTTTCATCATTCCCCTCCTCTTGAAAAGGATTTGTCCTCAAATCATTGCCTACATCGAAAGGACTCAGATCAGTAACGTTAAAAGTAGCACTTGATACTCACCTAGTAAATCTAACTTGTAGGCATTATCATTGATGCTCTCAAGAATCTGAAATGGTCCATCGCCTCTAGGAAGTAATTTAGATCGACTCTACACAGGAAACCGCTCTTTGCGCATGTGAACCCAAACCCAGTCTCCAGGTTCAAAGACAGCTTGTCGATGACCCTTGTTGGCTTGTTTCACATACTGTTTTGTCCTCCATTCAATGTTGAGCCTTGCCTTCTCATGGAGCTGTTTAACAAATTCTGCTTTCTTCTTACCATCTACGTTAACATACTTAGAAATAGGAAGAGGTGATAAATCCAAAGGAGTTAGTGGATTAAAACCATACACAATTTCAAAAGGAGTAAACTTAATAGCATAATGCATTGTGCGATTATAAGAAAATTCAATATGAGGTAAACAATCCTACCAACTTTTAATGTTCTTTTTAATAACAGCCCTCAACAAAGTAGATAAAGTTTGATTTACTACCTCAGTTTGACCATCAGTCTGTGGATGACAAGTAGTAGAGAACAATAACTTAGTTCCTAAGTTAGCCCATAGGGTTTTCCAAAAGTAGCTCAAGAACTTAGCATCCTGATCCGACATGGTTGTTCTAGGCATACCATGCAATCTCACAACTTCCCTAAAGAAGAAGCTAACAATATGGCAAGCATCATTTGTTTTGTGGCAAGGAATGAAATGTGCCATCTTAGAAAACCTATCCACGACTACAAAAATAGAGTCTCTACCATACTTAGACTTGGGTAATCCTAACACAAAATCCATGGAAATGTCTACCCAAGGCTCATGAGGAATGGGAAGTGCGGTATAAAGTCCATGAGATTAGACTCTAGATTTTGCTTGCTTCCAAGTGACACATCGCTCACAAATCCTCTCAACATCTCATTTCATGTGAGGCCAATAGAAGTGTTCCTAAAAAACCCCTAAAGTTTTAGCTACTCCAAAATGCCCCATTAATCCTCCTCCATGAGACTCCCTCACTAATAACTCTCTTAAAGAACAATTGGGAATGCAAAGTTTATTCTTCCTAAACAAGAATCCCTCATGCTTATAAAATTTACCATGACCACTCTTCTCACAGCGAACATACTCTTCACAAAATTCTGGGTCAGCAGCATACAATTCTTTAACATGCTCAAAACTAAGCAGTCTAGAACTAAGAGTAGAGATAAGAACATACCTTCTAGAAAGTGCATCAGCAACAACATTTTCTTTACATTGCTTGTAGTGGATGACATAGGGAAATGTTTCGATAAACTCTACCCAACAAGCATGCCTTTTGTTCAGCTTATGTTGTCCCTTCAAGTACTTCAAGGATTCATGATCAGTGTGGATCATGAACTCTTTTGGCCAAAGATAATGTTGCCAAGTCTCTAGCGCTCGAACCAATGCATATAACTCCTTATCATAAGTAGGGTAGTTCAAGGTTGCCCCACTTAGCTTCTCACTAAAAAATGCAATTGGTCTCCTCTCCTGCATGAGAACTGCTCCAATACCTATTCCTAAAGCATCACACTCAATCTCAAAAGTTTTAGAGAAATCAGGTAAAGCAAGTAGTGGCGCATGTGTCAACTTATTTGTAAGCGTCTAAAAGGCTTTCTCTTGTTGCTCCCCCCAACTGAACCCCAAATTCTTCTTGATTAGTGCTGCAATGGTGCTGAAATCCTTCACAAACCTCTAGTAAAAGCTCACTAGTCTATGGAAACTCCGAACATTACTTATATTAGTTGGACTAGGCCATTCTTGGATCGCACGAATCTTCTCTTCATCAACTTGTATTCCCTGTGCACTAACAATAAAACCGAGAAACACAAGTTTGTCTGTGCAAAAAGTGCACTTTTTGAGGTTAGCATATAATTGCTCCTTTCGAAGCACTTCTAAAACAGCCCTTAAGTGAGATATATGGTCTTCCAAACTCTTACTGTAAATGAGGATATCATCAAAATAGATGACCACAAATTTGCCAATAAAAGTCCTCAAAACATGGTTCATAAATCTCATGAAAGTACTAGGTGCATTAGTTAAACCGAAAGGCATTACTAACCACTCATATAATCCATATTTTGTCTTAAATGTGGTTTTCCATTCATCACCTTCTTTCATTCTAATTTGGTGATATCCGCTTTTCAAATCAATTTTGGAAAAGACACTAGACCCATGTAACTCATCTAACATGTCATCTAAGCGAGGAATGGGATGACGATACTTTACCGTGATGTTGTTGATAGCTCGGCAATCAAGACACATTCTCTATGACCCATCCTTCTTAGGCACCAAAATCACAGGCACTGCACATGGGCTCATGCTTTCTCTCACGTACCCCTTCTCCATTAAGTCATTGACCTGCCTTTGGAGTTCCTTTGTCTCCTCTGGATTACTCCTATAAGCTGGCTTGTTTGGAATAGATGCTCCGGGTACAAGGTCAATCTGGTGCTCAATACCACGAATAGCTGGTAACCCCTTTGGAATCTCCTCAAGGAAGACATCTTCAAAGTCCTGCACAATAGACAAAACCACACTTGATGAGATCCATGATGAGAGCCAAGCCAGAAGAAGAAATGTGGATCCTCTTGAAGTGCCGCCTAGACCGATCACAAGAAATCGAGCGAAACGATTCGAGGAAGCACTTAACGGGTTGATAAAGGTTGTCCATGAAGCCGGAAAGGATTGGAGTAATCATGAAGTTGGAACGGATTGGAACAACCATGGGAAGACCCTTGCTTTTGTACAAGTCACACCGGACACGGGATGAAGAGGGCGTGTATTTTCAAGGCACGGCCGTGTAGGAATCTCAAGATTGCACAGAATCATACACGGCCAGACACACGGCTAAAAGGCACGGCCGTATATGGAGTCAAGCAAATCCACAGAAAGATACACGTCTAGAAGTACATGGCCGTGTAACTCTTCAAGGCCGGCTCAAGGTCGCCGGCCTTCATTCCAACGCCGCCAGCCTTCATGTTTACATCGTCGGCTTTCTTGTTATGTTTTCGTGTTTTTACGCAACTTATCTAAGTTATGTCGTTTTGCGCTTTAATATTACGCATTGTAAACCCTAATATAAGCTCTTAGGGTTAGAATACAGATATAGAACATACATCTTAGAACATTAAACATCTTTGAGAGGCTCCTCTCTTGGTTCTTCAAGAACTAACTAGAACTTATCAGATTGATTTCCGTGGCGTTCATCCCGACTTATCAATCGATCTTGCATCCTCGATTGTGGCGTCTTCACATTATACCAAGGTTCTTATCTCGCTTATAGACAACGGGTCGCAGTTTCCACTTTAGGTGTTTGGGCGTCTTAGGTAACGAATTTCCGAACATATTGGTATTGAGTTTCGTCACAGATTGGCGTAGTTCGTATCAGTTTGGTATCAGAGCTTAAGTTTGTCAAAACATCAAGTTCGGTTTGAGGAAGGTAACATCAAAACCCTAACTCCAATCATTCATATCCATTGTTAGCATTCAATTTCGTAATATTAATTGTCTTTTGATAGTGTAGTATCTACTAGTCGATTGTTAAAAAAAAAAAAGAGTAAAAATCACGAAAAAAAAAAGAGAAAGAAAAGAAAGACAAGAGAAACGTGATCAAAAGAAAAAACAAAGACAAAAAAAAAATCGGATAGAAAAATAGAGGAAAATTTACGAACCCTAGAGTTGTTTTGAATTCTACGGAAGGGAATTGGTGTAGTTTAGGTTAGTTCCAAGAGAATTGAGAAGAGGAATTGGCGAGTTGATATCATCATTGTTTGTGAGAATACACGAGTGACTGTGTGATATCATCATTTGAGTGAAACACGTAAGGGAGTGTATCGTGAGGTTTAATTTTATATATATTTGTGTTAGTGCTAATCTTTTCTGCAGGGACAATGTCGAGACAACATTCTCCTGAAGGTGAGAGGAGAAGGTTTGATGCTAGGTTAGTAATTGAGGCGTCGAGGGGTGAGATGAAGAGGATGTTCCAAGAGGGAATAGAACAAATTCATGAGATAGTAGAGCAAAGACTAGAGCAATCCACAAACGTATTCCAAGGGTGTAAGAGGGAGAGTCGTTCTAGGAGAGTACCGATGGGTGGAGATGAAATGTCGGATGATGACTTTGATAAGCCTTCTGTCGAGAGTTATAGAGGTTATAGTGGTCGGAATAGAGGAACTAGGGATTGGGAAGATAGAGGAGATAGGAATAAAGAGGATGATCAATTAAGTAGCATAAAGATGAAGATTCCTCCTTTCCAAGGGAAGAATGATCCCGAGGCGTACTTCGAATGGGAGAAAAAGGTGGAGATGGTGTTTGATTGTCACAACTATAGTGGGAGAAAGAAAGTAAAACTTACTGCCATTGAGTTTTTGGATTATGCTATAGTGTGGTGGGATCAACTAATGTTGAATAGAAGAAGGAGTGGCGAGCCACCTATTGAGTCTTGGGAAGAGACGAAAAGAGTGATGAAGAAGCGGTTTGTGCCTGCGTATTACTATCGTGAATTGCACAACAAGTTGCAAACTCTGAGGCAGGGAAGCCGAAGTGTAGATGAGTATTTCAAGGAGATGGAAGTCACTATGATTAGGGCGAATGTAGAGGAGGATAGAGAGGCTACAATGGCTAGGTCTCTTGCTAGGTTGAATAGAGAAATCCAAAATGTGGTTGAATTGCAGCATTATGTAGAATTAGAGGATATGGTTCACATAGCTATAAAGGTTGAGAACCAGCACAAGAGGAAAGGTAGTAGTAATGCACGGTTTCCACAGGGTAATGGTTCATCCACTTGGAAGACCAACCAATGGAAGAAAGAAGAAAAGCCTTTACCCACTAAATCGAAAGGAGAGCTGAGGCAAGCGGGTTCTACTCCTGGTAATCAAGGTAACCCTGAATCTTCTACTTCTAGAAATCGTGACATTAGATGCTTTAAATGCCAAGGTAGAGGCCATATTGCTAGTCAATGTCCAAATAGGCGTGTGATGATTTTGCGTGATGATGGTGAGTATGAGACTGAAGGGGATAGTGAAGAAGATGATATGCCTCCATTAGAGGATGCTAGTGATGATGAGGAGCCTGCAATGGGAAGGCTAGTGGCAGTAGTGAAGCGAGTGTTGAATGTGCAGGTGAAGGAAGAAGAGGAGGTGCAAAGAGAGAATATATTTCATACTAGATGTTATCTAGGAGATCACATTTGTAGTTTGATCATTGATGGAGGGAGTTGCACCAATGTTGTGAGCAATTTTATTGTTGAGAGGCTGGGGCTCAAAACTGTTAGACACCCTAGTCTATATAAATTGTAGTGGTTGAATGATAGTGGAGAGACTAAGGTGAGTAAGCAAGCCTTGATTGGTTTCTGCATTGGTAGGTATGAGGATGAGGTGTTATGTAATGTAGTGCCAATGCAAGCATGTCATGTGTTGTTGGGGAGGCCATGGCAATTTGATAGGAAGGTTGTTTATGATGGCTTTCCTAACAAGTATACGCTTGTTCACTAGGGGAAAAGCTTTAATCTTAAACCGTTAACACCCAAACAGGTGTATGAGGACCAGTTGCAGCTACAACAGTCTTTTGCAAAACATAAGGTGAGTGAAAAGCAGAGGGAGAGTGAGAGAGCAAAAGACAATGAGAAAGAAAAGGAATATAAAAGTCAAGATCAAAGGGAAAAAGAGAGGAAGGCTGGAAAGAGTGTGAGAGGCCAAGTTGAAGGGGGATCAACTTTGGTGGTGAGTGAAAAGGAGAGGGCAGCCTTGTAAAAGGAGAGTTGTGTGGCAAGAGCGAGTGTAGTAAGGAGAGTGTTAGTGATGAGGCAACCTATGTTGTTGCTAGTTTTTAAAGAAACATGTTTGACTACTAACGAACTATCTAACTCTTTGCCTAGTGTAGTTGTGTCTCTTGTGCAGGACTTTGAAGATGTCTTCCCAGAGGAGATTTCAAAGGGATTACAACCTATTCGTGGTATTGAGCACCATATTGACCTTGTACCCGGAGCATCGATTCCAAACAAGTCAGCTTATAGGAGCAATCCGGAGGAGACAAAGGAACTCCAAAGGCAGGTCGATGAATTAATGGAGAAGGGGTACGTGAGAGAAAGCATGAGTCCATGTGCAGTACCTGTGATTTTGGTGCCTAAGAAGGATGGGACATGGAGAATGTATATTGACTGTCGCGCCATCAACAACATCACGGTAAAGTATCGTCATCCCATGCCTCATTTAGAAGACTTCTTAGATGGGTTATATGAGTATAGTGTCATTCCTCATGAGCCTTGGATAAACACTTCCATAGATTTTGTGTTAAGATTATTTAGGCCTAGGCATGGTCGAGATTATATTTTTGTGGTTGTGGATAGGATTCCTAAAATGGTTCATTTCATTCCTTGTCATAAAACTGATGATGCTATACACATTGTTGATGTGTTCTTTAGAGAGGTAGTGCGTCCGCATGGTATACCTAGTAGCATTGTTAGTGATCGGGATGTAAAAATTCCGAGTCATTGTTGGAGAGTATTGTGGGAAAGGTTGGGAACTAAACGGATGTTTTCAACTATCTGTCACCCACAAACTGATGGGCAAACTGAGGTGGTTAACAGGACTTTAATTCAATTGTTGAGGGCAACCATAGAGAAGAACATTAGGACTTGGGAGGATTGCCTACCATTTGTGGAGTTTTCATATAATAGGGCTGTACATAGCACTACTCATTGTTCACCATTTGAGATTGTGTATGGTTTTAACCCACTGAATCCTAATTATTTTTTGCTATTGCCACCTAACAAGTTTGTGAGTTTTGATGCTGATTCTAAGGCAAATTTTGTGTGAAAGCTACATGTACAGGTAAAGAGTAGGATTGAAAAACAAAATGCCAAGGTCGCTTCAAGGGTGAACAAGGGCAGGAGACCCAAGATTTTTCAGCCTAGAGATTGGGTTTGGGTGCATTTTCGCAAGGAGAGGTTTCCATTGCAGAGGAGATCCAAGTTGAACCCTCGGGGAGATGATCTATTTCCGATGCTTGAGAGAATCAATGATAATGCATATAAGAAAGATTTCCTAGGTGAGTCTCCAGTAAGTGTCACCTTTAATGTTACTGATCTGAGTCCATTTGATGCAGGCAATGATTTGAGGACAAATCCTTTTCAAGAGGAGGGGAATGATGAGATCCATGATGAGAGCCAAGCTGGAAGAAGAAATGTGGATCCTCTTGAAGTGCCGCCTAGACCGATCACAAGAAATCGAGCGAAACGATTCGAGGAAGCACTTAACGGGTTGATAAAGGTTGTCCATGAAGCCGGAAAGGATTGGAGCAATCATGAAGTTGGAACGGATTGGAACAACCATGGGAAGACCCTTGCTTTTGTACAAGTCACACCGGACACGGGATGAAGAGGGCGTGTATTTTCAAGGCACAGCTGTGTAGGAATCTCAAGATTGCACAGAATCATACACGGCCAAACATACGGCTAAAAGGCATGGCCGTGTATGGAGTCAAGCAAATCCACAGAAAGATACACATCTAGAAGTACACGGCCGTGTAACTCTTCAAGGCTGGCTCAAGGCCGCCAGCCTTCATTCCAACGCCGTTGATGGGTGTCGAATCCAACAAAAATAAAACCTATTCCCAGACGATTATATGATTTGTGTATAGTAGTGAGTAGGGTCGTATCCACAGGGATTGGTTAAATATATTTCTATTAAAAGAGATTAGAAAGGAAAAGAAGAATGGGGGGTTTTGTTTGTGAATCAAAATAATATTGAAATCAGATAATAAAATTGAATATTGATAAGAGCCTAGCCAAAGGAATCAAGATAGTTTAATTCTAGGAATTGATCATCGATGCAAATATTTTCTATCCTTTATCCAAGATAAACTGGTTATGGTTATTAACAAGCTCTAATAACCTATCCCTCCTTACTTTCTTGATAATCAAAACAAGCTCTTTGATTATTTCTCTTATCGATTAGACAACCCTAAACAAGCTCTTAGGATTTAATCTATCAATAGCACTAAAAACAAGAGAGACTACCAATTCATGCCAATAGATTATAAGAGAACCTATTTAAACAAGATCATATATCTCCATAACATGAATTCGACTATCTATTTTATAATCAAACATGTTATTGTGTCACCGAAACTAGAACTATCAAACAATTACGGATCTGACGTACTAGTTGACAATATATTAACTTGCTAATTGAGTAGAAGAGCTCTAATTCATACCAATCAACAAAGATAATATTGATAAAACTTCCAGAAGATATATAAATATCCGAAAACAAAAAGTAGAATAAAAGTAACTCAATTAGATCTCACAATCCGTGAAGAATTAAACTTCAATGATCCTTTGGCTAGAAAATTTTCTTAGCTACACATGTTCATCCTCAAAACAAAAGTTAAAAGAAAAAACATGAAACAGTCTTTGTTGCCGGTGTCCCTTGCTCTGCCTCTCCTTCTTCCTTTTTCGTCCAAAAGAATCCTCAAGAATCCCTTTTTCCTCTAGGGTTGGTTCTATTTATATTGTTAAGGGAATGGCAAAGGATCTTTAGCTAGCAAGATACGAAAATATCTTTCCTTTTTCAAGTAAATCTCGAGAAGTGAATAATCATCCGCCTGGCACGCCTACAAACACGACCAGATTTCAAGCCGTGCCTTCCTCTGTTGATAATTCACATATCATTATCATTATTCAGTGTATGCCACGGCTTCCACCACGGCCAGATCACAAACCGTGCCTCCCTCTGTTGATTCTTCAAGACAGATACACGGCCGTGTACTTCAACCGTGTATCTTTCTATTGGTTCTTCAAGACAGATACATGGCCGTGTACTTCAACTGTGTATCTTTATGTTGATTCCAAACCAAGTACACGACCGTGTACTTCAAATACACGCCCATGTACTTCCCTCCGGCGGTGTAAATCCTTGTCTTTGATCCAAATTGTAGATGACTTCTCTAATTTACTTGAATTAACACTCTTGACTCCATTTAACCTGATTTATCACCATAATAAAATTAAGTACCATTTCCTTATGATTTCTATAAAATCAATAATAAATTAACATAATTCATACTATAAAGATTGAGTATAAAATGGCTCTATCAAATTCCCCCACACTTAAACCCTTGCTTGTCCTCAAGCAATTGAATCAAATCAATTGAGAAATCCATCATAGATTATACGAAATTTCTTTTCTTCATTTCAAGCATCTATTCATTTATAATTCATGACTTGTAATTTTAATGTCTACTGCTCCAACCAAACTGGTTTCCTGTGATTAAATTACCATAGACAAAATTTAATAGTTAATCTAAACAAAACAACTTTAATCCTCATGTTTAATAAAAGAACTTTTATTCCAAAAGTAAATACTTAATTCAATAAGGAAAAACACCCAATTAAACTTTATTGAATATTAGCAAGTATATAATCTTTGCAACACAAAGTAAAAGCATATGGTATCTACTTTTTCCCTAGATTTTCTCCCTTTTTATTATAAGTCTTATTTCATTCAATGAATTTTTACATTCATGTTCTTTTGATTTAATCAAGCATCTATTTTGACGGGTTTTTGCTCGCTTCTTTTCATGAACTTTCGCCTTTTCTGCCCTTATCGTTATAGTGAGTTCATTGAGTCGGCAACATCCCGAGCTCGTCACTCAAGTGACTAGGTTTTAAGATACCCCTACAGACTCTTCCTCACTCTAACATTCAAGTTCAAATACTCTTAACTCAATTATTTGAATCATTGGAGTAATGGCTATGCTTGATTTTGTATTTTTTTATCCATTATTGCTAAAGTAATAATAGTTATCCGGTTTAAAGGGTTACTAAGGAAAAAGTTTCTTCAACATCTTTCACTAAGTATTATCATTGTTTCAAAAACAACTTCAAATAGTATACAGTAACTAATATAACCTAGAAGTAGACTTGTTTATTTTTCACTTAAGAACTAGACTTACTCTTAAACTTCCAATTCTAAAGCTAAATACAAGGTAAATTTGTTTCTTAAAGATTTCACTACGTAATTTTAACTAAGTATTCTAATCACAGCAGTAGGTGAGTAAAACACTTGAACAAGTCAATTTCACATTTTGTAGATGCTTATTACAACATTTAGTACAATGTCCAGATTTCATGATAATTTTGAAAAATTTGGCTTAAAATTTCTTAAGGACAAACATTCAAAGTATGAGTCAATTCTCTATTCTCTATATTTTATTACCCTCTCCCCCACACTTAGTTTGAACAGTGTCCGCACTGTTCCTAATTCAGCATAATTAAAGAGGAATTAACAGCATAAGGAACATTTAGAGAATAAGAGAAAAGGAATACTGGTACTTCCCTGGTAGACAATGGAAAGTGATTGGAGTTCTCCCCTTAAGCACTAGAGAGTGTCATCTGATGATATATACCCTTGTTGCAGCTAATCAAAAGAAAAATCAAAATAAAACTATGATAAAATAAATTGATTTTTTTTTTTTTGACATGGGTTGCCTCCCATGAAGTGCCTTTCTTTAACGTCTTTGGCTAGACGTTCCTGGCTAGATGTTTGGGTAAGGGTTTTACTTACATCTTTGGTGCCTGTGTTGATGGGTCAATAACATCCATAACAAAAACAGGGGGGGTATTGCTAGGATATTTCATGGCATCATAAATGTTAAATTTAATCACTTCACCATCAAATTCCATAGTGAGGGTACCATCATGTACATCAATTTTCGTCCTGGATGTCTTAAGGAATGGTCTCCTTAATAATATCAGTGATGAATTATGAGAATCATCATCTTCCATGTCAAGCACATAAAAATCAGCAGGAAAAACCAACCCATTAACTTATAGTAAAACATCTTCTAGAACTCCCTCAGGATAAACATTGGACTTGTCAGCAAGTTGAACAATAACACCTGTTTCCTTCAAGGGACCAACATTCAAACATTGATAAACAGACAAAGGTATGACATTGATCGAAGCTCCTAGATCACACATAGCTTTAGCGATTCCAAGATTACCTATTTTACAAGGAATAGTAAACATACCTGGGTCCTTACATTTAGGAGGAAACTTCTTCTGAATAATAGCTGAAACATTCTCACTCACACTAATCTTTTCATTACCTTTCATCTTCCTTTTGTTAGTGCACAATTCTTTGAGAAATTTAGCATAGCGAGGTATTTGCTTAATTGCATCAAGCAAAGGAATATTTACCTCAACTTTTCGAAAATTTTCAAGAATCTCTTTTTCTTCGGCTTCATTCTTGGATTTCACTAATCTAGAAGGGAAAGGAGGTGCTGTTAACATGACCTTTGGTGGCTCAACTAGAGATCCTCTAATCTGGTTGTCCTGCTGGCTCGGAGTCGAAATCTCTTTCTTAGTCTCTTCCTCAAGATTAGATGGGTGTCCTTTCTTATTTGATCCCTGCAATTATGTTCCACTTCTCAAGGTAACTACATTAACGCTTTGCTTCGGGTTTGTAATAGTTTGAGAAGGTAACTTACCTTGAGTTTCTAACCTGTTTACAGAAGAAGCAAGTTGGCTTACCTGATTCTCCAAGTTTTGAATGCTCTGTTTTGTTTCCTCCTGAAATTATTTGTATTAACAGCAAGAGATTTAACAATTTCCTGAAGAGACATACCTGAAGTGGAAGGAGCTTGGGGTACTTGGTTTGATGGTTTAGGCTGGAATTGTTGGAAATTTTGTGGGTTATTGCCATATCTGAAGTTAGGATGATCCCTCCATCTAGGATTATAAGTCTTCGAGTAGGGATCATATTTCCTCTGCGGCTGTCCTGGGAATCCTCCTATAGCATTGACATGCTCATGATTGTCATCTTGCAATGTAGGGCACATGTCAGTAGGATGATTAGAGGCAGCACAAATTCCACAAGCCTTCACCTGCTGTGTATTTCTGAGGGCTATCTGCTGTACAAGGGATGTTAGGTTAGAAATTTGATGTTCAAGGTTAGAAACACTTACCTCATTTACCTTCCTTAAAGAAGAATCATGTCTATGCCCAAATTGTTACGAATTAGCTACCATAATGGAGATCAATTCCCTAGCTTGACCAGGGGTTTTATTCACTATGGCGCCTCCACTAGCAGCATCCATCATTTTCCTTTCCATCGGAAGCAGGCCTTCATAGAAGTATTGAATAAGAAGTTGCTCAGATATCCCATGTTGTGGACAACTTGCACAAAGTTGTTTGAACCTCTCCCAATACTCATGAAGAGTCTCGGTATCCCTCTGTTTGATACCACAAATCTCTCTTCTTATACCAGCGGCTCTAGACGCTGAGAAAAATTTGTCCAAGAAGAGCCTCACCATATCTATCCAAGTGGTTATAGAACCTGGAGGCAAATAAAACAACCAATCTTTAGCTCTAGTACTTAAAGAAAATGGAAAAGCACGTAACTTGAATTGATCGTCGATTATTCCTTGTGGCCTCATACTAGAACACACTATATGAAACTCTTTCAAATGTTTGTGAGGATCTTCATTCTCAAGACCATGAAAGGTGGGTAGCAGATGTATCAAACCAGATTTCAACTCAAACTCAACAGCCAATTCAGGATATTGAATACAAAGTAGTTGTTGATTCACATCCGGTGCAGCCAATTCTCTTAATGTTCTTTCAGGATTTGCCATATCGTCTTCTTTCTTAGAATTAATGGATGAATAAGACAAATCCGATACCAAGTTCAGTCCAGGGGATGAAGATGATACGGTTTCTTTTTGAAACAGCCTAGCTTCTCTTCGCTGTCTCTTAAAAGTCTTCTCAATCTCTGGATTATAAGTGAGTTCACCTGTATGTGAAGAACGAGTCATATAAGAATAGAAATAAATTTGACACCAATCCCCGGCAACGGCGCCAAAATTTGATGGGTGTCGAATCCAACAAAAATAAAACCTACTCCTAGACGATTATATGATTTGTGTATAGTAGTAAGTAGGGTCGTATCCACAGGGATTGGTTAAATATATTTTTATTAAAAGAGATTAGAAAGGAAAAGAAGAATGGGGGGTTTTGTTTGTGAATCAAAATAATATTGAAATCAGATAATAAAATCGAATATTGATAAGAGCCTAGCTAAAGGAATCAAGATAGTTTAATTCTAGGAATTGATCATCGATGCAAATATTTTCTATCCTTTATCCAAGATAAACTGGTTATGGTTATTAACAAGCTCTAATAACCTATCCCTCCTTACTTTCTTGATAATCAAAACAAGCTCTTTGATTATTTCTCTTATCGATTAGACAACCCTAAACACGCTCTTAGGATTTAATCTATCAATAGCACTAAAAACAAGAGAGACTACCAATTCATGCCAATAGATTATAAGAGAACCTATTTAAACAAGATCATATATCTCCATAACATGAATTCGACTATCTATTTTATAATCAAACATGTTATTGTGTCACCAAAACTAGAACTATCAAACAATTACGGATCTGACGTACTAGTTGACAATATATTAACTTGTTAATTGAGTAGAAGAGCTCTAATTCATACCAATCAACAAAGATAATATTGACAAAACTTCCAGAAGATATATAAATATTCGAAAACAAAGAGTAGAATAAAAGTAACTCAATTAGATCTCACAATCGAATTAAACTTCAATGATCCTTTGGCTAGAAAATTTGCTTAGCTACACATGTTCATCCTCAAAACGAAAGTTAAAAGAAAAAACATGAAACAGTCTTTGTTGCCGGTGTCCTTTGCTCTGCCTCTCCTTCTTCCTTTTTCGTCCAAAAGAATCCTCAAGAATCCCTTTTTCCTCTAGGGTTGGTTCTATTTATATTGTTAAGGGAATGGCAAAGGATCTTTAGCTAGCAAGATACAAAAATATCTTTCCTTTTTCAAGTAAATCTCGATAAGTGAATAATCGTCCGCCTGGCACACCTACAAACGCGGCTAGATTTCAAGCCGTGCCTTCCTCTTTTGATAATTCATATATCATTATCCTTGTTCAGTGTATGCCACGGCTTCCACCACGGTCAGATCACAAACCGTGCCTCCCTCTGTTGATTCTTCAAGACAGATACATGACCGTGTACTTCAACCGTGTATCTTTCTGTTGGTTCTTCAAGACAGATACACGGCCTTGTACTTCAACCGTGTATCTTTCTGTTGATTCCAAACCAAGTAGACGGCCGTGTACTTCAAATACACGCCCATGTACTTCCTTCCGGCGGTGTAAATCCTTGTCTTTGATCCAAATTGTAGATGACTTCTCTAATTTACTTGAATTAACACTCTTGACTCCATTTAACCTAATTTATCACCATAATAAAATTAAGTACCATTTCCTTATGATTTCTATAAAATCAATAATAAATTAACACAATTCATACTATAAAGATTGAGTATAAAATGGCTCTATCAGCCGCCGGCCTTCATGTTTACACCGTCGGCTTTCTTGTTCTGTTTTCGTGTTTTTACGTAACTTATCTAAGTTATGTCATTTTGCGCTTTAATGTTACGCATTGTAAACCCTAATATAAGCTCCTAGGGTTAAAATACAGATATAGAACATACATCTTAGAACATTAAACATCTTTGAGAGGCTCCTCTCTTAGTTCTTCAAGAACTAACTAGAACTTATCGGATTGATTTCCATGGCGTTCATCCCGACTTATCAATCGGTCTTTCATCCCCGATTGTGGCGTCTTCACATTATACCAAGGTTCTTATCTCGCTTATAGACAACGGGTCGCGGTTTCCACTTTAGGTGTTTGGGCGTCTTAGGTAACGAATTTCCGAACGTATTGGTATTGGTTTTCGTCACAGGTTGGCGTGGTTCGTATCAACACTAGGCAAAGAGTTAATAAGTTCATTAGTATTCAAACAAGTTTCTTTAAAAACCAGCAACAACATGGGTTGCTTCATCACTAACGCTCTCCTCACTACACTCGCTCTTGCCACACAACTCTCCTTTTGCAAGGTTGCACTCTCCTTTTTACTCACCACCAAGGTTGATCCCCCCTCAACTTGGCCTCTCACACTCTTTCCAACCTTCCTCTCTTTTTCCTTTTGATATTGACTTTTGCGTTCCTTTTCTTTTTCTATGTCTTTTGCTCTCTCACTCTCCCTCTGTTTTTCACTCACCTTATATTTTGCAGAAGATTGTTGTAGCTGCAACCGATCCTCATACACCTATTTAGGTGTTAAGAGTTTATGATTATAACTTTTGCCATGATGAACAAGTGTATACTTATTAGAAAATCCATCACGAATAACCTTCCTGTCAAACTGCCATGGCCTTCCCAACAACACATGACAAGCCTGCATCTGCACTACATCGCACAATACCTCATCCTCATACCTACCGATGCGAAAAGCAATTAAGGCTTGCTTACTCACCTTGGTCTCGCCACTATCATTCAGCCATTGCAATTTATATGGGCTAGGGTGTTTAGTGGTCTTGAGCTCCAACCTCTCAACAATGAAAGTACTTACTACATTAGTGCAACTCCCCCCATCAATGATCAAACTACAAATATGGTCACCTAGATAACATCTAGTATGAAAGATATTCTCTCATTGCACCTCATCTTCTTCCTTCACCTACACATTCAAAGCTCGCTTTACTACTGCCACTAACTTCCCTACTGCAGGCTCCTTGTCATTACTAGCATCCTCCAATAGAGGCATATCATCATCTTCATTATCCCCCTCAATCTCATACTCACCATCATCGCATAGAATCATAACATGTCTATTCGGACATTCACTAGCAATATGGCCTCTACCTTGGCATTTAAAAAATTTAATGTCACGATTTCTAGGAGTAGAAGAATCAGGTTTACCTTGATTACCAAGAGTAGAACTTTCTTGCTTCTGCTCTCCTTTTGGCTTGGTGGGTAAAGACTTTTCTTCTTTCTTCCAATGGTTAGTCTTCCAAGTAGATGAACCAGCACCCTGTTGAAACCGTACAGTACTACTACCTTTCCTCCTGTGTTGGTTCTCAACCTTTATAGCCATGTGAACCATGTCTTCCAATTCCACATAATGCTGTAATTCTACTACATTTTGAATCTCTCTATTTAACCCAGCAAGAAACCTAGCCATGGTAGCCTCTCTATCCTCCTCAACATTCGCTCTAATCATAGTAACCTCCATCTCCTTGAAATACTCATCCACACTTCGGCTTCCCTGCTTAAGAGTTTGCAATTTGTTATGCAATTCACGATAGTAGTAAGCAGGAACAAACCACTTCTTCATCACCCTCTTCATCTCTTCCTAAGACTCAATGGGTGGTTCGCCATTCCTTCTTCTATTCAACATTAGTTGATCCCACCACACTATGGCATAATCTAAAAACTCAATGGCAGCAAGCTTCACTTTCTTTCTCCCACTATAATTGTGACAATCAAACACCATCTCTACCTTCTTCTCCCATTCTAAGTATGCCTCGGGATCATTCTTCCCTTGAAAAGGAGGAATCTTCATCTTTATACTACTCAATTGATTATCCTCTCTATTCCTATCTCCTCTATCTTCCCAATCCCTAGTTCCTCTATTCCTACCACCATAACCTTTATAACTCCCGATAGAAGGTTCATCAAATTCATCATCAGAAATTTCATCTCCACCCCATTGTCCTCTCTTAGAACAACTCTCCCTTTTACGCCCTTAAAAGACGTTTTTAGATTGCTCTAGTTTCTGCTCCACCGTTTCATGAATTTGTTTCATTCCCTCCTGAAACATTCTCTTCATCTCACCCCTCAACGCCTCAATCACTAACCTAGCATCAAACCTCCCCCTCTCACCTTCAGGAAAATGTTACCTCGACATAGTTCCTGCAATTAAAGGTTAGTACTAACACAAATATGTATAGGATTAAACCTCACGATTTACTCCCTCACGTGTTTCACTCAAAGAATGATATTCCACATTCACTCGTGTATTCTCACAAGCAAGGATGATATCAACTCACCAATCCCTCTTCTCAATTCTCTTAGAACTAATCCAAACTACACCAAATTCTTCCGTAGAATTCAAGAACAACTATAGGGGCTTGAATTTTCCTTTTTTTCTTTCTTTTTTTTTCTTTGTTTTCGTTCTTTCTTTTCTTTTTCTTTTTTTTTTCATTCCTTTTTTTTTTTGTAGCAAGATTGATAGGATGAACTACACTACTCAAGAAACAATTAACACTATGGACTTGAGTATGAAGTGACGGTAATACGAAACTTTATATGAACAATTGATATGAATGATTGGAGTTAGGGTTTTGATGTTACCTTTCTCAAACCAAATTGATGTTTAATAAACCTAGGCTCTGATACCAAACTGATACGAACCAAGCCCACGTGTGACGAAACTCTATACCAATATGTTTGGAATTGCAACCCAAGATGCCAAAACAACCAAAGTGGAATCGCGACCCTTTGCCTATAGATGAGGCAAGAACCTTGGTATATTCTGTTGACGCCACAATCGGGATGAAAGACTGATTGATAAGTCTGGTTTGAACGCCATAGAAGAAATCCGATAAGTTCAAGAGAAGTTCTTTGGAGAACCAAGAGAGGAATTCTCTTAAATTGTGTTATTCAATGTTGTATGTATGTTCTATATGTGTTTTTCCAACCCTAGCAGCTTTTAATAGGGTTTACAATTAGTAAAACAAAAACCCAAAACGACATAACATAATAAAGTTGCGGAAAAATAACAAACAAGCATTGTACGCTGGCGGCGTAGTAGGTGGTGTAGTAGGCGGCGTAGTAGCCGGCGTAGGATGTACGTCGGGTATATAGGCCGGCGGCGTAGAAGGCCGGCGTAGTCCCTTTGTTGCGCTCTAATTGTAACGCCGATTCAAGGCCAACAGCATTTAAGCCAGCGTTGTCAAGACTGGAAGCTTTGATCTCCTATGCTTTGCTCTCCTTAAATGACTTGAACAAATGCAAGGTCATTCTCATGGTTGCTCCACTCTTTTTCGGCTTCTTGGATATCCTTTATCAGCCTATTAAGTGCTTCCTTGAATCGTTTCGCTCGAGTTCTTGTGATCGGTCCAGGTGGCACTTCAAGAGGATCCACATTCCATCTTCTAGCTTGACTCCCATCATGCCTTTCATCACTATGGAGATGTGAAGATACGATAGAACCTATATTAAAGTAGAGTCAAAATTACAAAGTGCCCTATTTTATCTTTCATGCATTCTCTTATTTTCCATGTGTAAAGGGTTAATCAAGTAACCTATATCAACTAAGTTACTGCTTGATAGCATTATTGATTGAAATTCCATCAAGAATTTATGAGAATAAACAAAACTCCTCACTTTCATAGGGTGATAGAATAATGTTGAAGTCAACAATGGCTATCTAAGGTCCATGAGTGACTCCCTAAACATCAATCTAGTTAGCCTATGGTCACCTCAAATATCTAGATCATTTAGCATATAAAGTAGTGACATAGAAAAGAAAGGCTAAAAAGATTTGATTATCACATCTTATCTTCCAATAGTTGTTAAGAAAGAACTAGATGAAAAGAAAAGGGAAAATGTGATGCACATATATTCTTCCATTCATTAACATGAAGGGGGAAGAGAAAGAAATAAGAGTTTTAATTGTTTCCAAATTTGATAATTCTTACCTAAGTTGCCCATCAGTACATGGATTAGAATCAGTCCCTATTATTATGTGTGTAGACATTGCTAGAGAAAACATTTGGTACCTTTTTGGTAAGCATTAATATTTCAATATAAGGAATGAAGAGAATCTAGATGGTTTACTATAGTAAGATAAAGTAAATTTTGTTAAATTCTATTCATACTTATTTTTTATTACACGTGTTACACATTGATTCTATTATAAATTTTGTAAAATGTTAGAAATTTCATTATCCCTAAAGTAAGTATATGGCAACTTCAACTTAGAAACCTAAACTTATTCTATATTCCTAACCATAAACTTGAATTTAACAATCAAGAATACATTAATCCATTTGAAAGCACTTGTGGGAGTTACTCATAATGGATACTAAATTTGCAATATGAGCTCTAGATGTATTCACTCATTAAATGTATCATAGCATGGAGTATCCAATTCTCTACTAAATCAATCCTAACCTGTCTAAATAATCCACAATATAGCTACTTTTCTAAAGTATGCCTATTCAAATCCATATTATAATATAACCCTACACATACGTGCCTCAATTGACATTTTAATACTAGTAATAATGATATTTCAACTATGGTCTTAGCTTAATATCTAAGAAATCCAATCCCCCTACTTATCTAAATGAGCCCCATTTTGTAAAACCAATTATATTCACCTATATTAAGATTACATTGCCACAACTAGAGTGGATATAACAACAAACTTTACATTTATACATAATTTAAGCCTATTTACAATATAACATGGTAATCTATTTCTCAAAAAGGGTACACCAAAATCTAAGTCTCCATTTAACTAGATTGTTGCTCTCAAAATTTCCCAAAACCAACAAAAGCCTTACTCTTTTGCACTTGTACTTGAGGTCAACAAATACTAACTTTATGCAAATCTATATTAGAAAAAATAAAAAAATACTATTAATATGTTAATTGTAATATCTTTCTTTTAGTAAATCTATTATTTTTATTAATCAATTTATTGAACCATCATTATGTTAACTATTATATCTTTTTAGCAAATCGATTGTTTTTATTAATATGAATAACTTTATGCCAAAATCCACTATAGCACAAGATATTAACTAGTTGTATTAATAACTTTTTAGTAGTCTACTATCATTATTAAGATGTTTTGATTTTGTTATTTAATGTGAAAGTACTTTTATAAGAAAATTAGCTATTATATGGTGTAGAGTTGTCTTGGCTAATATTATATAGTGTGGAGTTATATAAATAACCACTTTTCTAATGGTTTACCCAACGCGTTAACTTCAATTATATTTGGTAATAAAATTGTTACTTTTAAATTGAGGGTACCTCCACTTAATCCTTATATATCATAAGCTAATTTACATCTAATTGTAGGTCACCTAATCAAGTTGCTATAGAGATTTCTATAGAAATTTTAGAGAGATAAAAGTTGATGAAGAGGGAGAAATTTCCTTTCTGTAAATGATGGTGACAACAACTATGTTTTTAGTGATTTCCATGGAATGTCACATGTGTGTTTTACATACTACAAAATCTACTACTACTAGTATCTAGAATTCATCCATTGTTTCAGGTAAGCATAATATCATGATATCTCAAAGATAATTTTCCTTAGAAATTTTAGAGAGATGAAAGCCGATGAAGAGAGTAATTTCCTTTTTGTAAATGATGGTGACAACAACTATGTTTTTAGTGATTTCCATGGAATGTCACATGTATGTTTTACAAACTACAAAATCTACCAATATTAGTATCTATAAATCATCCATTATCACACCCCAAAGGGGGCTTAGAAGTTTCCACTAAAAGCTATCATGTCACATGTGCACCCGTTACATGATAACCGTCTTACGAGTCAGAAATCGTAAGACTTCAAGTAATAAATTAAACAATTATAGCAATTCATATTTCATAAAATCATACAATGAGAATATAACTATGGATTCCATGCCCTATGGTCAACCAAGATCGCAGATTATTGGAATCCCTTATCAAAACAGTAAAATGGAAAAATGATGCTTAGTCTCATAATTACAATTTCCACATTAAGTTCCTAAGAATAATATTATATCTAAATAATCTATCAATCACAAATCTTACTCTATCGTTTTTTATTCCTAAAGCTTTTGTTATATCATATCTTATCCTATCCCAAGCTTTTGTGTTGTTTCCTACAAGACAATCTATGAGGGGTGAGCACACTACGACTCAATGAATGAGAGTGCAATACTCTTAATGCTATAGATGCATAAGCAATTTCAACTCAAGTTATCAAATCATATGCTATGCATGAACAACCATATGAATGTAGCATCTCATGCGATCTTCTAGTAACCAACGTGAAGTTTAGGGTTTACGCCCCTTTGACCTTGGGTTAGGGATTCTAGAGCCATCATCAGTGCCTAGGTCTCATTACTCAGTTTAATTATCTTATTTATTTGATAATTTAAATATCTTTTAACTTTGATATCATAAGCTTGAGTGTTCTCATACACTAAGCGCTCTCGTGCCTCATGCATTGAGCAACACCCTCAAGGATCGGCCAGACTCGAAACTATCATGGCGTGACAATCCCCTAGTCACTTGGTTCGCACTTGGTGGAACAGTAATCCTCTAATTACTTCTGGCAAGCCTTATAGCAGTGATGGTTTTCAATTTCATGCAATGCATGTCGAATTTTTATTAACTGAATGTCATTTTGTCAATTTAGATTTAAGCAACCAATCAGATAAAACAAATCAGGTAAAGTAAACCACTTATAAGGAAATAAAATTTCACAACAAGGTTACATGCAAAAACTAGCTCAACAGTGGCATATTGCAACCAATTTCATCAATCACGCTGCCACTCAAGCTATTAGACATCAAGTTTCTATTTTTGTATTAAAACAGAAACAATCAGTTATCATTCCACTTCGAGAAATTCTCGGTTCATCGCAATCCAATTAATTAAGATTGATATACTGTTCTTATTCTTCGGCAACAATTGAGTCACTCCATTAGTCAATCATTGAAATCTGAAAATTTGTAAAAATAAGTCCACCAATATTCATCACATAATTATCAATCACAAATAATAAATCCACGTTGTCAAAATATGCACTTTCATTCACGACTTTATTGTCTTAATCTAATAATTTCTCTATTGATATTAATTTATAACAATAAAAAAATTTATTTTAAATAATAATTTCACAATCATAAATATATACATATGAAAAAATATATATATTTATATTACTAACCCTATTTATATATATACATATATTTTTAATTTAGCTAGGGAGGTAAGTTTGCAAAATATGTTCCCTTACGAATTTACCAGGATCGAAAGAAAATATTTGTTAGCTTGAAAAGACAGAATTTCATACTCGTGACTTTATATAATTATATGTATAAATGTAGGTATACATATGGGGTGAAAATAGTTTTGTTTTAACATATATAAATATATATTCATAATTAGATTCACATTTATGTGTAAAATGATATAGTTTGTCTCATAATATGTATACATATGCACTAATTTATATAAGGGAATAGTTGGGTTTATATATTAATTTAGTTTAAAGAAAATAAAGTTGAAATCGTAGAATCAAGCAGGTGGTGATAATATTGGTGTAACGGTGCTAAGTGCCACTGTCAAAATGGTGACATCTAAATTTTTAGACCCTTTCATTTCCTCTACCATTCAAATAGTGTTTTTATAATGTCGAAATGACATTCATCGGTATTGTCCAACTTCAAATCTCTTTACAAAATTGCATTCCCAACCCATTTTACACCATTTCTAACTCCAAAATAATAACATCCACAACAGCTATAGTAGCAGCCAGGCAAGAAAATACACATATATACAGCATATCACAAGTAAACATAATATTATAGCATATTATAGAGTTTCCTACTCACCTGTTTATGGTCATCATAGTCCTAATCGTCATTAAGTAATTACGACGTATAGTCCCTTTACCGAACATAGTATTGAAGGATTAGCTACAAAAACTCCATGCAATTTCCGTTAGATTTCTCGATCTCCCGGTAACTCCCATCTCCTCTCAAACTCTCCAATGCCTTTCTACACTCACTCATACACAATCATTTCATCAATGGCATGCACGTACTTCTAGGACTTCCTTTTATAACTTGATCAAGCTATTTAAGTTGCCATTTCTATATGGATGACACCTTTTCTTTTCAATTAATTTCACACACCTACACACTTGCTTTCTTCATGAAATTCCCTTTTCCTCCTCGGCTTCACCATTCTATTCCTTCTTCTCTCTTTTCCCTTATTATTCTCCTTTTTGGAATTTCCCAAATTCGCCTCTCCTTTATATGAAGCAACTTTGATGGTTTCGTTTATTCATTTGTCTCTAATATCTTGCAACGAACTACTTGTAGAAAAGACTATAGGGTTATCAATTGTTAAAGGTTTTGTATCACCTTCTTTCTTCTTTCCTTTGTTGACACTTCCACCAATAGGGCTTCCCATCTTCTCTACCGATCTCCATCCCCACTTATGCTTCCATCACTACACACACCGGCCATCCTTTACATATACACATGCCTACCTCCATCACAATAACGTCATACACAAATGTATACACAAGTTTCACCTACACATATACACAGGATCAATACCCTCTTGACTTCATCTTCTGGCTCTTCTTCTCTTTTCCTCACCCTTTTTTGTCTTTAATTCTCGCTTTCTCCATCTTCTAACTTTTCTTCTCCCTTTCTCCTTATTCTTTACTTCCTCTTAGCTACCTTACACGTAAAATTTCTCATTGCTTCCTCTCTAAAATCCCTTCTCTCCTCGAACTTCTCCACTTCCCCACTTCTTCTTCTCATTTCTCTTCACACTTCTCTAGCTCATGTCTAGTTTCTCCTTCCCACGCCTATGTATATAGATATATATATTTCTAACCTTTCCCTCCCCTTCTCCATCAAATTCTTTACCCTACACTAACCATTAAGCAATATCATTCAACTTCTCAAAGAGTGTTTGTGTTTCTTTCCCAATCTTTGCACGCTTAAGCACATCAAGTAAGCGGTTGATAGTTTCAATACCAACTTTGAACTTATACTTCTTAATCAGCTCAAACATCCCAACAACCATCTTCCTTTCCTTAGAAGCTGCAAAAGCCTTGATAGCAATGACGAAAGTTTCCATTGTCAAAACCCCCTTTGTACCAATTTCTTCCATTAAAGATACCATCCTCTCAAACTGCTTAGTCTTCCCCAATATCCCCATCATCACATTATAAGTCCTCAAATCACGTTCAAAATCTGATTGCTACCTTGCCCAACAGAAGAACCGAAAAGCTGGTTTCCTAGCATGACGTAATCTATGCAACACATCCATAACCAAATCTTGACTTAAATGGAGCCTGCATTCATCCAACACAACCTCCATATTCCGATCTAATGCAAACAACTCATCAATCACCTTATACGCCCTATCGACCTCATGTGGATCTGCACCAAGCCTACCCTAAAAACTCTCATTTCTAATGTTACTAGTACGATGAAGAAGAACACAGGTAAAGAGAAACTGTAAAGCAACCACAACACTTGTTTTCTGATGCGGTCTCATTTTTGTCCTCCCCAAGTTCCAAGTATCAGAATAAGAGAGAAGAAGAGGGAAGGTGTGGGATTAAGGAGGGACAAGGGGACAAGGGCAGGTGGAGACGTTATTGGCCTTCTCGTTAGCTAAGGAAAATGAGTAAACAAAATGGAAGGGAAGGGAACAACATAGGGGTCTGGTCGGGAACGAAAAGAAGGTAGGAAAGATTAGAGAGAGAAAGAGGACGTTTGTGGCCATTTGCTTTATAATGGATGGATGATGGAGGTGGAGGTTCATCAGCTGGACCAGCAACATTGGCAATTCCACCACCCAATGCATTTTTAGGAGTTAATGTACTATTTTCACCTAGTTGATGATGTCATCGAAAACCTTAGAAGCCAAGGAAGCCAGAGCCGAGTTGACACCCAGCTCACAGAGCTTAGTTTATATGATGTGCCTAAACACACTTGAAAGCACATTCAAAAGACTTAAGAAAAACTATCTCAAGTCAAGGCAAAATCGGATCCAAAAATAAGGGCAAAATGACATGAACCAAGTGAAGATATAATGAATTCTAAATGTCCAATGATATAATTATAATTCCACAATCATAATACCTTCTAACAACACCCTAATTTCATGTGATCCACGCAAATAAACTTCAATTTCAAAAGAAAACCGTAACAAAAATAATCCCTTTCAAATAGTGAAGAACATGTTTTCTAGGGGAAATCTTTAATGATGATCCGAATAGAATTGATAAATACTTCAAATAAGCACAAGAATTCGTGAACAATAAGATGTATTTCTGACCAAGAAATATCTCAACTCAACCCTAGATATGACACACTAGAGAAGAAAAGAAATCACAACAAAATGAAACCGATATTACTCACGATTTCTCCTTGTTGCATTCGCCACAATTTCAACTTCTTGGGATTGAAATTGATAAGAGAATTTGGAATTAGGAAAACCCTAAGCCCTCTCACGAAATGTGAAGTGTTTGTTCTACAAAATAAGCCCCCTCAAACCCTTTCTTAAGCAAGTATTTATACTTGCTACTCCTAGGGTTAAAAAGTGCTCAAAATTACAAGTTTGCCACTTTTAAGGTGGCTATCCCTAAATGAAAATTACAAGGAAATAAAAGTGTCCCAAAACCAAAATACAACCAAAATAGTTCATAAAAGAGTAAATATATAAAAGAAATGGTCTTCAAGATGTCGATCTTCTATAGGATCCATCGGCCCAACTTATCGCCGGTTCAAGTCGGTCCATGGATAACCCACAAGCTGAGTCTAAGGGAGTTTGTCCATTGCCCTATAAAATATGATAAGTGTGCCTGTTGGAAAACACAATACAAGAATAATAGAAAATAGGTTAATATATAAATAATTCCGGGATCGATCTGCTCAAAATGGGCCCTTATCACCAAAATTCGAATTCCTTTAGTTCTTGCCCTAATGATAGGTCTTGTCGGATTTTTATTCCTATCATCTCCTCGGGCCTCAAAAAGATTTGTCCTCAAATCTGGCAGGTCAAATGCAATAGAAACTTTGTTTTCTCCTAGTAATCCATTTGAAGAAGTATCTTTGTAGAATCTCAATATCTGAAATACTATAGGTGGTGATTGTTTTCTCTCCTCCATTTCTAAGATGTATCTCATATGCAACACAAACAAGGACTCATTATCTACTGATGTCTCCCTTGTCTCAACCCATTCCATTGATTTTGTTTCCTCTTTTTCTAACTCATCTGTATGATGCTGATCCTCAAGGTCTTCTAATGGTTAGCCTAACTGCTTATTACCCTCTAAAACCTCTGAAGGTGAACATAACTGTCTCTGAACAGTTTGGCCCTATAATGATAGACTCATCTGACTCTGTTCCATCAACAATACCTTTTTCCCCTCAGAGACGTTATTTTGAATCAAAGCCTTCTTAGCCTCGGATGGTCGATTAATCTGTTGCTGGACATTATGGACCTTTGAAGGTGGCATAGGATTCAGAATAATTCGCTTACCCTCCTTTTGAAACAAATATGTATTTCTAAAGCCATCATGTAAGACCTTCCGGTCATATAACCAAGGTCTACCAAGCAAAATATGAGATGCACACATGGGCAAGATATCACACTCAATTTCATCACAATACTTGTCCTTTATACTGAAGGGTACCCTAGCTCTTTGGGTAACATACAGACTTCCTTGATCATTAAGCCAATGTAGTTTATAAGGTTTAAGATGTGGAATAGTTGAAAGCTTTAGCTTCGATACCAACGATGTAGCTACTACATTAGTACAACTACCAACATCTATTATAAGGACACACAAATTTCCCTGTATCCTACAAGAGGTGTGGAACAAATTTTCCCTTTGTTCTTCCTCCTTACTAGCAAATGTACTTAATGCGCATCGCAATACATTAGCATATTGAAGCAATTCTGATGCGAACCCTAGGTATATTAAACCTAGAACCCGTCGATCGTGATTTGAAATCGGATTCCCAAGAATCGTCTTGAACAAGCGATGAACGGAACTAGATCCCAACCACACTTGTTGATTGAAACATAGGTTATCAAGATGACTTCCCCAAGCGTTTAGATCGAAGAAATCGAAAAGAGTTCTTTCGCAAAGAACAAAAGAGAGAGAGCTCTCAAAAGGTGTATTCAATAATGAAATATCCGTAATAATCTGACCCTAGCGTATCTGACAAGAGGGTATTTATACTAAGAAATAATAAAGTACACGCGTAGTACACGGCCTCCATACACGGTCGTGTCTCCAAGCCGTCTATGATGCTGGGCATGCGACGAACAAAGTACACGATCTCATACACGGCTGTGCCTCTAGGTCGTGTATGTGTCTATGTATATGACGAGCACAGTACACGGTTTCATACACGACCGTGCCTTTTGGCCGTGTATTCATCTGTGAAATTTCGACTGGGACACACGGCTGGGACACACGGTTGTGCCGCTGGCCGTGCTGTTAGGCCGTGTAAGTATACACGGTCGTGATACACGGCCGTGTATAGAGGCCGTGTATGATCCTATTGATTCCTTCATTCCTTCCGGTTCCTTCTCTTGCAGCTCCATCACTAATCCTTGCAAAGCTTCTCTCATCCGCTTAGCTCTGGCTCTTGTCATTGGACCTCCAATACCATGTAACGGGTCATTGGACTTTGACTCTTGAACTCTTGATGCTAGCTGATCCCCATCATTCCCTCCTTCCTCGAAAAGATTCGTCCTCGAATCACCTGCATCATATAGAGTAAGATCGGAAACATTAAAAGTTGCGCTTACATTACCATAGTGGCTTAGTAAGTCAATCTTGTAAGCGTTATCATTGATGCGTTCCAACACTTGGAATGGCCCATCTCCCCTAGGGTGCAACTTAGATTTTCGCTGTTCGGCAAATCGCTCCTTTCTCAGGTGCACCCACACCCAATCTCCTGGATGAAAGACAACTTTCACACGACCCTTATTGGCCTGGCAAGCATAATGCTCATTCTTCTTCTCAATGTTAGCTCGAACCTGAGCATGCAATTCCTGCACAAATTCTGCCTTTTTCTTTCCATCAAGATCAACAAATTCATTAGCAGGCAAAGGCAAAATATCTAGTGGAGTCAAATGATTAAAACCATACACAACTTCAAATGGAGAGTAAGATGTAGTGGAATGCACAGTCCTATTATATGCAAATTCTACATGTGGTAGACATTGCTCCCATTGTTTCAAATTTTTATGAATCACAGCACGCAATAGGGTTGAAAGAGTCCTATTGACTACTTCGGTCTGACCATCAGTTTGAGTATGTGCAACAGTAGAGAACAACAACTTAGTGCTTAGCCTATTCCACAAAGTACGCCAAAAATGACTCAAGAATTTCACATCCCTATCACTCACAATAGAATTGGGCAAGCCATGCAATCGCACAATCTCTCTAAAAAACAAATCAGCAATATGTTGTGCATCATTAGTTTTAGAACAGGCAATGAAGTGAGCCATCTTACTAAACCTATGAACAACAACAAATATGCTATCTTTTCCACTTTGAGACCGTGGTAACCCTAACACAAAATCCATAGAAATGTCAGTCCAGGGTTGATTAGGCACGGGTAATGGAATGTATTCTCTATGGGGCATTACTTTGGATTTAGCCTGTTTACATGTAATGCACTTGTCACACATAGTTTGCACATTACGCTTCATTTTTAGCCAATAAAAATGTTCATGCAAAATATCCAAAGTCTTTGCAACACCAAAGTGTCCCATTAAACCACCCCCATGTGTTTCCCTCATAAGCAATTCACGCACAGAACTTTTAGGCACGCACAACCTATCTTTCTTAAACAAGTACCCATCATACCTATAATAGTCAGCATATCCAGACTCAGCACAAGCAGCCCAAATTTGACTAAAATCAGCATCAATCTCATACAATTCCTTAATGAGTTCAAATCCAAGCAATCGAGTATGCAAAGAAGTCAAAAGTAAATACTTTCGAGAAAGTGCATCAGCCACCACATTCTCTTTTCCTTGCTTATATTTAATCACATACGGGAATGTCTCAATGAACTCTAGCCACTTTGCATGCCTCTTGTTCAACTTACCTTGAGTCTTCAGAAACTTCAAACTCTCATGATCGGAATGAATGATGAACTCCTTAGGCCATAGGTAATGTTGCCAAGTTTGCAAGGTCCTCACCAAAGCATATTACTCCTTGTCATAGACTGGGTAATTTAATGCAGCGCCATTGAGATTTTCGCTAAAGTAAGTGATTGGTTTGGATTCCTACATCAAAACACCACCGATACCTTTCCCAGAAGCATCGCATTCAATCTCAAAAACTTTCTCAAAATTAGGTAGAATAAGTAATGGTGCATTAGTCAACTTACCTTTCAACGCATTAAAAGCCTCCTCATGCACTTTAGTCC
This sequence comes from Laguncularia racemosa, assembly GCA_037954665.1. NCBI lineage: Eukaryota > Viridiplantae > Streptophyta > Magnoliopsida > Myrtales > Combretaceae > Laguncularia > Laguncularia racemosa. Next base: position 1,146,918 of record JBBMOL010000060.1, on the reverse strand, counting down.
ACTTAAACTCAGCATTCTTCTTAACAAGATCATTTAAAGGAGCAGCAATAGAACTAAAGTCCATAACAAACCTCCTATAAAAACTTGCTAATCCATGAAAGCTTCTGACCTCACCGGCGTTCCTATGTGTTGGCCACTCCCTGATCGCCTTCACCTTATCTTCATCCATAGCAATCCCATTTGCACCTACAACAAATCCAAGAAAAACCATAGATTCCATACAAAAGGTGCACTTCTTCAAGTTTGCATACAACTTGTTTTCTCGCAAAACAGTAAACCCACTTTGTAAATGCTGAACATGTTCATTTAAAGTCGTGCTGTAAACTAAGATATCATCAAAGTAGACAACAACAAATTTTCCAATGAAAACGCGAAGAACATGATTCATCAACCTCATAAATGTGCTAGGCGCATTTGTTAATCTAAAAGGCATTACCATCCACTCATATAAACCATGTTTAGTTTTAAAAGCCGTTTTCCACTCATCTCCCTCTTTCATGCGAATTTGGTAATAACCATTCTTTAAATCAATTTTGGAAAACAAACAGGCACCATGCATATCATTAAGTCAAATACACGCGTGTATTTGAAACCCAAGAATCGTCTTGAACAAGCGATGAACGGAACTATACCCCAACCACACCTGTTGATTGAAACCTAAGTTATCAAGATGACTTCCCCAAGCGTTTAGATCGAAGAAATCGAAAAGAGTTCTTTCGCAAAGAACAAAAGAGAGAGAGCTCTCAAAAGGTGTATTCAATAATGAAATATCCGTAATAATCTGACCCTAGCGTATTTGGCAAGAGGGTATTTATACTAAGAAATAATAAAATACACGCGTAGTACACGGCCTCCATACACGGCCGTGTCTCCAAGCCGTGTATGATGCTGGGCATGCGACGAACAAAGTACACGGTCTCATACACGGCTGTGCCTCTAGGCCGTGTATGTGTCTGTGTATATGACGAGCACAGTACACGGTTTCATACACGACCGTGCCTTTTGGCCGTGTATTCATCTGTGAAATTTCGACTGGGACACACGGCTGTGCCGCTGGCTGTGCTGTTAGGCCGTGTAAGTATACACGGTCGTGATACACCGTATAGAGGCCGTGTATGATCCTATTGATTCCTTCATTCCTTCCGGTTCCTTCTCTTGCAGCTCCATCACTAATCCTTGCAAAGCTTCTCTCATCCGCTTAGCTCTGGCTCTTGTCATTGGACCTCCAATACCATGTAACGGGTCATTAGACTTTGACTCTTAAACTCTTGATGCTAGCCGATCCCCATCATTCCCTCCTTCCTCGAAAAGATTCGTCCTCGAATCACCTGCATCATATAGAGTAAGATCAGAAACATTAAAAGTTGCGCTTACATTACCATAGTGACTTGGTAAGTCAATCTTGTAAGCGTTATCATTGATGCGTTCCAACACTTGGAATGGCCCATCTCCCCTAGGGTGCAACTTAGATTTTCGCTGTTCGGCAAATCGCTCCTTTCTCAGGTGCACCCACACCCAATCTCCTGGATGAAAGACAACTTTCACACGACCCTTATTGGCCTGGCAAGCATAATGCTCATTCTTCTTCTCAATGTTAGCTCGAACCTGAGCATGCAATTCCTGCACAAATTCTGCCTTTTTCTTTCCATCAAGATCAACAAATTCATTAGCAGGCAAAGGCAAAATATCTAGTGGAGTCAAAGGATTAAAACCATACACAACTTCAAATGGAGAGTAAGATGTAGTGGAATGCACAGTCCTATTATATGCAAATTCTACATGTGGTAGACATTGCTCCCATTGTTTCAAATTTTTATGAATCACAGCACGCAACAGGGTTGAAAGAGTCCTATTGACTACTTCGGTCTGACCATCAGTTTGAGGATGTGCAACAGTAGAGAACAACAACTTAGTGCCTAGCCTATTCCACAAAGTACGCCAAAAATGACTCAAGAATTTCACATCCCTATCACTCACAATAGAATTGGGCAAGCCATGCAATCGCACAATCTCTCTAAAAAACAAATCAGCAATATGTTGTGCATCATTAGTTTTAGAACAGGCAATGAAGTGAGCCATCTTACTAAACCTATCAACAACAACAAATATGCTATCTTTTCCACTTTGAGACCGTGGTAACCCTAACACAAAATCCATAGAAATGTCAGTCCAGGGTTAATTAGGCACGGGTAATGGAATGTATTCTCCATGGGGCATTACTTTGGATTTAGCCTGTTTACATGTAATGCACTTGTCACACATAGTTTGCACATCACGCTTCATTTTTGGCCAATAAAAATGTCCATGCAAAATATCCAAAGTCTTTGCAACACCAAAGTGTCCCATTAAACCACCCCCATGTGTTTCCCTCATAAGCAATTCACGCACAGAACTTTTAGGCACGCACAACCTATCTTTCTTAAACAAGTACCCATCATACCTATAATAGTCAGCATATCCAGACTCAGCACAAGCAGCCCAAATTTGACTAAAATTAGCATCAGTCTCATACAATTCCTTAATGAGTTCAAATCCAAGCAATCGAGTATGCAAAGAAGTCAAAAGTGAATACTTTCGAGAAAGTGCATCAGCCACCACATTCTCTTTTCCTTGCTTATATTTAATCACATACGGGAATGTCTCAATGAACTCTAGCCACTTTGCATGCCTCTTGTTCAACTTACCTTGAGTCTTCAGAAACTTCAAACTCTCATGATCGGAATGAATGATGAACTCCTTAGGCCATAGGTAATGTTGCCAAGTTTGCAAGGTCCTCACCAAAGCATATAACTCCTTGTCATAGACTGGGTAATTTAATGCAGCGCCATTGAGTTTTTCGCTAAAGTAAGTGATTGGTTTGGATTCCTGCATCAAAACACCACCGATACCTTTCCCAGAAGCATCGCATTCAATCTCAAAAACTTTCTCAAAATTAGGTAGAATAAGTAATGGTGCATTAGTCAACTTACCTTTCAACGCATTAAAAGCCTCCTCATGCACTTTAGTCCACTTAAACTCAGCATTCTTCTTAACAAGATCATTTAAAGGAGCAGCAATAGAACTAAAGTCCCTAACAAACCTCCTATAAAAACTTGCTAATCCATGAAAGCTTCTGACCTCACCGGCGTTCCTATGTGTTGGCCACTCCCTGATCGCCTTCACCTTATCTTCATCCATAGCAATCCCATTTGCACCTACAACAAATCTATGAAAAACCACAGATTCCATACAAAAGGTGCACTTCTTCAAGTTTGCATACAACTTGTTTTCTCGCAAAACAGTAAACCCACTTTGTAAATGCTGAACATGTTCATTTAAAGTCGTGCTGTAAACTAAGATATCATCAAAGTAGACAACAACAAATTTTCCAATGAAAACGCGAAGAACATGATTCATCAACCTCATAAATGTGCTAGGCGCATTTGTTAATCTAAAAGGCATTACCATCCACTCATATAAACCATGTTTAGTTTTAAAAGTCGTTTTCCACTCATCTCCCTCTTTCATGCGAATTTGGTAATAACCATTCTTTAAATCAATTTTGGAAAACAAACAGGCACCATGCAACTCATCAAGCATATCATCAACTCAAATACACGCGTGTATTTGAAACCCAAGAATCGTCTTGAACAAGCGATGAACGGAACTAGACCCCAACCACACCTGTTGATTGAAACCTAAGTTATCAAGATGACTTCCCCAAGCGTTTAGATCGAAGAAATCGAAAAGAGTTCTTTCGCAAAGAACAAAAGAGAGAGAGCTCTCAAAAGGTATATTCAATAATGAAATATCCGTAATAATCTGACCCTAGCGTATCTGACAAGAAGGTATTTATACTAAGAAATAATAAAATACACGCGTAGTACACGGCCTCCATACACGGCCGTGTCTCCAAGCTGTGTATGATGCTGGGCATGCGACGAACAAAGTACACGGTCTCATACACGGCTGTGCCTCTAGGCCGTGTATGTGTCTGTGTATATGACGAGCACAGTACACGGTTTCATATTCGACCGTGCCTTTTGGCCGTGTATTCATCTGTGAAATTTCGACTGGGACACACGGCTGGGACACACGGTTGTGCCGCTGGCCGTGCTGTTAGGCCGTGTAAGTATACATGGTCGTGATACACGGCTGTGTATAGAGGCCGTGTATGATCCTATTGATTCCTTCATTCCTTCCGGTTCCTTCTCTTGCAGCTCCATCACTAATCCTTGCAAAGCTTCTCTCATCCGCTTAGCTCTGGCTCTTGTCATTGGACCTCCAATACCATGTAACGGGTCATTGGACTTTGACTCTTGAACTCTTGATGCTAGCTGATCCCCATCAATTTCACTAGACATTGTGGAATTCAACTCAATCCACACGTGAACAATGTTCCCCACTTCTTTTAACATCATGGTGCAACAAACTTTAATCTCCAAAAATTCACTCCATGGCAACACACAAGCAACAACAACAATTAAGATGTGTCACTTCTACGGCAACAATGAGGTGAATATTGATTACAAGTAGACTTCAACTTCCACAGCAAATAATGAAAACAAAAGATTAATAAGTAGCTTTCCCAAAATGAATTCCAAATCCCACTATAGGCAGCAACTTTCAATTTGAAATTCAAATAACTTCACTTATTGCAAGCCTTCCTCAATTGGTAACAATGAATTCAAATTCAAATAGCAATCATTAACTCCCACAACTTAATTGCATATGTTTTTGAATTCAAATAATTCCTTACTAATCAAACTTAATGTAATATGCAAATTATACTCCACCAATTCAGAATTACACAATGGAAATCAAAGACAACAAACAACACAACCTCCTCACGCCACAAGATATTCACGGCAAGAATTGGTAAGTTTTGCAAGTTCAAAAAATTGCTAAAGTAAACTTTACTTTGTACTTATGCTCTTCCACGTTAATTAGTGACCACAAAGTGATATAATAACCTTCCCAAACCAACTCCAACAATCATCAAATCAAATCTCAATCCAAGGTAATTTCGCAATCTTAAACAACAACAACAACACAATTGCGGTTTTCACTTGATCAACCTTAATTGATGATCACTTCCACGAAATCAAATACAACCAATTCCCTTCTCTCAACAAGAGCTCTGATACCAAAAAGATGATGTGCCTAAACACACTTGAAAGCACATTCAAAAGACTTAAGAAAAACTATCTCAAGTCAAGGCAAAATCGGATCCAAAAATAAGGGCAAAATAACGTGAACCAAGTGAAGATATGATGAATTCCAAATGTCTAATGATATAATTATAATTCCACAATCATAATACCTTCTAACAACACCCTAATTTCATGTAATCCACACAAATAAACTTCAATTTCAAAAGAAAACCGTAACAAAAATAATCCCTTTCAAATAGTGAAGAACATGTTTTCTAAGGGAAATCTTCAATGATGATCCGAATAGAATTGATAAATACTTCAAATAAGCACAAGAATTCGTGAACAATAAGATGTATTTCTGACCAAGAAATATCTCAACTCAACCCTAAATATGACACACTAGAGAAGAAAAGAAATGACAACAAAATGAAACCGATATTACTCACGATTTCTCCTTGTTGCATTCGCCACAATTTCAACTTTTTGGGATTGAAATTGATAAGAGAATTTGGAATTAGGAAAACCTTAAGCCCTCTCACGAAATGTGAAGTGTTTTTTCTGCAAAATAAGCCCCCTCAAAACCTCTCTTAAGCAAGTATTTATACTTGCTACTCCTAGGGTTAAAAAGTGCTCAAAATTACAAGTTTGCCACTTTTAAGGTAGCTATCCCTAAATGAAAATTACAAGGAAATAAAAGTGTCCCAAAACCAAAATACAACCAAAATAGTTCATAAAAGAGTAAATATATAAAAGAAATGGTCTTCAAGATGCCGGTCTTCTATAGGATCCATCAGCCCAACTCATCGCCGGTTCAGTTCGATCTATGGATAACCCACAAGCTGAGTCTGAGGGAGTTTATCCATTGCCCTATAAAATATGATAAGTGTGCCTGTTGGAAAACACAATACAAGAATAATAGAAAAGAGGTTAATATATAAATAATTCTGAGGTCGATCTGCTCAAAATGGGCCCTCATCGCCAAAATTCGAATTCCTTTAGTTCTTACCCTAATGATAAGTCTTGTCGGATTTTTATTTTTATCACTATATATTTGTGTGTGTGTGTGTATGTATGTATATTATAGAGTCTTTAAGCATCAATCGAGTAATGGACTCCTCAAGAACAGCTACCTCCCTATGGATGACGACAAAAATTCACTATAGCTAGTGTCCTTAGAGATCATTGTGGAGAACCTATTGTCCATCAGCAAAGGGTTCATCGGACCACCCACACGGACGAGATCGTTGTCATTGAATTCATTAGCAAAGGTCCTCCATTGAAAGGTCTCATCGATGGAGTGCGAGTCAAGAGCTAGTCCACCTTCCGAGTAAATAGCATCTCCGGCTGAACGATTGAAGACGACCCCTATTTCTTTGTTAGAAAATAGGGGTGAAAGGGAAAAGAAAATGAGGAAGGAAAGGGAACAGGAGCAAGGGTCGGTGGTGACTCACAAGGTGCAGTGGTGGCTAGTGTAATGAAGTGTGGTGGCTGAGGTGTAGTGTTGTAGGTGTTAAAATGTGAACGGGACAACTAGAAAGGAAATAGAATGAGGGATGGCTATGACGCAGCATAGAAAGCGTAAAACACGAGACCAATTCTCAGATTAGACCTCACGAATAAACAAAGAATAATCTGAGTTTATTCCTTGAAATTCTCAATTGCGCACAATTGAGGAAACAGAGAAAATTCTTCTCTATGTGTTTGTAATTTGATATAAGATTAAAAGCTAACCCTAAAAATGACCAAGGAGACTATTTATAGTCCTCCGAAAAACAATTAAAAAGGAAATATATATGTACACGTGGGAATAAATATATGTATGCACGTCCGTCATCTGGCTTATACATGGCCATGTATAAGACTGTGTATGTTTCTGTGGGTCTTCCAGACTCAACACACGGTCGTGCTTTCTTGCCGTGTATGTCTTTGTGGGTCTTCCAAACATAACACACGGCCATGCCTTCTTATCATGTATAAGGTCGTGTATGTTTCTGTAAATCATCCAGACTCAACACACGACCGTGCTTTCATGCCGTGTATAAGGCCGTGTATGTTTCTAAGAGCTTCCAGACACATTACACGGCCGTATCTTGTAAAAGACACGCCCAATCAACCCGTATCAGCTACGATGTCCGCATCATTCTCTCCCGCCAAAGAAGAACTTGACCCCGAGTTCTCTTCAGGATACAATGGTGTGTCATCTGGATGGAAGAGAGATAAATTCGCTAAATTGAAAGTGCACGAGATGTTCATATCATCTGGGAGCTTCACGATTTACGCGTTGTCATTGATCTTGCGCACGACTTCGTAAGGGCCATACTTCTTTAGCTATAATTTCCCATATCTACCTACAGGGAAACATTCTTTCTGAAGATATACCATCACCTGATCGCCAACTTCAAACAACTTCTTCCTTCTGTGTTTATCAGTAGCCCCTTTATACTTGGTATTAGCTTCTTCAATTTTCCTTCTAACTTCTGTTGTAATGGCTTGGCACAGTTCAGCCATATTCTTAGCAGTGATGTCACCCTCCACTCCTTTAGGTAACTTGATCAAATCCAACGCATGTTGTGGTGTTTTGGTATACACTACCAAAAATGGTGATCTTCCAATAGTTCTATGGATAGAACTATTGTAGGCAAACTCAGCTTGAGCCAACACTTGATCCCATTGCCCTGGCTTCTCACGGCAAATGCTTTTAATTAAATTGCCGAGGGTCCGGTTGGTCATTTTTGTCTGATCGTCAGTTTAAGGGTAAGTTGTACTGCTGAAATTCAAGGATGAGTCAAACATGTACCAGAGAGTCCTCCAAAAGTAACTGAGGAACTTGCTATCTCTATCAAAGGTGATGGACTTTGGAACACCATGTAGACGCACCACTTCCTTAAAGAATAGTCATGCAATGGCCTGTGCGTCAGCGGTTTTCCTGCAAGAGATAAAGTGTGCCATCTTGGAGAACCTATCAACTACAACAAAAACAGAATCAGCACCTCGTTGGGTATGAGGCAAACCAAATAAAAAATCCATCGACAAATCCTCCTAAATGTTCTCAGGCACTGGTAGGGGAGTATATAAGCCAGTGTTTTGAGACTGTCCCTTCGACACTTGGCAGATATAACACCTTTCCGCAATTCTATAAACATCCCTCCTTAGCCGAGGCCAAAAGTACCTCTCGGCAACTGCAGCCAAGGTCTTGTCTCTACCCAAATGTCCTGCCAACCCACCACCATGCAGGTCTTGAATAAGTTTCTCCCTTAAGGAAGACTCAGGAATGCACAACTGATTCCCTTTCATTAAATATCCTTTGTGAACATGATAATCATCACAAGGCTCCCTGTTGGCACATTTACTCCATATCTCTTTAAAATCTCCATCCCCCTCGTATGACTCCTTCAACCTTTCAAAACCGACAACCTCCGCACTTAGAGTGAGTAGTACATCGGCCCTCCTACTTAAGGCATCAGCTACTCTGTTCTGCACACCAGACTTGTGCATCAATTTAAAGGGGAATCTCTGTAGGAACTCAATCCACCTCGCATGCATATCTTTACTTATCCGAGTCTGACTGCTCAAGTGCTTTAAAGCCCTACAATCTGAATACAGTATGAACTCCTTTCTGACCAAATAATGTTCCCACACTTTTAGAGCTCTTACAACGGCATAGAACTCCTTATCATATGTCGACCAACTCCTCCTGGCCTCATACAATTTCTCGCTATAAAACGTTATTGGCCTCTTCTCTTACGACAACACTGCACCAACCTCAACTCCACTAGTGTCACAATCCACTTCAAACAACCTGTCAAAATCAAGTAGCGCCAATACAGGGGCACTACATAATCGCCTTTTCATGTCTACAAAACTAGCTTCAGCCTCTTCACCCCATCGAAATTTCCCTTTCTTTAAACATTCAGTTAGTGGAGTAGCGACTGTACTGAAATGTTTAATAAACCTCCTATAAAAACTGGCCAGGCCCAGAAAAATTCTCAACTCAATGACAACTTTTGGAGTAGGCCACTCTCTAATCACCTTCACTTTCTCATTGTCCACCATCACCCCCTCACTGCTGACTATGAACCCAAGAAACAATAGTCGCCTCGACAAAAATATGCATTTCTTCAAATTAGCATACAATTTATTTTCTTTCAACACAGACATAACACACTTCAAATGTTCAAGGTGTTCTTCCTCAGACTTACTGAACACCAGGATATCATTAAAATACACTACAACGAAGCGACCATTAAAGGGTTTTAGTACCTGGTTTATCACATGCATGAAGGTGCTTGGCGCGTTACTGAGACCAAACAGTATCACCAACCATTCATATAACCCCTTATTGGTTTTGAATGCCGCCTTCCATTCATCTCCAAGGCGAATTCGAATTTGATGGTATCTGCTCCTCAGATCTATGTTGGAGAAGATAGTAGCTCCGCTCAACCTGTCCAACATGTCCTCCAAGCGTGGTATGGGGAATTTGTAACCTATGGTGATCTTGTTGATAGCCCTGCTATCAACACACATTCTCCAGCTTCCATCTTTCTTGGGAGTCAATAGCACAGGTACCGCGTACGGGCTTAAGCTGTCCCAAATAAATCCCTTGTCCAATAGCTCTTGGACCTTCTCTTGAAGGATTTCAGTTTCCTTGGGGCTCATCCTATAGTGTTGCAAATTGGGGAGACTTGCCCCAAGCACCAAATTTATCTGATGCTGGATATCCCTCAAAGGCGGTTGACCCTCAGGTAGGTCATCAGGAGCCACCTCCCTATATTCCTCCAGCAAACTCTTTACTGCCTCAGAAACTTCCACACTCACCTCATCTCCTCCACCCATCACATCCTTCACTATTAGAGCATGAACCACCCATGATTCCTTTAAATCATCTACCAAGCCCTTCCCTAACTAGGTGATAATTAAGAAAGAACGACTCTCCACTCTCTTCTCCCTCGAACGTCCCTCCTCCTTTAGTGGCAACAATGTATACCTCACACCCCCCTTTCTCCAGCCTGTACACGTTCTCCTTTCTAGTGTGTTGTGCATTCACATCGAACTGCCATGTTCTGCCAAATAGGACATGATATGCATCCATGTCCACAATGTCGCAAAAGGACTCATCACGGTACTTTCCTATTGAGAACGGTACCCTACACCTTTCCTTCACCTCGATCTTCTCTACAGCTTTGATCTACCCTATGGTGTATGAATTTGGGTGTTTTTCGACAGGTAGCTGCAACTGCTTAACAACCTCATTCCCAATAATATTTTCGCAGCTTCCACTATCTACTATCAAATCAAACACCTTCCCACCAATGGTACACCTAGTGTGAAACAACTGGTGTCGTTGGGTAATCTCCTCCTGCTTCGATGTCAGCATCATTCGCCTAATCACATAGGTCGGTTCTGCCACTTCTTCCTCCTCCTCATAATAATCATCCTCTCCATCAGGTTCACAGCATACCTCATCTTCGTCTCCTCTATCAAGAATATTAACACTTCTCCTAGCAGGGCACTCATTCGACTTATGACCAGGTTGATTACAACGAAAACACTTACCCAAAATCGGCTTGGCATATATGTTGCTTTGTTTCTGGATCCCCCTAGACTCGATAGGTCTCTTCCCCTCACTTTTGTCTTCCCTCTTGGTGTTTTCTTCACTAGGCTTGTTTACAACACCTTTGTTCTTCTCAATCCCTAACTTACTACCACTGCCAACGACATCATTGACATAACCCTTTCTTCCCCCTCCATATCTACTACTTTGCTCCTGCAACATGAATTCAGCCCGTAGGGCCATGTTCTTTGCTTCGACCAAATTCCTCACCATTGTGACCCCTATTTTATCCTTGATCTGGACCTTTAGTCCTTCTACGTACCGTGCGACTTGTTGGCCTTCACTCTCCCTCAAGTCATTCCTTTCGGCCAATCTCATGAATTCTGCGGTATATTCGTCCACGGATCACTGTCCCTTACGACACCGCTGGTATTGTTGGAACAATATCTGCTCATAGTCTGGAGGAAGGAAATTGTGTTGCAATAGTTGTTTCATGCGATACCACGTCCTCACTAGATGCCTACCCTCTCTCTGTCTTTTGTTCTATAGCCTTTCCCACCATGCCGAGGCTCCACTCTTCAGCCTACATGCCACTAATCTAACCCGACGGTCTTCAGGAATCTCCATATAATCGAAGAATCGATCCACTTCGGCAATCTAATCCAGAAAACCCTCGATATTAAGACTACCATCAAACCACGGGATATCGACCTTCAGGCGGTTATCTCCCCCATCTCCTTGGTCATACCCGTAACGATTTCTCCAATAACCACCATCCCTCTGGTTGTTCCCATATTGAATTGGGCAATAACCACCACCGTTACCACCTTGTCTTCGTTGTTGTCTACCTCTATATGGGACCTTGTATTCATCGCCAGAATCATCATATTCTACCCTTCCCTACCTATTTTCGACAACAGGTTGAACGATCTGGCCACCATAGATATCAGTTGCCTGCGACTGATTTCTACCAACACCCCCAACCCTATTGGGATCTACTGCCATGGCGTCGAAACGCTCGATCAATTCCTCAAGGCTCCATTCCATACGCCTGATCTTTTGATTCATAGCGTCAAACTCCACCCTTGGAACCCACTTATTGGCTCCTTGTGATCTCGCATCTTGAACACCATCAAGAACACGACCGTCGTCATCACCTTGATTAGTTGACATCTTCGCAGGAATTCGCCTTGCTCTGATACCAACTGACACAGCGTAGAAAGCGTAAAACATGAGACCAATTCTCGGATTGGACCTCACGAATAAACAAAGAATAATCCGAGTTTATTCCTTGAAATTCTCAATTGCGCACAATTGAGGAAATAGAGAAAATTCTTTTCTAAGTGTCTGTAATTTGATGTAAGATTAAAAGCTAACCCTAAAAATGATCGAGGAAACTATTTATAGTTCTCCGGAAAACAATTAAAAAGGAAATATATATGTACACGTGGGAATAAATATATGTATGCACGTCCGTCATCTGGCTTATACACGACTATGTATAAGACCGTGTATGTTTCTAGTGGGTCTTCTAGACTCAACACACGGCCGTACCTTTTTGCAGTGTATAAGGTCGTGTATGTCTCTGTGGGTCTTCTAGACACGACACACGGCCATGCCTTCTTGCCATGTATAAGGCCGTGTATGTTTCTGTGAATCATCTAGACTCAACACACGACCGTGCCTTCATGAATGTATAAGGCCGTGTATGTTTTTGAGAACTTCCAGACACATTACACAGTCGTGTCTTGTAAAAGACACGTCCAATCAACTCGTGTTAGCTATGATGTCCTTATCGGGCTAGGAATGGAGAAGGGTAGTGCATTGGTGATTAGGGACAAGATGATGAGAAACGAAAGGAAAGAAGAAAGAAGGAAAGAGAAGTAGGGGATGGCGGACAGTAGGGAAGGACGACGTGACCGAGAGCGGCTGATGTGATAGTGGCCAACTGATTCTGCTGATGCTCATTGCTCCTGACACGGCACTCCTTCTGGCTATCCAATGGATTCAACATAGACCTAGGCAAAAGATCCGAAGCAGACTGCATATTCCTTACTTCCCACAAGTCAGTCGGAATCGCAAAGTCCTCAATCCCTAGAAAACCTAGGCTCTTACAAATCCGATCGAACTCGCCATCATTTCCTTCAACCCTGAAGCTCGTCTTCTCCAGTATATCAAGTGATCACGTGTGGAGAAACCATGAATCCGAAACAGAACCGGAAGCTGACGACGAGTCATCCAGTGAACAAGACGACGCCGACGAGGCCACATCATAATCGATGTGCTTCTACGCATTACGACGGTCAAGATGCGGTCGAGGTTTATTTCCACGACTCGAGATCGAATTACAAGCTGAAGAACCGGTCGATTTGGAGTTTTTAAATGTGAAGTGATGCATCTCATGAGTGTAGGGATTGATCCATGTAACAGTGGAAGTGGGTAGGGTTTTGGAGTAAACGAAAGTTGCGAAGAGAAAGCAAAAGTGGAAGGAGATGATATCGACGGGAAGAGTCATGAGTAAAGAGATAGCGGTTTTTCTTATCTCTTCAATTTTTCTGTTTGTCTGCTTACTTGCTTGTTTGTGATGGATTCGGGGCATTACATCCATCGTTTCAGGTAAGCATAATAACATGATATCTCAAAGATAATTTTCCTTAGATATTTTAGAGAGATGAAATCCAATGAAAAGAGTAATTTCCTTTATGTAAATGATGGTGGAAACAATTATGTTTTTAGTAATGTCCATGGAATATCACAAGTGTGTTTTACACACTACAAAATCTACCGATACTAATATCTAGAATTTATCCACTATTTAGGTAAGTATAATGGCATGATATCTCAAAGTTAATTTTCCTTAAAAAATTTAGATAGATGAAAGCCGATGAACAGAGAGTAATTGCCTTTTTGTAAATGATGGTGAAAACAACTATGCCTTTAGTGATTTCCGTGGAATGTCACATGTATGTTTTATAACCTACAAAATCTACCGATACTAGTATCTAGAAATCATCCATTGTTTTAGAAATCCAATGAAGAGAGTAATTTCTTTTTTGTAAATGATGGTGACAACAATTATGTTTTGAGTGATTTGCATGAAATGTCACATGTGTGTTTTACACAATACAAAATCTACCAATACTAGAATTTAGAATTTATTCATTGTTTTAGGTATGCATAACAACATAATATCTCAAAGACAAGTTTCCTTAGAAATTTTTTCTTGTAAGTCATAAATCTATGCGCTTTTTGTTTTCCCAATACTCATCGAATTTCTCAAACCAAAGTCTACAACAATGAGTACAGCTTGCAGTCTTTTATTTATTTTCTTGGTGGCCTTTTCCATCACTTGTAATTGTCATCTAATGCCTTGTAGACTCTTTTTAGAATGTTATATCTTGATTTTTGCTTAGCAATTTTAAGTTCATATTACTATTAAAGAATGCTAATTATCAATTCTTTGGACAAAATAATCTCCCCTCTGCATTTAGATTTGTCTATCATTGCGACATAGCTTTCATTGTTCATATACTATAATAATAGGATATATAAGGAAAATATATTGAAATCAACACATTGTTGATTCGTCTATCATTTCTATTTGCATTTTTTTTTTCAATTTTTAAGAGTGGAAAAATCAACACATGTATTTTTGTTAAATCAGACATAAAAATGGCGCAGAGGAAAAGAATAAATAAAGGAATCAAGAACTTGAGTATCTTTAGTATCCATTTTATAATTTATTGGCTCCTGTAGCTTCTTCTTTTTTTTCCACATGAAAGTATTCTGTATCTCGAATTCCGATTGATATCTGTGTTGTGTGTCATCAATGATGGCAATGGCAGGTCACAAAACCATTATGGTTGAGGAAACACTTTGTAGGGCGCAACTGGGAGATACACCATGTGACGGTGGAGCATGCATTAATGCGTGTAAAGGCGAATATGGCTATGATGCGACAGCACAATGTGGATCTACTACTAGCTGTGTTTGCACTTACCGTCGCTAATGTAAATACTCGTACCACAATAAGTATTTGTAATAACTACAATTGTAATACCCTTGCTTTATAATGTTGCTTCTACACAATACTCGTATATAATTAATATAATATAAAGTAATAAAAGAAACAAGTTAATTGAGATAACCCGAATAAACATATATATATATACTTTTAAATTATTATGAATATAAACAAATAATAGTAATTATAATATCTTAAAACCTAAAATGCTACAACATGCCATATACCACTACTAAATAGCAATATGCTAAGACTCGCGATCTTCATTTCAATCTCAAATCTATTCATCTCTACTATATATTAATATAATTGTAACTCTAGTAATAAAAATAAATTACTCATAGATGAATTATTCTAATCATTATAATTTTAGAAAAAAATATTCATCAACCTTAATAGAAATACTATTGCAACCTCCATCAACACAAAATTACATGACAGGTTTATTGGCTTATAACAATCTCTAATTCCTTGTTCACGTATCCTCAAGTTCTTCCAAGGCTCCTTAATATTTTTTCATGCTAATCATCTCCATAATAATAGTAATACTCTCCTCTATTCCCATATTGATAATAAAATATATTCCCATTCTTATCGTAGTTGTCATACTTGTTATATTTACCAGTAGCTGAAAAATAAATAGAATGAACCTAAACCTAGTATGTGAGTACCACATAGATATGGACATGCCACATTAATCATAGTACAAACACACGCAAATGCAACAAATATACTCGTCATAAACATCAAATTGTTTATCTTGGATTTAGCCAACAAACAACACAGGGGTACTCATAATTTTGTCACTCAATATAATATTTATATATACATATTCTTAAGTAAGGAACTACCATTGTAGGCTTTGTCTAGCCCTAATTTATCATAGATCATTTCGGTATAAGACTCCACTAGAGACAATATTGTATACTAATCATCAGGTGTCCCCTAAACATCCATCATTACGGGACCCTAAGTCGAGCCAAGCCAAGCGGTACATACATTTAAACCCAATATCCAATTAAATTCATTTATATTACTACGTTAACAATCAGATACAGCAAAAATGGTAAACACATGTCTAGAGGAGTGGTCCCACAATTGGCTCTTACATCACTGTCAAAGGGATATTGACCTATCAAGCATAAAGGCTAAGTTTAGTTCTATCTTACAACTTAATCTAAGTTTACTATTGGTTAATCATCTCTTAATTGCAAAATTCCCTTCTCCCATTCTCTTATTGTGCATAAATCTTAGTTTAGAATTGTAGAAAAATGAAATAAAAGTGAAATATGAGTGTTCCAAAAAACCACGATCGTGTATGTGGTCGTACAGAAGAACATCGGAGAGAATACGACTATGTAAATAGTTGTGTACCTTTCTATGCACAAAACTTTTCCGACACACTCAAGTACTTAATCAGGTACTTGGTCATGTACTTCAACATGGGTAGGTACACGCCCATGTATTGTGCCATGTATCCCCTATAGTCGCAACATTTCACCTCCATTCAACACAATGAAGGTACATGTCCATGTACGTAGCCATATACCATTCTATTTCAAAATTTCTTCTCTTCCTCTTTTCCAATTAACTTCAAAATCCTAATTCCTATGAATAAAAAGCAATTTTATTCAATAAATCTTGTAAATTCCATAGTATTACCAATTACATATACTTAATTGCTTTAATTGTGATTAAATTCCCTAATGGTTTAATCCTATCTCAGTACTTGCTCCATCTCATCCCTTTGTTCCAAATTCTAATAATACATCTCCACAATATACTTGAACTCACGATTCTAAAATCAGAAATACCTATCTTTAATGATCAAAGCCCTTACCTAGATAATAGGTGTTGATTCTGTAGTTTTCCATTAGGTCGCCCTTTGTCTGTCTAAGAGCATCTCTATGGTATCCACTATCCAAATGGGAAAAAGGGGTAGCAATTAGTCAAGTATAGCTTTAAATACCCTAACCTCAAAAGACTAAATTTCCCCACATATTTTAAATTATTACATTACTTGACCTTAGGTTTAAATTATAATATATATATAATGTAATATGTATATTTTATATTCTCCCCTCCTTACAGAAACTTTCATCCTCAAAAGTTACCTATGTTTGGAAAGAGCTCTAGACGCTTCTTTCGCATGTCTTCTTCTAGCTCCCACGTTGCTTTACATTTTATCTGATTTGTCTATTGTATTTTGACATAAGTAATCACTCTTCTTCTCAACACTTGTTCTTTAGTATTTACAATCCTTACAAGTCTTTCAATAAAGGATAAATCCAGCTATACATTTAAAAATTCCAAAGTCACTACTTGATCCGAATTTGACATAAACTTCTTTAACATATATACATGAAATACAACATGTATCCCATCCAAACTTGATAGCAGAGCTAAACTATAAGCAACATTGCCAATTCTCTCCAAATTTTCAAATGGACTTACATCCTTGTGATAGGAATCATATACCTATAGGACCCATCACCAAGGCAAGAGTCAAAAGATTACAAAATTTGGTGATGAGGGTTCTCTTTGAACAATTAGGCCCCGAAGATATTTATTTAGTATCTTCTTTTCCATTGTATAATTATTTTGCATTTCAACAAGTACTTTTGTCGGTTTTACAGGATGACGAACTAACACACTAATCTCAAGTGTGTAAGCTATATTTGAACCAACAAAAACATGAGGAATCGACCTTTGTTTCACTTGACAAAACTGGCCATCTTCACTCACTTTCACGTGGAGAATCGGTTCTCTAGTGGCTCATAGGACTGTTTTTGACTATTTGGCACTGTTGTAATTTTCCTTGTTTTAGAGTAAGGTATAAATACTAGCTTATTAGGTTTTGTAAGGGGACTTTTTGAACAATAATATATTTCGGCTAACTTTTGTTCACATGAAAGGGTGTTTTCTTTTCACACATTGCTCTTATCAATTCTACTTTAGGATTATGGCGAGTGGACTTGATTTTGTTGTATGTAATATCAACAATTTCAAGTTATTTCTAATTCCAACTAGTGCGTAACATCTGGTAAGGAATTGGATCTTCTTCTCTCTTCGTTGATGTTAAAATTAGGGTTCATCATAATTAGGGATTCATGCCATTTTGAGTACTTATCATTCAATTGAGTCCTAAATTACAATGTGTACCGGTAATTAGACATTATTACATCATAATTTAGTATCAAAGCAACAGTTTTAATAAGGGAATTTTGTGATTTTTGATTTAGTGATTTAAGGTTCTTGTTCTTTCATTTCTTAATTGAAGTTATTTGAAGTGGAATTGGAAGTGAAATTTCAGAATTAGTTCATTGTGATCATCATCTTGCCATGAGATCCTTGTATGTGAAAGAAGGGGAAGTTATTTGAATTTGAATTCCATAATTTGAAGTAGTTGTGGATTTGTACCGTGTTGTTTCCTTGTGATTTTGGAAGTTGAAGTGTGAATTTTTAGATTTACTCATCTTACCGTGGAGAATTTGGAAATATTTTGAATTTAAACTCAATCATTACTTGTGGAGTTATTGTGTATTGATCACTTTAAATACACTTTGACTAAGTTATTTGCTTGCCGTGTAGACTTAGTGTCCATATTTGCTTCCATTTGTCTTTTATTGCCATGATCTTTGGAGGGAGTTGTGTGTGGCATGGTTGTGTATTAAAGTGTGGGTTGTGTTTCCTTAGTGTGTTATTGTGTAAGTGAACTGTGGGAGTTGTGTGTGAGGCGCGGTTGTGTTGCTATGGTGTGTTGTTGTGTTAAGTGGGCGTGTGTTGTAGTGTTGTGAGTTAGTGTTGAGTGATAAAAAAAAAAATCATGTCAAATGATAGTGTAAATGATGGGATTGGCAATGAGGCTAATAGTCAGGTTGGAGGAGGTCAAAGGCGTTGTGCTACAGGTGGAAGAACATTAGAGGAACGGTTGCAAGATCTTACCACTATTATTGCTACATTAGCAACGCAGATAGATCAAATGACAATGCTACAACCACTAGTGGCCAACCTTCAAGCACCCCCACCTCGGGTAGCCTATCAGAATGCTCATAGGGAAGGAGTTGTTGGAGGAAATAAGGATAAGAGACTAGAGGGAGATTATCATGCTCTTAGGGAGGAAAGAGATGATAATTTTGAGAATGAGCCTTACCCAAACCAGAAGTTTAGGCCACCTTAAGGATTAGAATATGTGAAATTACAGATGTCTTCATTTGCTTGAAGGGATTCTACAAAAGACTACTTGGATTGAGAAGATAAGGTTAAGGGCCTGTTTGAATACTATGAGATTAACGACCACACTCAGGTTCACCTTGCAGCTGTTGAGTTTACTGGCTATGCTGCATTATGGTGGAAAAATCTAGTGGCTAGTAGGTGAAGGGATGGTAAGGTAGAGATACATACATGGTAGGAGATGAAATAAGTTATGAGAAGGAGGTTTATACTTAATCACTATAGGCAGGACTTGTTTATGCATCTCCAAACACTGAGGCAGGGAGGCAAAACAGTTAATGGGTATGTGTAGGAGTTTGAAACCTTGATGATCAGATGTGGGTCAGTCGAACCTCCTAAACAAACCCTAGCATGATTTGTGTCGGGGTTGAAGTATGAAATTTCCTACACTGTAGAGCTCTAAAGGTATGGTAATTTTAGGAGGCCATCTAGCTAGCTCTAAAAGTGGAAAGACAGGGGTGATCCAATTCATTTAAAGCAGCTAGTAACAGGTATGGGACTTCTACAAAATTGTATAGTTCCAATGGGAAACAGGCTGATAGAGGAGGATACAGTAGAAATGTAGAAAAGAGTCCAGTGGTACAGGATAGTCGAGGGGAAAAGGAGATAGTGGGGAAAGGAAAAATAGTTATAGGGATTGAAAACAAACCATTAGTAGCTAAGACGTCAAAGGGATGGAGTAGTCAAATCAAATGCTTTAAATGCTTGGGTTTTAGACATATGGCTACTCAGTGTCCAAACAAAAGGGTTATGATTGCCATGGAGGTTGAGAGTGATGAAGATGAGGAAGATATGCTTGATACCATAGATCTATCAGGGGGTATTAGAAGACTATTATGGTGATGCAGATGTTGTAGTACATGAGGATAAGGGAAGTGATCAGTATTTATCTATTAATGTACTTCGTCGAGCTTTAACTTCGTTTCCTACTAATGATGATAAGTAGAGGGAAAATTTGATCCACATCTCTTGTAGAGTATAAGGTAATTTATGTGCTATTATCATTGATGGAGGTAGTTATACTAATGTAGTAGCTATATCATTAGTATCTAAATTAAAACTAGTCACTACCCCACATCCAAAACCCTATAAATTGCATTAGTTGAGTAAGCAGGGTAGTCTGCATGTTACTTAAAGGGCTAAGGTACCATTCAACATAGGGGATAAATATCATGATGAGATTGTATGTGACATCCTTCCCATATGTGCATCCCATATATTGCTTGGCAGGCCATGGTTGTATGACTCGAGGGTTTTGCATGATGGCTTCAAAAATACTTATGTGTTGTAGAAAGAAGGTAAACATATAGTGTTAAACTCAATGTCACCTTTAGAGGTCCAAGAGGCTTAGAGGCAGATAAGTAAAACTGGGAAGAAGAAGACCTTATTGGTGGGACAGTATGAGTTAGAGGAGGTTATAGCAGATGAGAGACTAGTATATTTACTGCAGATGAGATATACCCTAAAGATGGATGGGCGTGAACATCTACCCCCTTTGGTAACTTAGGTACTAGATGACTATAGTGATTTGTTTTTTTACAGATGCATTGCTAGTGGGCTTACCACCTTTGAGAGGTATAGAGCACACCATTGACTTCCAACCCGGATCAGTTTTGCCAAACTGACCTGCGTATCGCATGAATCTTAAGGAGGCTAAGGAATTAAAATGTTTGGTGAATGAGTTGGTAAAACGGGGTTTTGTCAAGGAGAATATCGGTCCTTATGTTGTTCCAGCCCTTTTTATCCTTAAGAAGGATGGCACTTGGAGGATGTACATTGATAGCTGAGTCATTAACAAAATCACCATCAAATACATATATCCTATTCCTAAACTTGATGACATATTAGATGAGTTATATGGTGCCTAGGTATTCTCCAAGGTGGACCTTAAAAGCAGATATCACTAAATTTGGATGAGAGAAGGAGACAAGTGGAAGATTGCTTTTAAAATACGCCATAGATTATATGAATGGATGGTCATGCCATTTGGTTTAACTAATGCTCCTAGTATTTTATGAGGTTAATGAATCATGTAATGAAGGAATATTTGGGTAAATTTGTTGTTGTTTATTTTGATCACATTTTGATATACAGCAAAAACCTAGAAAATCATGTGGAGCATCTACAGGCAGTATTTTCAGTATTTAGGGCACAATAGTTATATTTCAATCTTTAGAAGTGTTCTTTCTACCAAACTGAGGTAACATTTCTGGGATTTATTATATTTGGTTCTAGTGTCAGGGTTGATGAGGAGAAAATGAGGGCTATTAGAGAATAGCCAACACCAAAATCAGTTACTAAAGTAAGAAGTTTCCATAGACTAGCTTCATTTTATAGATGCTTTGTCTATAACTTCAGTAGTATTGTCAGTCCTTTAAATGAACTGACTAAGAAAAATGTTCCTTTTATTTGGGGTGAGAAGGCCTAAAAGAGTTTTGAGGAGATAAAGGTTAAACTTACTAGTGCTCCAGTATTGGTTTTACCTTATTTTTATAAGGTTTTTGAATTAGAGTGTGATGCCTCAGGAATAGGGATTGGTGTTATGTTGATGTAGGATAAAAGGCCTATTGAATATTTTAGTGAAAAAATTGAGTGATGCAACTTTAAACTACTCAATATATGATAAGAAATTCTATTCCTTAGTGAGGAGGTTGATGACATGGCAGCATTATCTCCTTCTAAAAGAATTCATTATCTATATGGATTAAGAATCCTTAAAACATTTCAAAGGTTAGCAAAACCTATCAAAATGCCAAGCCAAATGGGTGGAGTTTTTAGAGTTTTTCATATGTGATTAAGTACAAGAAGGGTAACAGGAATATGGTAGCTGACGCTTTGTAACACAAATATGTACTTATCACCTCTCTACAATCGAAACTACTTAGATTTGAATTGCTGAAGAAACAATATATACATGATGAATATCTAGAAGTAATGGTTTAGACATGTTTTGTGTGGGGGGGGGGGGGGGGGGGGGGGGGGTAGAGGAATATTTGAGAGATATTATATGATTGATAGGTTTTTGTATAAAGTTGGAAAATTACATATACCTTATGGATATATGAGAGAATTATTAGTGAGGGAAGTACATGTAGGAGGGTTATCTGGTCACTTTAGTAAAAAAAAAGACTACGGCTTTGTTAAAAGAACATTTCTATTGGAAGGGCATGATGAAGGATGTTCATAAGGTGCTGGAAAGGTGTGGGGTATGCAAAGGAGCAAAAGAAAAGAAAGGGGTTTAGGGTAAATATATGTCTTTGCCTATACCTACTCAACCTTAGACTAATATCAGCATGGATTTTATTTTGGGTCTACCCAAGACACAAAGGGGAAATGATTTTATTATGGTTGTTGTTGATCGATTCAACAAAATTTCTCATTTTGTGCCTTACCATAAAATGAACGGTGCGTTTTTTATAGCTAACTTTTTTGTGTAGAAAATTGTGAAACTGCATGGTGTTCCACATAAGATAGTGTCAGATAGAGACACTAAGTTTCTTCGCTTTTTCTGAAAGACACTATGGAGAAGACTTAGCACTAAACTCATGTATACCACCTCTTGCCACCCACAGATTGACGACCAGATTGAAGTTGTTAATCGTACTCTTGGTACCTTACTAAAAGAAATGGTTAGTAATAATCTGACAGATTGGGACTTGTGTCTCCCTATTGTTGATTCCACTTACAATAGGTTTACTCATAGTTCAACTAGTAAGTCTCCCTTTGAAGTCATGTATGGCTATAATTCTACTATTCTATTAGATTTCTTAGCTAGTCTGGCAACAAAGGAAGCAAGCCTAAGTGGAGTAGAAAGAGCCATGGAGATTTAGAAACTTCATCAAGAGACAGCCGAACATCTTCAAAAACACACAGGAACAACATAAACTTGAGGGAAACAAAAACAGGAAAACCAGAATTTATAATCTAGGTGATCTAGTTTAGATTAATCTCAATAAAGATAAGTTTCCTCACAAAAAGTCACAAGCGTTATCACTAAAAGTAGATGGACCTTTCAGAGTTGTCATACGTATCAACAACAATGCATATAGGATAGAATTACCAGGAGGATATGGCATCTTTGTTACATTTAATGTTGCAGATCTGTCACCCTATTTTACTCGATGATGTTTATGAAGACCTATCAGATTTGAGGGCAAATCTTCCACTAGACTAAGGAGATGATAGGAATCATATACCTATAGGACTCATCACTAGGGCGAGAGTCAAAAGATTATAAAATTTGGCGATGAGGGTCCTCTTTGAACAATTGGACCCCGAAGATATTTGTTTAGTATCTTTTTTTCCATTATATAATTGCTTTGCATTTTAGTAGGTGCATTTGTCAATTTTACAGGATGGCGAACGAACACACTAATCTTAAGTGTGTAAGCTATACTTGAACTAACAAAAACAAGAGGAACTGACCTTTATTTCACTTGTATTTCACTTGACAAAACTGGCCATCTTCACTCTCTTTCACGTGGGGAATTGGTTCTCAAGTGGCTCATAGGACTGGTTTTGACTATTTGGCAATGTTGTAATTTGCCTTGTTTTAGAGTAGGGTATAAATACTAGCTTATTAGGTTTTGTAAGGGGACTTTTTGAACAATAATATATTTCAACTTCCTTTTGTACATGTGAAAGGGTGTTTTCTTTTCACGCATTACTCTTATCAATTCTACTCTAGGATTGTGGCAAGTGGACTTGATTTTGTTGTGCGTAATATCAACAATTCCAAGTCACTTCTAATTCCAACTAGTGCGTAACATCTAGTAAGGAATTGGATCTTCTTCTCTCTTCTTTGACGTCAAAATTAGGGTTCATCATGATTAGGGATTCATGCCATTTTGAGTACTTATCATTCAATTGAGTCCTAAATTACATTGTGTACTGGTAATTGGACATTAGCACATCACCTTGGATTTAACTTTCCTCTCAAGCTAAATCTGATACTCATTTAGTTGGAGAAACCATCAACATAACCTTATCTTTGACTTAAAATTCCAAAGGGCATCACCTTTTATTTATATAACTTTTCTTATGACTTTAAGCCAAAAGAATTTTCTATCTTATCACTCTCACATTGTCTACAACTTCCAACACTATCTTTAGCTCTATTATTTTTCTTTCACCAACCTCGTTGTAATGTAAGGGAGATTTGCACTTCTTGCCATATGGTACTTCATATAGAACTATATGAATAGTAGCCTAGTGGTTGTTGTTGTATGAAAATTCCATAAAGGGTAGGTGATCATTCCAATTACTCCTATAGTTCAAAGCACATGCTTGTAATATGTCTTATAAAATTTAAACGGTCCTTTTAGATTGCCCATTTGTCTAAGGATAGAATATAGTACTAAACCGTAATTTAGTATCTAAAGCCCAATGTATACTTTTCCAGAATATGCTCACGAAACGTGTATCCCTATCAGAAGTTATAGTAATTAGAACACCATGTAATCTAACAATGTCCTTAATATACAACCGAGCAAGTTTCTTGAACTTATACGTCACCTTAATTGGTATGAAATGTGTGGATTTGGTTAATCTATCTATAATCACCCATATTACATTATGTTTTTTCTTTGTTCTTAGGGGAGTTGTAATAAAGTCCATAGTTACATGCTCCTACTTTCATTCAAGTATGGGAAGTGGCTGTAACTTACTAACTGGTCCTTGATGTTCAATTCTAATCTGTTGATGTGTTATGCATCTAGATACAAATTCTGCTATTTCCCATTTCATATTTCTCCACTAATAGTGATTTTTCAAATCTTTGTGCATCTTGGTGCTTCTAAGATGTACCATATATCTTAAGTCTTAAGTTTCTTTCATAATTTCCTTCTTCAATTCAGTGTTATCATCTGGTACACACAATCTCGTACCATATTTTACTATGCCTTTAGCATCCTCATTAAACTCAATTGTTTCTCTTCGTTCTATTTTTCTCCTAATCTTTTAAATTCTAGGATCTCCTTATGCTGCTTTAATTCAATCAAGAAGGGTTGGTTGAATATGAAGATTAGCAACTCTAGTTCTCATTTCATGTGTCACCATCTCTAACTCTAACTTACGCATGTCTCCAATATTTGATTTTAAGAGTTGATTACAGTTGCTTTATTAACCTGCTTCTTCTAATTGAGGACATCCACTATAACATTTGCCTTCCTAAGATAGTAGTAGATCTTTACATCATAGTTGTTAATCAATTCCAACCACATTCTATCTCATATTCAAATTCTTCTATGTGAATAAATATTTCAGACTCTTATGGTCTGTGAAGATTTTGCACTTCTCACCATATATGTAGTGTCACTATAGTGTCAGTGCTAAGATTATAGCCATTAACTCTAAGTCATGTGTAGGATAATTCCTCTCATATGGTTTCAATCGATAAGAGGCATATGTGATGACTCTCCTATTCTACATAAGTGTACATCTTAATCCTTAAGTCAATGCATCACTAAAGATCTCAAACTCTTCCATTAGCTTAAGTCGAGCTAACACTAAATTTGTTACCAATTTCTCCTTTAGTGTTATGAAACTATTTTCTCACATATCATCCCACATTAATCTCACATTCTTCTATGTCAATTGGGTCAAAGGAGTTGCTAAACGAGAAAACCCTTCCACAAAATGCTTATAATAGCCACCTCATCCCAAAAAGCTCTATCATAGTCCTTAATCTTGGCCAGTCAATCACCGTTTTTATCTTCTCAAGATCCATTGAGATGCCATGCTTATTTACCACACATCTTAAGATAGATACTTGCTTCAACTAAATTCGCATTTATTGAACTTTGCATATAATCTCTCCTGTCATTCTCCAAAGGGGGCCTGGAAGTTTCCGCTAAAAATTATCATGGCACGTGTGCATCTGTTACATGATAACCGTTTTACGAGTCAATGATCGTAAGACTCTAAATAATTAATTGCATTTATGACTAATCATATTACATATAATCATACCATAAAAATATAACTATGGATTCCATGTCCCACGATCAACTAAGATCGCAGAGAGTTAGAATCTCCTACCAATCAATAAATGGAATAAAACCTTAAGTATCATAAATTAAAGTTTTACATCAAGGCCCTTAAAGTAACATTTCATCTAAATAGTCTAATATTCACAATTCTTACTTTATCGTTTTTGGCTTCCAAAAACTCTCGACACTTCACATCTTATCTCATCTTGAGCTTTCATAATATTTACCTGCAAAACAGTTTGTGGAGGAGTGAGCACACTATAACTCAGTGAATGAGAGTACAATACTCTCAATGTTGCACACGCATAAACAATTTTGAATCAAGTTATCAAATCATATGTTATGCATGAACAACCATATGAATGCAGCATCTCATACGGTCTTCTAATAACCGACGTGAAGTTTAGGGTTTACATCCCCTTTGACCTTGGGTTAGGGATTTCGAAGCCACCATTATGCCTAGGTCTCATTACTCGGTTTAATTATCTTATCTCTTTGATAATTTAAATATCTTTTAACTTTGATATCATCAGCTCAAGTGTTCTCATACACTGAGCGCTCCCATGCCTCATACACTGAGTAACACCCTCAAAGATCGGCCGGACTTGGAATCGTCAAGGTGCGACAATCTTCCAGTTACTTAGTTCGCACTTAGCGGAACAGTAATCCTCTAATTAATTCAGGTGAGCATTATAGCAATGATGGCCTTCAATTTCATGCAATGTCTTGTGTAAATGCATGTCAAATTTTAATCGAGTTCACTTCTTTAATTAATTGGTTCGGGGTGATCAAATAATATATAATCACAAACCAATCCACATTTAAGGTAATAAGTAACTATCAGCCTTTAAGGAATACAATTCCAATGACAAACATTAGGAACCTAATCAGTCCCACAAGAAAAACAATTACACCTTACATCCACATTCATCATGATAAGTGATATCAACCATTACATGTTATAGATGTGATCGGGAGGATTAAACTAACCAAATAAAAGTCAATTAAGCCCGACATAAATCATGATTGAATAAATTTTTAAACGAGTTATTGTATGAAAACAATTGATAAGAGTGTAATATAGCTTAATCTAATCTACCATCAAATCAACCCTTTGGGTTTGAGCTACAGTCCTCATTTCTTGACACCTCTGTGCCATTTCACTTAAACATCAAATCAATCACTCGGGATTGGTCTATAATTATTATTTCGTAACACCTCTATGTCATTTCACCTCTCGAGTGCTTCATTCCACATGCCCGAGAGTTAAATAAGATAACTAAGGATGTACTCTTCCAACATCCTCAATAATCAAATCCTAAAATTTGTAAAAATGTAAAATCACAAGTCCTATTCACATGAACCAATATATATCATGTATAAAGATATATATAACTATATATTATCTAACTTATGTACTTATCTATATATGGATGTATTTTTAGTTTAGTTAGAGGTTAAGGTTGAAAAATATGTTTCCTTAGTTTTCTTGAAATTCCTCTATTCTCCTAATACACACTTACCATCTTGCACACGCGTACACTCTCCAATCGTACGCACACTCACGTACATATATGGTTATAACAACTCACAATGACACAACCATATCTACACCTACAGGTCAAATCGTACACACACAAGATACAAAATTTTGGCACACCTTTCACCTCATATCACCTCCACTTTGTTGCAAACACCTTCACACACACACATAAACTCTCATAATAGCCCTCCACACAGTAGAGACAGTAGCAAAGGTAGTAGCAAATGTAGTAATAGCAGAAACAATAACAGTAGCGATAGCAATAACACACACCATAGCTCACATTACATGTACACTGTAGCATAACTTCACATTTCACACACCTCTAACTCCAGAATAATAACAACAACAACAACTATAGCTATAGCCTAGCAAGAAAGTATATATATGCACAACATATCACAATTAAACAAAATATTGTAGCATATCATAAAGTTTCCCACTCACCTGTTTATGGTCATCATAGTCCTAGTTGTCATTAAGTGATGTCGATGTGTGGTCTCTTCACCGAACATAGTATTGAAGGATTAGCTACAGCGACTCCAAGCAATTATCATTGGATTTCTCGATCTCTCATTAACTCCTATCTTTTCTCAAACTCCCCAATGTCTTTTCTCTACACCGACGGCATGCATGCACCTCCAAGACTTCCCTTTTATAACTTGATTACTTGATCAAGCTGCTCAAGCCACCACCACTACATCAATGACACCTCTTTTCCTATTTAATTTCACACATAGACAGACTTGCTTTCTTCATGAAATTCTCTTTTCCTCCTCGGCTTCACCATCCCATTCCTCCTGCTCTTTTTTGTTGACATCTCCACCAATAGGGCTTCCTATCCTCTCTACCGATCTTTATCCCCACTCACGCTTGCATCACTACACATACTGGCCATCCTTTACACACACACATGCCCACCTCCAGCATAATAACATCATACACACACGTACACATAAGTTTCACCTTCAAACATATATAAGATCAATACTCTCTTGACTTCATCTTCTAGCTCCTCTTCCCTTTTCCTCACCCTTTTTCATCTTCAATTCTCACTTTCTCCATCTTCCAACTTTTCTTCTTCCTCTTCCCCCTTGCTCCCTTGCTAGACTCTCTTCACCCCTCAGACTTCTCCAATTTCTCACTTCTTCTTCTCGTTTCTTTTCACTCTTCTTTAGCCCACATTTATGTGTGTATATATTTCAAACCTTTCCTTCTAATCTTCCATGTTTTTCTTCTTCCATTGTCCATTTCTTTTTCTTCATTTCCCAATCCATTTTCCCCAATTCTTTTCCCTCTTCTACTTTGTATCTTTTACACACCAAACACTACATACACATCGTATACACACACCACGCATACACCTACACACACATACACACGTACACATATAGCTGCTCTTTGCAACCCTCTCTTCTCCTCAAGTCCGCATGCACACAATTAAAGGAAAGGAACTAGCACATACACTCTGTCCAGATATAACACACATATAAACATATATATATATATTTTCCATCCCAGCCTCCACGTCCAGTAATAACACATATATAAACATATGTATTTATCTTCTCATGCTGGTCAATACCATGGAATTCTAACCCCTAGCTTCTCCTTTCATAAATTTTACGATACACACATACACAAATGAGAAGAAGGAAGCCAACACCTATATTTACATACATGTATATGTGACTTCTCACATCAAGCCCCCTTCTCTCCCTAGACATCCTTCACCTTCTTATTCCTCCAACTCCCCCCTAATTCTCTACGTATTTTTTTTTTCATCGACTAGCCCTGCTCTAACCACGCCACCAATACCGACAGCAAACTAAGCTCCATCTTTCCTTACTCCTTTCCTCTTTTTTCTCGCTGCCTAACATACACTTGTATACATACATATATATATATATATATATATATATATATCTTTCCCTTGTTCCCATTTCCCCTCTTCTTTTCTCACTTAGAACACTGCTGGGAACTAATGATGTGCCTAATAATTCCAAATTCACAAGCACAAGATACAAATGATTAAACAATCACACGAATTGGACTTAAGATGGCATGTTGAACAAAATGAAGTCCAAATCCCTAATTGGCATGAACCAAATTAGAAGTATTACAATGGAATTCCAATACCAATTAATTACATGTAACAATGCAATTTCAATATCTAAAATTGGCTTGTAATCCTAGCAATATGAATCCTAATTTGGCGTGAAAGAACAAATAAAAAAATCAACCAACTATCACTAAATATTACACACTAGCAATAATAGGATGCAACTTCGAGAATTCTTGATATAACTCATAAGAAATTCCAAGCCAAACTCACCACAATTTCCAAAGAAATTAATAAGAGTAGACGCTAGCAAGAGGTGACTCTCTCACATGGCACAAAGTGTATATTTTATCAAATTATCAAAAGCTCTCTAAAAACCTTAGTTAGCAAGTATTTATACTTGCTCCTATTAGGGTAAAACACACCAAAAATTACAAAGATGCCACTTAAGTGGCCGGTTCCCAAAACATAAATTACAAATACAAAATAAAATGGTCGGTTCCCATAAGCAACAATTACAAATATAAATGGTCTTCAAGTAGCCGGTTCTTCACTTTAATTGAACATATTGTTAGACCGATTCTTCTTTAGTTTATGTAAGTCTATGAATAACTCACAAACTGAGCTTTAGCGAGTTTATCCACCGTTTTGTAAAAACCGACAAGTATACCAGCTGGAATGTACAACAAATATGCAATAGAAAAGAAATTACTAAACAAATGTTCTTTAGGTAGGATTGTTCAAAGAGGACCCTCATTGCCAAATTTGGTAACCCTTTGGCTCTTACCCTAGTGATAGGTCTTGTAGAATTTTGATTCCTATCATCTCCTCGGGCCTCAAGAAGATTTGCCCTCAAATTTGATAGGTCTTCATAAACATCATCGGGTAGATAAAGTGACAAGTCTTTAACATCAAATGTAGTAGAGACTATATATCCTCCTAGTAAGTTATCTATAAAAATATCACTATAGTCACCTAGTGCTTAAGATACCATAGGGGGTAGTTGCTCTTGCCTCTCCATCTCTAGGATATATCTCATCTACAATATATATAATGGTCTATCATTTTCTATGATCTTCCCCAATTTAAACTATCCCACCAATAATGTTTTCTTCTTCTCGATTTTACTTATATGTCTCTTACCCTCTTAGTCCTCTAATGGTTTACTCATCTACTTTTGAACCTTTTAGACCTCTGATGGTTTACTCATCTACTTCTGAACCATTTGGTCCTCTGAAGGTTTACTCATCTGCCTATGAACCATTTAGACCTCTTATGGTTAACTCATCTACTTCTGATCTTCTTGGTCCTCTGAAGGTTGACTTATCTGTTTCTGAACCTCTTAGACCTCTGAAGGTTGATTCACCTACTTTTGATCCTCTTGGTCTTCTGAAGGTTGACTTATTTGCCTCTGAACCTCTTGGACCTCTGATGGTGACATTGGGTTTAATACTATACGTTTACCCTCTTGTTGGAACATATAAGTATTTCTATAGCCATCATGTAAAACCCTCCTGTCATACAACCAAGGCTTGCCAAGCAATATATGAGATTCACACATAGGAAGAATATCACATTCAATTTCATCATGATATTTATTCCCTCTACTGAAAGATACCTTAGCCCTATGGGTAACATGTAGACTATCATGTTCACTTAGCCAATTCAATTTATAGGGCTTGAGATGTGGGGTATTGACTAGTTTCAATTGAGTCACTAGTGATGCAACCATTGCATTAGTACAACTTCCGCCATCAATAGTAATAGCACATAGTTTACCTTATAATGTGGAACAATTTTTCCCTCTACTCATCATCAATAGTAGAAAAAGTAGTCGTAGCTTGTCGTAGTATATTAACAAATAAATATCGATCACTTGACATGGTTGCTTACTAACTTCAATAAGCCAACAACACACTTCAGCAACACAACCACACCTCACACACAACTCCCACGATCCACTTACACAACCTTAAACCACACACCACGGTTTCACACACTCACTCCCATGGTGTAACACATAATCAATATAACAGACCTATGCACAACACTCACTCCACGGTACATACACACATTCACGGTACAACTTCCTTCAAACCACAACACACACTCAACGGTACACTCACACACTCCCACACTTTAACACACCACCATGCAATACACACCTTCACAACAACACGTCTACTCCCGCAATGCACTTCCAATCGCAACAACAACAACAAAATGGAACAAAATATAGACACTTCTCCAAATGGCAAGGAATTGATTCTAACTAGTCAATGTGCAATTAAAGTGATCAATAAACAATAACTCCACAAGTAATGATTGATTTTAAATTCAAAATTCTTTCCTAATTCTCCATGCAAGTTAAACAACTTTGAAAAATGACTCTTCCAATTTCGAAATCTCAAGGAAACAACAAACACCAATCAACTATGCTTTCGTTTATGGAATTCCAAGTTATGGAATTCAATTCAAGAACTTCTCCTTCTTCTACACACAATCAACTCATGGCAAAGGATGTAATTCAATTTCTACACTCAATTCGAAAATCACGCAAACAATTCAAGGAAGAATTCAACACAACACTTCAAGTTTCACTTCTCACAAATTCAATTTTGAAATGAAGGGTCAAGAGCCCTAATTCCCAAATTAACAATCACAAAAATTTCCCTTCTCTAAACCTTGCTTTGATGCCAAATTATAATGTGCTTAATAATTCCAAATTCATAAACACATGATACAAATGATTAAACAATCACACAAATTGGACTTAAGATGGCATAATGAACAAAATGAAGTCAAAATCCCCAATTGGCGTGAACCAAATTAGAAGTATTACAATGGAATTCCAATACCAATTAATTACACGTAACAATGCAATTCCAATCTCTAAAATTATCTTGTAATCTTAGCAAAATGTATCCTAATCAATTACATGTAAAAATGCAATTCCAATATCTAAAATTAGCTTATAATCTTAGCAAAATGAATCATAATTTGGCATGAAAGAACAAATAGAAAAATCAACCAACTACCACTAGATATTACACACTAACAATAATAGGATGCAACTTAGAGAATTCTTGATATAACTCATAAGAAATTCCAAGCCAAACTCGCCACAATTTCCAAAGAAATTAATAAAAGTGGATGCTAGCAAGAGGTGACTCTCCAACACAGCACAAATTGTATATTTTATCAGGATATCAAAAGCTCTCTAAAAACCTTAATCAGCAAGTATTTATACTTGCTCCTATTAGGGTAAAAACACAAAAAAAAAATTACAAAGATGCCACTTAAGTGGCCAGTTTCCAAAACACAAATTACAAGTACAAAATAAAATGTCCGATTCCCATAAGTAACAATAACAAATATAAATGGTCTTCAAGTAGCCGGTTCTTCACTTCAATTGAACATATTGTTGGACCGATTCTTCTTTGGTTTATGTAAGTCCATGAATAACCCACAAACTGAGCTTTAGCGAGTTTATCCACCATCCTGTAAAAACTGACAAGTGTACCTGCTGAAATGCACAACAAATATGTAATAGAAAAGAAGTTACTAAACAAATGTTCTTTGGGTAAGATTGTTCAAAGAGGACCCTTATCGCCAAATTTTGTAACCCTTTGGCTCTTGTCCTAGTGATAGGTCCTATAGAATTTTGATTCATGTCAACTAACCATCACGTTGTTGGAAGTTAGCCATTTCAATCTCCTTTACTGATCCTATGTATATACATATATGATATATATATAACAATTTTTGACAAATTGGTTTCCCCTAAAATACAAGGAAAAATACACTATTACATGGTAATTATGCTCAAAATACTTTTATTTAGTGTATTTCTAACTATTCTAATAATTTTCTAAGCTAAATACTAATTTTAATACGATTTGATAATTATATCTAAATTTCGAAAAATAAATCCGTCTCATGTAAAATTGGTTTAGTTGAGTAGCACTCACCTCAAGGAACACGCTAGTGGTCACGGATCGTCGATCAGAGGTCAGATGTGCGAGATATGGATTTTTTTTATTCAATTTTTTCTTTTCCTCCTTTCTTTTCGCTATCTACAGTCTCTCCCTTACTCTTTCTATTCCCTTCTCGTTTCTTCTAGCATCTTCTTTCCTTTTTTCTTTTTCTTTTTTGCTGTTCCCACCGTTATAAGCGTATATATATTTATATTTTAATATTCTGTACGCGCACGGCGATACTTTTAGTATTTTGTTATAAAACTTTATGTTTAAGCTAATTTGATTATTCCGAACATAAATATTTACTCTAAATTTTCATTTAAATTTTCTAGATCTATAATTTCAATTAATTTCATTATTTAACTCAATATTATTCATGATTTATGTTTCAATGAACTTTTTCTTTAAATTGCACGAGCTACAATTAAGACTTATAATTATTTATATTTTTATTCATTTTCTAGATGCCTATACACATGTATTTTTTATTACTTCGTTTCCTAAATTTATTTAGTAATATATTTCATATAATTTGAAATTATTCACTTGCTATCATTTTTTTTTTTTTTTTGCATACGATTATTCTTTATAATTTTTCTAAATATCTATTTCTTATTGTTTGTTATATTTATTAAACGGGTTTCATGTCTTACTCGTTTCTCTATTTTAAAGCCTATTATTATTTTTCATAAGTTTTTGGTTATTCATAAATTATTAAAATAATATTAACATATTGCGATGTTTTAAATTTTCTTGTCATAAATTTCTCAAAATTTTTAATATTACAAAATTGTCATTCTCGTTACCCCGGCCTAGAAGTATCTATTATTTCGCTTATTTTCTTTAATTTTTATATAGTTTTTCAAAATTTTTGGGACATTACATCTCCTCCCATACTCTTTCCAAAATGACTCTTAGATATTTTTCATGTTTCTCCTTGCTCTTAGAATAGATGAGGATATTGTCTATGAACACCACTATAAACTAGTCCAAAAAGTCCTTAAGCACTCTATTCATAAGATCTATAAAAGCAGTTGGAGCATTTGTCAACCCAAAAGGCTTTACTAAGAATTCATAACATCCATACCGAGTTCTAAACACCATCTTTTGTATGCCTTCTTTCATCTTTAGTTAATGATTCCCCTAATCTCAAGTCAAGTTTGGAGAAGACTTAAGTAACTTGTAATTAGTCAAATAAGTCATCTATTCTTGGGAGAGGGTATTTATTCTTGATGATGACTTGATTTTGCTCCCTATAATCAATACATAACTTCATGCTCCCATCTTTCTTCTTAAAGAAGAGTATTAGAGCACCCCATGGCAAAATGCTTGGCCAAATAAACCCAGTATCTTGCAACTCTTGAAGCTGGGTCTTCAATTGTAGCAATTCAATGGGTGCCATTCTATAAGGCACCTTAAATATTAGTGCAATTCCCAATACTAAATCAATACAAAATTTCGTTTCCTTGATTGGCAATAAGCCTAGCAGATTGTTTGGAAAAACATCTATATATTCATTCACAACATGTATGTCTTCTAGTTTTGTGGCTTATCTAGTCTCTAGTGATAGTGTCGATATTCTACTCTTATCCCACAACTCATAAGTAGGAAGAGTCACAGGCCTTTATGCTTCTAACTTAAATTGAACTGGATCTTCATTGGGGAAATTGAAATAGAACACCAAATTGTGGCAATCAATGGTGGCATACTATTTAGATAACCGATTTACCCCTAAAATAACATCAAATTCCATCATCTCTAATACAAATAAATCTATTGGCATTACTTTTCCTTATATTTCAATCCAAACATCTTTACACATTTGATCTAATTTTCCTCCCACTTCAAAAGGAGTATTTACAATCATGGAATCATTCAGTAGCATAGGTTTCAAACCACACATGTGTAAAGACAAATGATATGCATGAATACGTCACACCCATATCAAATAGTACATAAGTAGTAGCTAAGTAGACAAGCAACCTACTTGCAATATTATCTTGGTCTAAAGTATCTTGCTATTTTTGTTGTTGTAAAGCAAAAACACTACTTGGTGCTCTTTGTCTCGGTCCTATGTGTTAGGGTCTATTAGTTGGTACTCTAGGTAGAGGTTTCACTAGCTACTGCATTGGAATTTGTTATGGTATTGCAACCATTTCATTAATGTTAGCACCACATTAAAAAAATCTATGATCCCTTTGCTTACAAGTATAGTAGAATACCTATGGTATAGCTTTCTCAATACATATCATATTGGTGTGTCCTATTTTACCATAGGAGAAACAAACTCCTTCAAGCTAACTACGCTAATTTAATTTATGAGGTCCCATATATTAGGGAAATCTTCATTCTGGTCTTACTAGTGGAGGTGGAGGCAAGGTAAGTAGTATAGGTCTTACCTAAATAGGCCTAGGTGCAAAGGCCATAGGTTTGGTTTGATATACCACAAGTTTCTTCCCTTTATCTGTATAGGTCATACTAGGGGCTGGCCTTTTCCTTTACACCACTCCAGCCTTACGAGATAACTGCTCTTCTGTTCTTCTCTTGCTCCATTCTATAAACTTGGCCTTGTCTATAACTTCTACATATGTCACCAATAGGAAAGAACCCACATCATGCTGAAGATTGGTTTCTAAACCCTTTATAAATCTCCTAGCCCTATAAGCATCATCAAAACGAATTATCTCAAGTAAGAATTTAATCAAGTGGTTCAGCTCCACTTCATATTCTTCTATAGTCCGGTTGCCCTATTAACAATTGTAATACATTGCCTCCATCCAATCCCTAATGCTACTATGGAAGCACTTCTCATAAAACACTTCCCTAAATCTTTACCAATCTGTAGGTGCTCCTACCAGTTTAGGGACACTATCTCACAAATCTACAACCAACCCTTTTAGCATAAAGGCTACACAATCCACCTTCTTGTCCTTTAGCACTCTAAATCCAACGAAAGTTTTCTTGATTTCCATGATCCAGTGTTCAGCTTCTACTAGATCATTGACTCTTGGATGAAATTCTTTTGCTAGCTTGATAAACTTGTCTAGCCTAAACTTGTCATTTACTGACCTAGTAGGTCTCTTGGCCTATTGCTGCTACTATGTTATCATCCTTACTTGATAGGAATCAAAATCCGACAAGACCTATCATTAGGGCAAGAACTAAAGGATTTCGAATTTTGGCGATGAGGGCCCATTTTGAGCAAATCGACCCTAGAATTATTTGTTATCTAACTTCTTTTCTCTTATTCATGTATTATATATTCCAACAGGCACACTTATCAGGTTTTATAGGGAAATGGACAAACTCCCTCAGACTCAGCTTGTGGGTTATCTATGGACCGACTTGAATCGGCGATGAGTTGGGCCGATGGATCCTATAGAAGACTGGCATCTTGAAGACCATTTCTTTTATATATTTCTTCTTTTATGAACTATTTTGGTTGTATTTGGTTTTGGGACACTTTTATTTCCTTGTAATTTTCATTTAGGGCTAGCCACCTTAAAAGTGACAAACTTATAATTTTGAGCAATTTTTAACCTTAGGAGTAGCAAGTATAAATACTTGCTTAAGAGAGGGTTTGAGGAGGCCATATTTTGCAGATTATACACTTCTTCTTCATGTGAGAATTAGGGTTCCTAATTTTCATTAGACTCTTATCAATTTCAATCTGAAGAGTTGAAATTGTGGCGAGTGCAACACCTTGAAATTGTGAGTTGTATTAATTTCATTTTGTTGTGATTTCTTTTCTTCTCTAGTGTATCATATCTAGGGTTGAATTGAGATAGTTCTTGAACAGATTTGCTTCTAATTTTTGTCGAATTCTTGTGTTTAATTAAGGTCCCTTGCAATTGAATTCGAATCATCCTTGAGAATTCCCTTGAAAACGTGTTTTTTACTAGTGGAAAGGAGTCCTTGGAATTGAGGTTTTCGTTTGAATTTTTGGATTATTTTCGTGGAATTATATGTGATTAGGGTGTTATTAGAAGAGATTATTATTGTGGTATTACAATTATAACTTTGAGCATTTGGAATTCATTACATCTTACTAGGGTTCACGTGAATTTTGCCCCTTGTGGATTCGGTTTGTTGTTGACTTGAGATTGCTTTTTCTTAAGTCTTTTAATTGTGCTTCTAAGTGGATTTAGGCACATCATCTTTTTGGTATCAAAGCTATATCATATTTGGATCTAAGATTGATTACATCCTAATTGAAGAATTGGTTACATTCATTGGAAATTGACACCTTTGTTTATAAGATTGAGACTAGTTTGATTGACATTGTTTGTTTGTCTTTCAAATTGGTTTTTGTATGTGCTTAATATTGGTTTTAGGCACATCATCTTTTTGGTATCAGAGCACATGTTGAGAGAAGGGATTGGTTTTATTTGATTTCGTGGAATTAATCATCAATTAGGGTTGATATAGTGAAAACCGTAAATTGTGTTGTTGTTGTGGTTTTGAGTTTGCGAAATTACCTTGACTTAGAATTTAATTTGTTGTTTGTTGGAGTTGGATTGGGAAGGTTCTTGTACCATTTTATGATCAATAATTTCATGGAAGGGCAGAAGCATAGAGTGTTGTTTAATTCAACAACTTTTGGAACTTGCAAAAAACTTACCAATCCTTGCCGTGGCTTGTTGTGGTGTAAAGGAGGTTGTGTAGCTTGTTGTTTTGATTTCCATTGTGCAATTTGGAATTAGAGCATTTGCAATTTCTAGATTTGAAATGTGTGGAAGGATAAGCATCCATTTGAAATTGAAATACCTTCTTTAAGTTTGAAAGCAATTCATTGAGTAACATTGAATAAGTGTTATTTGAATTTGAATTGTTTTTTACCATTTATGGAGAAGGTTGCATTTAGTGGAGTGATTTCAAATTTGAATTTTGTTGCTGCCATTGCTTGTGGTTTATGGTGTGAATGGGAGTTGTGTGGTGTCAAGGACGTGCACACCTTGAAGTATTGTATGTAAGAGTGTTTATATATATATATATAAAAAGTTACAACGTGTAGTAATATTGTAGTGAATTGGTTGCACCGTGTAGGAGTGAGGTGTGTGTGGTGGTGTAAATTTGTGGAGTTGTGTGTAGTGTAAGGTGCTGCACATTAAGATAAAGTGTGAGTGTGAACCGTGGCTAATTAAGGAAGTTAAGTAGTGAAGTTTGAAATTCAAATATAAGCATTTAAGTGTGAAAGTTATTGAGTATTATTACTTAAACACTTGCTTACTTGAATTCAATATCTTAACTACTTGGAAGTATTTATTTGTGCTTCACTTATTCTACTCTACTTGAAGTGATAAGAAGTATTTGTTGCATTGGTGACTTGTTGCACCGTGGGTGTACAAGTGTGTGTGTTGTTATCCAAACGTGTTATTGTGACGTGGTGAAGTAAAGGGAGTGTGCTACAAATTATTTAAGATTACATTTGTACTTCAGATAAATCACATCCACAAATATGTCATATGATAGTGTGAATGGGGACATTGGCAATGAGGCCAATAGCCAAGTGGGTGGCAGACTAGGTCGTCGAAATACAAGTGGAAGAACTCCAGATGAGCAACTTTAGGACCTTACCACAATTGTTGCTACATTGGCAACAAGAATCGATAGGATGACATTACCACCACCACCTATGGTAAACCTTTAGGCACCACCTAGAGTTGAAGGAGATTATCATGCTCTTAGGGAAGGTAGAGATGATAATTTTGGGGTTACTCCATACCCGAATAGGGAATTTAGACCACCTCGAGGACTAGAGTGTACGAAGTTACAGATGCCTTCGTTTGATGGTAGGGGTTCCGCCGATGACTACCTAGACTAGGAAGACCAAGTTGAGGGTCTTTTCAAGTGTTATGAGATTGATGTAGACTCCAGGGTACGCCTTGCAGTTGTAGAGTTCATAGGGTATGCCGCTTTGTTGTGGGAAAATATGGTGATCAGCAGGCGAAGGGATAGAGAGACTGAAATACACACTTGGAGAGACATGAAACGAGTTTTGAGGAATAGGTTTATACCAAAACACTATAGGCATGAGTTATTTTTGCGTCTCCAGACACTGAGACAGGGGGGTAAAATAGTGGATGACTATGTACAGGAGTTTGAGACACTAGTGATTAGATGTGGATCGGTTGAACCTCTTGGACAAACCCTAGCACGTTTTGTATCTGGGTTGAAATATGAGATAGCTTGTGTAGTTGAGCTTCAAAGATATAGTACACTTGATGAGGCTATACAGTTAGCCTTGAAAGTGAAAAGACAAAGGCAATCCTATTCATTCCAAGTTACTAGGAGCAGACTACCAGGGAACCAAATTGTTCAAAGTCAGTTATGTTCTCCTTCAGAGACACTAGAGATTCACGAACAGTTGAGTACACCATTGGAGTATTCTAAGGATCAGAGTCAAATGAGTCTATCATTAGAGGGCCAGAATGTTCGGAGACATTTGTGTTCACCTTCAGAGGTCTCAGAGGGTAATGAGGGCCAACCGCTAGAAGACCATCAAGATCAGCGACATATAGATGAGTTAGAAAAGGAGGAAACAATATCAGTGAAATGGGTTGAGATAGGGGACACCTTAGTGGATAATGGGTCATTATTTGTGTTATAGAAGAGATACATCCTGGAAATGAAGGAGAGGAAACAAACACCACCTGTAGTATTTCAAATATTGGGATTCTACAGAGATACTTCTTCAAATGGATTGCTAGGAGAAAACAAAGTCTCTATTGCATTTGATCTGCCAGATTTGAGGACAAATCTTTTTGAGGCCCGAGGAGATGATAGGAATCAAAATCCGACAAGACTTATCATTAGGGCAAGAACTAAAGGATTTCGAATTTTAGCGATAAGGGCCCATTTTGAGCAAATCGACCCCAGAATTATTTGTTATCTAACTTCTTTTCTCTTATTCATGTATTATATATTCCAACAGGCACACTTATCAGGTTTTATAGGGCAATGGACAAACTCCCTCAGACTCAGCTCGTGGGTTATCTATGGACCAACCTGAACCGACGATGAGTTGGGTCGATGGATCCTATAGAAGACCGGCATCTTGAAGACTATTTCTTTTATATATTTCTTCTTTTATGAACTATTTTGGTTATATTTGGTTTTGGGAAACTTTTATTTCCTTGTAATTTTTATTTAGGGCTAGCCACCTTAAAAGTGACAAACTTGTAATTTTGAACACTTTTTAACCCTAAAAGTAGCAAGTATAAATACTTGCTTAAGAGAGGGTTTGAGGCGGCCATATTTTGTAGATTATACACTTCTTCTTCATGTGAGAATTAGGGTTCCTAATTGTCATTAGACTCTTATCAATTTCAATCCCAAGATTTGAAATTGTGGCGAGTGCAACACCTTGAAATTGTGAATTGTATCAATTTCATTTTGTTGTGATTTCTTTTCTTCTCTAGTGTGTCATATCTAGGGTTGAATTGAGATAGTTCTTGGACAGATTTGCTTCTAATTTTTGTCGAATTCTTGTGTTTAATTAAGGTCCCTTGCAATTGAATTCGAATCATCCTTAAGAATTCCCTTGAAAACGTGATTTTCACTAGTGGAAAGGAGTCCTTGGAATTGAGGTTTTCTTTTGAATTTTTGGATTATTTTCATGGAATTATATGTGATTAGGGTGTTATTAGAATAGATTATCATTGTGGTATTACAATTATAACTTTGAGCATTTGGAATTCATTACATCTTACTAGGGTTCACGTGAATTTTGCCCCTTGTGGATCCGGTTTGTTGTTGACTTGAGATTGCTTTTTCTTAAGTCTTTTAATTGTGCTTCTAAGTGGATTTAGACACATCATTACTAAGGCATTCATAGTCTCTAATGACTGTATAGTCATGTTTGCTACTAGTGCTGGTGCTCCTTATTGTGGCAATTCTGAAGGGTACCTTTCATTTGGGGCATCCTTATCTCGTCTCACGCCAGATGAGCCCTATCTTGTGATTCTTCTAAGAAGCATTCTGTTTGAGAAGAAACAACCAAATAGACTTGATGGTTATGGCCAATTTAACATGTTAGTGATGGTATACACATATTTATACATATATCTACACATATATATCTGTAAGTAAAATAGAGATTTATAAGATTTTGCAATTAAATATAATAATTAACATGAATTAAATTGTTTAATAAAGAAAATTGACCCACAATTTATCCTCTCTCTTCATCTCTTGCCATTCTACTGATTCAATGCTTAATCCATCTAAAGATCACAACTTGCCTTCTATTGATTAAAAACTACACTTACTGATCAAAAGCCTAGTACTTAAGGATCTTCAAACATAAGCTCTATAGATCACAAACCTATACTCTATTAATCAAAACTAAGCTCTAACACCACCTAAGTTATATTGCCCCAACACCTAGAACATTACAACCCACCATATATCCTATTGAGTAGCAACATACTAAGACTCTCTATCCCCATTTCAATTTAAATCTATTCTTCTCTACTATTGATATCAGTTTTCCTACTACTTAGACTTATAAGCAAGTTCACCTATCGAATTTATAGTATAGTAAATAAAGATATCGTGTATCGAAACCACAAGGATTACGAGAACTAGTAATTACTCTTTTCTTATTATATAACCAGTAAAATTAAGTGAGTAAATAAAATAAATAAGGAGTAAATTAAAGAAAGCAATAACCATTAAAAGTGTACTCAGGTATTGAATTCTTCTAGAATTACTAATGTAATTAACAAATTATTATTCGAAGTTCTTATTATATTTTTAGATTGTGGGAATTCTTAAATTGAACTGATAGCTTTCTTGAGTCATACTAATTCCTAATTCTAGGTTGCTTAATTGGAATCTCTTAGTAATTAAAATCTCTAGAATTATGCTATATCCATTCTTATATAAAATCTCTTGATTTCTATATAAAAAATTAGAATTCAACTAATATGGCAGCAAATATTAAATTGGAAGTAATTAAAAACGCATAATTGAATAACAAGAATAATGAATAAATTACTGAATAATAATTAGAAAAATTGCATATTCATTCTGGGTTCATCATACTCAAATACAAAAAAAAATTAAGCTATCATCATGTTAAATATAAAAACAATAATAAAAAAAGAATGCATAAATAAAAGCATTAAAATTAAAAATCTCTAATCTATTCTAATCTATCTTCTAATTACTCTAATGTATCTTTTCTCTATTCTAATAATCTATCTTTAATTCTTCGTACTCTGTTCGTCTCTAATTGATCTGCTATCTATCTAATCTGATCGTCCTGCTCTGTTCTATTCTAGTAATCTAATGTCCTCTGATTGTCGTCTATCTAATTCTAGTTATCTGACCTTTGTTCCGACCTTCCTCGTCTCTGTTCTGATTTTCGTCCTTACATAGACGTTCCAGTTCAGCACGGTCGAAATTTTGGCGTCAACATGGGCGTTCTTTCTTGCGTGCTACAAATCTGTTCGTATTTTCTCCTCTGACACGCCCACCAGCACGGGCGTGTCAACGTGCGTGTCACTTCCATGGCTGAGTTACAAGCTTCCTTTTACGCCCTGTTCATCATCTTGTTGCACGGCTACTCCTTTTGCTCTGTTTTTGCTTAGACACGGTTTCTTTTTTTCACGGTTGACATGTCCGCGTTCTCCTTTACGTGGTGGACTTTCCACTCGTAAATTTGATAATTTTTTTCTTCAACTTTCCTATAATAATTTCATTAAATCATA
The DNA here is from genome assembly GCA_037954665.1 of Laguncularia racemosa. Classification (NCBI taxonomy): domain Eukaryota; kingdom Viridiplantae; phylum Streptophyta; class Magnoliopsida; order Myrtales; family Combretaceae; genus Laguncularia; species Laguncularia racemosa. The sequence goes on along the minus strand of JBBMOL010000060.1, from coordinate 1,103,685 downwards.
AAATATATTTTAAAACTCTGAAATCAAAATAAAAAGTGATAAATTACAATATCAATACAAAAACATAAGAAATTAAATAAAAGGTTATTATAATTGTTATAACTAATAAGTATTTTATAACTCTTATCAAATTCCCCTACACTTGAGTCCTTTCTTAGCCTCAAGAAAAAATAAATCAATAAAGATTAAAGATAAATTCTTAAATATCAATCACTACATTCATACTTTAACAAATTATATTTACAATAAAGTTATTTATCCTTAATATCTTTTTTACTTAATCATATTGTAAATATTAAAATCAGGAGTCAAGACTTAATTTATGCAATACCAAAATTTATAATGCCATTTAGACAAAAGTTTACAAACCCAAAATCATACCAAACATTACTCAATCAAGAAGAAAGTCTTCAAAATTTTGTCCACTTAATTAAGGTATATACTTTTCCTTTTTCATCCCCTTAAGTACTATGACATCCAACAAAAGTTTTTTTCTCTATTTATCGATTGAAAGTTCTTCCTAAATTTTATTTATTATTTTTATTTTTATTTTCATTTTCTTTCAATATTATGGAGTAATTTCAGTGGTAAGTATGTCTCAAACTAGACAATTTTAGGCTACTAAGATTTGAAATGCCCCTTCGAACCTCTATTAACTCTATTACTTATTTTAATTAGTTCAGTTTTCTCAAACTTTTCTCTTAACTCATATGGCGAGTTTTAGGCTGATGATCCAGAGTTCATCACTCAAGTCAACAAGTGTTATCTCTTGAAGGACACTCTATAGGCTTAATTACTCAAGTCAATGAGACCTACTACTAAACTTTATTTCTCTCTCTCTCTCTCTCTCTCTTTATAAGAAAAGTCTTCAAAAGATAAATTTCATTAGTTCAATTGTTTGAGATCATAATACTTATAAGGACCTTTAAGAAATAAGTATATATCAAAATAAGTTTAAAAACTTAAATTCCTAATTCTTGATTAGTAATACCCTCCCAATCTAAAGTTTACAAATTCTAAGCCTAAATAACATGTAATTTTTTTTTACTAAGATTTCACAATTCAACTCTAATCAAGTATTCTAATTTCACTAAAAAAATAAAAATATATCAAGAAAAAAAATTTCAATAATCTACCAAATTATTAATGTAATGCAATTTATAAGCAAACTTATTATATTATATTATTCTCCACAACCACCACCCCCCCATACACAAACTTAAATGGTTAATTATCCTCAATATAAAAAATAAAATAGCCGAGTCACTAATGGAGAAAAAATAACAAAAGACTTCCCTAAATATGCTAAATAATACTTGAAGCTTTATTCCTATCTTCTACAAGAGAGAGTTCTTGGCACGGTTGATGAACATGGGCACATAGACTCTCGTGTATCTTTCTTCTTTGTTTCTCATGTCTAGCAATTATACATTATAGTACAAAGATCAAGTGGATTTTTCTTTTATATAAATATAACTAGGTGTAACTAACTAAAAAAAAAAATTAAACCAAATTATAAAATTAAGTTAGTACTTAGGTTACCACCCAAAAAAATGCTGTTGTTTAACATCGTTGGCTCAATGTTGTCACCTCCTTTATTTAGTTAAGAGGTTAGCACTTAAATTTTCAATGGTCAAGTTTCTTGAATTTTTTTGTACTATGTTGGTCTCTACAATTGGATTGGGTCCTTGTGAATGCCATCCAGCACATAAGTATAATCAAGTAAGTTAGATATATTTACAAAATAGTAGGTATTGTTACTCTTTAAAGGATGCGGGATTATGTTAAGTGTTTTGAAAATTTGTTCTTCATCCCCTATTTTTAAAGTTAGTGTGTGATTACCAACATCTATGATAGCCTTAACAGTGCTAGGAAAGGGTCTCCTAAAATTAGTGGTGCCTTTATATCCTTGTCTGTATCTAAGATTAAACGTTCTTACCTTAACCAACATATCTTTGATGGTACCTATGGGGTACTTAACAAATGTATTAGCTAATTGAATGCCCATCTATCTTAGTTTAGGTTTCCCTAATTCTAACTTCTTAAATATATGGTGTGGCATTAGATTTATACTAGCACCTGAACGAGCTAAAGCATCATTTATTGATAAAGTACCAATGAAACACGGTAAAGTAAAACTCCCTAAATCTTTTAACTTCCTTGGTAATGTGTTTTGTAAGATGATAGAGCATTCCTTATTGAGGGTGACTATTAAGACTTCTTCCAGTTTCTTCTTATTTGAGAGCAAGTCTGTCAACAACTTTGCATACTTAGGCACTTATGATAAAGCCTCAATAAAAGATAAGTTTATATGAATTTTTTTGAAAAGTTCCAAAAACTTACTATACAATTCCTCTAAGTATTCTTTCTTGAGTTGACTTGGGTAAGAAATTCTTGAAATATATTCTCCTTAAGGACTACTCCTTTTCCTCTGGCTTTTTAACTACCCCTTCAGTTTACACTTCTTGTTCATCCATTAGGAAGATCGCCTTAATGTTTTCCCTAAGACTGGGCTTTGTGTTTCCAAGAAAAGTTCCCTAAAGGCTTTCCAAAAGCATATTTGAAATCTGCATAGCTTGATTTTCAAGATTCTAAATTGAAGCTTCTTGATTCCTTAACAATGTTTCTATAGCTTGGAAGTGCATTTCAGTGGTTTAGTTAAACTTCGTCATCAAGTCGTCCAAGTTTGGCTTCGGTTTCGACGAGTGATGTGCTTGTTGGAATCTGGGTGAACTATTCCTTTGTTGATTTCCCATGAAAAATTTGGATGATTTCTCTACCCAATATTGTAAGTGTTACTATAAGCATTGTCTAGCTACCTATTCGAGAGTCCTACATAATTAACATGTTTGGTAAAATTAGAAACAAACTCCAACTAACCTAGTTGCTGAGCCATAGAGATTCCATCTATCTTCTTGCTCAGAGGCTTGACCTATGCTACTAAAGCAGTAACAACACCGACATCATAATCTCTTGCTACTCTTGGTTGTCTAGCTCTTGATGCATTCCATTGGTTGCTATTTATTGCCATTTTTTCTATTAAATTCTGGGCCTATTCAAGAGTTTTGTTATTTAAAGTCCCTCTAGTTGCTGCATCTACCATCTGCTTAGTAGTTTAATTCAACCATCTATAGAAAGTCTGTATTTGCATCTACAATGAAAGATCATGATGTGGGTATCTCCTCAGTAAATCTTTATATCTCTCCCATGTATCATATAAAGCCTCATACTCTATTTAAGCATATGAGGAGATATCATTCCGTGGCTTTACAGTCTTTGCTAGTGAAAATAATTAGCAAGAAACTTTTCCATCATCAATTCCATGTAGTGATAAAACCACTAAGATGAGAATTAAACCATTATTTAGATCTACTACGTAATGAAAAAGGGAAAAGTCGTAACCTGATGGAATAATTTATGGCCCCATTGATTTTGAAGGTATCGTAGATTTTTAGAAAGTTGGCAATGTGTGCATTTGGATCTTCATCTTACAACCCATCAAATTAAACGAATTGTTAGATCATCTGAATAATATTAGGTTTGGTTTCAAAGTTATTGGCTACAATTATAGGCCTAACAACACTTGAATTAGCCCCAGTAAGTGATAGTCGTGCATAGTCAAACATTGTTCTCTCATCTTGCTCGTTGGCCATGTTGATAGATCGGTTATTGTTTGAGTCTTGATGCAAAACTTGATATTAACTTACCCTACAGCGTCCCCTAGGCATAAACAGTAGAAGGAAAATAAAAAGTAATTGAAAGTAAGTAATAAAAGAAATAATGATTAGATTAACAAGATATAGGTGCTCCTAACATCTTAATCCGCGATAATGGCACCAAAAACACAATATTGGTCTTCCTACTATTGGATCTATAGGCAAGTACATCTATTAATTTTATAATATAATGGATAAAGATATCGAGTGTTAATCTCATAAGGATTATGAGCATTAGTAATTACCCTTTTCTTATTATCTAATCAATAAAATTAAGTGAGTAAATAAAATAAATAATGAATAAATTAAAGAAAGTGATAATAATTAAAAATGTACTCAGGTATTGAATCACTCTACAATTACTTATATAATTAACTAATTATTATTCAAAATTATTATTATATTCTTAGACCGTGGGAATTTTTAAATTGAACTAATAACTCCCTTGAGTCATACTAATACTTAATTTTAGGTTGATTAATTAGAATCTTTTTCTAGTTAAAATCCCTAAAATTGCATGACATTCGATCTATGAATTTTGCTATTAGGTTTGATCCTAATTCAGAAAATTTACGTCATCTTCTCGCTAGGATTGTGTTCAACTCTTTTCAATTATGCTAGATCTATTTTTATATAGAATCTCTTGATCTCTATATAAGAAATCAGAATTCAACTAATATGATGGTAATATTAAATTGAAGACAATTAAAAACACATAATTAAATCACAAGAATGATAAATAAATTATTGAATAATAAATAAAAAAATTGCATGTTAATTCAAGGGCTCATCATACCTAAATACAAAGAAAAATTTAAGGTATCATCAAGTTAAATCTAAAAGCAATAATAGAAAATGAATGCATAAATAAAGCATTAAAATTAAAAATCTGTTAATATTTTCTAATCTATCTTCTAATTACTCTAATCTATCTTTCCTCTATTCTAATAATCTATGCTCTCTCTGTTCTAATAATCTATCTTTAATTCTTCGTACTCTAATTGTCTCTAATTGGTCTGCGCTCTATCTAATCCGATTGTCCTGCTCTATTCTATTCTCATAATCTAATATCCTCTGATTATTGTCTACCTAAGTCAATCTATCTGATCTCTGTTCCGATCTTCCTCATCTCTGTTCTGATTTTCGTCCTTATGTAGACGTTCCCGTTCAGCATGGTGAAAATCTTGGCGTCAACACGGGCGTGCTTTCTTGCGTGCTGCAAATCTGTTCGTCTTTTCTCCTCCGACGCGCCCACCGGCACGGGCGTGTCGACGTGCGTGTCGCTTTCACGGCTGAATTACAAGCTTCCTTTCACGCTCTGTTCTTCATCTTGTTGCACGGCTGCTCCTTGTTGGACGCTGCTGCTTTACTATGTTTTTGCTTGGACACGGTTTCTTTTTTTCACGGTTGACATGTCCATGTTCTCCTCCATGTGTTGGACTTTCCACTCTTGTAAATTTGATAGTTTTTGCTTCAACTTTCACATAATTATTTCATTAAATCATAAAGTATATTTTAAGATTTTGAAATCAAAATAAAAAATGATTAAGTGCAATATCAATACAAAAATGTAGAAAAATTAAATAAAAGACTATTATAATTGTTATAACTTATTAGTACTTTATAACTTTTATCAACTATACATTAATATAACTATAACTCTAGTAATAGAAATGAATGACTCATAGGTGAATCATTCCAATCGTTATAAATTTAGAAAAATTGTTCATCAACCTCAATGCAAATACCAATGTAATTTCCATCAACACAAAATTACATGACAAGTTTATTTGCTTACAACAATTTGTAATTCCTTGCTCAAATATCCCCAAGTTCTACCGGCACTCCTTAATATTTTTCCGCACTACTCATCTCCATATTAATAGTGATACTCTCTCCCATTCTCATCTTGATAATAGTAAACTTCATTCCCATTCTCATCATTGTCTACATACTCATCATACTCACTTATAGCTAAAAAATAATTGGAATGACCCTAAACTCAGTATGTGAGTACCACACAGACATTCATATGCCACATTAAGCATAGTATAAACATACATAAATGCAATAGATATACTCATCACAATCATCAAATTATTTACCTTTAATTTAGCCAACAAACAAGATAGGAGTACTCTTGATCCTATCATACCATATAATATATATATATATATATATATTATATATATACTCTTAGGTTAGGAACTAACACTGTGGGTCTCATCTAATCCTAATCTACCATAGATCATTTTAGTATAGGATTCCACTATGGACAACATCATATACTAATTATTAAGGAGCCCCTTAGGGATTTGCCACTACGGGCACCTAAGCCGAGCCAAGCATAAGCAACACATACATTTAAACCCAACATCCAATTAAATTCATTTATATTGCTATGTTAACAATGACATATAGCAAACATGATAAACATGTACCTAGAGGAGTAGTTTCACAGTTAGCTCTTACGTCATTATCAAAGGGATATTGACTTGTCAACCATAAAGGACCAAGTTTAGTTCTATACTATGACTTAATCTAAGTTTATTAATTAGCTAATCATGTCCCAATTGCAGAATTCCCTTCTCCATTGTCTTATTGTGCATAAATCTTAGTTTAGAATTTTAGAAAAACTAAATAAAAGTAAAATATGAGTGTTCTAAAATAACATGACCATGTATGTGGATGTGCAGAAGAATACGAGATCGAACACGATTGTGCGAATGGCTATGTACCTTTCTGTGCACAAAACTTTTTTGACATGCCTAAATAGACAGTCTTATACCATGCCATGTATCCTCTATAATCTCAACATTTCATCTCCACTCAACATGGTGATGGTACATGCTCATGTACTTGATCATATGCCCTTCTATTTTGAGAATTCTTTTCTTCCTCTTCTCCAATTTACTTCCAAATCCTAATTCCTATGAATCTAAAGAAATTCAATTCAATAAATCTTGTAAATTCCATCGAATTATAGATTACATATGCTTACTTGGTTTGATTGTTATTGAATTCCCCGATCCATTATATCTCATTTTGATGCTTGCTCTATCTCACCCCCAAATTCTAATAATATATCACCTCAATATACTTAAACTCATGATTCTAAAATAAAAAATACCTATCTTTAATGATCAAAGCCCTTATCTAAAGAATAGGTGTGGATTTTTTAGCATTTTGTTAGGTCGCCCTATGTGTATCTAAAAGCATCTCTAGAGTATCCATTGTGTAAATGGAAAAAAAGGGGAAGCAATAGGTCAAGTGGAGCTCTAAATATCTTGACCTCAAAAGACTAAATTGCCTCCCATATTTTATATTATTACATTACTTGACCATAGGTTTAAATTAATATATATATATATATATATGTAATGTAATATGTATATTTTATAGTAGCTACAATGAATTTAAAGCAATTTACAAAAATAAATTGTTAATAATTTGTTTCTTTTATTGTGGTGTTTAAAAGACATGTCCCTTTTGCAAAGTATGATAGTTTTAGAGGAGTCACAACATTTCTACAACTTAATGAAAATGACATGGCCTTGCGGCATAATGCTACTTATATACAATACTCGTATATAATTAATATATAATATAAAGTTATCTTAGAAGCATATTAATTGTGATAATCTGACTAAATATACTATTTCTGCTAATATTAATGTAATAGAATTAAATAAAAGTAATTACAGCCAAGTTAGAACAATTTATAAACAAATATTGTTAACATGTTAAACTGTGATATCTTTTATCAGCCAATCTATTATTTTTATTCATTAATTAACCATACTATCAATACGTTAATCTATTATCTTTATCAATATGAATAATTTTTTACCGAAACCCACATATAACGCAAGATAGTAACTAGTTATACTTATATTAATAACTTTTTGGCGAGTCTATTATCTTTATTAAGATGTTTTGATTTGTTTGTTTAATGCAAAAGTACTGTCAAAAGAAAATTATCTATTATATGGCGTGGAGTTTTCTTGGCTAGTGTTATATGGTGCGGAGTTAAATAACCAGTTTTGTAACAGTTTACCCAACTCGTTAATTATGATTATATTTGGTAATAAAATTGTTACTTTTCCTTAGCGAATGGGGGGTACTTCCACATAATCCATATATATCCTCGGTGTAGTTATGATATTGCTCCCGCTTCCTTCTCCCATTAGGTCTCGCATGGCAATAGAAAAAAACCACAACCCGATTTCAAGAATGTTCCCTACCTCTATTTCTCCCTCGCTGAGAAATTATCACAAACACGGAGAGGAATGGGAGATTGTAGACCCCTAGCTTTTTTATTGAGTCTTCCTTTTGCTCTAATCTCATTGGTTTTGGCGCTCCTCGGTGCAGTCATATGGTTCGTAGGGTACGTAAATATTTATTTACTTTTACGTGCCTTTGATGTAATGAAACATTTATGTTTTTTCGTTTTCATATCTCAATCAACTTTGGGTTCTCTAATTTTTGGAAAGTTTACTCCGTAAATGTCTTTGGAGATCTCACTTATGATGACAATCTTCCCAATTTAACGTAGTTTCCCATTGAAATTAAACTTCGTGCATCGCATTTCCCTATTTGCTCTTCGACATCCTAAATCCAAGCGAAAAAATTCACGTATGCATTGCTATTGGTTTGTCCTGTTCTTATCATATCTACCATCATTCCAATTGCAATGATTTTTGCGGGTGTATCGTTGCAGGTCCATATTGAATTGTATATGCCCATGTTGCTCATTTTTTACGGCTCTGGTAAATCTTGCAGTGTTTCTTATGAAGCTTCCGCTGAAAATAATCGAATGGTTCACCGATCAAATACCATGTTAAGGATTTATCATAGTACCAAATATTTGTGATGTCATACAAGTTTGGTCTTTGAGATGACATGGTGCCTTGTTGAAGACAATATTTTGGTTCCTTGTGTATGGAATTCTGATGACATAGGTGTAACCGATGAGTTTGTATATTGGGACTGTGATTATAAAATCAAAGAAGAGATGGCAGCTGGATGTTGAGAAGTGAATGTTCATCAATCATTCACAAATATATTCAAGTTAAATGATGCATTTTGTTTGGTTTTTCAGCCAAATTATAAATATACCTCCTAAATTATTGAACCACTTAAACATTGCAAGTATGATTTTAACTCTTTATAATTTTTAAAAATATGCATGTACTCCCCAAATCCTGCTTAAATTTCCAAAACATCGCTGTATAGTACTTCTAGCGATAGATTTGGAATTTCAGCAAAAACTTTGGATATTATTTGTATATTTCTATAAGTTACAAGAGGTAAAACCATACTTTTGAAGTTTAGATAAACTATTTGTACTCAATCAATCATTAAGTGAGTGTATGTACAATTATCCATTATTTTTAATGTGAAGATACGTCTAGGAACGTGAGTTAGCTATTTAAAACACCATTTCCTTTCATTATAGAATGCTAGTAATGACCGAAAATCACATAAATATATCTTTTGTCACTAAGAATAGTTCCAAATACCTCTTCTAATTTGTAATAGTTTAACTTGAATATAACACAAATGCAATACAATTGAATAATATCATTATCCTTCATGTAGGATCTAAAGCTAGGTTAAAAAATGCAATTTACATATTATATAATGGATGTGCTTTACCAAGTACTTTTAGATCTTATGAACTGACATTGAAAATTGAGAAATAGTTGCATGGTTATAGAATTAGTAAAAGATACATGTTCTAAACACTTGGAAGCAGTTCAATGAATTTTGGCACAACTTCTATTACATAATGTAGTCCTATGGAACTAACACTTTCCAAATACCTGAACAATTCATCTCTCCTACATATAGGTCACTACAAAGATCTATCAAAGATATATATATTATAACATTTTTATCTAAATCCATAGTAAATATCCACTTCCGCAGAGATTAAAAAGAATATATAATTGTGAGTGTTTATCATAACGAATATAGGATATAATTGATATGACAAAAGCTCCTTAAATGGTTTACGAAAACTTTACATGTGATATAAATAAAGCTAATGGTAAGGAAATAGATCAAAAGCACCATATGTTTGTGTTTATTTTGTGGAAAATATTTTTTTTTTTGTACTTTTTTCAATAGATGTTATAATCAAATTTTTGCATTTGTCAAATATCAACAACTGCAAAGGATGCAAATACTATGTCACCTGTAATAGTAGGTGATAATGAATTCTAATCAATAATGAAAGGCATTTTGCTTTTGAGTTGTGACTATCCCTATTATAGTAATAATGCCCCTTTCAAGTTGTTAATCTATAATGATCAATTATGTGATTAAGCCCCTCTTACAAATATAGCTACCCTAAATAATATCAATCCCCCTACATGTGTTTATGTCATTAAAATTAACATTAATTGTATTAAGAGTGTGAATATTACAACTCATCTAATTGACATGTATTCATGTCATTGTTAAATAATTCATCCTAATCCAATCTCATATGAACCTTCCATTAGCTTTCGAATATTAAGATTTCATTCACAAAAGTATCATTCATCATATAATAAACTATAAATTATGAAAATGATAGAATGAAGATCCACTATTAATTAAAAACATAACACATACAAGAATGACAAGCTATACTTAAATCCCTTAAAATAAATTTAGTTCATAATAAATTCTAGAGCAACATGCAAAGCACAAAGAAAAATTAGTGCAAATCTAGATATAAGAAGAGTAAGCATTTTATGTGTTGTTTGAGACTTCCACCTTCGCTAAGCTTTCTCAGTATTTCTTGAATTCCGTATAGCCTTAAGATAAGTGTTCGTGATAAGTGAGAAGAAACAAGAAAAATAAGTATGTCTTGTTATATTTTTCATGCATAACAAATAAGTATCTATAGAATTTCTACAAAATGGGGCTTTATTCAAATGTCATTACAATTTATCAAGATGAATTCAATTAAAAACTAAGGTAACCTAAAGTGAGATTTTATTTGAACAACCTTAGTGTTTTCTTTTTTGAATGAAGCTCAACAATAAGCTCGAATCTATGTAATTTTTTGTCTTTTCCTTTATGTTCTTTCATTTAATTCTTTCCTTGCATGCAATCTCCAAATGTGAATGTTCTTTCAATCACATAACATATTAAATTACATGTACAAATGTAGCATAAAACAAAATCAAACAATGTAAATAGTTTTACACTAATCAATTTCCATCTAGTTGGAAGTGTACACTCAATGTAATACCATCTACATAATGTAAATATCATCGAAAATCTAGAAAACATTCTTGGACGAAAAAATATGGAATAAGGGAGGAATTGAATTACAGTTTACTAAGAATATGATAGAAATGTAATCATTATCACATGCTTATAATATTGTTCAATCAATATAAAACAATGTAAGGAATTATAATAAAATAAAGTAAAAAATTAAATATGCTCCTATTGTACATTGATAGGATTAGGAGTGGTGAAACCAAACAGTGTTTCCAAAGATAAGTATTTATACCAAATATGATAAATGTATCATTAAATGGCAATTTATAAGTTGGGCAAATGAATTTCTTTTAATATTTTAGACAATAATTATTCATTGAGAATAGCTATTCGATGCTTAATATCTAACTAAATGCCATATTATTAACTTTATATGCAATAAGGAGAGAATGAAATAGATATCCCCCTAACTCAACTTGCAATTAGTATTCAAATGTGTTTGTAATAATTAAGATATTGATAAACTACGTATCATAACCTTAATAAACACAACAAGAGAAACAAAATTCAAAAATGTGTCAAAGATATAGTAAAAGTAAACTGTTTAAGGGACTCCATTCCATGTTGAGTGATTTCTTCATGGACTCATGAAGGGTCTCTGAGTGATTTCTTCGGCCCTCAATTGTTGTCTCAAATTTGTGGATCATTTAACATATAGTGTCATAAATAAAGGAAGGGGAAAAAAGATTTGATTAACAAATCTTATTTTATCCACTAAAATTTGTTAAGAAAGAATTAGATGAAAAGAGAATAGAAAATGTGATACATTTATATTCTTCCATTCATTAAAATGAAGAGAGAAGAGAAAGAAATAAAAGCTTTAATTGTTTCCAAATTTTATAGTTCTAACCCAATTTACTTATTAGTATACATATTCTAATTAGTTACTTTTATTTTGTGTGCGAAGACCACTAGAAAAAGACATTCGATAGTTTTATAATGAGAATTAATATACCAATACAAGGCATGGATTGAATTTAGATGGTTTAGTATAATAAGAAAAACTAAATTTTCTTAAATCCTATTAATATATATATATATATTACTACAAATGTTTCTCATACATCCTATTGTAAATTTTGTAAAATATTAGAAATCCAATCACATTTTACACACTACAAAATCTACCAATACTAGAATGTAGAATTTGTCCATTGTTTTAAGTAAGCATAACAGCATGAGTGTCACAAAGATAATTTTCATAAAAAAAAAAAAAAATCTTATGAAGATAGCTCACTAGTTATGTTTAACATAAACCTATGCACTTTTTGTCGTCCAAATACTCATTGAATAGTTCAAACCAAAGTCTATGTTGAAGAACACAACTTGCACTCTTTTAATCATTTTCTTTAGTGGTCTTTTCCATCACATGTTAGAGTCTAATGTTGTATAGGCTCTTTGTAGTATTTTATCTATTGATATTGTGCTTATCAATTTTTAAACTTCATATTACTATTTAAGCATTCTAATTATTAATTCTTTGCACAAATAACCTCTCACATGCATTTAGATTTGTCTGTCATTATTTTGCATCATAGCTTTGATTACTTGTATACTTTATGGGAAATTATATAATATAGTCACTCAAAAGTGATTATGATGTAGTCATTTCTCCTAATTACAGTACAAACACCTCGATTGTAGTAAAATAGACTGTTAACAACCCTCTACAAACTATCGATAGTCTTTATGGAAACTATCAACTTCAAGGAAACTTTAGACTTTTTCTTCTTTTTTTTTTAATACTAGATCACTGCAATTACTATAAAACAAGAACCTTTTATTGTAAAAAGTGATTGTACCATATAGTCATTTTTAAAAAATTATACTATAAAATTCTCGATACTATAGAATGAGTAAATATAAGAAAAATCTTAATAAAATGAATAGACCCACAATTGATTTCTCGAATTTTCTTCTCTATTTTCCTTTTTCTTTTTCTTTTTTTTTTTCATTTTGAAAAGAGGAATCGGAATAAATAATATCTTGCAAAAGAAAAGAATAAATAAAGGAATTATAAATTTGCGTATCTTTAGTTTGCATTTTCTAATTTATTAACTCCTATAGTATTTTTTTTCCCACATTGGAATATTCTATACCTTGTTTTCGAATTAATAAATAAATGTTGTGTATCGTTAATGTTGGTAGGTAATGGAACCATTAAGGTTGAGGCAAAACTTTGTCAAGCGCAAAGGGGAAGTACACCATGTGACAGTGAATCATGTATTGTTTTGTGTAAATGTGCATATGGCTCTAAACCCTCAAGGGAATGTGGGGTTACTACTCATTGTGTGTGTACTTACCGTTTTTAATGTAAATTGTCACTCATATCACAATAAGTAATTGTAATGTCTATCGTTTCGGAGAAGTTACAGCATTTACAAAACTTAATTAAAGTGATGAACACACTCATGCTATATGATGTTGCCTTCACACATTATTCATATATAATAAATATAATATCAAGTTATATACGAAACAAGTTAATTGAGATAATTCAAATAAATATCTTATTTTCTTACATTAATATGACTATAAATAAATAATGGTATTACACTGAATTTAAAGCAATTTATCAACATAAATGGTTAATAATTTGTTTCTTTTTTCCGCATATTTAAAAGATATGTCCCCTTTGGATATTCTTGTATATTTTTATAAGTTATGAGAGGTAAAACCATACTTTTGAAGTTTAGATAAACTATTTCTACTTAATCAATCATTAAGCAGGTCTATGTACATATATCCATTGTTTTTCATATGAAAATAAGCCCAGAGTACAAGAGCTATTTATTTAAAACACCATTTCCTTCCATTTTAGAACGTTACTAATAACCGAAAATTGGATAAATATATCTTTTTTCACTAAGAATAATTCTGAATATATCTTCCAATTTGTAACAATTTAAATTGAATATAACTCAAATTCAATACAGTTGAAGAATATCATTATCCTTCACGTAGGATCTAGAGCTACATTAAAAGGTGCAGTTTACATATTGCGTAATGGATGTGCTTTACCTTGTACTTTTACGTCTTATGATACGAACTTAAAATTAGGATCTAAAGCTACATTAAAATTGTCTAATGAATTTTGGCACACCTAACGCTTTCTAAATACTTGAACAATTCGTCTTTCCAACAAATATGTCGCTACGAAGATCTATCAAAGACATCTATATCAGATTTTTTTTTTTATTTGAATCTGCAGTAAATGTCCACTTTCGCAATGATTAAAATGAATATATAATATATAAATATATATCATAACGGATATAGGTTGGAGTTAGTGTGATAGAAGCTCCTTAAATGGGCTACAAAAACTTTATATGTGATATAGAAAAAGATAATGGTAAGGAAATAAATCAAAAGTAACATATACTTGTGTTTATTTTGTGGAAAACATTTTTTTTTTTGGGTACTTTTTCAATAGATGTTACAATCAAAGTTTTGTAATTGTAAAATATCAATAATTGCAAATGATTTGAATCCTAGGTCACCCGTAGCAATAAGTGATGATGGATTCTAATTGATAGTGAAAGGCACTTTGCTTTTGAGTTGTGACTATTCCAATTATAGCAATAACATTCCATTCAAGTTGTTAATCTATAATGATTAATTATGTAATTAAGCTCCTCTTACAAATATAACTACCCTAAATAATATCAATCCCCCTATATATGTCTATGTCATGAAAATTAACATTAATTATATTAAGGGTGTGAATATTACAATTCATCTAATGAACATATGTTCATGTCATTGTCAAATTAATTCTAATTCAATCCCATATGAATCGTCCATTAGCTTTTGAACATTAAGATTTCATTCACAAAAGTATCATTCATTAGATAATAAACTATAAATTATCAACATATTAGTGTGAAAGTTCGTAATTAGTTAAAAATAACATATACAAGAATGATAGTCTATTATCAAATCCCTTAAAATCAATTTAGCTCATAATGCATTCAAGAACAATATGCAAAACAAAGAAAAATTAGTAAAAATATGCATTCAATAACATATAAGTGTTGTTTGAGACTTCTACCTTCTCTAAATTTTCTTGACATTTCTTGGACTTTGTATGGCTTTAGGATAAGTATGGGGCAACTAAGGTTTGTGATAAGTGAAAAGGAACACGAAAAATAAATGTCTTGTTCTATTTTTTATGCATAATGGAGTTTATATAGACTTTCTATAAAATGAGGCTTTATTTTAATGCCATTATACATTATCAAGACAAATTCAAGTAAAAACTATGACGTAGCGTATATCAAGGAAAATTCAAAAAATATTTCCAGACTAAAAAGTATGGAATAAGGATGTAACAACCCACCTTCTAAGTATTTGCCAAACATGCGAATTAACTTATAAAATCAACCCTAGTACCTGGAAGACAAATTATTATGCTATCCTTAAAATAAGGATTAAGCTAATTTTTTTTTTTTTTTATTAGCACCTATCTCACATATACAATATAATCCATTTGAAAACAAACATTGCTCTATTAAACTAACATTTTTCATACTTCCACTTGAGAGCATTTATATCTACATATAACTACACTCCATGTGCGATCCATCTATATTAAAGACAACAAATCAACTCGCTCATAGGCATATGCAACTAATTGTACTTTGTGTTCAACCATACTATCTAAAAGTGATCTAAGAAACGACTTTCCATCTAGTAACCTAGTTTTAGCCATCCATTCATATTATCTAGAACCACTTGTATTTATTACAACACCCTAATTACAACATTTCAAAAGATTTTGACATCTACACCTAATTACAATGTAAAATGGTGATCTAATGTTAAAAAGATAACAAAAGCCAAAACCGCCTTCTCATTAAACTATGGAACTCTAGAAATTCCCAACGCCCATATCCTAAATGTATCTTTAATTATGATCTTTAATACTTGAGATTAGGAAAAACTAACACCTTAGCTCATACTGTGAACTAAGTGATTATAAATAATGCAAAAGACAACAATAACAACACATTTGAGAGAATAGCAAACAAAAATATTGCCACCAACCAAACTTACTCTTACCCTTCATCTAACAAGCAAATGCTATGCTAATGTATGTACTATAAACTAGCCAATTTTCCTTACACCTTAAAGAGTTGCAAAGACTCATGATTTTAACCTAGAGAGTCACATAAAACTCAATAAACGTAACCTAGAGAGTCGTGGCAGACTCAAAAGAAATTTACCTAGAGAGTTATGAGAGACTCAAAATTTGGAGAGCTATAGAAGACTCATATAGTTTATATGCCAAAAATCATAACCTTTTTCTTGACTTAACAAAATGAGACTTTTAGGTCCACTTACATCATGCCATGAATGTCAAATGCAATTACCTTAATTCCAAGCAAAACCTCCAAGAAAATTCAATTGACCAAAGATAGTTTTTACGGGTGTAAACACCCCATTTTTGCCCTAGGAATCAATAATTTTCAATAATAATCAATTTTCAATTTTTCCCAATTTTTCCTTAATTTAGCATAAATAATAAAAATATTAAAAAAATAAAAATAAATAGGAAAACACTTCAATTTTGAAAAAAATGATTTTAGAAATAGCAATCATGAATAATAAATAATTTTTACAAATTTTTGAAATTTCAAAAAATACAAAAAAATAAAAAAAAAATGCATCGCATATGTACAATTTGCGATGTAAATAAAATCGGGAAATTGGGCCAGCTCAACTGGCTCGTGTGTGCGCATGGGAACCGTGTGAAGGCTGAAGGTCGCGAGTTCGAATCCCCCCGCAGGCGCTCGGCAAAATTTTTCGTTCTTTTCCCTAGAGCTGCCACGTGGCAGCATGTGATTGGCCGAGGGAAGTCACGCGCGTCGCACGTGATCGTCTTCTTCGCAAGCCCAGCCGGAGGAAAAAATCCGACAAAAGTCCGACGAAGGCGAAATCGGCCGTTTTCTTTTTAATCTTCTAGATTAAAGTCAAGATAAGGCCAAATCCATCAGATAAACCAAAGGAACATAAGAGATTAACATCAAATCGCCGGGATAAAATCGAATCTAAGAAACGGAAAAATATGGGTTTATCTAAATCGGCCGATTCGAGCTTATCCAAGAGGAGTTCGAGGTGCCTATAAATAGAGGAGAACAGGAGGAAGCCAGAGCACGAAGAAAAAGAGAGAGGAAGGAGCAAATCGGAGTACGCCGGAGAAGCTTGGAGCCGCGACCATCGATCGGAGTTGAGCCGCCGTAAGGAGATGTTCTGGGAGTAAGCCGCCGCCACCATCGGATTCAGCACCCTCAAGAAGCTAGGATTTGACACTTCACCCGCCGCAAACGACCGCCGGAATGCCGTGAACGAGCCAACCCCGCCGCCGTGACCGATCCGATCCGACCCGACCCGACTCGCGCACCGACCCGGATCCAGGTAAGTCGGATCTTTCCGGATTTTTTTTATTTATTTTATTTAATTAATTTATTTGGTTTATTTATTTATTCCGAATTTGTTATTTATTATTTAGTATTTTTTAGTTATTTATTTATTTGTTTTTGTTTTATTTTCAATAAATAAGAAAAATGTAGAAATTAGATTTTTCTAGAATAAAAAAAATGTAGAATAAAATAAAAAGAAAAAAATAAAAAATAAAAAAATAGAATAAAATAATTAAAAAATTAGGAAAAATAATAATAAAACTTTAAATTTCAAAATAGGATAGATAATAACTTAGGATAAAAATGTTTTAGCATAAAAATTGCAAAAAATTATAAAAATCACAAAAACTTATAAAAAATCACAAAAATCATAAAAATCATGAAAATTAATAAATTACGAAAATAGAAGAGAAATTAAGTTTTAGCACTTAGAAAAATCTTTTTCTTCAAATAAATCCAAAATTGATGTTTTCCCTAAAAATCATTTTCAAAATAAAATCAAAGCTTAGGCTTAGAAATTTTTAGAAAAATTCCAAAAAATGTTAAGAACATAAATCATAAGAAATTTCAAAATTAAAATTTACAAACAAATCTAAATTTTTCAGAAAAGCGAACTACGGCTTGTTTGATCCTGAGTAGCAGGTACGTAGGCACCCATTCGGGTCAACCCCCTAAAATGTATGAAAAATCATTTTCTCAAAATAATTCCAAAACATAATAAAAAGTAACAGAAACACAATGAAACACATTTCTAAAGATGAACAGTTTTAGGAGATTAGGTGGTAACCATTAAGGTTTTAATAGGTTAGCCTCCGGATTTAGAATATCTGGTTTTCCCTTTTCCTCTTGTCACAAAAACGAGAAGAGGAAATAACGACAACTGGTGGTCCAAATTAAGACTAATCTGCTCCTTTAGTCTTAATTCAATTTTCCCAACAACAGTTGGGTGGCGACTCCAAAAATTAAACGAAATTCCTAACTCAAGTCGAGGATCTAGATTAGATGAGCATAGGGTCTAGTTTAGTTCGGATTAGGAATGGGAATTCAAAAATTAGACTCGACAGGATGGCGACTCCGCTGGGGACCTATGCTAGTAGGCTAGCCACCTGAATCTCTTCGAGTTGTTATCATTAAAGAAATATGTTTCAATTATTACTCTGTTACTAACTTCGCAGGATTTAGTTAGATTTTAGTTTCTTTACCATAGAGGTTTGCATGCATACATATGTTTGTGTGAGTAGATGCGGTCGAACCCGGACCGTCCTAGTAACCTAAGACGGGAGCCATTGTGTAGGTTTCGGGCGAAGTGAGTTGATTCACCGTTCGGGACCGATTAGGCTACCCCACCCTATGCTTCGATATGGCCTGAGATCCATTTCTCCGAGAATGTGGGAGGCCATAGAGCTCGGGAACCAGTTAGAACCAACCTACTTGCATACATAACATTATACGAGGGGTTGGCAATTGGATGACAATGAAATGGTTTGTTGTTTTGTCCTTGGAGTTCAGGACTATTTCCCTGTAATGTTTTCATAGTTTTGTTTGAAACTAAGCTATTTCCTATTGTAATAGATGGCTAGCAACGCAATCGACCGCCTCCTCCGCAAAGAAATTCGGGTGTACAAACCTTTGGACCCAAAATTGGTGTTGGACCATTGGTTTACCCTATATAACCCAGAGGAGCAGGCCTTCATCCAGCAAAAGATCGGCTCCATCCTTTCATTAACCAAGATAGAGGTGAATTTGCCTTTGGTACAGGCCATACTCCAGTTATGGGAAATAGAGCCCGCAGCTTTCTTCATCGGGCCACATGAGATCACTCCCATTCAAGACCAAAGCCAGAGTCGAAGAACTAGAAGCCGTCATCAACGAGAAGTCTGAGCCTCCACAACAGGAAACTAAAAAAGCTAGGAAGTAGAGCATTATTTGTAATCTTTTATTTTCGAACTCCAAATTTTCAATATTAATAAAAGTGAAGTTTCAATATCATATTGTCAATCAGTTGTCAACCCTTCCACTTTTAGCATCCGCATGACACATACATAACATTTGCATACACTACACTAAAAAAGAAAAATGCGCGCCAGATATCAAAATAGCTCCCAAGCAACCGAACCCTCCCAGAAGCCCAATCTGCGGAATGGTAAACAGTGACAATCACAATAAGACTAAGCACTGACTACGAAGAAACACAAGCCAGAGGTGTCAAAGGCAAAATGAAGGAAAAGCCAAGTAACACCCAGATGTGCATCCCACCTCTCCAACAATGTTTCAGAAAGGAAAACATCATTCAAGAGCCTTGGGTAAATGAAGAGGACAACAGCAAAGGGAAATCAATCTCTTGCGCGTCCGACCAGCATGCGGCTCTGAACAACTGGTTTTGTTGCCCTATCAATAGCACTAGGTTAGCTCAAGAGTAGAGAAAAATTATTAAACAAATTTTATTGAGATTAGTTATCGAATTCCACTGTAGTTTGTTTTTTATATATATATGATTTCATTTTTTTATGTCACTCAGATCTCCCACCATCGAACATCAGGGATATTTCGCGCATGTAGAATGTAAAAACGCTGATATCGTTTCCAACGCTGCTGGGTCAGTTGTTGAAGACGATATCTTAGACCACGAAATAATACAAGAAAATTGGCTAAAACATGAACAAAGCAGAATCTCGATCGATGAGCCTGTGGAGACAGTAAATCTAGGAAGCATGGAAAACCCTAAGAACCTCAAAATTAGGACCAGTTTGAGTGCCGAGCAAAAATGAGAGATAACCGAGCTATTAATCGAATATGCAGATGTGTTTGCCTGGTCATATGGTAACATGCCAGGGCTAGACCAGTCGATAGTAGTTCATAGGCTTCCCACAAGGGAAGATGTCAAACCTAAAAAACAAAAACTAAGAAGATTTAAGCCTGACATCTTGCTAAAAATCAAAGAAGAAGTCAAGAAACTATTAGAAGTAGGGTTCATCGAAGTATCCGACTACCCAGAATGGGTGGCAAATATAGTCCCCGTCATGAAAAAACGGAAAAGTGCGCGTATGCGTGGACTTTCGGGACTTAAACCAAGCCACGCCAAAGGATAACTTCCCCCTACCTCATATTGATGTTCTAGTGGATAACACCGCAGGAAACCATCTCTTCTCATTCATGGACGGTTTCTCAGGATACAATCAAATAAAAATGGCCGAGGAAGACAAAACCAAAACAACCTTCATCACGACGTGTGGAACTTTCTATTACAAAGTCATGCCATTCGGCTTGAAAAACGCCGGGGCAACGTATCAGAGAGCCATGGTCGCCATACTTCACGACATGATGCATCGTGAGGTTGAGGTATATGTCGACGACATGATAGCTAAATCCAAAGAAAGAGAAAGCCATGTAGATATCCTGAGGAAGTTGTTTAATCGACTGAGGAAATTCCAGCTTAAGCTAAACCCAGAAAAATGTACTTTCGAGGTTACAACGGGGAAATTGTTAGGGTTCGTCACCAGCCAGGAGGGCATTAAGATTGACCCTGACAAGGTAAAGTCCATATTAGAGTTACCTTCCCCACGCTCCGTTAAAAAAGTAAGAAGCTTGCTGGGGAGATTAAATTATATAGCTCGGTTTATCTCACAACTCACCGATAAATGTCGGCCGTTATTCCGTCTGTTGAAGAAGAACGCCGAAATAGAATGGGACAACGAATGTGAAGAAGCGTTCAGGGCAATCAAAGACTATCTTATAAAACCCCCGGTCTTGATAGTCCCGAAACAAGGAAAACCCTTATTCTTATATCTCACCATACTCCCCGAATCCATGGGATGTGTGCTGGGGCAAAAAGACGAAGAGGGAAGAGAACGTCCCATATATTATCTGAGCAAGAAGTTCACAGATGGGGAACAGAGGTACTCAGAGGTGGAGAAGACGTGTTGCGCGTTAATTTGGGTCATGCATCGGCTAAGGCAGTACACCCTTTACTACCATATTGAGCTGTTGACAAGGCATGATCCCTTAAAATACTTAGCAGAGAAGCCGACGTTGATGGGAAGAATCTCCAAATGGCAGATGCTTCTATCCGAGTTTGACATCACATACGTAAACCAGAACTCGATAAAGGGGCAAGCCTTGGCCGATTAGTTGGCTGAACACCCTGTCGAGACAGGTACTCAAGAAATACAAGTCCAATTCCCGGACGAGAACATATTAACAGTAGAAGACATACCGGTAGAAGACTCTGGGAGAGAGCAGAATGCTGAGTGGAAATTGTTTTTCGACTGGGCTGCCAATGTATTCGGTTGTGGGGTTGGGGCAGTATTGATATCCCCAGACGGCACTCAATTCCCTGCAGCGACAAGACTTACATTTCCCTATACCAATAATATCGCGGAATATGAAGCATGTATTCTTAGCCTCAAGATGGCCTGCCAAATGGGAATCCGCGAATTAGAGGTGTACGGGGACTCGTCGCTCATCATACTACAAACAAGAGGGTAATACAAAACTAAAGACCCCAAACTGGTACCATACCATCAACACTTAACAAAGCTAATTGAGGAGTTTAAGGCAATCACCTTCACGTATATCCCGAGAACTCAGAATCAGTTCGCAGATGCCCTGGCCACATTAGCGTCCATGGTGCAAATAACAGGGGGAGCCGAAGTTCACCCGATGGAAATAGACATCGAAAGTCGGCCCGCTTATTGTTTGACAGTTGAAAAGATACAAGATGATAAGCCTTGGTATCACGACATCAAGACCTTTCTCCAAGAAGGTAAATACCCTAAAATGGCTAGCAAGAATGACCAAAGAACGCTCAGAAGGTTAGCAAGCCATTTCTTATTAAGTGGGTCCATACTCTACAAGAGATCATTTGATACCACCCTGTTGAGATGTGTGGACAAGAATGAAGCATGCGAACTCATGAAGCAAGTGCATGAAGGGGTATGTGGACCTCATATGAACGGCTACATGTTGGCTCGAAAAATCATGAGGTTAGGGTATTACTGGTTAACCATGGAGTCGGATTGCATAAAGTATGTTAAGCACTGCCATCTGTGCCAAGTATACGCAAACCGGATAAATGCTCCACCCAACGAGCTACATTTGTTATCGGCGTCGTGGCCTTTCTCCGTGTGGGGAATCGACATAATCGGCCCAATCACTCCAACGGCATCCAATGGCCACAGATTTATACTGGTAGCAATTGATTACTTCACCAAATGGATAGAAGCGTCATCATATACCAATGTCACCAAAGGGGTAATAGTCCACTTCTTAAAAAGGGACATAATATCCCGATATGGAGTTCCTGAGTCGATAATCACCGACAATGGTACCAATCTCAACAATAAATCGATGACAGGTTTATGTCAACAATTCCACATAAACTATAGAAATTCAACTCCCTACCGACCTCAAATGAACGGGGCGGTAGAAGCAGCTAACAAAAATATCAAGAAGATCATCGAAAAGATGACAACAACTTACAAAGATTAGCACGAAATGTTACCATTTGCTCTCATAGCTTATAGGACTTCAATAAGAACATCTACGGGAGCTACCCCTTACTCATTGGTATATGGTACAGAAGCAGTGCTACCAGTGGAAGTCGAAATACCATCATTCAGAATCTTGTCAGAAACTCAATTAACAGAATCGGATTGGGTAAAGAAAAGGCTTGATCAGCTGAACCTGATTGATGAAAGAAGACTTACCGCACTATGTCATGGTCAGTGTTACCAACAGAGGATAGCCCGAGCATTCAACAAGAAGATGAGACCTCGGTACTTTAAAGAGGGCGATCTAGTACTAAGAAAAGTTCTCCCGAATGTCCAAGACTCCAGAGGAAAATTCACTCCAAATTATGAAGGCCCGTATGTGGTAAAAAAGGTTCTGTCGGGTGGTGCTCTAATATTAACTCAGATGGATGGTCCAGAATTGAGAGACCCCGTCAACACAGATGCTGTAAGCAAGGGAATTGAAATTTTGCCAATGTTTATGAAAGTCAATATTCGATACAAAGTTCGTTGAGTCGATGTTTTTACTTTTCTACATGCAAAGCTAATATCCCTGAATGGTCAACAATCCCAATCAATTCTCATCACAACAAATACACCTAAACACATTACCCACCACTTCGTCAATAAAAGATAAACAATAAAATGATAATTAATGAGATTTGTGATATAATTTTATTTATTCTTAAGCATTATAACTTAGTGCGTTAGTAGGATAACATTACCAACAAATGAGCCATGTGCATCAAGAAATGAAGCACATCAAGATTTTCAATCCCGTATCAAGATGAGAAGAAGAGAAGCAGAAGCGAACCAACACGAAGGTTCGGTTGTTTGGTTGCTATCCACGATAAACTGGCAAGCGTCTTAAATTAGTTAACCATCGTCACATTATGAAAGGCATCACATCATCTAGCTTAGTAGGAAGCATATTCGAAAGCATGAGATGAGTCAACCCATAGTAGGGCACTCGTCTAGTCATTCATTTTTAAGGTAGTCAGCATGACATAGGCACTTCCCCAAACATCATCTCCAAAAGTTAGCTCATGGGGGCATCTTTTTGAAGATGTCAGTTCGATTTCCATTCTAGGTTAGGCAGCCCATAGGGGGCACTTTTTGAGACAAGTCTAATTCAAGGTTAGGCAGCCCATAAGGGGCCCTTTCCTAAAACTTTGTCCTCATGGTCAGCCCATAGGGGGCACTTTTTGGGGAAAATTTCAATTCTAGGTTAGGTAGCCCATAGGGGGCCCTTTCCTAAAACTTTGTCCTCATGGTCAACCCATAGGGGGCACTTTTTGAGGCAAATTTCAATTCTAGGTTAGGTAGCCCATAGGGGGCCCTTTCCTAAAACTTTGTCCTCATGGTCAGCCCATAGGGGGCACTTTTTGAGGCAAATTTCAATTCTAGGTTAGGCAGCCCATAGGGGGCCCTTTCCTAAAAATTTGTCCTCATTGTCAGCCCCTAAGGGGCACTTTTTGAGGCAAATTTCAATTCTAGGTTAGGCAGCCCATAGGGGGCCCTTTCCTAAAACATTGTCCTCATGGTCAGCCCCAAAGGGGCACTTTTGAGGCAAATTTAAATTCTAGGTTAGGCAGCCCTTAGGGGGCCCTTTCCTAAAACTTTGTCCTCATGGTCAGCCCATAGGGGGCACTTTTTGGGGCAAATTTCAATTCTAGGTTAGGCAGCCCATAGGGGGCCCTTTCCTAAAACTTTGTCCTCATGGTCAGCCCATAGGGGGCACTTTTTGGGGCAAATTTCAATTTTAGGTTAGGCAGCCCATAGGGGGCCCTTTCCTAAAACTTTGTCCTCATGGTCAGCCCATAGGGGGCACTTTTTTAGGCAAATTTCAATTCTAGGTTAGGCAGCCCATAGAGGGCCCTTTCCTAAAACTTTGTCCTCATGGTCAGCCCATAAGGGGCACTTTTTTAGGCAAATTTCAATTCTAGGTTAGGCAGCCTATAGGGGGCCCTTTCCTAAAACTTTGTCCTCATGGTCAGCCCATAGGGGGCACTTTTTGAGGCAAATTTCAATTCTAGGTTAGGCAGCCCATAGGGGGCCCTTTCCTAAAACTTTGTCCTCATGGTCAGCCCCTAAGGGGCACTTTTTGAGGTAAATTCCAATTCTAGGTTAGGCAGCCCATAGGGGGCCCTTTCCTAAAACTTTGTCCTCATGGTCAGCCCCTAAGGGGCACTTTTGAGGCAAATTTCAATTCTAGGTTAGGCAGCCCATAGGGGGCCCTTTCTTAAAACTTTGTCCTCATGGTCAGCCCCTAAGGGGCACTTTTGAGGCAAATTTCTATTCTAGGTTAGGCAGCTCATAGGAGGCCCTTTCCTAAAAACCTTGTTCTCATGGTCAGCCCATAGGGGGCACTTTTTGAGACAAGTTCAAATTTTCAATCCGGGTTAGTCAGCCTATAGGGGGCACTTTCCTAAGAAGTTTCTGATCTCATGGTTAGCCCGTAGGGGGCACCTTTTGAGACAGTTCAATCCAATTTAGGTTAGTCAGCCCATAGGGGGCACTTTCCTAAAATCTTATTCTCATGGTCAGCCCATAGGGGGCACTTTCTGAGACGAGTTCAATCCCAGGTTAGTTAGCTCATAGGGGGCACTTTCCTAAAAATCTACCTCAAGGTTAGCCCATAGGGGGCACTTTTCGAGGCATTTTATCAAAGGTTAGTTAGCCCATGAGGGGCACTTTCCTAAACCCTCCCGATTAGTCAGCTCTCGGGGCACTTTTCGGTAATATTCTTTCCAAGGTTGCAAGTCTGATAAGGCGCTTCCTATCATCATACATTCCTACTCAATGCTTGAGGTGTGTCCTGTCGCCAACTAGTTAGCCCATAAAGCACTTTTTGGAGAGGGAGCATTACCTTGAATTGATTAGGAACATCTTCAACCGTAGGATTATTAGCTCTTGGGGCATTTTCCTACTAAAACCTAATTGAGGAGGCAAAAAATGGCGTCTTTTGTTTGTCTTTATAGTTAAGTTTTTCAAACTTTACTACAAAGAGGTGCAGCTGTAAACACCCCATTTTTGCCCTAGGAATCAATAATTTTCAATAATAATCAATTTTCAATTTTTCCTAATTTTTCCCAATTTTTCCTTAATTTAGCATAAATAATAAAAATATTAAAAAAATAAAAATAAATACGAAAACACTTCAATTTTGAAAAATGATTTTAGAAATAGCAATCATGAATAATAAATAATTTTTACAAATTTTTGAAATTTCAAAAAATACAAAAAAATAAAAAAAAATTGCATCGCATATGTACAATTTGCGATGTAAATAAAATCGGGAAATTGGGCCAGCTCAGCTGGCTCGTGTGTGCGCATGGGAACCGTGTGAAGGCTGAAGGTCGCGAGTTCGAATCCCCCCGCAGGCGCTCGGCAAAATTTTTCGTTCTTTTCCCTAGAGCTGCCACGTGGCAGCATGTGATTGGCTGAGGGAAGTCACGCGCGTTGCGCATGATCGTCTTCTTCGCAAGCCCAGCCGGAGGAAAAAATCCGACAGAAGTCCGACGAAGGCGAAATCGGCCGTTTTCTTTTTAATCTTCTAGATTAAAGTCAAGATAAGGCCAAATCCATCAGATAAACCAAAGGAACACAAGAGATTAACATCAAATCGCCGGGATAAAATCGAATCTAAGAAACGGAAAAATATGGGTTTATCTAAATCGGCCGATTCGAGCTTATCCAAGAGGAGTTCGAGGTGCCTATAAATAGAGGAGAACAGGAGGAAGCCAGAGCACGAAGAAAAAGAGAGAGGAAGGAGCAAATCGGAGTACGCCGGAGAAGCTTGGAGCCACGACCATCGATCGGAGTTGAGCCGCCGCAAGGAGACGTTCTGGGAGTAAGCCGCCACCACCATCGGATTCAGCACCCTCAAGAAGCTAGGATTCGACACTTCACCCGCCGCAAACGACCGCCGGAACGCCGTGAACGAGCCAACCCCGCCGTCGTGACCGATCCGACCCGACCCGCGCATCAACCCGGATCCAGGTAAGTCGGATCTTTCCGGATTTTTTTTTATTTTATTTAATTAATTTATTTGGTTTATTTATTTATTCCGAATTTGTTATTTATTATTTAGTATTTTTTAGTTATTTATTTATTTGTTTTTGTTTTATTTTCAATAAATAGGAAAATGTAGAAATTAGATTTTTCTAGAATAAAAAAAATGTAGAATAAAATAAAAAGAAAAAAAATAAAAAATAAAAACAATAAAAAAATAAAGAAAATAGAATAAAATAATAAAAAAATTAGGAAAAATAATAATAAAACTTTAAATTTCAAAATAGGATAGATAATAACTTAGGATAAAAATGTTTTAGCATAAAAATTACAAAAAATTATAAAAATCACAAAAACTTATAAAAAATCACAAAAATCATAAAAATCATGAAAATTAATAAATTACGAAAATAGAAGAGAAATTAAGTTTTAGCACTTAGAAAAATCTTTTTCTTCAAATAAATCCAAAATTGATGTTTTCCCTAAAAATCATTTTCAAAATAAAATCAAAGCTTAGGCTTAGAAATTTTTAGAAAAATTCCAAAAAATGTTAAGAACATAAATCATAAGAAATTTCAAAATTAAAATTTACAAACAAATCTAAATTTTTCAGAAAAGCGAACTACGGCTTGTTTGATCCTGAGTAGCAGGTACGTAGGCACCCATTCGGGTCAACCCCCTAAAATGTATGAAAAATCATTTTCTCAAAATAATTCCAAAACATAATAAAAAGTAACAGAAACACAATGAAACACATTTCTAAAGATGAACAGTTTTAGGACATTAGGTGGTAACCGTAAAGGTTTTAATAGGTTAGCCTCCGGATTTAGAATCTCTGGTTTTCCCTTTTCCTCTTGTCACAAAAATGAGAAGAGGAAATAACGACGACTAGTGGTCCAAATTAAGACTAATCCACTCCTTTAGTCTTAATTCAATTTTCCCAACAACAGTTGGGTGGCGACTCCAAAAATTAAACGAAATTCCTAACTCAAGTCGAGGATCTAGATTAGATGAGCATAGGGTCTAGTTTAGATCGGATTAGGAATGGGAATTCAAAAATTAGACTCGACAACGGGAAACAATTAAATAACCATATATTTGAAACCAAGCCAACTCCACATTATTTAAACAAGTGACATAAAATCATTTGAAAATTTGGGTATAGCTAGGCATGCTTCCCCCTTTATACTATAAAAGTAGCAAGCAATACTATAAACTAATTATAAAATGCTAGTGAAAGATCTAGGTTAGGATTTCACTTAAGTGTTATCTATTAAAAGAAAAACACTCAAAACGTTAACATGACATAGGAAGATATAAATTCCATCAATTCATTCTCTGTAACCATCTCCCTCATTCAATACCAAATTAGGTGCATGCATCATCTGACGATCAACTATGTGGAACAAATCAAAAGCAATGCAAGCATAATCATTAACACTTCATAAACTTTACTAAGCAAAAGAATCCTAAATACTCACCAAGGACATTACTATCTTTCTATTCAATATGTCTAACTTCACCTATCATAAACATATGAAAACTCATGCAAGCTTAGTCTAATTGAGATATAGTTATATTAAAATATTGTGTAAAGTGTTCAAAATACAGTATTGATTTCTAATCACCATACTTTATCCATTTCTTATTTATTTTAAATAAATTTTATATCACTATGATAGTTATTCAAAGAGCTACACAAATGTATAGTTATACTAATAACCAACTTTATATAAATTATTACTATTAAAGTTAAAGTTTTCTCAAACCCATCAGCTATTGACTATGCAAGTGTTGACAATGCTTTTCTAATCAGTAACTCATACACTGATTAATTGGCTATACTACATCACATTTTGATACACCAATGAAAGGTATAGAACGAACTGCAACATAGAAAATTATAGCTAAGTTGGCAATTAATTTTTTTCCTACAATGTCTTTGTAGAGGGTTATTTCAATAATTAAGCCTTAGGCCTAATTTAATGAGATGGGCTTTTTTATTAGGCTAGTGACAAGGTCTAAGAAGTCAAGCCCAATTAAGGATAATTTAGGGAGATTTAGCTCGGTAAGCTCAAAATAGGAATTATTAGATTAGCTCCCCTGCTCCCAGCTTTGCTTAGTTGTCCCGCGCGCAATATACAAGCTCGAAAAAGGTCTTTTTTTTTTCTTAGCTCATTTGGGCTTCATATGCCTTAAAATGCCACAAGCTTATTATAATAAGAAACAGGCTCATTTATAAAGTAAATTGGTTGCCCCTTAAAAAATCTTAAGAGGACCTAAGTCTAAGCCTAGCTCAAGCCTAAGTCCAAAACCCATTAGTACATAAGGTTATAGAAGCTTCAATTTAGATTGTCAATCATTAGAAATTGATCCATTGGTTCTTGTCAACAATTCATTTGATCTACCTATCTCAATTTCATCCAATCGTCAAAATCTAAAGCCAAAATCTATATGTAAGAGCCTCCACCTCTCATTTGGGCGATTTAGAAGCATTAGCAAGCTTCACACAAACGTCGTTACTCCACTAAATCACTCTACAAAAGCTCAAACAACATAAATTCATCAAGCTTCATCAAGTATAATCAATAATACAACAAGAGTTACACATCCAATCTATTGTCACACGCATACACATAAGACATTGAGCTTGCATGTTCCTCCTCCCACGCCTCTCTTTAAGATTATCCTTCCATGTGTCATCAGATCATGAATTTTCCAAGATTATCTAGCACACGATTAATCATCTGTAGGAACCCTACTTACATTGAATGGCGACTCCACTGGGGGTGAGAAGTTCTTTAGTAGAATGACACCAAGGGGAAGATCTAAGGATCAAAACATTTGCCTCAACATGATTATGCAAATCTGAGTAGAGGGGAGAACATCGTGCTTACACATTCATAAGAACATTTCCTTTACTGATGCTTCGATTAAGGTGTATATCATGTAAGAGAACACTTGAGTTATCATTTTAATTCCTTCATGTAATGTTCAATTAGAATAATGGCTATCATTGCTACTACCATCAACAAACAACCTCATAATGCTCAATTCATCTTGAAGTTACAAGATCTTAGATCCCCACCACTGCTATTGCATTAGTAGATACACAACATAGGATAATCCACTAAGTCCTTATAGTTGATGAAGTAAGTAAACTCGAAGGAGGGATTATAGTAACAGATTGCAACTGTAGTTACACCTTCTCACAAGCTCTTGCTAATTTGGCAACACCTATTTATCATGCAAAATTTTATTTTAGATGAAGTTCATCTTCCAGACTCAATATGTGAACATCACATCTACACTCCATCTTCGACATGATTTTATGTCAACTCTTCAAACATATATGGTGAGGTATAATTATGAGAAAGTACCTGAAGCGGTGCTCGAAAGGCACGATGCAAATGAAAAATGTATGATGCTAAAGCCTTTAAAGATGCCAAATTGAACTTAGGAAAAATATTGAAGCTTACCTCATGTAATCTTTCTTGCAAGTGCAAGGCAAGCCTTACATATTAGGCCACAGTCTAATGTTTTCAGATATGGAAGTCTTCATAACTCCTTTAATATGAGACATAATGCCTTGATACATGAAGCCATCTTAGATGCTCTCGCACATGATATGACATAATCAAAGTTTAGGTGTAGCTAACATTGCTACCTAGTATCCTTTATTGATAATCTTCATGAAAGAAGTTTGGTGTAGTTAACATCACCACCACAACTTGCAAGAACATATATATAGCAAATATCATCTATTGGTATTCTTCATTCATGAGATCAAAGCAATTTCAATTATGATGGAAAAAAGCAATCCCACAGTAGGCTTGGCGACCATAGCACCCATTCCAAAAGTCAAGGTTGAACTAACCTCATTTGTGAGTGATTGAAGCAATCATATTATGGTAGCTGCAATAAATTAATAGAAGCATGTGCTCTTGAGCATTTAGCAAGAATAATGCCCATTCTACAACATTATTTACAAGATTGAAGCAATCTTAGCTATGGTGGATTAAAGTGATCCTACGGTAAGCTTAGCAACCATAACACCGTTTTGTAGAATTGAGGTTGAAGCAACCTCATCTATGAATGATTGAAATGATCATATCAAATTAGTTGTAGTTGCTTAGTAGAAGCATGTACTCCTAAGCATGTGTTGGGCACAATGCCTATTCTACAACATTATCCATGAGACCGAAGCGATCTTAGTTGTGACAAGTTGTAGCGACTCCATAGCAAGCTTAGAAACTATAATGCCATTTTTTTTTTTTTTAGAATCATTGGTGAAACAACATCTACAAATGATTAAAGTGACCCTATCATTGTTGCCACAGTGACTAGGTAGAAGCATGTGCTTTTGAGTATGTAGCTAGCATAGTGCTTGTTTTGTGATATCATTCATGAGAATAAAGCGATCTTAGCTATGATGGATTGAAGTGATCCCATAGTAGGCTTGGTAGCTGTAACACCTATCCATAGAGTTGAGGATGAAACAACTTCGTTTGTGAGTGATTGAAGTGATCATGCCATGATAGTTCCAATTTCTCAAAAAAAGCATCCACTCCTAATGTGCGTGGCAAATAAAGTTCCCATTTATACGATCTTCATTCATTAATGAGTTCAAATTGATCTTTGTTATGATGGGTCAAAGCAATCCCATAGCAGGCTTAGCAACTGTAATGCGATTTTATTCAAAATTAAAGTCATATTCATTTAATCACAAGGTTGAAGCAACCTTAGTTATGGCAAACGAAGCTATCCGAAAGTGGGTTTGGTAGTTAGAACACTCTTTTTCTCAGTTTTTAGAAAACAAAAAAAGAAATTACTTTAAATTTAAAAGGCTTGAAGTCATCTTGCAAATTCTAGGATCAACATTTATAGCTCTCTTCTGTAGCTGCTTAGTAGTAGTAGTATACAAGTTTAGGTACTTGATTAATATACAACTTGACATTCCTGACCTTTGTAGGAGTTGAAGCAATGTTATAAACATGGCACTATAAAATGGACATGATGGCAATCTCCTATAAATGGTGGTGATTGGCACATCCTGAGTCAACACCTTCTAGTGATTACTAAGAACAAAGTGGTCTCTTCTACAAAAGGTCAAAAGCGACCCTCTTGTAGCCAATTAGTGTTATGTGAGCACATCATCTCCCAATGAGGAGCCACTAACTTGAAATTTGTGTTGCTAAAAGGAAGAAGCTAAAGCACTCATCTTCCAACGACTCTTTTTTTAATACCAACAAAATAACATGCTCAATGTCTTCTTAACCTCATTCATCAAAGCAACCCACTACAAAAAATGATTGAAGTATTCTCCTCATAATTGGCTATTTTCACTTAATTGAAGTATTTCTTCTAAATGCATAACCAACTTAATCCTTGCAATGTCAAAGTGATCAAATAGTCGCAAAAGAAATTAAAGCAATTCTAAAGTCATGTAACTATCACCAATACTAAGTAGCAGTTGCCTTAGTATATTTTGCTCAAAGCAACTACAATCAAACTCATTCCACTATTATTTCATCACGATGTCAAAAGAATTGAGATGACTTTAATAAATTTCTAAGCATGTAACTAATTTCGAAGGAGTTAAGGTGACTTCATAGTTTCCCTTGCTATGTGATATTAAAAATTGATATGCATACAATCTCAATAAATGGAAGCAATTAGTGATCTTTAAGACGATCTCATCATGTAATATTTTATTAATAATGACTATCATATACACATCTATATACATCATGATTATATGCTAATAATTAGATAGATGGCCCATAAGATTACAAATTGACATGGAACTTGGTGACTCATCAAGCTATATGATGAAAGACAAATATAAGTGTAGTTGAAGTTGAGCCTTTGATTTATTGTGCCCCTTCCTATAGCAAGAGATCTTGCTAACCAATGTGACGTAGTTTTGCTTAACATGATGAATTGGAAAAGTACATTCTACATTATTGCATAATGAGTTGCTACCCTATCATATAATGATGTGCCATCAACTAAAGAAGTCAAAACTTCACTTAAAAATGTGAGTACAAGTCTTAGTTAATGGTGCTAGATGAATCTTCTATAGTTATTGCATTTTATTATAACACATGGTGTTGGAGCATAGTCATTGTAAGACTTCTAATATTCATGGGAGATGTACCACCAAAGTGAGGAGAACAGTGCATTGTGATGAGAACTTGATACTAATGTTAGTATAAGGCTCACCACATGACACCAAGTCAGAATTTTTTCTAATGTTATGTGCTACTATGTGTTGTTGATTGCTACCGCTGTTGCGCTATAATTGCTATGGAATACTATTGCATACTACTATTGTATGCTATTATCTATTGTTGCATACTATTGCCTATTGCTACTTATAGCGAATACTAATGTATGCTGCTACTCCATTGCTATTGTAATTGCACGGTTATTGTTATTGTACACTGCCACTCTATTGTTGCTACATGCTGTTATTGCCACTACATTATTACTATTGCATATGCTACTATTATGACTACACTTTGCTATTATGTACATTGTTATGCTCTGTTATACATTGCTACGACACACTATTTATGATCAATTGTTGTTGTCTGTTATTGTATACTTCAATGTGCTACCAATTACTGTTGTGTACTGTTGGCTATTGCAACTACTACTACCTACTACCACACATTACTACTATTGCTAAGCATTACTATTGCACTCTATTGTTGTGTACCACTTTTACATCCTATTACATGTCATTGCATGCTTTTCGCTATTTATTTTTCCTTTTTTTTCATGAACTAGTTGAGATTTGTGTTTGGTGTCATGGCTTGGTATTTAATTTCAAGTAATTAATTCTAGGAACCTCGGTGAAACCTAAGGTTGACCTCAGATCCACATTTATTATAGTAGCTTTCTTGGAAAGAGAAGATCTTTTGAACTTTTATGTTGCCTTTTAAACTTGATTTGCTACATTGATGTACATTAGGAATGCTTGTTCTATGTTGCTTCTACAAAAGCTTGATAGGAAATCATTGTGAAGCATACCCCTAAACTTGCAAAAGTGAAGATGCCTAACTAAAGCATTCTAAAGTGAATACTTGATTCTCATGACATTAGTGTAAAAGCTCACTCTCCTTTAATAATCATCTTTAAGCTAGCTTGGCTTCTAACATTGATGATGACACTTAAAGGCATGGGATCAAAATGTTGATGACAACACATAATTGAAATGAGAACTCTTCTAGTTGAACAAATGTCTTTGCTCTTGAATTGATCTCAGTTTCTAATAGTAATTCTTGCTTTAATCTTTTTGAGGTGATGCACCTTTAAGTTTAATGAATGAAAATGTTTCCCCTAAGTGATTGCCTCTTTGTTGATCTTCATGAGTGAACACACTAGAGAGATATTATTTCATGTTTGATCTTCCTAAATGAACCTCTTATGCTTGATAATTCGAAGTGAAACTTTGTTCAATAGAGTGTCTAGGAAATTGCCTCTCTAAAGGCTCTTGCAACCTTGGTCTCTCGAAATAATGCTTCTTTGACAATACATTGTCGAGTAGCACTCTTTTTAGATGATGATTGAGTTATATGAATAGTAGCTTCTCTCACTTTGAACTTGTTGATGTATGGTGAAAGCGTTGTCGATGTGAACTATATATATATATACACCTCTACCATGATAAGAATTGCTAGCCTTGATGACTTGATACTCATGTGAGTATAAGACACAAGTGCAATGATACTAGCTATGAGCTATGTATCCTCCATGAGATGCCCTATTGTTGATTGTTAATGATGAGATTCAAAGTGCACCTAAAGCATGGGTGTAACTATGAGTCACTATGTTTCAAAATATACTTGATAGTTGAGTGATACTCCTTGATTAGGTGTGAGCTCTACGGAGGTGTGACTTTAAATTTACCTCTAGGATGGTCATAAGGTGATGCATAGGGTCAACCTCAAGCCTACCTAGATGAAGTGATACTATGAATAGAGCTATGCAAGTAAGGCAGATCATGCGACCCAACTCATTTAACCCACAAAGAAATGTGGGTTGAGCTGCAAAATTTTAGCCTGCATATAAAGTAGGCCGACTTGCATCGACCTATAAGTCAATGTGAGTCGACCCCATATTGGCCTGTTTAACTTTAAAAATATGGAAAAAATTGTGAGTTAGCTCGTTAATTCACGAGTTAATGTGGGCTAACCCACTTAACCCATAACAAACATGGGTTGGGCTAGAAAATTTGGTTCACATTACCCTACATTTTGCCTCTTTCCTAGCCCTAACTATGAATATGAGGTAACACTTAACGTTATCCGTAGGCCCATCTAAATGTTAAAGCCAATTCTTGAAGCGCGAAAGTACTAAAAATTTTTCTTAAGAAAGTACAACTATCAAAAAAATATGAATAATTATTATGTGTTAAAAAATGTTTATTTAAATAGAAAAAAAAAAGAGCAAAAACATTTATTAAGTGTTCAAGAGAGAGAGAGAGAGAGGTTGGTTGGGGTGGTAGTGGGGGGTGGGTTGGTGGGATGGTTTTGTTGTAGAAGGACATTATTGATTCAGAAGCTATATTGTACAGCAACGTTGTACAGAAGGTTGTCTTCAGCCTTATGAACGGTAAAAATCCTTCTTTCGACGGCAACTTCAAATCTTGGAGCACGTGCAATATCAGCCATGAACAAATTTTAGCTATGACTAGGAATGACTCGACCATTGACTAGGAATGAAGTTTGCAGTAATTTCAGCCAATAGCAAAATTGCATGAAGGAAGAGGCATAGTGGGCATCCGAATTGGGAAACAAATAAATAAATAAATAAAAATGAAGAGATTAAGGCGCAAAGCAATTGTCTGATGATTGATGAGACTGGAAACCAAAGACGTATACAGTGGCTCAATTATTTGGTTTTAGCTAATATGTTAATAGAATCTCTAGTCAATCCATTTAATGGACAAGAGACAAAACCATACAAGAGTGGCCACGAGATTTTGATCATGATGAATTTGATAGTGACATATCAGTGTGACAAGATTTTAGAGTTCGAGAAAATTCTTAAGAGCAACGAAAGAATTTTTATGGACGATCCATTCATCCGCCATTGAATCGAAAATTTCTTGAAGATCGTTAGAATACCAGTGATAATTGTCGAATGTTCATCATGGATGTTCTATATTTTAGCTGCTGTTTCCTGCCCAAGAAAATAATAAAAATAAAATTAAAAAAGAATCTTTGTTTTGGAAAATCTGACGGAATTCGTCTGGTTAAAAAGAAAGGTGGTCATCTTCAACTACGATACCATACAAGCCTCCAAAGTTCCTCCTTTGGAATGACTTCTGAAACTCCTATTATCTAAAAAAATAAAAAATAAAAAAATTAGAAATAAATATGAAGAAATTTGAGTGAAAAAAAAAAAAAAGGGAAAACCCGGAAGAAGAAGTCTCACCTAATAAAAGAGCTTCCAACTATGATGATCTCTGAACTTCGAAAGGCCTCTTAGCTCGTCTGTCAACTATAGAGAAGATTCAAGCTGCAAAGCATGCTTTGAGGAGCTGGAGTGACCCCCTGTGATCATTGAGAATCCTCTTTGTCTGATGAACGGAGCAATTCTAGGAGAATCTTTAAATCCTCCTGCTTCCCACGGGAACCACCCAATAATTCACTATCATCCTCGATCAGCATGTCTCAGAACCTTCAAGAAATTTTTTACCAGAAGTTTAGAGCAAATACAATCAATTACTAGCTGCTGAATTTCAAGAAAGGGGGACAATTCGACAAGCTTTCACCATGTTTCTTATTGTTGGTATCCTGAGCTAACAGTAAAATGAAAAGGCATGTTAATGCAATATCAAAGGGATGGAAGATATAATGGTTGTTCTTAAAGACTAATGGTGGTTAAGGAGCATTTGATGAGGAATTATGAAGGAAATTGGAGAAGTTTGAATGGAAATAGTGATGGTTCAACGTCACAAGAGGAAGATTTGACCAAGCACGAAGACCGGACTTAACTCGCCATGAGAATGAATTCGGTGAAAAAGAAAAAAAAGTTGAAAAAATTAGTGGAACGGTGCAGCCACAAAGATTCCAACATCCGACCCTGTGCAAATATCGGATTGCCTGGCTCGTCAATCTCAAGGAGAAAGATGAATCAAAATAGTTTATTCTATTTTGCTGAGGTTATTAAAAAAACAAGGGAGTCTTCATTTTACATTCATCAACAAAGCTCTTTAAGACTGGGAATAGTAATTAATGAATGAGAAATTTATTTTTCTCTTGAAAATTACGCATGATGGATTTATTGGAAAACTTCAAAACATCAAGTTGATACCGGCTATGTGAAATAGAGTAGTGGGGGCAACCAGATTAATGGGAATTGCAACATAAGTTTATTATAATAAAAAATGGGCTCATTTATAAAGTAAATTAGGCTTAGCCTTACAAAGCTTAAGAAGGCTTAGGTATAAGGTTGGCCCAAGTCCAAGTTCAAAACCCATCAATTCATAAGGTTATGGAAGCTTTCATTTGGCTATTGATCATCATAAATCGATCCAACGGTTCTCATCTGCAACTCATCTAATCCTTCCATCTTAACTTCATCCAATAGTCAAGATCTAAAGCCAAATTCATCAAGCTTCATCAAGAACAAATCAAGAATACATCAAGAGTTACACATCATCTACTGTCACACATACACCTATGACACATTGAGCTCGCCTATTCCTCCTCCCATACTTCTCTTTAAGATCATTTGTCTAGCACATGATCGATCATCTACAGAAACCCCCCATAAAGTCTCCTAGCATTTATTTATGTGGATGTTCCATAACTCCTTTAATCTTATTCAAATCAATTGTAACAAAATGAGTATACCAAATTCAAGTCTATACATACCAATGGAACAATTTAGAAGTAAAACAACTTGCAAACACAAACCATCAAAGCATGGACATATTATATAAGTGTTAAATTATTCTATTTGGTTCACCCTTTCTTTTCATAATTCGGATAATGTTGTGCACCGCACCTTAATGGAACTATATATATATTCTTTGTTTGTCATAATGCATGTTCCTTTTTTAATACTAATACCATACTCTAAGGTAGTACTTGATTTGTAATGCTGGATAATATAAAAAATATTTGATAGTATAAAACAATTTTTTTGTACCATGTTTGATATGTTTAGTATTGGACAAAATTTTTTATAATGTCCATTTTTTGGTATCACAAAATACTACACTGAATATGGTATTTTGATAATTATGCATTTTGTATAATATCATGGTTATTTAATTATATTTTTAATATTATTAGAAAAAATAAAATTTGAAGAGATTATTTAATTCACATCATTAAAGAATTATATAAAATAATAAATGTAAATCCATTGATTTGTTATGTAATTAAAAAAAATAATCATTTATATTATAAATTACAATAATTTATCTTACATTTAATAATTATAATGTTAATTAAATTGATATTATAACAAATTAATACATATTAAATTACAATAATTTCCCTTAATATTTAATAATTATAATGTTAATTTAATCAATATTATAATAACTGAGGATATTTTTGAGATTTCAAAATACATTCTTTTTGTCCTATGAAATTAATTTTTGTACTTTATTTTATATGATACAAAATTTCAGTATTTTGTCTAATATTCTAAGACCTCTTTTGTCCAGTAATTAAACCAAATATACAAACCAAACAAAGGATAAAAAATTTTATCTAATCTAATACTACAAAATCTTGACAACCAAACGATACTTACAAGCATATCAATATTTATTCTCATTACCTATATAAACTAGCTAGGCCACCTCTAGCGTTTTATTATATGTCATTGTCCTTTACTCACATATCCAATGATTAACAACCAAACTTGTTTTTCTTGATAGTAATAATAAAATCAAGCCACTTGCATCCCTTATTTTATGAAACAAACTCTATAAGGTCATTATAACTAATTTTGTGATCATATGGTGCAGTCCTAACTATAATCCAAAAAAGTCAACCCTAGGCCTAAATTGATAACTTGGAGCTACAAGGTATCACAAAAGGGGGAATTGAATTACAATTTACTAAGAATAGAATAGAAGTGCAATCATTATCAGATGCCTATAGCATTGTTCAAATGACATAAAATAATGTAAGAATTTACAATAAAATAAAATAAAAATATCAAATAATATCTTATTATAGATAGATAGGATTGGGAGTAGTGAAACAAAGTGGTGTTTCTAAGTGTAGGTATTTACATCAAATATAATAAACATATTATTGAATAGTAATTTATAAGTTAGACTGATAAATTTATTTTCATATTTAGGGTAATAACAATCAATTGAGAATAATTACTCGATATATAAAATTCAACTAAACACTATAACAATAATTTTATACTGAATAAGGGGAGAATGAGATAGATATTTCCTAAGTCAACATGCAATTAGTATTCAAATATGTTTATAATAATGAAGATATCAATAAAGTACATAACGTAACCCAAATAATGACAACAAAAGGAACAAAATTAAAAAATATGTCAAAGAAATGATAAATTGTTCAAGGAACTCCATTCCACGATAATAATTGATTCATGGACTTGTAAAAGATCTTTAAGTGAGCCAAATTTATGAACCCAATTTATCAATTAGCTAATAAATTATTGTTTGACATTTCTATCTATCTTAAGACAACAAGAAAGCATACATACATACATACATACATTTACCATCTCCTTATTTTTTAGGTTCTTCCCTTTCTACTCCACTTCATTAGTTATATTAGGAAATTGGTGAAAATTCATTGCCTTTTCCCCCTTTTTTTTTTATTCTTTCCCTTGGGCTATAATGTATATGGTCAATTTTTTTTTTTTGAACTATATCAACTACTAAGGAATTAGCCTAATATAATACATGAAAAGTGAGAAATCCTTAAGTAAATAAATTTGACATGGTGTTGGAAGTCTTCTATTAAGTGTGCCGGAATGTTGAACAATGATCAAAGGAGATTCTATTGAGATGAGAAACTACGATAGAGCCCATATTAGAAATCTAGTCAAAATTATAAAGAACCCAATCCAATCTTGCATACATTTTTATATCAACCATGCATAAGGGTTACCCAAGTAACTTAAATCAAATAAATTGCCGTTTGATAGCATTATCAATTGAAATTCCATCATAGATACCATAAGAATAGATTTAATTCCTTACTTTCATGGGGGAGACCAAACAACGTTAAAGTCAATATTGATCATCTAGGCCTATAAGTGACACTCTCAACATTAGTTAAGCCAGCCCACAAGTTGTCTCAAATATCTAGATCATTTAACATGTAGAGCAATCACAAAGAAAGAAAAGGTAAAAAGATTTTATTGTCAAATCTTATTTTATCCTCTAAAAGTTAATAGGAGAGAACTAGATGGAAAGAGAATAGAAAATGTGATAGACATATATCCTTCCATTCATTAACATAAAGAGAGAAGGGAGAGAAATAAGAGCTTTAAAAGTTTCCAAATTAACATGAATAGAGAAGAGAAAGAAACAAGAACTTTAAATGTTTCCAAATTTCATTGTTTTACCCAAGTTACTTTTGTTTTGTATGTGAAGACTGCTAGAAAAGAGCATTTGGTAGCTTTATGATGAGCATTAATATACCAATACAAGCCATGAATTGAATTAGGGTGATTTAATATAACAAGAAAAAGTAAGTTTTGTTATCCTATTAATATTTTTTTTTATAACACAAGTTATACATAGATCTTGACATAAATTTCATAAAATATTAGCAATTCCATCATATTTTACGCACTAAAAAATCTACCGATACTAGAACCTTGAATTCGTCCACTGATTTAAGTAAGCATAGTAACGTGAGTATCTCAAAGATAATTTTTCATAAAAGAAATAATGTGAATATCTCAAAGATAATTTTCCTTAAAAGTAGTAATGTGAGTATCTCAAAGATAATTTTCCATAAAAAGTTTTCTTATAAAGATAGCTCACAAGTTCTATTGGATATGAATCTATACACTCTTTATCTTTTAAAGCTTGCACTCTTTTAATTATTATTATTTTTTTTTTTGTGGTCTTTTCCAACACTTGAAAGACTCTAATTCCTTATAGGCTCTTTGTAGTATTTTATCTATTGACATTTTGACCATCAATTTTTAAACTTCAAATTACTATTAAATAATACTAATTATCAATTCTTTGCACAAAATAATCTTCCCTATGCATTTAGATTTGTCTATCACTATTTTGCAATGTTGCTTGGATTGCTCGTATACTATAGCAGAATTATACAGTATAATTACTCAAAAGTAGCTATAATAGTCACTTCTCCTGATTAAAGTCAAAATACCTTGTTTGTAGTAAAAAAAACCCATTAACAATAAAAAAGACTATCAACAACACTCAAGAAGTTGTCGACAGTTTATGAAAATTGCCAACAGATTCATGGGATATATCAACAACTATTTTTAATAGTAAATCATCTCAATTGTGATAAAACATGAGCTATTCTCTATAAAAAGTAACAATGCTATATAGTTACATAAAAAAAATGCATTGTAGAACACAGGCTTGCGTTCTGTTTTAGTTTTAAATGTAATAATTATGAGAAATGTCAAGTAGTGATTTGCAGCTAGTAGAGGAAATAAGGGCATTACATGTCAAAAATATATCGATCAACAAATATCATCACCCTAATAATGATAACGAAAGGAACAAAATTCAAAAATATGTCAAAGAAACGATAAATTGTACAGGGAACTCCATTCCATGTTAGGTAATTTCACACAGGCTCGTGAAAGATCTGTGAGTGAGCCAAATTTCACTTAATTTGGATGAAGAGACATGGCATTTACATGAACCAAATTTATCGATGAGATAATAAACTATCATTTGACATTTCTATCTATCCTAAAGCAAGAAGACATATATATATATATATATATATGATTTTTTATGCTCTTCCTTTTCTACTCTACTTCATTGGTAAGATTAGGAAACTAGTGCAATTTTTCTTTTCTTGTTCTTTCCCTTAGGCTATAGTCGATCTTACTTTGGAGTATATCAAGTGTCAAGGACTTCCTCTAATATAATACATAGAAGGTGAGAAAATCCTGGAGAAAATATATAAAATTGATATGGTACTAGAAATCTTAATATTAAGTGTGTTGAAATGTTTGGGCAATTATTGGAGGAAGCTCTCTAGAGATAAGAAACTACATTAGAGCCCACATTAGAAATCTAGTCAAAATTACAAAAGAGCCCCATCCAATCATTGATACATTTTCATATAAACCTTGTGTAAGGTAACCTATGTAACTTAAATCAAATAACTTGCCGCCTGATAGCATTATCGATTGAAATTGCATCATACATACCATAAGAATAAATTTAACTCCTTACTTTCATGGGTTAGGCAAAACAATGCTAAAGTTAACAATGACCATCCAAAGCCCGTGAGTGACACTCTCAACATTAGTTAAGTTAGCCCACAATTTTTGTCTTAAATATCTAGACAATTTAATGAAATACATGATTCAAAAATAAATAAATAAATAAATATGTATATACACATAATTATAATTATTAAATAATTATAAAATAAATGACTAAGGTCAATCAAATAAATAAGATAAAATGATGAGGGCATTTAAGTCTTTTCCTAGCTAAGGTATAAAAAGGACTTACTAACCTACATTTAGCTCTTTCCTCATTTGTGCAGTTGTAAACAGAAACCTAAAAGAGAGAGATCTTACAATGACCTATAGGTAACTTAAAGGAAAAACCACAAGACAGGTTGAAATCGATCAAGTAAAGATTATAATTATCAATGT
Source organism: Laguncularia racemosa (assembly GCA_037954665.1). Lineage (NCBI taxonomy): Eukaryota > Viridiplantae > Streptophyta > Magnoliopsida > Myrtales > Combretaceae > Laguncularia > Laguncularia racemosa. Next base: position 1,060,881 of record JBBMOL010000060.1, on the reverse strand, counting down.
TGTTCATGTTGATGATGAACTAGTGAATTTACAAATTGAATCATTGTTAAGGAACGAAACGAGATGAAAAAGGGCATGAAAGTCAATCGAATTAAGAGTTCTAATTACAATCCTAAACAAGTAAGTATACAAGACTCCAATTTTTTGTTAGAATTGGTAAATGCAATAATCTCAATTAAGCATAAAATCATATGAATTAGGCTTAGGAACAAATTTAAAGAAAAAGGAATAAGGGTTCGTGATAAACAAGGTGTACATGGTTAGATATACACCCGTGTACCTACCGGTATAGAAATAAGAGAGTATATAGTAAGGTATATGGACAAAGGACACGTTCGTATACTTGGTTATGTTAAAGTTATAAAATCCATAGAAAGGTACTCGATCAAGTACACAACTATGTACTTAGGTGTGCTGAATTAGCATTTTGCATAAAAAGACACACAGTCATTAGCACGATTGTGCTCTAGCCCATGTTCCTCTACATGGCCTCTTACCCGACTATGTTGCCCAAGAGCACTTCTTAATCGATTTTATTTTACTATATTTCAATTCTAAATTTCAAATATAACCAAACATTGGAAAAGGAAATTATACAATTAGAATATACCTAATCCATTAGTAAACCTAGATTACTTGTAAAATAGAACTAAGTATAGTTCTTTATAATTGAATAGGTTTACACCCTTTCCTTAGAAATGCAAGAGACTATAGTAGGAGCATCTTTCTAGGCATATGTTTACCTTGTTTTACTAATTATGTTTGCTAAGTACTTGTTTAATAGTCATAAGTGGTTAATGATTTTAAATGTTTAATGAACTTTATTAAATGTTGGAGTTTAATGTGTATGTTGCTTATGCTTGGCTCGGCCTAAGAGACCATAGTATCAGATCTGTTGGGGATAGCTCAATGATTAGTATGCCTCATTATTCTTAGTAGAGCTATGTATCGAAGTAATCCAAGGTAGAATAGGGTTAGATGGGGCTTGCAATAGCAATTCCCATTTAAGGTTATATATATGTAAATATTGTATATGAATTAGGATCATGAGTACCACTTTGTTATATGTTAATTAATAAGGATAAATAACTTGATGAATTGGTGTGTTTTATATTACTTTTGCATGTGTGCATGTAATATTGTTACTGTATGACATGCATATATCGGTGTGGTACTCACATACTAGGCTTAGGCTCATCCCCTCCCCCTATCCCCCCAATTGCAGGCAATAACGATGAACACATTGACTACAATGAGAATAGGAATCTAATGGGACATTATATAGATGGATATGGGTGAAAACATTATTACTATGTTGATGAAGAATGATAGGAAATTAAAGAAGAATGGTTATTGGAGCTTTAAGTTGTGGATTAAGAGTGTGGAATAGTACTAGATTCCTAATCATGTCAATATTTCTACTAGGATAGATGTTTACTATGATTTTTAATTTGGGATTATCTGTACTGTTTTAATTAATGATGATTGAAGTTGCTCACCAGAAAGTCATTCATTTCTTTTATTGAAGTAATATTAGTATAACTGCAATGTGGAGATAAGTTGGTTTAAAATTGTATAGAGATTTGGAGTTTTAGTATGTTGCTATACAGTAGTGACACATGACGGGTTATAATTTCCTAGATTCTAGGGTATTACCTCTTAGGTGGTATCAAAACCTAAGTTATGATCAATAGAGCTTAGGTTATGATCAATAGCGATTGGGTTTGTTGATCCTTAGAATTAAGCGATGATAAATAATTATAGGTTTCAATTAGTAGAAAGCGGGTGGAGATCTTTAAATGAATTAAGTATTGAAATATGTAGAACAATAAGGGATGAAATATTTAAATGGCGAAGTATAATGTCCTAGGTTTTGGGGCATTACATTTAACTTATAGAGCAATCACAAAGAAAGGAAAGGTGAAAAGATTTGATTATCAAATCTTATTTCATCATCTAAAAGTTACTAAGAAAGAATTAGATGGAAATAAAATAGAAAATGCAATACACATATATTCTTCCATTCATTAACTTGAAGAGAGAAGAGAAAACAATAAGAGCTTTAAATGCTTCCAAATTTAATTGTTCTAACCCAAGTTACTTATTAGTATAAATATTCAAATTAGTTCCTTTTATTTTGTGTGTGGAGACTACTAGAAAAAAAAAAAAAAAAACATTTGGTAGCATACCTACACAAGGCATGAATTGAATTTAGATGGTTTAGTATAATAAGAAAAAGTAAGTTTTTTTTATCCCATCAATATTTTTTTTATTGCATATGTTGTCCATAGATCATGACATAAATTTTGTAAAATATTAGCAATTCCATCATGTTTTACACACTACAAAATCTACCAATACTAGAATCTTGAATTTGTCCATTGTGTTAAGTATAGTAACGTGAGTATCTCAAAGATAATTTTTCATAAAAGAAGCAACGTATCTCAAAGATAATTCATCATAAAAGTAGTAATGTGAGTATCTTGATGATAATTTTCCATAAATTTTTTTCTTTTTTATAATGATAGTTCACTAGCATTGTTTGACATGAACCTGTGCACTCTTTATCTTCCAAATACTCATCGAATTTCTCAAACCAAAGTCTACAACGATGAATACATCTTGCAATCTTTTATTTATTTTCTTGGTGGCCTTTTCCATCACTTGTAAATGTCATCTAATGCCCTATAGACTCTTTTTAGAGTGTTATATCTTGATATTTTCCTTAGCAATTTTAAAACATCATATTACTTTTAAAGAATGCTAATTATCAATTCTTTGGGCAAAATAATCTCCCATCTGCATTTAGATTTGTCTATCATTGCGACGTAGCTTTGATTGTTCGTATACTATAATAATAGGATATATAAGGAAAATATATTGAAATGGATACAACCCAAAAATTGATTCCTAGACTTTGTCCTTTCTATTTGCATTTTTTTTCCCAATTCTTAAGAGAGGAAAAATCAACACATGTATTTTTTTTTTTTTAAATCAGACATAAAAATGACGCAGAGGAAAAGAATAAATGAAGGAATCAAGAACTTGAGTATCTTTATATCGGCATCATCATATGCGTATCTTGGAAATCATACAAGTTAGGTCTTATACACGTTGGTGTTAATGCTGTAGAGATGACATGGTGCCTTGTGGATCATCCTTGTTGAAGACAATATTTTGGTTCCTTGTGTATAGGGCCCTAATGTTATAATTGTAACTAATGAGTTTGTATATTGGAACTATGATTATAAAATCAAAGAGTAGAAGGTAGCTAACGTTGAGAAGTGACTGTTAACCATATTTCATTCACATCTTCATCAATCATTCAAGTATATTCAAGTTAAGTGATGCATTTTGTTTTGTTTTTCAGATAAATTATAAATATATCTCCTAAACTATTTATCAAGTGTAAATTGACCTCTTAAAAATGTAAGTATAATAAGAAAATTGAATTCAAATGGTTTAGTATAATAAGAAAAAATAAATTTTCTTAAATCCTATTAATATTTGTTTTTTTGCTACACATGTTACACCTAGTTCTTGTTGTAAAATATTAGAAATTCAATAACGTTTTACAAACTATAAAACCTATCAATATTAGAATCAAGAATTTGTCCATTGTTTTAAGTAAGTATGGCAATGTAAGTATCACAAAGATAATTTTCATAAAAAAAATTCTTATAAAAACAACTCACTAGTTGTATTTAACATAAACCTATGCATTTTTTGTCTTCCAAATACTCTTTGAATTTCTCATACCAAAGTCTATGAAAAAGAACACGACTTGCACTCTTTTAATCATTTTTTTAGTGGTCTTTTCCATCACATGTAAGAGTCTAATGCCTTATAGGCTCTTTGTAGTATTTTATCTATTGACATTTTGCTTATCAATTTTTAAACTTCATGTTATTATTAAAGCATACTAATTATCAATTCTTTGCACAAATAATCTCTCCCATGAATTTAGATTCGTCAATCATTATTTTGTAACATAGCTTTGATTGCTTGTATACTTTAGGGAGAATTATATATTGTAGTCACTTCTCCTAATTATAGTAAAAGCACCTCGATTGCAGTAAAACAAGACCTATCAATAGTAACAGAGACTCTTACCAGCCTTTCAAAAGCTATCAATAGTCTTTATGGGAACTATCAACTTAGTGGGAGCTTTCAATAGCTTTTTTTTAACAGTAAATCACCAAAATCACTATAAAACAAGAACTATCTGTTATAAAAACAATTACTTTTAAGATTTTATACCATTAAATTTTCTATACTATAAAACTAGTAAATATAAGGAAAATATTAATAAAATGGATGGAACCCAACAATTGATTTCTCGAATTTGTCCTCTCTATTTGCTTTTTTTTTTTTTTTTCCTATTCTCAAAAGAGGAATCAGAATAAATAAAGGAATTATAAATTTGCGTATCTTTAGTTTGCATTTTTTTCCCACATTGGAATATTCTGTATCTTGTTTCGAATTAATAACTAAATGTTGTGTATCATTAATGTTGGTAGGTAATGGAACCATCAAGGTTGAGGCAAAACTTTGTCAGGCGCAAAGGGGAGGTACAACATGGGACAGTGAATCCTGTATTGTCATGTGTAAACGTACGTATGGCTCTCAAGCCTCTGGAGAATGCGGGGTTACTACTAACTGTGTTTGTACTTACCGTTGTTAATGTAAATTGTCACTCATATCACAATAAACAATCGTAATGTCCACCGTTTTGGAGGAGTTGCAACATTTACAAAACTTAATTAAAGTGATGAACACACCCATGCTATATGATGTTGCTTTCAGTATATAATAAATATAGTATCAAGTTATGTAAGGAGCAAGTTCATTGAGATAATTCGAATAAATATCTTATTTTCTTACATTAATATGAATATAAATAAATAATGTTATTACACCGAATGTAAAGCAATTTATCAACCTAAATTGTTAATAACTTGTTTATCTTATTGGTGAGTTTAAAAGATATGTCCCTTTTGCAAAGTATGATAGTTTTAGAGGAGTTACGGCATTTATACAACTTAATAAAAATAACACAACCTTGTGGCCTGCCGTTGCTTTGGTACAATTGTCATATATAATTAATATATAATATCAAGTTATACTTATTAAATAATCTGAATAATATATTATTTTTATTAATATTAAGGTAATATAATTAAATAATAGTAATCAAATTGAATTTAGAAACATTTATGAATATAAATTGTTAATATGTTATCGTGATATTTTTACAACAAATCTATTATTTTTATTTGTTAATAAATTGAACCGTTAATATCTTAATTATGATATCTTTTTAGCAAATCTGTTATCTTTGTTAAGGTGTTTCAATTTGTTTATTTAATGATAAAGTACTGTTACAAGAAAGTTAGCTATTTTTCTACCAAAAATGATATATTATATCATGCGAAGTTGATGCGGACATCGTGGAGGGCACAGCAGCTTACATGGCCTAAGGGCACGGCCGTGTATAATTTTACCCGGGCCGTGTATCACTTACAAGGGCACAAGCACGCCCAGCGACACAACCGTGTGCTCCAATAGAATTCTCACAGAATCATACACGGCCTAAACGCACGGCCGTGTATGAAACCGTGTACTGTGCTCGTCATATACTCAGAATCCTACACGGCCTAAAGGAACGGCCGTGTATTCGATTGTGTACTATGCTTGTCGCATGCCTAGAGACATACACGTCCTACAGGCACGACCGTGTACTATGCGTGTCGCATGCCTAGAAACATACACGGCTTAGAGGCACGGCCGTGTATGCAACCGTGTACTATGCGTGTATTTTATTATTTCTTTCCACGTGTACGCTTAGATTTTCCCCTTTTAGATATTTTACGGGGACATATAAATACTCTTTTGTCAGATAGATTAGGGTTACGTTTTAAAAACTACACTTTGAATATATTCGAGAGAGAGTTATCTCCTTTATTGGTTGTGCGCAACCAGATTTGCATCAAAGATTGTTTCTTTGTTATGTGAAACCAATCCAATCTCGGATTCGTTTCGTTACGCTTTCCGCGCTGCGTCAGTTGGTATCAGAGCGAGGCAATTTCCTGCGGAGATGTCGACTAACGGTGGTGTTGATGGCGGTCGTGTTCTCGACCTTGATCGAGATGCGGAAGTCTAAGGAGTCAATCAATGGGCTCCAAGGGCAGTGGTTGAAGCCATGGAGTAGAGACTTGGGCGTGTAGAGCAACGCTTGGAGGATCTGGTGGCGCGGTTCGACGCCATGGTGATGGACCACAACGGTCACAGGGGTGTTGTTGGGAATCGACCGGGGGTAGCAGCTGCCTGCGACGACCTTATCAATGACTTTGTTGCCGGAAACCAATGGAATCGGAGAATTGACGGAAGCTCTTCTGAGGAGGAGGATGGAATTTTGCGGAGGAGAGAACAACCACCGCAAAGGGGTGGTGTTGTTGGTGGCGGAAGATTTCGTGGAATTGATGATCGGAATAAACCAGCATATGGGTGTGGATATCGACGCAATCACCAAGGATTCGACCATGCTGAAGGTGGAGACTTCCGTCTTAAGGTAGATATCCCTTCTTTTAATGGTAATTTGAATATAGAAGAGTTTTTAGATTGGCTAGCGGAGGTCGATAGGTTCTTTGACTATATGGAAGTTCCTGAGGATAGGAGGGTGAGAATGGTTGCTTGTAGATTGAAAGGAGGGGCGTCTGCATGGTGGGATAGATTGCAGCACCGTAGGCAAAGGGAAGGGCGGCAACCTATTAGATCATGGTACCGTATGAGAAATCTGCTGCAGCGGGATTTCTTGCCACCCGATTACGAACAAATCCTCTTCCAACAGTATCAGCAGTGCCGACAAGGGCAGAGGACGGTGCATGAATACACCGCGGAGTTTATGAGGCTAGCGGAGAGGAATGATTTAAGAGAGACTGAGGGTCAACAGGTGGCATGGTTTGTAGATGGGTTGAAGCCTCAGATAAGAGATAAGATAGGGGTGACGGTGTTCCGAACCGTGAATGAAGCAAAGAACTTGGCTCTCCGAGCGGAAATGATGATACAAGAACAGAGCGTAAGGTTTGGGGGTAGTAAAAGGACTTACACTTACGAAAGTCCTGGCAATAGTAGTAAAGGAACTGGTGAGAGACCTCGAGGAGTGGTTGAGAAGCCAACGGGAAGTATGGACAGGAGAGAAGACAAGGTGAAAGGAAAGAGACCAGTGGAGAATAGAGACACCCCAAGGCAAAACAATCCATATGCCAAGTCGATACTGGGAAAATGTTATAGATGTAATTAGCCGAGGCATCGATCAAATGAGTGCCCAAATAGACGCACCGTAAACATTGTCGAGAGGGAAGAGGAGGAAGAAGTGTGTTGTGAACCAGACGATGATGACGAGTACTATGAGGAGGTTGACGACGGGGTAGAACCTAATTACGTAATTAGGAGGATGATGTTGGCACCGAAACAAGAGGATAGCTCACAACGACACCAATTGTTTCGCACTAGGTGCACGATTGGTGGGAGAGTGTTTGACTTGATTATCGACAGTGGGAGTTGTGAAAACATCATTGGGAAGGAAGTCGTGAAGAAGCTCCAATTACCTACAGAGAAACATCCAAGTCCGTACACCATCGGATGGATCAAAGCGGCAGAACGGATAGAGGTAAAGGAGAGATGTAGAGTTCCTTTCTCGATCGGTAAATATCGAGATGAAGTGTACTGCGACATCGTCGATATGGACACTTGTCATTTGCTGTTCGGGCGTCCTTGGCAATTTGATGTAGATGCCCAACATGTAGGGAAGGAGAACAAGTATAGGTTGGAGAAGGAGGGGGTGAAGTATACACTACTGCCATTAATGGATAAGCAACCCAAAATCCAGAAGGCGAAAAGGAAGTCCTTTCTTACGATCACCCAATCAGAAAGAGAGATGACCGAAGACATCAAGGAATCCCGCTTGATGCATGCCTTAGTAGTGAAAAATGCAGGAGAGGACATGAGTAACGTAGAGATTCTGGAAGAAGTGAAGGAATTATTAGATGAATTCAAAGAAGTCATTCCGGAAGACTTACCGGAGGGATTACCTCCCTTGCGGGACATCTAACATCACATTGACTTGGTGCTGGGAGCTAGTCTTCCTAACCTCCCTCACTACCGGATGAGTCCCAAGGAAACGGAGATCTTACAGGAGAAGGTCCAAGACTTGCTTGATAAGGGATTCATTCGAGATAGCTTGAGTCCCTGTGCCGTACCAACACTACTAACGCCTAAGAAAGATGGGAGTTGGAGGATGTGCGTGGATAGCCGAGCGATCAACAAAATCACAATTGGGTATAAATTCCCAATACCTTGCATTGAGGACATGTTGGATCGGCTAAGTGGGGCAGTGGTGTTCTCCAAGATAGACCTTCGAAGCGGGTACCATCAAATTCGGGTCAGACCTGGGGATGAATAGAAGACCGCCTTCAAGACGAAAGAGGGGCTATACGAATGGATGGTCATGCCATTCGGACTCAGCAATGCACCGAGTACCTCCATGCGCGTGATGAACCAAGTACTTAAACCCTTCATAGGCCGATTTGTTGTTGTATATTTTGATGACATATTAATAAATAGCAAGACTCGGGAGGAGCATCTAGTGCACTTGAAAGATGTTTTGAGGGTACTGCAAGGGAACAAACTCTATGCTAATATCAAAAAGTGTGTGTTTCTGTCATCAAAGCTATTATTTTTGGGATTCATAGTGTGTGGCGAAGGAATCATGGTGGATGAGGATAAGGTACGAGCCATTAGAGATTGGCCTACACCCAAGACAATCACCGAGCTGAGGAGTTTCCTAGGGTTAGCAGGATTCTACAAACGTTTTATACGACACTTTAGCACAGTAGAGGCTCCCTTAACCGAATGTTTAAAGAAAGGGCAGTTTCATTGGGACGAGGAAGCTCAGGCGGGATTCACCGTGCTCAAAGAGCGACTATGTAGCGCACCAGTGTTGACCTTACCGGACTTCGACAAATTATTCGAAGTTGATTGTGATGCTAGTGGTGTGGGTATTGGGGCGGTACTCTCTCAAGAGAGGAGGCCTGTTGCATTTTATAGTGAGAAACTCTGTGAGGCCAGGCGGAAATGGTCCACATATGACAAGGAGTTCTACTCCGTGGTCAGGGCCTTGAGAATGTGGGAGCATTATTTAGTGGGCAAGGAGTTCGTACTATACTCTGATTGCGTTGCCTTGAAACACTTGAGCAATCAGACCCGCATATGCAAAGACATGCATGCCTGATGGATACAATTCTTGCAGAAATTTCCGTTTCATTTGATGCATAAATTTGGGGTTCAGAATAAGGTGGCCGACGCACTAAGCCGAAGGGTGGATTTGCTAGTGACTTTGAGAGCTGAAGTAGTGGGATTTGAACAGTTGAAGGAGCTGTATGAAACGGATGGGGATTTTGGAGCTACCTGGAGAAAGTGCACTAATAAGGAACCCAATGACAGTTATTATATCCTAGAGGGTTATTTGATGAGGGAGAACCAACTTTGTATTCCTGCATCCTCCTTGAGAGAGAAGGTGATCCGAGATCTCCATGGAGGGGGATTAGCCGGCCATTTGGGGCGGGACAAAACACTAGCAGCAGTGGCTGCAAGATACTATTGGCCTCAGTTGCGCAGGGATGTCAGTCGGATAGTGCAACGCTGCTACATCTGTCAAACGTCAAAGGGCCACTCTCAGAATACGAGACTATATACTCCCTTACCCGTACCTAAGAATATTTGGGAAGACCTATCCATGGACTTCGTCTTAGGTTTGCCTCGTACCCAACGAGGTGCTGACACTGTTTTTGTAGTTGTGGACAGGTTTTCCAAGATGGCTCACTTCATCCCATGCAAGAAGACGGTAGATGCTCAGAACGTGGCCAGATTATTCTTTAAGGAGGTGGTCCGATTACATGGGGTTCCCAAATCCATCACTTCTGATAGGGACACTCGATTCCTCAGCCACTTCTGGAGAACGATTTCGTACATGTTCAACTCGTCCCTCAACTTCAGCAGCATAGCCCACCCACAAACCGATGGACAAACCGAAGTGACGAACAGGACCCTTGGCAATCTGATAAGAAGTATCTGTGGAGAGAAGCCAAAGCAATGGGACCTGGCATTATCTCAAGCGGAGTTCGCCTACAACAACACGATCCATAAAACTACCGGTAAATCACCTTTCTCAGTGGTTTATACTAAGTCACCTTCTCACGCTCTGGACTTAGTTTCCCTACCCAAAGGTGTAGAAACCAACATAGCAGCAAAGCACCTGGCGTCGGAGATCAAAGAACAAATTGAGAAAGCGAATGAGCGCTACAAGAAGACAGCTGATAGGCATAAGAAGAAGAAGTTGTTTGAGGTGGGAGACCCCGTGATGGTGTTCTTAAGGAAAGAGCGTTTCCCCGTGGGTACATATAGCAAGTGGCAGCCGAAGAAGTATGGGCCCTACAAAATAGTGGCCAAAATCAATGACAACGCCTATGTGGTTGGCCTTCCGGAAAGCATGAGAATCTCCCGGACCTTCAACGTGGCAGATTTATCTTCATTTTACACGGATGACGCACCCCTTTATCCAGAAGCGAACTCGGGGTCGAGTTCTACCTTGGTGGGAGAGAATGATGCGAACATCGTGGAGGGCACAACAGCTTACACGGCCTAAGGGCACGGCTGTGTATAATTTTACCCGGGCCGTGTATCACTTACACGGGCACAGGCACGCCCAGCGACACGACCGTATGCTCCAGTAGAATTCTCACAGAATCATACACGGCCTAAACACACGGCCGTATATGAAACCGTGTACTGTGCTCGTCATATACTCAGAATCCTACACGGCCTAAAGGAACGACCGTGTATTCGACCGTGTACTATGCTTGTCGCATGCCCAGAGACATACACGTCCTAGAGGCACGGCCGTGTATGAGACCGTGTACTATGCGTGTCGCATGCTCAGAAACATACACGACTTAGAGGCACGGCCGTGTATGCAACCGTGTACTATGCGTGTATTTTATTATTTCTTTCTACGTGTACGCTTAGATTTTACCCTTTTAGATATTTTATGGGGACATATAAATACTCTTTTATTAGATAGATTAGGGTTACGTTTTAAAAACTACACTTTGAATATATTCGAGAGAGAGTTATCTCCTTTATTGGTTGTGCGCAACCAGATTTGCATCAAAGATCGTTTCTTTGTTGTGTGAAACCAATCCAATCTCGGATTCATTTCGTTACGCCTTCCGCGCTACATCAGAAGTTAAATAATTGATTTTGTAATGATTTACCCAACTCGTTAACCATGATTTTATTTCTTAATAAAATCGTTACCTTTCCCATCAAATTGAGGGTACCTAAGCAAATCCATGTTTGTCCTTGGTGTAGTTATGTTATTGTTCCGGCTTCCTTCTCGAGAAAAAAACCATAACCTAATATCAAGATTGTTCTCACTCTATTTCTCTCTCATTGAGACATTATCACAAAGAGAGAAAGGATGGGAGATTGTAGAAACCTAGCTTTTCTATTAATCTCTTAAACTTCGAAAATATAATTTTATTTCTTTATAATTTTTAAAAATATACATATTCTCACCAAATTCTTTTTAAATTTCCAAAATATCGTTATATAGAACTTTTAGCAACAAACCTGGAATTTCAGCAAAAAAATTTGAGTATTATTTGTATATTTCTATAAGTTATGAGAGATAAAATCATACTTTTGAAGTTTAGATAAATTATTTATACTTAATCAATCAAGAAGTGTGTATATGTACAATAATCCATTGTTTTTAATGTGAAGATATGCCCAAGTATAAGAGTTATCTATTTAAAACACCATTTCCTTCCATTTTAGAATGAAACTAATAACTGAAAATTGGATATAGGTTGGAATTAGTGTGATAGAAGCTCCTTAAATGGTCTACAAAAACTTTACATGTGATATAGATAAAGCTAATGGTAAGAAAACAAATCAAAAGCAACATATGCTTGTGTTTATTTTGTGGAAAACATTTTTTTGTACTTTTTCAATGGATGTTACAATCAAAGTTTTGTAATTGTAAAGTATCAATAATTGAAAATGATTTAAATAGTAGGTCACTTGTATCAATAAGTAATGATGGATTCTAATTGATAATGAAAGGCACTTTGCTTTTAAGTTGTGACTCCCAATTATAGCAATAAGGTCCCTTTCAAGTTGTTAATCTATAATGATCAATTATGTAATTAAGCTCCTCTTACAAATATAACTACCCTAAATAATATTAATCCCCCTACATATGTCTATATCATGAAAATTAACATTGATCATATTAAAGGTGTGAATAACAATTTGTCTAACCAACATGTGTTCATGTCATTGTTAAATTAATCATAATTCAATCCCATATAAACCTTCCATTAGCCTTTGAAAATTAAGATTTCATTCACAAAAGTATTATTCATTAGATAATAAACTATAAATTATGAACATAATAGTGTGAAAGTTTGTAATTAGTTAAAACATAACATATACAAGAATGATAAGTTATCATCAAATCCTTTAAAATCAATTTAGTTCATAATGAACTCAAGAACAACATGCAAAACACGGAAAAATTAGTGAAAATCTAAACATAAGGAAAAAAAAAGAAAAAAAAAAGCATTTTATGTGTTGTTTTAGACATCCACCTTCTCTAAACTTTCTTGGCATTTCTTAGACTTTGTATGGCCTTAGGATAAGTATGGGGCAAGTAAGGTTTTTGATAAGTGAAAAGAAACATAAAGAATAATTATGTCTTCTATTTTTCCTACATAATAGAGTATACATAGACTTTCTACAAAATGAGGCTTTATTCTAATACCATTATACTTTATCAAGACAAATTCAAGTAAACACTATGGTAACTGAAAGTAAGATTTTATTCAAACAACCTAATTTTTGTTTGATTAAAGCTCAATGGCATGCCCCACTGTAAGGGCCTCTCATGATAACCCACCACAATCACTTAACTCCTTATTAAGCAACCGCGAAGTGTCTCCTCACCAATAATGACCTGATTGTTAGAGTAATAATATTCCTTGCTCATAAGATAATTAATTACACAAAAGTATCGATAGACCTCAGATGGGTCCCATTACACTACTATAGGTACACGTAAGATCAAATTAAATTGGTCTATTACATTCTCATTAATTACAAAAAGTCTATTCTAATGATGTTTATCTCTATCTAGGCCTCACACCCTTTTCACGACCATGTCAACCAGTGATGCCATGTTTACTCACCTTAGTTCGTCAGTTCATCAGAAAGTTTAAGTAGTCTCTACCTACAAGACAAAATCTATAGGAGGGTAAGCCAAAGCTTAGTGAGATAAGGTGCAATCTTTTAGTGTTGCAATACACACAACAAAATTTAATCAAGTTATCAAACAAGTGCTATGCATGAACAAACATATGAATGCAGCATCTCACGTAGTCTTCTAGTAACTGACGTGAAGTCTAGGGTTTACACCCACAACAAAATTTAATCAAGTTATCAAACAAGTGCTATGCATGAACAAACATATGAATGCAGCATCTCACGTAGTCTTCTGGTAACTGACGTGAAGTCTAGGGTTTACACCCCCCTTGACCTTGGGTTAAGGATTTCGAAGCCACCACTAGAGCTCAGGTCTTACTCATATCTTTATTATTCTTATCACTTAATTAAGTTGTATCTTAGCTTTAATGTTTTAGGCTTAGGTGCCTCAATATATCGAGCATCTACACCCTTAAGAGACAAGTCGAACTCGGAACCGTTAAGATGAGACAATCCCCTAATCACTTAATTCGCACTTGGCGAAATAGTTATTTTCTTGATCACTTTCAGCACATCCTATAGCAGTGATGGCCTTCAATCTCATGCACATGTCTCGTGGAAATGCATGTCAAGTTTTTAATTAGATCCCATAATTAATTAAAGTTTTGAGAGTGATCATACCATCAAATATAAGTGCAATTATTAGTCATGTGAGCAATCAATCACTATACACGAAACCATTCTAAGAGCAAGGCATAAGTTAACACAAACAAAAAGACATCACATATACAATAGACATGATATATATATAGATAAGTGATAAATCTATTTTAACTCTTATAATTGGAGATGATTAAGTCAATTTTTGAGATAATTGGGCGTGAAAATATAAGATTATGATGCTTAATTGATTTATATTTCATGTTCAGGTGTGGAAAAGGAGGATTTGATGAAAAGTATTTAAATTCAAGACAAATTGGAGATAAAATCAAGTAAAAAGGAAATGCTTTGAAGTTAAAGGAAGTCACACGGTTTTATGAACGACCGTGTGAAGGAATCAGGAGACTACACGGTTCGGATCTACGCTCGTGTATCCGACCGTGTATCGGCGTGGAAGAAGAGTTTTCAGGACAGACTAGTACAAGGTTGGAATACACACCCGTGTAACCCAACCGTGCATAAGAACACATTGAGGAGGACACACGGTTGAGTTACATACCCGTGTAATCAACCGTGTACGAAGAACAAAGAAGACAGAGGAATACACGGCTATTACAAACGGCCGTATGGGATGTACAAGCCCAGAGTTCACTGATTTAGAGAGATACACGGTTTATCTACACGCCCGTGTAGTATAACCATGTATCTATCGAAGGAAAGATATCTTCAAATCGATTTTAAATCTTTCGTCCATATTTGAAGGATATCTCCTACACGCCAGAGAGGAAGCTACCCTAGGTATAAATAGTCGTCTTTGAAGAGAGAGAAAGGGGAAAAGGGAGAGAGGACGAAAGAGGGCACCAGAGAGGAGGCCAAGAGGCCGAGGAGGCCGAAGGGACGGAAAAGAGAAGATGAAGGGATGAGAAAGGAAGAAGACGACACCGAAGGGCTCATGCACAGGGGTTTTCTCTTTCTTTTTCATTCTATTCATTGAGTTGTGTCTTGAAAATCCTTAGTGGCTAGTTGTTTCATACCCGAGCCTTATGAATTCTAATTGTCATGTAATATGGGATTGATTGCATAGTTAGCGAATAGTGGAATTTTCTGAATTTATTCATGTTGTTCATGTAGTGTTGCTAATTTGATGTATGGCCAACATTGAGTTTTCATTGATTTCATAGAAGATGATTGGGAAATCTCTTGTTTGAATAGATCTTACGTGAATAAAGGAATTCGTATGTAATCTAGGGATAGAGAACGTGAATTTTCCGTATTAGGTTAAATTAGATAATTTGATCTAATTGAGGGTTCAAGAGTGTTAATGCAATTCTAATCGGTTTTTTATAGAAGATGGATCTTTATCAAAGTGATTAGGGTTAGGAGCTAATGATTCTGGGAAGAACATTAGCTTAATGTTAGATACTCCGCGGTTTAGAGATAACCATTGCTCGTTAACTAATTTATTGAAAGGGTAAAGTTACATGACAATTAGAGGAGTAGTAAAGGGTAGGGTATGTTCTTAGTTATCAAATTAATAATCAAGTTATAGTGTTATTTTTAATTGCTATAGGTTTTGTTAAGTATTCTTAATTTAATCTAAAACCTCTCGAATTTGTGCGGTTAGATAGTTGGTTTAGAGTTAGTATTAGTACTTGCCGATCATTGAGGAGACGATACTCGAACTCAACTCTATACTATTACAATCGATAGGTGCACTTGCGTACTTGATCGTAACAAAGAGTTGTAGAAAGGGATTTTTTAAATTTGTGTGATTGCGATCTCGCCAACAAGTTTTTGGCGCCGTTGCCGGGGATCGGCGATATTAAGAAAGCTCAATGCTGACTACTCTAACCAATGCATTTATTTAGGTAAGTTTTTCTTTCTTTAATGAATTGGAATTACTCTTTATTTCATTTCAGAGATTCTGTTAGATGGATGAAGTACATGACTTTAGTTACGAAGAGGTCAGGGATACTATATGTTAGGATTTCTTTTCAAGAACTCATGGTCCTATGCACATGAATGCTATTAATTGGAGTGCTTATGCAAAAGTGGATGCTAGATGCGCGATTTTGATATCGATTCAGGGGAGTTTCAGTTTTCTTTCTCTTTTTTTTTCCTTGTTTCTATTTTCTTTCCTCAGTGTACTTTGTGGGTAGACATTGGGGACACTGTCTAATTTTAAGTGTGGGAAAGAGAATAGAAAGAACATAAAGATATCACAAGAGCAATGAACCTATGGACTTTTAAATGCTAAATTTCCCTTGTTTAAGTAACATTTGGAAGCTTAATGATGATGAGAAATAGTTGCTCAGGAAACATAAAATTCCACTTGTATAGGCAGCTATTTCATGGAAAATTTTTCGAATTTTGCATTATTCTCTTATTTTGTATTCTCTTTACCTTTTTAGAGTTATAGTATGGTATCCATGTGAGGGAGACTTACTTGTTATTTAGGCTTTCATTTCAGAATTAAGATTTGATTTTGTGATCTTGAATGAAGGAACAAGTGATACTTATAGCTTGGTGACTTTCCCCTACAAAAATAATGGAATAGAACACAAATTGGGAGTAATTTGATGGAAAAAAAATGATGAACAATAACAAATAGTTCAGAAGTGGATCTCATTGACTCGAGTAATTAAGTCCGAGGGGTGCCCTTTCTGGGGAATAACATCTATTGACTTGGGTGATGAACTCGGGATCATTGGCTGAAAGCTCGCTACAAGGGTTATGAGTAAAATCCGAGAAAACTGAACTAAATGAGGCTTTAAATTAGAATATTTGGATTCGAGTGGTAGAAGTTCGAAAGGGTATCTTAAAACCTAGTAGCCTAAGATCGTCTGATCTAGGACTTACTGGCCAAGGAAACCGCTCTTATTCACTAAAAAAAAAAAAAAGGAATTGATTAGTTAATTCAACTCGAACAAGTAAATTCGAGGGATGCCCTCTATGCTTGAGGGGATAACATCTGTTACCTTGGGTGATGAACCCGGGATTATCGATTAAAAGTTCGTTACATGGGTTAATTGACTAAGAAAAGGTACTAAAAGGTTGAACTCCCAATCCAAAAAGGGGAAAAAGATCCAGGAAATAAGTGGATGTATATGCCTAAGTTCTATGATTGTAAGTCTGATCTTAACCCTGAGATTTTTGGTTAAATGATAAAGGGTAAAACTTTCACTTACCTGGATTAATACTGGAAATCTAGTATTGGTATTTTGAATACAAGTGCTTAATAAGATTGAGTGATAAGAAAGTTATCCTGGTATAAAGTGGGGTTAATGATTGAATTTCTTCCTGAGTTTTAAGAATTCTGAGAATTGAGACTTCCATATGTGTAATTTGCTTGAGGACAAGCAAATGCTTACGTGCGGGGAAATTTGATAAATCTATTTTAACTCTTATAATTGGAGATGATTAAGTCAATTTTTGAGATAATTGGGCGTGAAAATATAAGATTATGATGCTTAATTGATTTATATTTCATGTTCAGGTGTGGAAAAGGAGGATTTGATGAAAAGTATTTAAATTCAAGACGAATTGGAGATAAAAGCAAGTAAAAAGGGAATGCTTTGAAGTTAAAGGAAGTTACACGGTTTTATAAACGACCGTGTGAAGGAATCAGGAGACTACACGGTTCGGATACACACCTGTGTATCCGACCGTGTATCAGCGTGGAAGAAGAGTTTTCAGGACAGACCAGTACACGGTTAGAATACACACCCGTGTAACCCAACCGTGCATAAGAACACATTGAGGAGGACACACGGTTGAGTTACACACCCGTGTAATCAACCGTGTACGAAGAACAAAGAAGACAGAGGAATACACGGCTATTACAAACGGTCGTGTGGGATATACACGCCCAGAGTTCACTGATTTAGAGAGATACACGGTTTATCTACACGCCCGTGTAGTATGACCGTGTGTCTATCGAAGGAAAGATATCTTCAAATCGATTTTAAATCTTTCGTCCATATTTGAAGGATATCTCCTACACGCCAGAGAAGAAGCTACCCTAGGTATAAATAGTCGTCTTTGAAGAGAGAGAAAGGGGAAAAAGGAGAGAGGACGAAAGAGGGCAGGCCAAGAGGCCGAAAGGCCGAGGAGGCCGAAGGGACGGAAAAGAGAAGATGAAGGGATGAGAAAGGAAGAAGACGACACCGAAGGGCTCATGCACAAGGGTTTTCTCTTTCTTTTTCATTCTATTCATTGAGTTGTATCTTGAAAATCCTTAGTGGCTAGTTGTTTCATACCCGAACCTTATGAATTCTAATTGTCATGTAATATGGGATTGATTGCATAGTTAGCGAATAGTGGAATTTTCTGAATTTATTCATGTTGTTCATGTAGTGTTGCTAATTTGATGTATGGCCAACATTGAGTTTGCATTGATTTCTTAGAAGATGATTAGGAAATCTCTTGTTTGAATAGATCTTACGTGAATAAAGGAATTCGTATGTAATCTAGGGATAGAGAACGTGAATTTTCCGTATTAGGTTAAATTAGATAATTTGATCTAATTGAGGGTTCAAGAGTGTTAATGCAATTCTAATCGGTTTTTGATAGAAAAGGGATCTTTATCAAAGCGATTAGGGTTAGGAGCTAATGATTTTGGGAAGAACATTAGCTTAGTGTTAGATACTCCGCGGTTTAGAGATAACCATTGCTCGTTAACTAATTTATTGAAAGGGTAAAGTTACATGACAATTAGAGGAGTAGTAAAGGGTAGGGTATGTTCTTAGTTATCAAATTAATAATCAAGTTATAGTGTTATTTTTAATTGCT
This sequence comes from Laguncularia racemosa, assembly GCA_037954665.1. Taxonomy (NCBI): domain Eukaryota; kingdom Viridiplantae; phylum Streptophyta; class Magnoliopsida; order Myrtales; family Combretaceae; genus Laguncularia; species Laguncularia racemosa. The sequence continues at coordinate 1,042,107 of JBBMOL010000060.1, read as the reverse complement.
ATAGGTTTTGTTAAGTATTCTTAATTTAATCTGAAACCTCTCGAATTTGTGCGGTTAGATAGTTGGTTTAGAGTTAGTATTAGTTCTTGCCGATCCTTGAGGAGACGATACCCGAACTCAACTTTATACTATTACAATCGATAGGTGCACTTGCCTACTTGATCGTAACAGAGAGTCGTAGAAAGGGATTTTTTTAATTTGTGTGATTGCGATCTCCAACAATAAGTAAGGGAGTACTAATACAACTTTTATCATTGCACTCTTCATTTCCCGTTCCTTCTCTATACTTACATTCATGACTAGAACTCCATGTATTATCCTGAAATATGCTTATCTCAGTACCATAGGGGTATAGTTGTTGATCATGATTCACATTCCTACTATGGCATATCATCTTAGAAGGATTTATGCATGTTGTAATTAAGATCACGTAATACCACTCTTCCTATCTCATGTCTATATACCCATAACATACGTCACATGCATCCTCTTATCTTTCCACCTCACTTGGACACCACACACATACGTATATATATATATAAGGACTTAGATCATTAAAGCCTATAATTTCTCTTCCATAATTTGTAATGCACATCTATGCATGTCTACATTCTTTACACCATCCACCACGTTCTACAACGATACACATGCCATTGTATATTTCATTCCTACCATTAGTAAAATCGTACATACACACATCATGGGATAGATTTAATACCTACATGCTCCCACATATTATCCCGTATCCTCATTCATGGATTCCATTCATCCTTCTTCCAATTTCTCAACACACAAACCCATGACCAATCCATCATCAACATAATCTCCACTATCATCTTCTTTATGTAGCCACATAGTCGAGTTGAATTTCCATTTCCTACTGCTTCCTCCTACATATAAACATATGACTACATAACATTCTCGCTAACTTCCCAATCCAACAATGCGCATATGAAGTACTTTCCTAGTAGTATTAAGGATAGGAAGGATGCAAAATATTATAATTGACAACAAGGAAGCCAAACTATAGAAGCATATGAAGTGGAGTTGAACCACTTTGTTAAGTTCTTACCTAAAGTTATTATATTTGTGAGAGGATTAGAGCCTAACCTCTAGCATAAAGTAGGAGCCTTTTAACTAACCACTTATGCAAAGGTTGTTGAGAAGGCAAAATTCCTAGAGCAAAGTAAGAGGAGAGTAGAGGAACAGCTACACTGCAGGTCGGGAATTGCCTTGGGGAAAAAGCTTGTCTCATGTATACCTATGCAGATAAAAGAAAGAAGCCAACAGTGTATCAAGCCAAACCTATGGCTTATGCATTTAGACCTCTTTAGACTAGGCCGATACCTTTAGCATTACCTCCACCACCATAGGTAGGACCAGAGAGGAGATGTCCTTGGTGTTTAAGACCACATGCAATTCAACAATGTAGTTGGTGCGAAGGGGCATGTTTCTCCTATGGTAAAACAAGACACCCTAATAGGAATTGCATAGAAAAATCCATCCCTCAAACCTTTTGCTATACTTGTAAGCAAAGGGAGCACAAGTCACTTGGATGTGGTGCCTCCCATAACTAGTCGACTACACCTCAACAATTCCCAACATAGAAACCAGTAAGACCTACACCCAAAAGGATCAATAGGTAGACCTCAATACTCAAGACTAAGATAGAGGGCATGCAGTCGAGTATTTGCATTACAACAACAGTAGTAGCAAGACGCTCCAAATTAAGATACCATTATAGATACATTGCTTATTAACTCAAATACCACCTATGCGTTATTTGATACGAGTGCCACGCATTCCTACATATCACCTATTTTCATGCATGTATGTAGGTTGACACTTAAGTTCTTGAGTGATGCTATGGTTGTGAATACTCCTTTTAGGGGTGAATTAGTTGTTTAAGTACTATGCCACTATAAATTGTCACAATCTAGTGGTTTATTTTAATTTCCCTTATGAAGTTCAAATTGTATTTAAGTTAGATGTATAAAGGCCTACAACTCTTCCTACATATGAATTGTGGGATAAAGATCAATTATCGGCATTGTCAGTGAAGACAAGACAAGCCATGAAATTAGAAGAGGTATATGTTGTGAAAAAGTATGCAGATGTCTTTCTAGAAAATCTGCTAGGCTTATTGCTAGTGAGAAAGATAGAATTCTACATTGATTTGGTACCAGGAACAGCACCAATATTTAAGGAACCTTATGGAATGGTACCCATTAAATTGTCCCAATTGAAGACTCGATTTCAAGAGTTGTAAGACAATGGGTTTATTAGGCCAAGTGTCTCACCATGGGGTGCTTCGGTATCATTTGTTAAGAAGAAGGATGGGGGCATGATACTATGTACAAACTACAAGACGTTGAATGAGTCATGATACCAAGAACTGTGATAGAAGTTAGGAGTTTCTTGAGATTATCTAGCTATTACAGATGCTTAGTAAAAGGATTTTCTTAGCTACTAAGTCTCTTGACACATTTAACAAAGAAGTAGGTCAAAATTGTGTGGAGTGATAAATGTAAAAACAACTTCAAAACACTAAAGGAGAAATTAATGATAGCTCTTATATTAACCCTACCCAAGATAGGGGAAGAATTTAAAGTGTTTAGTGATACATCAATTCAAAGCTTGGGATGCGTGCTTATGAAAAACAAGAGAGTCATAGCATATGCCTTTCGTTAGTTGAAACCGTATGAGAGAAACTACCCCACACATAATCTAAAGTTAGTGGTTGTGATCTTAGCTTTGAAATGGTTGAGACATTATCTGTATGGTGAAAAGTGCAAACTTTTCACATACCATAAGAGCTTGAAGCATTTACTCACATATAAAGACTTGAATATGAAGCAAAGGATATGGTTGGAATTAATGAATGACTATGGTGGAGAGATCCATTCTTACCTTAGAAAGCAAATGTTGTAGCAGATGCTCTAAATTGAAAAAAAAAAATTAATATAGCAACTCTAGTCACATCTCAAAGACCAATATTGGTAGACATGTACAAATTTAAATTGGAGATGGTGACATAAGAAGTAGGAAACAGGTTAGCTACTCTTAATATTCAACCAAGTATAATTAATCAAATTAAGACTACATAAATTAGAGGTCCTGAAATTCAAAAGATCATAAGCAAAATAGAACAGGGTGAAGCCACAAAATTTCATGTAGATGCTGAAGGAGTAGTTAAATATCGCACGAGATGGTGTACTCCAGATGACATGTAATTAAACAAAGAGATTATGAACGAAACCCGTTACTTAATACATACAATAAATCTTAGAAGTATCAAAATGTACAGACCTAAAGAGTCATTATTGGTAGAGAAATATGAAGTGAGAGATAGCGGAATTTGTATCTCGATGCCTGATATGCCAACAAACCAAGATTAAACACCAAAAACCAACTGGTGAGTTACAACCACTTCCTATACTTAAATGGAATTGGAAACATATAATTATAGATTTCGTAACAGCCCTCCTAAGGACTAAGGAGAAATATGACATAATCTAGTCAATTGTAGATAGAATGACCAATTCCACCCATTTACTACCAATTAAGGTAGACTACAAATTGGAGAATCCTGATCAATTGTACATCAAGGAGATTGTTAAATTACGTAGTGTACTAGCCACTATCACATGAGATAGAGATACTTGGTTTGTGAGCAGGTTTTGGAAAAGTTTACATTAGGCTTTAGGTACTAAATTATAATTTAGTACAACATTTCATCCTTAGATAGATGGGCAGTTTAAGAGAACCATCCAAATTCTGAAAGACTTATTGCGAGCTTGTGCTTTAGACCATAGGGGTAATTGGAGTGATCATCTACCCTTGATGGAATTCGCATATAACAACAATCTCGATGTCTGACATGCCAACAAATCAAGATTAAACACTAAAGACCAACTAGTGAGTTACACCCACTTCCTATACCTAAATGGAAGTGGAAACATATAACTATAGATTTCGTAATAGCCCTTCTAAGGACTAGGGAGAAATATGACACAATTTAGGTAATTGTAGATAGAATGACCAATTCCGCCCATTTCCTATCAATTAAGGTAGACTACAAATTAGAGAATCTCGGTCAACTGTACATCAAGGAGATTGTTAAATTATGTGGTGTACTAGCTACTATCACATCTGATAGAGATACTTGGTTTGTGAGCAGGTTCTAGAAAAGTCTACATTAGGCTTTAGGTACTAAATTACAATTTAGTATAGCATTTCAACCTCAGACAGATGGGCAGTTTAAGAGAACCATCCAAATTCTGAAAGACTTATTGCAAGCTTGTGCTTTGGACCATAGGGGTAATTGGAGTGATCATCTAGCCTTAGTGGAATTCGCATATAACAACAATTATCAGGTTATTGATAGCTCCATATGAAGTACTATGTGGCAAGAAAAGAAAATCTCCCTTACATTGGGATGAAGTGAGAGAAAGATAAATAATGGGGCTAGAGATAGTGCAAGAAGCAGTAGACAAGGTTAGAGTGATAAGGTAGTAGATTTTGTTACCCCAAAGTTACTAGAAGAATTATGTAAATAAATCGCAATGCCCCTTGTAATTTCAAGTGGGGGGTAAGATTCTATTGAAGATATCTCGAACTAAATGGGTAATAAGATTTTCCTTAAGAGGGAAGCCAAATCCAAGATATGTGGGTCTGTTTAAGATTCTAGAAAGAGTTGGTAATATTGCTTACAAGTTGGCTCTACCACCAAATCTAGCTAGGGTACCTGATGTGTTTCATGTATCAATGTTAAGGAAATTTTTACCAAACCCAAACCAAGTAATGTCCTTAGTACCTTGGAAGATACAACCAAATTTATCATCCATTGAAAGACCTATGAGAATAGTTGATACTGAGGAGTAACTATTAAGAATGAGAGTAATTCCCTAGGTCAGGGTATAGTGGACGAATCGAATAGAACGGGAAGTGATGTGGGAATTAGAAGAAGAAATGAGAAGGAAGCATCTAAAACTCTTTCTAATTCTAGATAACTTTTAAGGACAAAAGTTTTTATAAGAGGGGGAGAATGTAAACACACATACAAAAATATATAAATGAATGTTTATTCATACTTTAGCATAAGGGTAAATATATAAATACTTAAAAGTTATGGGGGCAATTTACACTTTTCCCAGCTAAGGTATATAAGTTGCACTAACCAAGGGTTTCTCCCTTTTTCCTCATTTGTGCAATTATAACCAAAAACCTCAGAGAGCTTCTAGAGACCAATAGGTGACCTAAAGAATCACAATGAAAGTGATCCCTTTCTAATAGGTAAGGATTCTAATCATCAACGTATTTATTCTCTAATGATAATTTTAGAATCTAATTAAATTGGTAGTATGTTAACAAAAATTGGAACAAGGAACATATTAGAACAAGTGTAGAATCAAGAGAAGTGTGGATTCCAATCACAAACTTAAATCAAGTAAGTACACAAGACTCCAATTATGCATAGAATTAGTAAATACCTTGATTAATTAGGCTTAAAATCATAAAAATTAAGCTTAGGAACAAATTTGGAAAAAAAACGGAATCAAGGTTCATGATAAACAATGTGTACACAGTCAAACACACACATGTGTACCTACTGGTATAGAAACACGAGTGTATATAGTAAGGTATGCAAACAAAGGATAATCTTATGTACTTGAGTGTGTTAAAATTACAAAATCCATAGAAAGGTACACAGTTAGACATATGACCGTATACCTGAGCATGATGAATTAGCATTTTGCTTAAAAAAGGTACATAACTAGATACATAACCATGTACTTGAGTATGCTGAAATCACTTTTTACATAGAAAGATACATGGTTACTAGCACGACTATGCTCTAGCCCATGTTCCTTTGCACAGTCTCTTACATAATTGTGTTGTCACAAAACACTTATACTTTAATTCTATTTTGTATTTTCATGATTCTAAACTATGATAGATGCTTGATAAGATCTCATGGAAGGGAATTATACAATTAAAGCAAACCTAATTAATTAGTAAACATAGATTATAAAACTAAATTAGTTTTTTTTTTTTATAATTTATAGGCTTATATCCCATTCCTAGAGATACAAGAGATCATAGTAAAAACACTCTTCTAAATATGTGTTTACCATGTTTTGTTACTTGTGATTGTTAACTTAGTAATCAAATAAATTTAATTAAATATTGAAGTTACTTATATATGTTGCTTATGCTTAGCTCGACCTAGGAGCCTACAGTGGCAAATCCCTAGGGGGCACCCCGATCATTGATATACCGTGTTGATTCTAGTAGAGCCATATATCAAAATAATCTAAGGCAGATTAAGGTTAGATAGGGCCCATATTGGCAGTTCCTATTTAAGGTTATATATGTGTAAATACTGTACGTATATCAAGATCATGAGTACCCCTATACTGCATGTTGATTAATTGAAAATAAGTAAATCAATGACTTCATCTGTATAACTATTGCATTTATGCATGTTGATATCGTCGGCTGTGTGACATGCGCATGCCCATGTAGTTCTCACATACTAGATGTCGAGTCTAATTTTTGAATTCCCATTCCTAATCCGATCTATACTAGACCATATGCCCATCTAATATAGATCCTCGACTTGAGTTAGGAACTTCGTTGAATTTTGGAGTCGCCACCCAACTGTTGTTGGGAAAGATTAAATTAAGACTAAATGAGCGGATTAGTTTTAATTTGGACCACTAGTCGTCGTGATTTCCTCTTCTCGTTTTTGTGAAAAGAGGAAAAGGGAAAACCAGAGTTTCTAAGTCCGGAGGCTAACCTATTAAAACCTTACGATTACCACATAATCTCCTGAAATTGTCTCTATCTAGAAATGTCTTTTATTTTGTTTCTATTGCTTTTTATTATGTTCTTGAATGATTTATTTGAAAAATGAATTTTTATTTCATTTTATGGTTGCCCCAAATAGGTGCCTACGTACCTGCTATTCAAGATCAAACAAGTCGTAGTTCGCTTTTTCTGAAAACTTTTAGTGTGTTTCTGAATTTTAATTTTGAAATCTCTTTTGATTTAAGTTTTTATCATTTTGGGATTTTTCTAAAAAAATTTAAGCCTAAACTTTAATTTGATTTTTGAAAAGGATTTTTTAGGAAAAACATCAATTTTGGATTTATTTAGAGAAAATGATTTTTCTAAGTGCTAAAACTCATTTTTTCTATTTTTTTTATAATTTTTGAAATTTTTTTATTAATTTTTATGATTTTTTTCGTTATTTTATGATTTTTTATGATTTTTATTATTCTTCCACAGTCTTCTATAATGTTTCTAAGTTTTCACGATTTTTATTATTTTATTATTTTTTTCTTATGATTTTTATAATTTTTGGGAATTTTTGTTAAAAATTTTATCTTAGGTTATTATCTATCCTATTTTAAAATCTAAAATTTAATTATTATTTTTCTAATATTTTTTTGTTATTTTTCTAATATTTTTATTATTTATTTATTTTTATTACTATTTTTTATTATTAAATCTTAAAAAAAATCTAATTTCTAACATTTCTATTTATTGAAATATAAATGAAATACAAATAAATAAATAAATAAATAACAAACAAAATAATAATTAAATAACAAAACAAGAAATCAAATCGAATTAAAAAAATACAATAAATAATAAAATAAATAAAAATAAATCGAAAAAATCTGGAAAATCCGACTTACCTGGATCCGGGTCGGTATGCGGGTCGGGTCGGTCGGGTCAAAGCGGGTCGAGTTAGATCGGTCAGCTATGGCGGCGGTTGTTGCTCATTAATGGCGTTCCGATGGTTGTTTGCGGCGGGTAAGGTGTCGAATCCTATGTTATCGAGGGTGGTGAATCCAATGGTGGTGGTGGTTTGCTCCAGAAACGCCTCCTGGTGGTGGCTCAGCTCCGATCGACGGTCGCGGCTTCAAACTCCTCTGGGGCTTTCCGATTCACTCCTTTCTCTTACTTTTTTTCCGTGATTTGGCTTCCTCCCCTCCTCCTCTATTTATAAGCGCTTGAAATCGAGCTGGATAAGCTCGAATTTCCTCCAATCGAAGCAAATCGGATCGATGGTTAAACGAACCAACTCCGATTCGTGTAAATCCTTTGATTTTTTGAGATTTGATACCATTTGGATGATGTTTATCTCAATTATGTTGAATATCTGTTGGATTTGTGCAAAAAAATCGAATTGAAACGGCCGAAATTCGAATTTTTCTCCTCGCCGGCGATCTTGAACCGAGGTTGATGACGATCACGCGCCCGGTACGTGCGTTCCCTCCAGCCAATCAGATGTTGCCACGTGTCTTGGGTAAATGAAAAAAAATCGTAAAACGCGGAAACTGCTTCCCCCGCATTTCGAACCCACGACCTCACACTCGCACGCACCCACTTAGCCACGGCTCGGACCAGCTGAGCTAGCCCATTTTCCTAATTTTGTTTATTTCGCAAATTGCATATATGCAATGCGAATTTTTTATTTTTTTGTATTTTTTGGAATTTCAAAAATTTTTAAAAATTATTTAATCCTTATTATTTCTATTTCTGAAATCATTTTTCAAAATTGATGTGTTTTCCTATTTATTTTTATTTTTTGTATATTTTATTATTTTTGCTAAATTAGAGAAAAATTGGAAAATTTTGAAAATTGATTATTATTGATTATTATTTATTCCTAGGGCAAAAATGGGATGTTTACAGCTGCCCCTCTTTGTTGTAAAGTTTGAAAAACTTGACTACAAAGATAAGAAAGACACCATTTTCGACCTCTTAAATAGATAACGCCTTGGTTTGGCTGGTTACCTATAATTTTTTTTTTGTAGGAAAATGCCCCAAGAGCTAATAATCCCATTATTTAAAATGGTCCTAACAATTTGGAGTAATGTTCCCTCCCTAAAAGTGCTTCATGGGCTGACTAATTGGCGATAAGAAACATCTTAAGCATTGTTTAGAAGAAATGATGATAGGAAGCGTCTTATCAGACTAGCGACCTTGAAAAGGGGATTATCTTAGGAAGCGCCCTTATGAGCTGGCTACCTATGAATAGAAGTATCTGGTTAGACTAGCAACTGTTTGAAAAAAAAAATACCTCCGAAAAGTGCTCCATTGAGCTGACTAATCGGGAGAGTCTAGGAAAGTGCCCCTCATGGGTTGACTAACCTTTGATAGAATTATCTCAAAAAGTGCCCCCTATAGGTTGACCTTGAGAATAGATTTTTAGGAAAGTGCCCCCTATAGGCTGACCTTGAGAACAAATGTTTTAGGAAAGTGCCCCCTATGGGCTGACTAACCTATTGAAGAGATGTCTCAAAAAGTGCCCCCTATGGGCTAACCATGAGAACAAATGTTTTAGGAAAGTGTCCCTATGGGCTGACCAACCTATTGAAGAGATGTCTCAAAAAGTGCCCCCTATGGGCTAACCATGAGAACCAATGTTTTAGGAAAGTGCCCCCTATGGGCTGACTAACCTATTGAAGAGATGTCTCAAAAAGTGCCCCCTATGGGCTGACTATGAGAACAAATGTTTTAGGAAAGTGCCCTCTATGGGCTGACTAACCTATTGAAGGGATGTCTCAAAAAGTGCCCCCTATGGGCTAACCATGAGAACCAATGTTTTAGGAAAGTTCCCCCTATGGGCTGACTAACCTATTGAAGGGATGTCTCAAAAAGTGCCCCTTGTTATCTGGATCATAGATGCTAGCGTGGCTAGTGCATCTGCAAACTGATTCTGAGTTCTCGGGATATATGTGAAAGTGATTGCCTTAAATTCTTCTATCAGCTCTGTCAAATGTTGATGATATGGTACAAGCTTGGGGTCTTTAGTCTTATATTCCCCTCTTGTTTGTAATATGATGAGCGACGAATCCCCATATACTTCTAATTCACGGATTTCCATTTGGCAGGCCATTTTGAGGCCGAGAATACATACTTCATATTCCGCGATGTTATTGGTATAGGGAAATGTAAGTCTTGTTGCCGCAGGGAATTGAGTGCCGTCTGGGGATATCAACACTGCCCCAACCCCACAACCAAATACGTTGGCGGCTCTATCGAAAAACAATTTCCACTTAGCATTCTGCTCTATCCCAAAGTCTTCTACTGGTATATCTTCCACCGTTAATATGTTTTCGTTTGGGAATTGGGCTTGTAGTTCTTGGGAATCTGTCTCAATAGGGTGTTCTGCCAATTGGTCGGCTAAGGCTTGCCCTTTCATCGAGTTCTGATTTATGTATGCAATGTCAAACTCGGATAGGAGCATTTGCCATTTAGAGATTCTCCCTATCAAAGCTGGTTTCTCTGCCAAGTATTTCAAGGGATCATGTCTCGTCAGCAGCTCAATATGGTAGTAAAGGGTGTATTGCCTTAGTCGGTACATGACCCAAATTAGAGCACAACAAGTTTTCTCCACCTCTGAGTACCTCTGTTCCCCACCTGTGAATTTTTTGCTCAGATAATATATGGAACGCTCTCTTCCCTCATCATCTTTCTGCCCCAACACACATCCCATGGATTCGAGGAGTATAGTGAGGTATAAGAATAAGGGCTTTCCTTGCTTCGGGACTATCAAGACCGGAGGTTTTATAAGATAGTCTTTGATCGTCCTGAATGCTTCTTCACATTCGTCGTCCCATTCTATTATGGCATTCTTCTTCAATAGATGGAATAGTGGCCGGAACTTATCGGTGAGCTGTGAGATAAAACAAGCTATATAATTTAATCCTCCCAGCAAGCTTCTTACTTCTTTAATGGAGCGTGGGGAAGGTAACTCTAATATAGACTTTACCTTGTCATGGTCAATTTTAATGCCTTCCCGGCTTATGACAAACCCTAACAATTTCCCCGTTGTGACCCCGAAAGTACATTTCTCTCGGTTTAACTTGAGCTGGAATTTTCTCATTCGTCTAAACAATTTCCTCAGGATATCTATATGGCTTTCTCCTTCTTAGGATTTGGCTTTCATGTCGTCGACATATACTTCAACCTCTCGATGCATCATGACGTGAAGTATTGCGACCATGGCTCTCTGATACGTTGCCCCGACGTTTTTCAACCCGAAGGGCATGACTTTGTAACAGAAAGTTCCCCATGTTGTGATAAAAGTCATTTTGGTTTTATCCTCTTCAGCCATTTTTATTTGATTATATCATGAGAAACCATCCATGAATGAGAAAAGATGGTTTCCCGCAGTGTTATCCACTAGAACATCAATATGAGGTAGGGGGAAGTTATCCTTTTGCGTAGCTTGGTTTAAGTCTCGGAAGTCTACGCATACGCATACCTTTCCATTCTTTTTCATAACAGGGGCTATATTTGCTACCCATTCTAGGTAATCGGACACTTCGATGAACCCTACTTCTAGCAGTTTCTTGACTTCTTCCTTAATCTTTAGTAAGATGTCAGGCCTAAATCTTCTCAGTTTTTGTTTTTTAGGTTTGACATCCTCCCTTGTGGGAAGCCTATGAACTACTATTGATTGGTCTAGTCCTGGCATGTCACCATATGACCAGGCAAACACATCTACATATTCTATTAATACCTCGATTATCTCACTTTTTTGCTCGGCACTCATACTGGTCCCGATTTTGAGGTTTTTAGGGTTTTCCATGCCTCCTAAATTTACTGTATCCACAGGCTCGTCGATCGAAATTTCGCTTTGTTCATGTTTTTGCCAATTTTCTTGTATTATTTCGTTGTCAAGGATATCGTCTTCAACAACTGACCCAGCAGCATTGGAAACGATATCGACATTTTTACTTTCTACCTGCGCGAAATATCCCTGATGTTCGATGGTAGGAGATCTAGCGCTATTGATAGGATAACAAAACCAATTGTTCAGAGCTAGATGCTGGTTGGACGTGCGGGGGGTTGGTTTCCCTTTGCTGGCGTCACGTTCGTTTATCCGACGCTCTTGAACGATATTTGCCTTTCGAAAAGACTGTTGTAGAGGTGGGATTCACATCTGGGTGTCAATCGGCTTCCCTTTCATTCTGTCTTTGACACCTCTTGCTTACGCTTCTTCTTCGGGTGTAGGAACGTACCCTAGTCCAAACGTTCCTTGCTGCCCCTCTTTAAACTGATGGCCCTCCTTGCTGGTCACCACGTTCACTTCATTGAAAATTTGTAGTCCTAGGTCTTCTGAACCTTCTTCCCCAATATATGGTACGGCAGTCTCTTTATATATGGCGTAATCCTGCTCGCCCAATACAGTGACTATTTGCCTGTTTGCAATGAATTTGACCCTTTGGTGGAGACCAGAGGGGATGGCTCCAGTAGCATGTATCCAGGGTCATCTCAAAAGCAGGTTGAAAGATCTTAGGATGTCAAGGACCTAAAAAGAGATGTGGAATACTTGTGGACCAATTTCCACTGGTAGGTTTATCTCCCCTACTATGTCCCTTTTTGACCCATCAAAAGCTCTTACCACCGTTGAGCTAGGCTTTATGTTGCTTGGATCGACCCCCAATAAGTTGAGAGTTGCCAACAAGCAAACGTTGAGGGACGATCCGTTGTCGATGAGTACCCGAGAGACAATGGTGTCATTGCACCTGACCACTATAAACGGTGGTTTGGTGTGTTGGTCTCCGTCTTCTCCTAGCTCTTCCGAAGAGAAAGATATTTGGTCCATTGTGAAAATAGAGTCCGCCACGTGACCTATCTTGTCTGTAGCGAGGCCTTCTAGGACCTTAATCTTTTTTAGCACTTTAAAGAGTGCTTCCCTATGGGGCTCGGACGTTGTGAGAAGGCCCATGAGTGATATATGTGCTAGAACTTTATTTAATTGTTCCATTATCTTGTATTCACTCGCCTTGACCATCTTTGTAAACGCAGCGAGTCCCTCTTCCTCTTCCTCTCCTTTCTCCACGTTAGGCTCTTCAGTCGGGGCTCTATACTTTAGATCGTATATTCTCCCAAAGCGGGTGATTCCTCCTATCATAGGAGGTCGCTCTTGTTCGAGGGCCCGATAGTCAAACGGTGCAGCTTTGTAATTTTCTGTCGGTATCAGGACATTGAATACATATCTTTTCCTTAGGATTTATATCTCAGCTGGTTGTCCCTCATAGCACTGTATAACCCTAGGCTTCTGATGAGAATTGATCATGTTGATAGTCTTCCCCTCTTCCTTTGGTGGGTTATCTTCCTTCTCGAATTCCAGCCTCCATCCACTAGGCGGCCCATACTCGGTCGGGGTGTAAGAATAGTTTACTAAATATTGAAACCTCCCGTGCGATTCTCCCAAAGTGCCGACCGTTGGGTCTCCGGCTAACCACCTTCTTTTAATGTGTGTCTTTGGTGCTTCTTCTAGAGCTTGATGGGATTGCTTCTTCTGTTGCTCCATCGTATTCTGCTTAGGGGCTTCTTTGGGAGTCGATTCCTCAAATGTGATCATATTAATGGTGGGCTTGTGATTGGGCAGTGGGTTGGTGTTGACATTGGGTGCTGGGGCGTTCACAAAATCCAGCTGTATGATTCCTGCATCAATTAAGTCTTGGATCCTGTGTCGGAGCCTCCAGCACCTATCTGTAGAATGCCCCTCCTGACCCATATGGTAGTCACACTTGAGGCTTGAGTCAAAATTCTTGGGTTTGTACCGGTCGTTGGGGATCTCGAAACTGATCAAGTTGTCTGCCCTCAACTGAGCAAAGACCTGACTGAGTGGTATGGGGATTAGAGTGAACTGCCTTAGGACCTTGGCGACCTGGGTATGACCTGTCGTGGATTGTTGGACTGGGGTACTCGTGGTCTGGAATGTCACGCGAGTCCTAGCTTTTTCTGCCTTACCAGAATGGACCGTGCTGACGGTGGACTCCTTAGCTCTATTTCCTCCTAAGGGCCTTTATGTTGGTGCGACCCTAGGAGGTTCCATTGTTTGGAGTCTGTCGCTGGTGATGGCATTTTCAATCCTACATCCCGCAGCTACTACCTCTGCAAAACTGGATGTGGTCTGGCCTACCAGATGTGAAAAGTAGGTCTTATCCAGGGTGTTGACAAATATGGATGTCAATTCCTTCTCAGATATTGGGGTTGCTACTCTGGCTGCCTAAGCTCTCCAACGCCGAGCGTACTCCTTAAATGGCTCAGTATGTCTTTTCCAGAGACTCCCCAAGTCAATCACAGATAGGGCGACTTCAATATTGAACTTATATTGGTCATAGAATGCACGGGCTAGCTTTTCCCAGGTGTTGACAATGTTGAAGTCCAGGTAAGCGTACCAGACCAAAGCAGGGCTTGTGAGGCTGTCTTGGAATGTCTGGAGCATGAGTTGGTCGTATGGAGCATACTTGCTCATTTTCCGAGCATATAGCCTGGTATGCATTTTGGGGCACCCGGTCCTATAGTACTTTTCAAACTCTAGGGTCTTGAACTTCTCAGGGTATACCTCTTCCCTGTATGCCGGAAGATTGGTGATTCCGACCTGTTCGAAACCATCAGGGCCCTCAATTGTTTTCATCTTATCATGGAGCTATTGGAAGAGTCTTTTCTCCATCTCCTTCTATCTCTCTTCCATCTCCCTTTTCAAGTCATTAGAAGTTGGCCCCTGGTTGATTTTTGGCTCATATTCAAAAGCCGGGTTAAGGTGGGAATTGATCTCTTCATATTCCGGAGGCTGTCCCCCACCGCTTTCCCCTTTCTGGCCCCTAAATGTTCTTCCTGGGTTGGCTAAGTGTTGCGCAAGAGGCCGATGCTTTCAGTTAAGAGGTGAACTTGGGCAGCCAATTGTTGGACCGTTTGTTCCAAGGACATGATCCTGGAGTCCGAGGCAGCTTCAACATTGGTGTTGTTGCGGTTGTCACTACTGTTGGCCATTCTTGTTCTTGAACGTGTGAGAATTGGACTTCTGGGGGGGTTCAGTTACTTGGGAGCTATCTTGATACCTAGCGCGCATTTTGTTTATTTTCTTTAGTATAATGTATGCAAAATGCTATGCATGTATCACGCGGATGCTTAAAATAAAAGGGTCGACAATTGATTGACGATGTAATATTGAAACTTTACTTTTATTAATATTGAAAATTTTTGGAGTTCGATACTTAAAGAAAGCAAATAAACAATTACAATGATAATATATTTCCTAGCTTTTTTGGTCTTCTGTTGTGGAGACTCAGCCTTCTTGTTGATGATAGCTTCCAGTTCTTCGACTCTGGCTTTGGTCTTCTCTAGCTGGGCTTCCAAGGCTTTGTTCCTTTGGTCGGATTCTTTGAAACGTCCCTTCCAGATGTCTTTCTTATAATCTGCAGCTTCAAAATATACCTCCATCCGGGCCTTGACCTACTCTAGGTAGACTTCCACCTCCGGATCGATCTTGTCTGGCCTTGGTTGGGTGACGTCTAGAACCCGGTATGCTCTCTCCCCTATCTGATAGAGCTGGCGGATTACAAACTCTCTGGTAGCTCGGTGTTTTCCCACTTCGCCGTCTAGCTCCTCGAAGTCTACATTCGGGCTTTCAATTTTAGCTTTCAAAAGTGCTTTGACCTCTGCTAGTTTAGCAAACTTCTCTGCTACCAACAGATTCAGACCTTGATACTCAAAGGTGACTGCTTCCAGTGATGGCCGATAAACTATGTCTTGGATAGTACCAAATTGGCGGACCACTGAGTTGGGGTGATATCCAATACATCCATTGATTCCGATTAAAGGTACGGCTTGAAAATTGCTGTAAGTCAAAATAATTTTGTCACAACAACTCCACCTGGCTGTCTACAGGATATCTTCAGCACTGAAGCTTCTAAGCACTTCTACCCAACTGTGGCTGGTAAGGTTGTTGGGTAGTTTTACCTTTTCTATGCATGAATCCACAAGATCCACCTGCTGGGCTAAGGCTTTCCGGACCATGTTCAGCCCGAAGCATTTAAGGTGGCTTACGAACCATATTAGCATAAGGTTGAGGCTTGAGCGGAGGATCCCGTGGCCTTTCTTCTTGAGGAAGTTCAAGTTTCGAATCTGTTCAGCCAATAGAGCTGGGATGTAAGATCTTCTCTCCAGGAATTGGGTCACCAGTTCTGCAACCCGGTAGTGAATATAGAAGGTCCCGATGGTGAATATAGAAGGTCCCGGTGGGGAAAAGTATGGTGGCGAAAGCTGTCAAGATGAAAGCATTTACCCTTCTCTGTTTGTAAGTCTTGGGGCCCCCACATAGTATGTCCTTTCTATCTCCATTGTCCTCTCGAGCGATGAACCAGGCTTTTAAATCATCCATCCGTATGCAATATCCATTACAGTCTACTAGGGCTTTGTTGACTGCTGTCTTACGGATGCCTAGTAATCTGCTGAAGGTACCAGCTGGCCCGACCTCGAGGTCTGGCATATAGATTCGATCAGTCGGTGCCGAAGCCTGTAGCAGCTGGGTGTATTCTTCCAGGGTAGGAGTGATTTCATGCGGTCCGATAAAGAAAGCTTTGGGCTCGATTTCCCATAACTGGAGCATGGCCCGGACCAAAGGCAAATTCACCTCTATCTTTGTTAGTGAGAGGATGGGACCTATCTTTTGTTGGATGAAGGCTTGCTCCTCTGGGTTGTACAAGGTAAACCAATGGTCCAGTACCAACTTTGGGTCCAAAGGTTTGTACACCTGAATTTCTTTGCGGAGGAGGCAGTCGACTGCGGTGCTAGCCATCTATTACAATAAGAAATTACCTAATTACAACCAGAACTATGAAAACATTACAAGGAAATAGCTTCGAACTCCATGAACAAAACAACAAACTATTACATCATCATCAATTGTCAACCCTATGATGTTATGTATGCAAGTAGGTTGGTTCTAACTGGTCCCTAAGCTCTATGGCCTCCCGCATTCTCGGAGAAATGGATCTCAGGCCATATTGAAGCATTGGGTAGGGTAGCCTAATCGGTCCCGAATGGTGATCAACTCACTTCGCCCGAAACCTACACAATGGCTCCCTGTATTAGGGTTCTAGGACGGTCCGGGTTCGACCGCATCTATTCACACAATCATATGCATGCATGCAGACCCCAAAGTAAACTAAATTTTAACTAATCCCTGAAAAGTTAGCAACAGAATAATAATTAAAAGACATTTCTTTAAGAAAAATTCGAAGAGATTCAGGTGGCTAGCTTACTGGCATACCTTCCTCAGCGGAGTCGCCATCCTGTCAAGTCTAATTTTTTAATTCCCATTCCTAATCCGATCTAGACTAGACCCTATGCTCATCTAATATAGATCCTCGACTTGAGTTAGGAACTTCATTGAATTTTGGAGTCGCCACCCAACTATTGTTAGGAAAGATTGAATTAAGACTAAAGGAGCGGATTAGTCTTAATTTAGACCACTAGTCGTCGTGATTTCCTCTTCTCGTTTTTGTGAAAAAAGGAAAAGGGAAAACCAGAGTTTCTAAGTCCGGAGGCTTACCTATTAAAACCTTACGGTTACCACCTAATCTCCTGAAATTGTCTCTATCTAGAAATGTCTTTTATTTTGTTTATGTTGCTTTTTATTATGTTCTTGAATGATTTATTTGAAAAATGATTTTTTATTTCATTTTATGGTTGCCCCAAATAGGTGCCTACGTTCCTGCTATTCAGGATCAAACAAGCTGTAGTTCGCTTTTTCTGAAAACTTTTAGTGTGTTTGTGAATTTTAATTTTGAAATCTCTTTTGATTTAAGTTTTTATCATTTTGGGATTTTTCTAAAAAAATCTAAGCCTAAACTTTAATTTGATTTTTGAAAAGGATTTTTTAGGAAAAACATCAATTTTGGATTTATTTGGAGAAAATGATTTTTCTAAGTGCTAAAACCCATTTTTTTTCTTTTTTTTTATTAATTTTTATGATTTTTTTCGTAATTTTATGATTTTTATTATTCTTCCACAATTTTTTATAATTTTTCTAAGTTTTCATGATTTTTATTATTTTTTTTCTTATGATTTTTTTATTGATTTTTATAATTTTTGGGAATTTTTGTTAAAAATTTTATCCTAGGTTATTATCTATCCTATTTTAAAATCTAAAATTTAATTATTATTTTTCTAATATTTTTTTGTTATTTTTCTAATATTTTTATTATTTATTTATTTTTTATTATTAAACGAACCAACTTTGATTCGTGTAAATCCTTTGATTTGTTGAGATTTGATTCCATTTGGATTATGTTTATCTTAATTTTGTTGAATATCTATTGGATTTGGGCAAAAAAATCGAATCGAAACGGTCGAAATTCGAATTTTTCTCCTCGCCGGCGATCTCGGACCGAGGTTGAAGACGATCACGCGCCCGGCGCATGAGTTCCCTCCATCCAATCAAATGCTGCCACGTGTCTTGGGTAAATGAAAAAAAAAATCGCAAAACGCAGAAACTGCTTCCCCCGCGTTTCGAACCCGTGACCTCGCGCCCGCAGGCACCCACTTAGCCACGGCTCGGACCAGCTGAGCTAGCCCATTTTCCTAATTTTGTTTATTTCGCAAATTGCATATATGCAATGCGAATTTTTTATTTTTTTGTATTTTTTGGAATTTCAAAAATATGTAAAAATTATTTAATCCTTATTATTGCTATTTCTGAAATCATTTTTCAAAATTGATGTGTTTTCCTATTTATTTTTATTTTTGAATATTTTTATTATTTTTGCTAAATTAGAGAAAAATTGGAAAAAATTGGAAATTGATTATTATTTATTCCTAGAGCAAAAATGGGATGTTTACACTAAGCTTAAGTTAACATCCCTTTTATATTTTAGTTGCAAGCAAAAATGATGAACACATTAATTATGAAGAGAATAGGAATTTAGTGGAACATTATATAGATGAATATGGAATAGAACACTATCTTTATGTCGATGAAGAATAGTACAAAAATCATTGATAAATCTCTCGTAGAATTTTTGGTTATCGATTCAAGAATATGAAAATAATCATTAGACCTTTTACTATGTTAATTATTATATTTAAATTTGAACGGAGATTTAGAACGTAGCGTGTCATGTTATTGATTTTGGGGTTTTACAACAAATTTCAGCCATGACTTGGAATGAATCGGCCATTGATTAGGAAGTTAGTTTGAAGTAATTTCAGCATGAGCAAAATTGCATGAAGGAAGAGACATCGTGGGCATCCGAATTGGGAAACAAAAGAATAAAAATAAAAATGAAGAAATTAAGGCGCAAAGCAATTGTCTGATGATTGATGAGACTGGAAACCAAAGACGTATACAGTGCCTCAATTATTTGGTTTTAGCTAATATGTTAATATAATCTCTAGTCAATCCATTTAATGGACAAGAGACAAAACCATACAAGAGTGGCCATGCTGAATTTGACCGTGACATATCAGCGTAACAAGATTTTAGAGTTCGAGATAATTCTTAAGAGCAACCTACTTCGAAAGGCTTCTTAGCTCGTCTGTCAACCTACTACTCTCAACTATAGAAAAGATTCAGACTACAAAGCATGCTTTGAGAAGCTGGAGTGAACCCCTGTGATTATTGAGAATCCTCTTGTCTGGTGAACGGAGTAATTCTAGGAGAATCTTTAAATTCCTCCTGCTTCCCACGGGCACCACCCAATAATTCACTGTCATCCTCGATCAGCATGTCTCAGAACCTTCAAGAAATTTGTAACCAGAAGTTTAGAGCAAATAGAATCAATCACTAGCTGCTGAATTTTAAAAAAAGGTGGGGTGGGGGCACAATTCAACAAGCTCTATCGCCATGTTTCTTGTTTTTGGTATCCTGAGCTAACAGTAAAAGGACAAGGCGGTTAATGCAATATCAAAGGGATGAAGATGTGATGGCTTTTCGTAAAGACTAATGGCGGTTAAGGAGCATTTGATGAAGAATTATGAAGAAAATTAGAGAATTTTGAATGAAAATAATGATGTTTAAACGTTACAAGAGGAAGATTTGACCAAGCAATAAACCGGAGTTAATTCGCCATGAGAATGAATTCGGTGAAAAAAAAGAAAAATCGAAAAATTAGTTGAGCGGTGCAGCCAGAAAGATTCCAACATCCGACCCTGTGCAACATAAGTAACATGAAGTACACGAAAGAATGAATTTCATGTGGACAACTAAAATACAAGAAATTTTATTCTTCTACTCGTCCATCAACAAATGAAGTGTCAATTTTTATGGATAGTCAAACGGTAAGATACGATCAATTATGCGGCAAAGTTTTGTAGAAGATCAAAGAAATTAATTAGAAATGTCCAAAATCATCTAGACTTCATCAAAGGAAATTTTGGTCCAAAGCTAAATTGTGGAGGGTTATTTCAATAATTAGGCCTTGAGCTCAATTTAATACAATGGACTAGTTTATTGGGACAGTGACAAAACCTAAGAAACCTAACTCGATTAGAGATGTCTAAAAGAGATCTAGCTTAATAAGCTCATAATAGGGATCACTAAACCGGTTTTTTCACTCTCAACCTTGCTATTTGTCTCGTGTGTAAAATTTGGGCTCGAAAAAGGTTTTCGTTTTAGCTTATCTGAGCTTCATATGCCTTAAAATGCCACAAGTTTACTATAATAAGAAATGGGCTCATTTATCAAGCAAATTAGGCTCAGCCTTACAAAGATTAAGAAGACTTAAGTCCAAGCCTAGCCTAAGCCCAAGTTCAAAACCCATCAATTCATAAGGCTA
Source organism: Laguncularia racemosa (assembly GCA_037954665.1). Lineage (NCBI taxonomy): Eukaryota > Viridiplantae > Streptophyta > Magnoliopsida > Myrtales > Combretaceae > Laguncularia > Laguncularia racemosa. Next base: position 1,021,507 of record JBBMOL010000060.1, on the reverse strand, counting down.
TGGGGCTTCAATTTGGACCATTGATCATTAGATAATTGATCTAACAATTCTCATCAACAACTTATTTGATCCGTCCACCTCCACCTCATCCAATGGTAGAGATCTTAGGCTAAAATCAATATATAGGAACCTCCAACTCTCATTTGGGAGATTTAGAAGTATCAACAAGCTTCACACAAATATCGTTATTCTACCAAAATAGATCAAACAATACAAATTCATCAAGCTTCATCAAGAACAAATCAAGAATACATCAAGAGTTACACATCCAATCTGTTATCACATACGTACATATGAGACATCAAGCTCATCTATTCCTCTTCTCATGCTTCTCTTTAAGATCACCCCTTCATGTATCATCAAATCAACACTTCTCCAAAATTGTCTAGCATGTGATCAATCATCTACGGAAACCTCCTATATAGTCTCCTAACACTTATTTGTTTTGATGCTCCATTACTCCTTTAATCTTATCCAGGTCAATTGTAACAAAATGAGAATACCAAATTAAATCCACACATATCAATCGAGCAATTCAAAAGTTAAACAACTTGCGAACACAAACCATCAAAACATGGATATATTATATAAGTGTTACATTATTCTATTTGGTTCACCCTTGTAATGTTGTGCACCGCACCTTAGTGGAACTAAGTGCAGAGATATATCCTGAAGAGAACTCGCTCGTTCGAGGTGGCGGAGGTTGTCAAAACAGCCCACTTATGGTGCTCCAACGCTCCTACGACTTGCTATTGTCTTCCCATAATCTTGCATGTACTATCTAGTTGGCGAATTTGTCGAGGAGAAAGGGTCGAAGATGGAATAATATTTTGAGAGGATTTGCTTTCGTTTCTTTGTCGATATCTCCAAAGATACTAGTCTAAAAATGTGTTTATATTAATTTTTTTTCCCTACTTTATATTCTATTGTTTTATTTGATTGTGATGAGTTCCTTCCCGCCAGCCGGTTGACGAAATTTTACATGTTTCTTTGGTTTGTCTCCAATTATTCGATTGATTTATCCGCTAGAAATGTATCTTCCCATTTTAGCACAAATAATGCTATATATATATATATATATATATATATTCTTTTTCTGTCACAATACATGTTCCTTTTTGAACACTAACACCATACTCAAAGAGCATATCAGCATTTATTCTTATTAGCTGTACAAACTAGCTAGGCCACCTCTAGCGTTTTATTATGATTAACAAGCAAATTTGTTTTTTAGATAGTAATAATAAAATCAAGCCACTTGCAAACTCCACAACGTCATTATAACTAATTTTGCGATCACATGGTATAGTTCAAACTATAATCCAAAAAAGTTGATCCTAAGCCTGAATTGATAACTCGGATCTACAAGGTATCAAAAAGAGGGGAATTGAATCACAATTTACTAAGAATATAATAGAAGTGTAATCATTATCACATGTCTATGAAATTGTTCAATTATAATAAAATAAAATCAAAATATCAATTATATTTCTCTTATAGATAGATAAGATTGGGAATAGTAAAATGAAGTGGTGTTTCTAAGGATAAGTATTTATGTCAAATATAATAAACCTATCATGGAATAGTAATTTAAGAGTTAGGTAGATAAATTTATTTTCATATTTTGGATAATAACAATTAATTGAAAATAATTATACGATATCTAAAATATAACTAAACATTGTAATAATAAATTTATATTGAATAAGGAAAGAATGAAATAGATATTTTTCCATGTAAACATGTAATTAGTATTCAAATATGTATATAATAATGAAGATTTCGATAAAGTACATATTATAACTCAAATAATGACAACAAAAGGGACAAAATTCAAAATTATGTCAAAGAAACGGTAAATTGTTCAAGGAACTCCATTCCAAAATAGGTAATTTATTCATCGACTTGTGAAAGATCTTTGAGTGAGCCAAATTTCACTTTATTTAGACAAAGAGACATAACATTTGCATGAACCAAATTTATTGCAGCCAATAAATTATCGTTTGACATTTCTATCTATCTTAAGACAACAAGAAAGCATACATACATACATATATATATATATATGTATATAAAAGACAGAAAGTGAATGATTCTTCAATCACTCCCACATCCTCCACTTGGCACTTACCATCTCCCTTATTTTTTAGGTTCTTCCTTTTCTACTCCACTTCATTAGTTATATTACGAAACAGGTGCAAATTTATTGCCTTTTTCCTTCTTTTTTTTTCCCTCATGCTATAATGTATACGGTCAATTTTATTTTGGACTATATCAAGTACTAAGGACTTAGCCTAATATAATACACGAAAAGTGAGAAATCCTCAAGAAAACAAATAAATAAATTTGACATGGTGTTGGAAATCTTCTGTTAAGTATGCTGGAATGTTGAACAATTATCGAAGGAGATTCTATGGTGATGAGAAACTACGATAGAGCCCATATTAGAAATCTAGTCAAAATTATAAAGAACCCGATCCAATCTTTCATACATTTTCATATAAACCATGCATAGGGTTACCCAAGTAACTTAAATCAAATAAATTGCCATTTGATAGCATTATCAATTGAAATTCCATCATAGATACCATAAGAATAGATTTAATTCCTTACTTTCATGGGGGAGACCAAACAATGCTAAAGTCAATAATGACCATCTAAGGCCTAGGAGTGACACTCTTAACATTAGTCAAGTCAACCCACAATTGCTGTCTCAAATATCTAGATCATTTAACGTATGGAGAAATCACAAACAAAGAAAAGGTATAAAGATTAGATTATCAAATCTTATTTTATCCTTTAAAAGTTATTAAGAAAGAATTAAATGGAAAGAGAATAGAAAATGCGATAGACATATATCCTTCCATTCATTAACATAAAGAGAGAATGGAAAGAAATAAGAGCTTTAAAAGTTTCCAAATTAACATAAAGAGAAAAGAGAAAGGAAAAAGTGCTTTAAATGTTTCCAAAATTAATTCTTCTAACTCAAGTTACCTATTAGTATAGATATTTGAATTAGTTCCTTTTATTTTGTGTGTGGAGACTACTAGAAAAAAAAAACATTTGGTAGCTTTATGGTGAGCATTAATATACCAATACAAGGCATGAATTGAATTAGTGTGATTTAATATAACAAGAAAAAGTAAGTTTTGCTACTCTATTAATATTTGTTTCCCATTACACATGTTACAAATAGATCTTGACGTAATTTTGTGAAATATTAGCAATTCCATCATACTTTAGACACTACAAAATCTACCAATACTAGAATCTTAAATTAGTCCATTGTTTTAAGTAAGCATAGTAATGTGAGTATCTTAAAGATAATTTTCTATAAAAGTAGTAAGGTAAGTATCTCAAAAAAGTAGTAATGTGAGTATCTCAAAGATAATTTTTCATAAAAAATTTTCTTATAAAGATAGCTCACTAGCTGTGTTTGACATTAGTCTATGCACTCTTTGTCTTCCAAATACTCATCAAATTTCTCAAACCAAAGTCTACAATGAAAAACACAGTTTGTACTATTTTAATCATTGTTTTCGTTGTCTTTTCCATCATCTGTAAGACTCTAATGCCTCATATGCTCTTTGAAGTATTTCATCCACTGACATTTTTACTAGCAATTTTTAAACTTCATATTACTATTAAATAATACTAATTATCAATTCTTTGCACAAAATAATCTCCCCTATGCATTTAGATTTGTCTATCATTATTTTTCAACATAGCTTTGATTGCTCATATACTATAATAGAATTATATAGTATAATCACTGAAATGTAACTATATTAGTCACTTCTCCCAATTAAAGTAAAATCACCCCGATTGTAGAAAAACAAGACCCTTTAATAATAAATAGGCTATCAACCACACTTAAGATACTATTGATAATTTATAAAAATTGTCAACAAAGTCATGGGAATTATTAATAACTATTTTTAATAGAAAATCACTTCGATCATAATAAAATATGAGTTATTCACCGTAAAAAGTAATTATATCATATAGTCATCTTTAAGTGATTACACCATAGAATATCCCAAACTATAAGACTAGTAAATATAAGAAAAATATTAATAAAATTGGATAAAACCCAACAATTGATTTCTTGAATTTGTCCTCACTATTTGCCTTAACTCATGTATTTTTATCAAACAAAACATAAAATTTCGCAAAAGAAGAGAATAAATAAAGGAATCACAAATTTGCGTATCTTTAGTCTGCATTTTATAATTTATTAACTCCTATGGGCTTTTTTTCCCTACATTGGAATATTCAGTATCATGTTTTCGGAGTAATAGCTAAATGTTGTGTATCATTAATGGTGGCAGGTTACGAAACCATTAAGGTTGAGGCAAAACTTTGTCGGACGGCAAGGGGAGGTACACCATGTGACAGTGAATCATGTTTTGTTTTGTGTAAACGTATATATGGCGCTCAAGCGTCAGGACAATGTACTGCTAGCTGTGTTTGTACTTACCGTTGTTAATGTAAATTGTCACTCATATCACAATAAATAATCAACATGGCTTGTCAATAATTGCAAACTATGATCGGCTTGGAGGAATTACGGCATTTATACAACTTAATAAAAATAACACAGCCTTGTGGCATGCTTTTGCTTTTATACAATTGTCATTTATAATTAATATATAATATAAAGTTATATTAGAAACATATTGAATAATATAAATAAATATAATATTTTTGTTAATATTGAAGTGATATAATTAAATGATCGTAATCGCATTGAATTTAGAACTATTTATAAATATAAATTGTTAATATGTTAATCATAATATTTTTCAACAAATTTGTTATTTTTATTTGTTTAGCAAATTGTACTGTTGATATATTAATTATGATATCTTTTTAGCAAACTTATTATCTTTATTACGATGTTTTGATTTGTTTGCTTAATGAGAAAGTGCTGTTACAAGAAACTTAGCTATTTTTTCTATCAAAATAATATATTATATAGTGCAGAGTTAAAGAACTGGTTTTGTAATGATTTACCCAACTGTTAACCACGACTTTATTTTGTAATAAAATTGTTACCTTTCCTATCGAATTGATGGTACCTATTCAAATCCATGTTTGTCCTTGGTGTAGTTATGATATTGTTCTTACTTCCTTCTCCCATTAGGTTTTGCATGGCAATTAAAAAAAAAAAAAAAACCATAACCTAATATCAAGATTGGTTCTCACTCTATTTCTCTCTCGTTGAGACATTATCACAAAAAGGCAGACGAATGGGAGATTTTAGACCTTTAGCTTCTCTATCGAGTCTTCCTTTTGCTGCAATCCCATTGGCTTTAGCTCTTCTCGTTGCAATCATATGATTTATAGGCAGGTTTTTTGTTTGAATTTCAAATGTAAGGCAATTATGTGAAATGTCATCTAACGGTTTGCAACTAGGAGAGGAAATAGGGGCATTAATCGTCAAAAATATAACGATAAACAAATATCAAAACCCTAATAATGAGAACAAAAGGAACAAAATTCAAAAATGTGACAAAGTAATGATAAATTGTTCAAGGAACTCCATTCCACGTTAAGTAATTTCTTCATGGACTCATGAAAGATCTTTGAGTGATCCAAATTTCACTTTATTCAGATGAAGAGACATAACATTTGCATGAACCAAGTTTATCTATGAGCCAATAAACTGTTGTTCGACATTTCTATCTATCCTGAAACATATATATATATATATATATATATGAATATATATATATATGTATTTATGTATTTAAGACAGAAAGTGATTGATTCTTCAATCCCTCCCAAATCCTCCACTTCACAATTAGCACATACAATCTCCTTTACTTTTTTTTCTCTTCCTTTTCTACTCCACTTCATTGGTAATATTACGGAACTGGTGCAAATTTATTGTCTTTTTTTTTTTCTTCCCTTTGGGCCATAATTCATAGAGTCAGTCTTATTTTGGTGTATATCAAGTGTCAAGCACTTCCCTTAATATAATACATGAAAGGGGAGAAAGCCTTGAGAAAATAAATAAAGTTGACAGTGTTGGAAATATTATATTATGTGTACTGAAATGTTGGACAATTATCAGAGGAAGCTCTATGGAGATGAGAAACTGCGGGTAGAGCCCATATTAGAAATCTTGTCAAAATTATAAAGAGCCCTATCCATTCTTTCATACATTTTCCAATAAACCATGCGTAAAGGTTACCTACGTAACTTAAATAAAATAAATTGCCGTTTGATAGCATTATTGATTGAAATTCTATTACACATACCATATGAATAGATTCAACTCCTTACTTTAATGGGGGAGGTAAACCAATGCTGAAGTCAACAATAAACATCCAACGCCCATGAGCGACACTCTCAACATTAGTCAAGTCAACCCACAATTGTTGTCTCAAATATCTAGATAATTTAACGTATAGAGCAATCATTAAGAAAGGAAAGGTAAAAAGATTTGATTATCGAATCTTATTTTATCCACTAAAAGTTACTAAGAAAGAATTAGATGAAAAGAGAATAGAAAATAAGATACACATATTCTTCCATTCATTATCATGAAGAGAGAAGAGAAAGAAATAAGAGCTTTAAATGTCTCCAAATTGGATTGTTCTAACCTAAGCTACATGTTAGTACCGACATTTGAATTTGCTCCTTTCATTTTGTGCATGAAGACTACTAGGAAAAAACATTTGGCAGCACTATTGTAAGCATTACTATACCAACACAAGGAATGAATTGAATTTAGATGGATTAGTATAATTAGAAAAAGTAAGTTTTCTTATCCTATCAATATTTTTTTTATTACACATGTTATACATAGATCCTAACATAAATTTTGTAAAATATTAGCAATTCCATCATATTTTACACACTTGAAAATCTACCAATACTAGAATCTTGAATTCGTCCATTGTTTTAAGTAAGCATAGTAACATCATATCTCAAAGATAATTTTCCATAAAAAAATTTCTTATAAAGATAGCTCACTAGCTATGTTTGACATGAACCTATGCACTCTTTGTCTTCAAAATACACATCGAATTTCTCAAACCAAAGTCTAAAATGAAGAATACAACTTTCACTCTTTTAATCATTTTTTTTTTTTTGTGGTCTTTTCCATCATTGGTATGACTCTAATGCTTTATAGGCTCTTCGTAGTTTTTTATCTTTTGACATTTTCCCTATCAACGTTTAAACTTCACATTACTATTAAAGAATACAAATTATCAATTCTTTACACAAAATAATCTCACCTATGCATTTAGATTTGTCTATCATCATTTTGCAAGGTAGCTTTGATTATACTATGGAGGAATTATACAATGCAATCACTCAAAAGTGATTATGGTAGTCACTTCTCCCAATTAAATTAAAATCACCCCAATTGCAGTAAAAAAAAAAAAAAAAAGCTCATTAACAATAAAGGAGGCCATCAATAACACTTGAGAAGCTGTCAACAATTTATAAAGACTATTAACAGTTTCATAGGAACTATCAATTGCTTTTTTTAGTAGTAAATCACCTCGATTATAATAAAATAGAAGCCATTTATCGTAAAAAGTAACTATAGTATATAATCGTTTTTGAAGAATTGCACCATAGAATTTCTCATACTATAGCACTAGCAAATATAAGAAAAATATTAATAAAATTGGATAAAACCCAACAATTGATTTCTAAAATTTGTCCTCTCTATTTGCCTTCTTTCTTTCTTTCTTTCTTTTTCTTTTTTTTTTTTTTTCATGCCCATGAGAAGAAAAGTCAACTCATGTATTTTTATTAAATCAAACATAAGATTTTTCAAAAGAAGAGAATAAATAAAGGAATCAGAAATTTGCATATCTTTAGTTTGCATTTTGTAATTTATTAACTCCTATGGTTTTTCTTCCCACATTGGAATATTCAGTATCTTGTTTTCGGATTAATAACTAAATGTTGTGTATCATTAATGGTGGCATGTAATGGAACCATTAAGGTTGAGGCAAAAGTTTGTCAGGCACACCATGTCGCAGTGAATCATGTACTGTTTTGTGTAAATGTACATATGGCTCTCAAGCCTCAGGTAAATGTGGGGTCACTCCTAGCTGTGTTTGTACTTACCGTTGTTAATGTAAATTGTCACTCATATCACAATACATAGTTGTACAGCCTGCAGTTTTGGACGAATAACAACATTACCAAAACTTAATTAAAATGATAAACACACGCATGCTATATGATGTTGCTTTCACGCATTACTCGTATATAATTAATATAATATCAAGTTATATAAGAAACATGTTAATTGAGATAATCCGAACAAATATCTTATCTTCACACATTAATATGAATATAAATAAATAATGGTAATACACAAAATCTAAAGCAATTTATCAACATGGATTGTTAACAATTTGTTTATTTCATTGGTGTGTTTAGAAGATATGTCCCTTTCGCAAAGTATGAAAGGTTTAGAGGAGTTATGGTATTTATACAACTTAATAAAAATAATACAGCCTTGTGCAATGTCGTTGCTTTTATACAATTGTCATTTATAATTAATATATAATATAGAGTTACGTCAGAAACATATAGAATAATCTGAATAAATATAATATTTTTGTTAATATTAAAGTGATATGATTAAATAATAGTAATCACATTGAATTTAGAACTATTTATAAATATAAATTGTTAAGATGTTAATCGTGATTTTTTTTTTCAGCAAATTGATTATTTTTATTTGTTTGGTAAACTGTATAGTTAATATGTTAATTATGATATCTTTTTAGTAAATCTATTATCTTTATTAAGATGTTTCAATTTGTTTGTTTAATGAGAAAGTGCCGTTACAAGAAACTTAGCTATTATTTCTATAAAAAATGATTCATTATATAGTGTGGAGTCAAAAACTGGTTTTGTAATGGTTTATCCAACTATTAACCATGATTTTATTTTGTAACAAAATTGTGACCTTTCCTATCGAATTGAGGGTACTTTTCTTGCTTCCTTCTCCCATTAGGTTTTGCATGGCAATAGAAAAAAACCATAACCCAATATCAAGATTGTTTCTCACTCTATTTCTCTCTCGTTGAGACATTACAACAAACAAAGAGAGGAATGGGAGATTTTAGACCCGTAGCTTTTTCATTGCGTCTTCTTTTTGCTGCAATCTCATTGGCTTTAGCTCTTCTTAGTGCAATCATATGATTTATAGGATATGTAAACATTTATTTGCTTTATGTTCCTTTAGTGCAATGAAACATTTATGCTTTTTCAATTTCATGGTGTGCTGAAGATAAGCATGTCTTTTGTTCGAGTTTCAAATGTAAGGCTGTTATGTGGAGGTTTTGTAGCAATTGCAACTAGGAGAGGAACTAGGGGCATTAAGAGGGACAATGGGGGCAATTACTAAACTGCCACTTGTTTTGTATTTTGAATGTGATGGGATAAAAAAAAAAATCCTGTTTTCTAAAAAAAAAAAAGTAGATCATAAGTGTTCAAACTTATCAATAGGTTCTTTCTTTAATCGAGTCCAAAGAGAGATGATTGAGTTCTCTCTATAACAAGCTTCAAAATTTATTTAAAAATCAATCTTGTAACTCTTTGTATCTAAGCCAATCTTAATGGATGAATCAAAGAATTTGCATCAACAATTTAAAGCCTTTTTGGCCATGTACAAAGAGGACAGAGCACAACGCTAGGCACACAAACTACATCTAATAGCTGAACTTGCATCTTCGATGGGTGATGTGGTGACACCAATGATTAATGAGCAAGAAAAAGCAAGAAACAACCAATGTGGAAGGAGGCATGCCATAGATAATAAAGGGGAAAAACCTAAGAATGATGATGAGGAAAAGGAAATGAAGAAGTTATAGAATTTTTTGTTGGGATCACTGATACCATTGATTTACCATAACATGACTAGGTAAGTGCACTTATTGATTTATAGGATATAGTGGATATTAATCAAGTGTTATCCTATAGATACTACAATTATTCATACTAACCTATATTCAATTATCTACCTATCAAACTATAATTAATGAGATAAATTAAACTATTAAAAAATCTAACTAACAAATTGAATCAATAAGAAAACAAAAGCAGTGATAATTCAATAACTAGAATGCAAAAAGTTAGCACCTAGACATTGTTTCCCCTATAATTACTTACGTAACCTATTAAAAATAAGCCAATTCCATCTCCATATTTCTATATAGTGAGAATTCATAAATTAAACTAATAACTCTCTCAAAATTATTAATTCCTAACTCTCAATTGATTAATCAAAATCTCTTCCTAATTAAAACCCCTTAAGTCACATTATCATTCTTTAAATTATTTTGTTAGGTTTGACCCTAATTCGAAATATTTACGTTGTCCTATTTCTTGTAATGCATACAACTCTTTTCAATTATATAGATCTAATTATACATACAGTTTCTCAACCTATATGCATAATATTGAATAATTAAATTGATATTTTATAGATATCAATTTAACTATAATAATGCACACATAATTGATTCTCAAGAAAAAAGATTTCATTAAACTTGAATAAAAATAAGATCACATAGTAATCATAAGGTTACACAAGTCTAGATACAAAATGAATTTATGCTACTATCATGATTGAAAGATTAACAGCTGAAACAAAAGAAAGCATGATGAAAGAAAACCCCTTGCACTCTAGTTTTAGTCTTGTAGTGCTACTTTTGAAACCCTAGGTTGCCCCTTAAAGAATGCCAGGTTACCCCTTAAAGAATGCCAAACCCCTTTCACTTTAGTTTTTAGTCTTATAATGCTACTTTTGAAACCCTAGGTTGCCCCTTAAAGAATGCCAAGTTGCCCCTTAAAGAATGCCAAACCCCTTGCACTCTAGTTTTTAGTCTTATAGTGCTACTTTTTGAAACCTTAGGTTGCCCCTTAAAGAATGCCAAAATTTTTTCTCTTCTTGTCTTCAAAATCCTTAAATAGTAAAGTGGAATTCACAATACAGGCATGATCACAGCTATGAAGTTAACCATGAACCTTTTAACTTTGAAACTTCAATTTTACTAAAATCTACATATTCACAAGCAGGAACACAACCGTGATCTTCACTATAAACTTCTATGTCCCCTTACTTCTTCCTTTATAATAGCACAAGTAAAGTTCACAACAAAGATCTCGGTCATGATCTTTTTCAAGCATCATAACTTTTTCATCTTGGCTTCAAATCATATGAAACTTGGTTAAATTTTTTCCTTTTTCTTCAAATTAACTCTTTAGGCCTTGCAAATCAAAATTTAACTCAAGTAAGCATCAACATTGATTAAAACACCCATTTAATTTATAAAAACATTATAAAAGTCAACTAGTGAAATAGGTACAATTAAACTCTATTAGTCACTACATTCACCTAAGGCTTTCACAAAGGATGAAGAGCATATGCAAAATAGCATTCAAGAGGGTTCTGCTATATTCTTCATGGAGTCTTCTACAAATAACATGTGTTTCATTTATTAAGAAGAAGCTAGCTTCCTAGATTCTTTGTATGCCGTAGAGGAGTAGAAGGAAAGAAAACTTGCTTGGGACAATGTAGGAGAGTAGAAAATGAGTAACATAGGTGCTTTAAAGCAGTTATTGTGATTTATGAAAACAAGAGGAAACAGTCCCCTTTGTATCTTTTTTATGGAAGTGGATTGGGTGACTACATTCAATTACTTCAAATTCTTAAGTGATGGGAACCATCTGATCATGATATTAACCACTACAAAGATAATGATTTGTAGGTGCAAGGTATTCTTTTCATGAAAATTTTTCAAAAGGAATTATGTCAAACAATGCAGAAGATAGCTAAAAGATCAAGGGAAAAAATTTGTGGGAAATGAAGAACAACCACGCCTGAGGTTAGGTGCACCTCAAAGAGGGGAATAATGTTAGGAAGCAGTAGCCACAAGAGTTAGTGAGTAGTTGTGTAGAACATAGGCATAGCATGTATGTTTTATGTGTCGACATGAAAGTGCAAAAGTGTAGTTGCTAAATTGCCACTTGCTTTGTATTTTTAAATAGCAAAAATGTAACGGATATAAAAAAAATAAAAAATATTTATAAAATATAAAAATAAAAAAATAAAAGAAAAACCTATTTTCTCAAAAAAAAAAAAAAAAATTAGAACTTAAGCTTCAACATCAATTTTTAAATAAATTTTTAGACTCACTATAGAGAAAACCAGATGATCTCTTTTTTAGCTTGATTAAAAAGAGAACCCAACAATCTCTTTAAATACTTAAGTTTTGAAAAAAATTTGACAAAATAGGATTTATTTTTTTCATTACAATTCTACTACTTAAAAATATAAAACAAGTGATAGTTTAGCAATTGTCCCTATTTTTCCTCTTAGTGTCCCTATTTCCTATCCTAGTCAAAACTACTACATAAACTCCCTCATAGCTATTAAAGTTCCAAATTGTTGCTATATAGTACTTCTAGTGACAATTTTGGAGTTTTAACAAAAGTTTGATGGTTATTTATAGATTTTAGAAGGAAATAAAACACATTTTAAAAGTTTATATAATATAGTCTATTCGTATCTAATCAACAATTGAGTAGGTATATTTACAATTATACATTGCTTTTAATGTCGAAGTATGTCTAGGTACAAGAGTTAGCTATTCAACACATTTCCTTCCATTCTAATCTAGGACAACACTAATAAAAGAAAATTGCATGAATATATCTTTATCGCTATGAGTAGTTCCAAATACCTCTTCTGATTCGTAATAATTTAACTTGGATATAACACAAATGCAATACAATTGAAGAATATCATTCATATAGGATCTAGAGTTAGTTTAAAAAATGCGATTTGCATATTGCGTGCATAATCGAGGTGCTTTACCTAGTACTTTTAGGACTTACAAATTGACATTAAAACTTTGGAAGCAATTGCATGGTTATAGAATCAGTAAAGAATACATGTTCTAAACACTTGGGAGCAATTCAACGAATTTTCGCACACGTTCTAATACATGTAGTTCTATGGAACAATGCTTTCCAAATGCCTAAACCACTTGCCTCTTCTACATATAGGTCTTAAAGATATCTATATTTGAATTTTTTATTTTTTATCTAAATCTGTAGTAAACATTTACTTACTCTGAGATTAAAAGAATATATTATATATGAATGTATGTAACGGATATAGGATGGAATATGTATGATAGAACTCCTTAAATGGTTTACGAGAACTGCTACATGTGATATAAATAAAGCTAATAGTGAGGAAATAGATAACAAGGTGGCATACCGTTGTGCTTATCTTGTGGAAAACATTTTTTTTTCAATAACTGTTATAATTAAAGTTCATATAGTTGTCAAATACCGATAATTCCAAAAGATTGCAAATACAAAAGTTACTTGTAGCAACAAGTGATAATGGATTCCAATCGATTCACAAAGAAAGGCACTATTCTTTAAAGTTGTGACTATGCGAATTATAGCAATATCCCTTTAGGGTTGTTAATCTGTATTGATCAGTTGTATAATTAACCTTCTATCACAAATATAGTACCTTAATAATTATTAATCTTCCTACATATGTCTATATTTTAAGAGTGTAAATATTGGAATTAATCTAACCTATATTTGTTCATGTCATTGTTAAATTAATCCTAGTCTATTCTTGTACAAACCTTTCATTACCTTTCGAATATTTAAAATTTTATTTTACAAAAGTATCATTAACCATGTAATAAATTATGAATAATGAAAACAATAAGATGAAAATTCACAATTATATAAAAACATAACATATACAAGAACCATAAATCAATTAAACCATCAAAACTATCGTAATATCTCCCAAATCAATTTAGTTCATGTAGATGAGGGGGTACAAAATTAGTGAATTGGTTTGCTAGGGTTAGTTTTTGGAAGAATCAAATAGCAAGGTTTTGGGGGAAGACATTAAGGGTTTGACTCTAAGGGATTCTGATAAGAGTAGTCACATCAGTATCACGTGGGTACCACACTGCACGTAACTTTAGAAAAAAGTGATATGGAGATAGTATGTGATAAGATTATTAGGGAGAAAGTGGTAGGGAGAAAGAATAGGCCATGATAAGAGTCTCAAATGCACAAATGACAAATAAGAAACCTAAAGCATCAACCTTATAGTTCTTAGACAATAAAGATTGTTCTTCACTTAAGCTCTTATTTGATCTTTAAGAGTAGAGAATTCTGAGTGAAACACTATTTCTTTGATCTCTAGATTCCATAAAAAATCCTTCAATGAGGTAGAATGACCGAGTATTTATAGACTTTTGGGCTTGATAACAACCATTAGATTACCTTAGCAATCAACGGACGAGATGAAGTCTACTCATTTTAGGGTAATCCTAATGAGTTTACTATAGGCCCAAGGCCAATAGCTTTCCTCATAAGTGCATGAGTCTGCATGAGAAAGGTTAAATGTGGACAAACCGGTCTAATGATCCCTATTTTAAGCCTACCAAGCCAATTTTCCCTTAGTCATCCCAATAATTAGACCGAACTCACTAGGCCCTATCACCTAATCCAATGAGTCAAACCAAATAATTAATGAACTTAGCTTAATATATTTATATAATATTTTAGCCCTCTACAGTTCATAATGAATTCAAGAACAACATGCAAAGCACAAAGAAAAATCGGTGCAAATATGAACATAAGAAAAGAAGGCACTTTACATGTTGTTTGAGATTTCTATCTTCTCTAAACTTCTTTGGCATTTCTTGAACTTTGTATGGCCTTGGGAAAAATGTGGAGCAACTAAGGTTTCATGAAAAGTGAAAACAAATAAGAAAAATAAATATATATTCGTTTTCATGCATACTAGAGTATATATATGGACTTTTGACAAAACAAAGACTTCATTCAAATGTCATTAAACTTCATCTAAATGAAGTCCAATAAAAACTACAAATGTCCAAAGCTTGATTTCATTCTAAAGATCTAAGTTTTCACTCAAATGAAACTCAGTAATAAGTTGGAATTTATTTAATTCTTGATCTTTCCTTTACTTCTTACACTTCCTTCCATTCCTTAGGTGCATTCTCTAAATTTGAATATTTTTTTCTATTAAAACATTATATTACATGCATAAGTATAGCATAAAGTGAAATAAAACAAATGTAAATTTTACACTTATCAGTTTCCATCTAGGTTGAAGTAAACACTTGTTCTAATGCCACCTGGTTTAATGTATAATGTAAATATGAAGAAATATCCATGATTAATAGCCAAGAAAACATTTTTGGGCTAAAAAGTAAATT
Source organism: Laguncularia racemosa (assembly GCA_037954665.1). Lineage (NCBI taxonomy): Eukaryota > Viridiplantae > Streptophyta > Magnoliopsida > Myrtales > Combretaceae > Laguncularia > Laguncularia racemosa. Next base: position 1,006,229 of record JBBMOL010000060.1, on the reverse strand, counting down.
TAGTATTCAAATGTGTTTATAGTAATGATGTTATGGATAAAGTACTTATCATAACCCTAATGATGACAACAAGAGGAGCAAAATTCAAAAATATAAGAAAAAAAATGGTAAATTGCACAAGGAACTCCATTCCACATAGGGTAATTTCTTCATAAACTCCTAAAAAATCTTTCAATGAACCACATTTCAATTATTTTTTATGAAAAGACATAACATCTACATAAACCAAAATTTGTTGATAAGCCAATAAATTGTCATTTGACATTTCTATCTATTCTTAAAAAACATGAAAGCATAAAAAGGTTATATATATTATAAAAAAAAAAAGAAAGGACAAAAAGTGATTGATTTGTCAATCTTTCCCACACCACCACTTGGCATTTACTATTTCCCATATTTTCATGCTCTCCCTTTTCTATTCCATTTCATTGGTAATACTACGAAAAGTCCATATTTTAGACCATATAAAGTGTTAAGGACCTATTTAATATAAGACACAAAAGTGAGAAATCTTTATAGAAGAGAAAATAAATAAATAAATAAATAAATAAAATTGACATATACAGGTGGGAGAGTTCGATCGCAATGCGGTCGCATGCATACTAAGTGATCTTCATGCTACACCTAAACATAGAGGAATAATGTGTGATGGCACATACGAGGATAATCAAGGGTAACTAGGATGGGGAGAAGAAGTAAGCAATCTCAATAAGCTCAAACACATTAGTGACAATTCTTCTATTAATTAAGGGTTTGATCTTTTGATAAGATAATCCAGTAAAATAATAGCATTTTTCTAAATTCTCTTTTCTATCCAAATAAAGAAAGTTTGTGGGTATTTATAAGGATTTGGCCATCAATGTCATCAATGGCCCAAATAAACCCTCTTTTAATAAAAATAAGCATACATGGGCCACGCATGTAACTAGGCCTAATGAAGGCCTTCTTTAGGTGTGTGAGCCTTATGAGAATGGTTGGTAATGGGCAATCCATTCCAACAAGCCCTACTATAAGCCCGCCACACTAAATCTCCCCTAATCATCCCAAGTTTATGAACTTGGCTCTCCAAGCCCTAGCACCTTAGCTTAAAATGTCAAATTCAATTATTTAATAGGTACAAGGGCCTAAATTGCATTTAGCCCTCTACAACATACATGTTAGAAACCCCTTCTATAGGTGTGCTGAAATGTTGGATACTTTGATTTTAATTGCACTCTTTGAAAAATATCTTACTAGCTCTAATCATAATCCTCAAAGGCTCAAGGGAAGAGAGTACCCCACTAATAGTAAAAAGAGTATTGTACAATACCAGAGTCACCTAATGGAACGATCTCTTGGCCACATTAAAAGGGCTTACTATATTATTATAGAGATTATCCCCCTTTAGCCAAGCAAGATGCCTACTCATGTCATGGAATGAAGTGATCCAAATCCTTAATACTTCATAGCTCATTTGTCACGGTCTAGGCCCACATGCTCATTTGGGTCTCCAATTACCTGTTGAGAGGAAACAAACCCCCAAAGCAACATTAACAGCCACCAGCACCCACTAATTTGGTTTCACACAATTATCATGACGAAGGAAGCTAACCGAAGAGCGACTAAGGAGCATCAAAAGCACTAATTTCTTCTTGCCTTTTGATAGCTTCGAAATAAAAACTCCCCTTCCCCATTTCCATGCTATGAGTAGAGCTTCTCATGCTTCTCATCAAGTCGGCCTAAAACGTTGTCATCAATTTCAAAGTTCCTAGAGTGTCACTTCATGTAATGTTCACTTTACTTCACTTAGGAATAGTGAGCTTTTCGTTTTCATTTCATAGGCATCCGACAAAGAAAATTAGTTTTCTTTTTTCCCCACTTCAAAGTTTTGTTTTCTCATTCAAGCGATGTCTTTAGCATGCTACCTACATTTTATGGTAAAGTCCTAAGTTGAGCTTAAAGACTGGAGCTTGGAAACTAAGGTAGCAGCTGAAAGGTGATAGGGAAAAGACCACCATTGAACGAGCATAACTTGGAGGACACGACCCTGGTACTAGGTGGCTCTTTTCTTCCTTTTCTTTATCTATTTACCACGTCCTTTACTGTTATTGCTGAAAGATTCCATCGTTCTTGTCTTTAATTTCTTACTATATCCTCTCTTTTTTTCATTCTTTTATCTACACTTGCCTCGTCTGCTATTGAGTGGCCTACTGATGTTGCTTATTTTTTTCAAGCCTTGCTTCATCTTCCTTTTCTAAAAAAAAGAAAGAAAAAAATTGAAATGTACATATTTCGGCTTCGGTTAGTGCTTCTTGTTACATGCCACTTACTTCTGTTGGCTAGTGCTTATTATTCTCAAAATTGCAAGAGTGAAATACCAGGTGTTCTATTTTGTTCGTATTCTAGCCACTCCATGTGTGTGTCATTCACTAAAGAAGGGAATCAATATGTCTTTTACCTTTTCACAAAAATTACAATATAGGTTAGGCTTTAACAACTTTATCTTGGCCCCTTTCACTTAAAGATAGTATCCTTCTATAGCTTCATCCTCGCTTTAGGTTAGATGCTAGCACATGACTGCCTTTGTCAAAACCCCTTTTTCGAAAAGATGCAAATTGTGTGTTTTAGAACCAAAATCATTACCTAAGGAAGTGTGTTGTAATTCCTAATTTCATATCCCATAAATGACCACCAAAATATTAGCCTTCCTTTAGTGTGAGATATTCTCTAATTCTTTAAACACTTGCTATTGCCACAGACATAAATATTCAATGAATTTGCTACAACTTCTTTCATATTTAAATAATAAAAGCTTCCATCACATTCTTTTCTCTCAATGAACTCATTCTTCTTCTTCTCTTTTTTTTGTTTTTTAAATCAATGAGTTTCCTACTTTGATTTTGCTCTAAATGGGTCTAATAATGACAAACAATGTGTCCACACTCCACTTTGGCCTCTTCCATTTGCATAAGAAAAATCCGTTCTCTAAGTTGTGTGTGTTGCTCCTTATTTGTGGTTTGAATTATGAGATTATCCCAGGGATGGTGATGTTGCCATAACCTACTATCACTATTGTTTGTCTTCGTCAAGTTTGACATTGAATTGTGAAAATCCAAGCTTTGTAACATTATTCACCATTGTTATTTGTCTTTCCCTTTTTTAATTTAATTCCTTTTTTTAGGTAACATAGCGAGTTCTCTCATGTGTGTTAGGCCGGTGCTGCTTAATTTTCCTACTCGTGCATCTCCTTCCTTTCACATTGCTATGAAATTCTTAGACCCTATTATTACTTCCATCAATAATGATCTTCATTCCATCCATCATTATTCATTTATGTCATACGATGCAGCATCTTTAATGTAGGATATCTTTTCATTCCTCAAGTCATTACTACTATCACGAACATTGGAAATTGGTTGAAACCACTACATCTCCTTTAATTTCAAAATAGTAAAAGTTTCCACCTTTCCTATCTCTAAATAGGCTTATTCTTTTATATATATATATATATCCTCCTTGACATTTGTGTGGAACATGTATAATGGTTGCTTGGTTCATTACAATACTTTACACTTCAGGCTTCTGTTTTTTACAATATGTAATCTCAATAATGTTAATATGAACCACATAGCATGCTAAGCTATCCCCCACATACAAATCTTATTCATTACAATACTTTACACATCAGGCTTTTGTTTTTGACAATATGTAATCTAAATAATGTTAATTTGAACCACTTAGCACTCTAATCTATCACCTACATATGAATCTTATATCTATGGCCCCTTAAATAATCTAGAGGGTGTTTCCTTCTCTCTTTTTTATTTTTTATTTTTTATTTTTTATTTTTTTATGAACATGTTATCAGACTAAGATGCATATGTGGGCATAATTGGCTAAAAGTGGCCTTCATTTTCCTTCATCTAACTTCAATATTTCACTATACGTTTACTTGCTTAAATTGAGATGTCGGGATTCTTGGGAATGATTTTTAGGTTCATGCATCTTTCTTAAACTCTCACTTCTCTTCTTACTCATTTTGTAGGTAAGAATCCAACATTTGAGAAACCTATGACCATGATAAGAACTAGGCATCAATGAACTTAGCTTGCACTTCTAATGAGTGGTGGAGGCACAATGATTTTAAGAGGCATAACGGTTTTAAGAGGTCCAACTCTTTGCAATTTTATCTCTACTTGCTCTTAAGTTTGTATGACTATGCGATTTTAAGTGGTCTAACTCTTTGTCATGTCATGCTTTGCGACTTACAAGCTTGCAACTCAGTTTAGGAGTGAAGTGATGGCAACTAGAATTGCAATCGTGACAAGCAAGCCCCCATTGGGTGTGCCATTTACTCAACTTAGCTCTTCATCTCTTCTTATTCTTTCCAACATCTACCATAATGTGCTAAGCTTACTTCTTCTTTTTTTCTTTTAGGATTAAAGGAAGACCTCCCTTCATTGGATAAATTTAGCCTAATAGCTACCAATCATTGTTAATCCCTTTCGAACACTAAAAGGTGGATTTCAAACTTAAGAACCCCACATGCTCACTAGGCTACTTACATCCTATCATTAGTCCAACTATGCATTTATCCTTTTCACGCTTACTTAAAAAAAATAGATAAAAGAAGAAGACAAGTAACTTCATTAATATGATCAAACCCAAACACATTATTACATAAGGAACTCGACTTAAACATTGAATTGGGACCTATAGGCTCCAATAGGATGTGTTGAGCCTAAATTTTCTCTTTTTTTTCCTAATCCAGTTTATAATAAACTCTATGCTCAATTAATGTAAACCCGCAACTAAGATTAGAAAAAAATATAAAAAAATAATTTTAAAAAAGGAGAGTTGCCACCCGATTATAATCAGGAAAAATATAAAGTTAGAATTAATAGAGTAGTATTAATTCTAACTTGGCTACTAATAAAAAAAAATTGCATTATTTCTGTTTTTTTTAAAAAAACCAGATATTTTACACCCAGAGGCTATCTTTTAAAACACTATGGTTACCACTTTAAACCTTCCAAAATTAAATTTTATTTTTTATTAAAATAATGAAAAAAAAATTATTTATTGAGGTCACCCCTAGGTGCCTATGTACACGCTATTTGGGATTAGATCGATCGTAGTTCACAATTTTTTTAAATGTTTATTATAGAGACCAAAATTTATTTATTCATAAAAAATATTAAAACAGTTATACTAAAAGAAAATAATAAACATTTTTTAAGAAAACATTTTTTTTATAAAAATAGTTCTAAAAGATATTATTATTATTATTATTATTATTACTTTTTTTGGAAATTTCTAAAATGTAAAAAATAAATAAAAAAATTTTAGGGAAAACGTCTTTTTTTTTATAATGACCAAAAAAAAAAAAAAGAGAACCTGGTCAGAGAAGAGGCTACTGGTCAAAGACAAGGTGGCAGCTTCCAATAGTGCTTCAGCCTGTTAGAGATGTCGGAATTGTATAATAGAAGATGGTGTGTCAACCTTCCTAGCTAGTTCGATACTAGACACAGAAAAGAGCGGTGATCAGAAAGGTAGTCGATGACGGAGCTTCGAAGGGTTGCGATTTAAGGTTTCCTCAATGCTTCTAAACCAAAAAAAGGTACTTCTTAAGCTTTTCGACAATGAAGAAACTAATGGAAGCGGTAATTTTCCTAGAAATGGCTTATGGAAGCTAATTCCTAAAGAGAGAAAAAAATGCGATTAGAGAGAGAAAATGTTGAAAAGCTTTGAAATGGAGGTGATTTTCTCTTTATTTGTGTTTGTAAGGCTTGCTCGAGCTCCTATTTATACTGTAAGAACTCGAATTGGAGATGGTAAGTTCTTCCAGCCATGAATTTGTGAATTAAAGCTTGAGATTTGGCTAGAGAAAATTTTTGGATTTTTGACCAATTTTGACTTTAATTCGATGAATTTGGCTGCAATTTGAGTTAAAAAGAATCCCCGGATGCTCGTACTTGCTTGAAAATTTCTATGGAAGCTTCGATTTTGTCCAAATAGAGCTAGATGTGTAAGAACAATATTCGCATGAAATGATTTTTTCCTATTTTCCATGCCAATTTTAATTAATTAATTAAGCGTATTTGGATTGATTTTTTAGCTTGGATGCATAGTAAGGAATGTGATCTTTGTGATTTCACCATTAATTTTGGTGAAACCATGAAGAAAAAGGGGTAAAAAAAGAGCTCTAAAAGAGGCCATCCAAGAAGAAAAAATGAGCTAATCACGATTGGAGGAAGAAAATGAACAGTGAAAAATGTGATCAAAACACATTTTCTTAACTATTCACTGGAAAAAGAAAACGCGTTTTGAACATACATTTTCTTATCTATTTACTAGAAGAAGAAAGCATGTGTTCAACACACATTTTCCACTGGAAAAAAAAATTTTTGCCACATGCACCTACTATGATTCGAACTTAAGACCAAGGATGCTTTTATGCGTGTGTCTTCCGTTAGGCCATTGACCTATGCCTTGATTTATTATGCAAACAAATTGCATTTTTTCTCCCTTTTTCTTTTAAGAAAAATAAAACACAAAATAAAATAATTAACAAATAATAATAAAAATAATAAATAAATAAATAGGGGGCAAAAATTGTGTATCTAAAGAATGGGAACCGCGAAACATAATTGGCCTTAAATCTTTTGATAAAGAACATAACATTGGAATAAGTTTAACATGGCCCAAACATCTTACTCGAAATCCATGGCAAATTGCTCCACCACTAATTGGTATAAAACGTTACCAACAACATTGCCATACTTTGTGGAAACAACCTTCTACGTATTAAACCAAGTCTCAAGTGGTTATGTTTGTGTCACTTCAAATCTTAAAAAGGAACTTGATCACTAAAGCATAGGTTACTATCTTCACCCTAGAATGATGGGCTCAAAGGGGAGGTAAAAGACATGACAATGGAATAATTTGATCATTTGATTTGAGATAAGCTTAATTCACCATTCTCATATCTTGCACGCTATGACCAGCTATCAAAGACCTTCACACCTTAAGTCAGAGAGCATGAGCCATTACTCAATCAAACATTTAACCTCAGGAGGACAACCAATAATCATAAGTGGATACTATTTTAGCTTCTATAAGGGCATATACCATAATATTATAAATAAGGCTACTCCCGTTTTCTCTATTCCCAATTTCCAATTATTGTGCCACTTATTGCATGTAGGCTTCCAACATCTTTCGCAACTAAGTGCCAATCATTAAGCATTAAACACCATATGAACATTGAATAACACATAGGTTAATATTTTTGCCCCCTCATAAATTGGCTTAATGGAAGTGACGTAGAGTACTCTCGTGTGTTAGCTAGATAGAAGTAATGTAATGTAGTCATGAGTTCAATTCATTTTTCTTCTCATGCATGTACTTGATGTTTGATTGATTGACCTTGCATGCATAAGCTTTCTCAATACACATAGACTTCACGTTTGATTAATTGACCTTGCATGCATGAGCTTCCTCATAACACGTGCACTTGATATTTGATTAATTGACTTTGCATACATGAGCTTCCTCACCACACCCCTCCAATTATCATGTATACAACTTATAAACATGCATATCACCTCCACCATGTACACGTCACTTTATTTCATATAAGGGCTTTCAAACTTAGTTACCTTACTTGCTTATGCATCCACTGTATGTACGTCACTCCACTTGTATACCCATGTGCACTTCACCTCACTTATGCATGATAAGTGTCAGAAGACCTTAATTCTAGTACTTATTAGATATAATTATATATGGATTCCATGTAATTTGTAAAGAAAATGGTACTTATATGATTAAATTTTAATTTAAGGCATCAATGGAGATAAAAGAAAGGTTTAAAGATAATATGAGCAAAGGTGAGATGAAATTTGGCGAAAAATGAAGAAAATTGATTTTCAGTTCAGCACAACCCATGCAAACACTAGTGCTGGATGAAAAAAAATGACTAGTAGCTAATTGTTTTTCAGCCCTACCTTGAGCACGGCCATATTAGAGGCTGTGCTAAACCGGGCAGTGAAAATAACATGTTCTGAAGTCAGCACAGCCTCGAGCACAACCATGTTGAACCCTGTTTTCGCAAGAACTATAAATAAACGCTTTGTTTTATTTTAAAAATACTTCTTTCCTTCTAACTTCGTTTTGGAAACCCTAGGGGAGCTTTATTACGAACTTCAAGAGGAGAATTGTCTGAGCATCATTAGAGATCACAAAACAAACAATGGATTATTCATTTTATCATGAATCAATTGTATTTCTCTAGATTATCTGTTTTTATTGAAAACTTCATGGAGGAGTAATTGTTTATATCTTTCATCTTGTGAAACACTAACTCATGTGCTGAACCATTGATTGATTAATGAATTATTTATATCTTTGCATCTATTCATGTGTTTCCATTGTTCTTGTGATTGATTTATGCACGTAAATTGATTGCATGTTTGATTTTTATTAGATTAAAAGAGGTTTCGTCTAGTAAATTGATTTTTTGCAATTTATTGGAATTTGTAAACTTAATAAGATCTTGCATAACAGTAGTGAGGGAGAGGTCTCCATTATCTTCTGTATGATTAAGAATTGATTAACTCGAGGGAGTAATTAATTTTACTTGAAAATTCCTGTAGTGCAAAGTATAATTTAATTCGTTAATCGATATCTTAATTTGAGAATTTAAGGGTTAGGGTGGAACAAGATAAGGGGTATATTTTGTGATTGAATACATTTTTTAGACAAATCATTCAAATCTAGGGTTACTAGAATTTATTAGTTGTTAATTTAATTCATAATTTCCACATCATAAATTAGACTAAATAGTAGAGAAAGGTAATACTAGTACTTGTTTTCTAAATCCTAGAGGACGACACCTATTAAATCTATACTATAATCGATAGGTACATTGCCTAGCTCAATAGTGGATTTTATTGGTTATAAATTTAAAAATCAAACGATCGGTTAGATTCGAGCGTAATCAGTGCACTACCAAATGCACGTCACTTCACTTGTGTATCCATGTGCACTTGTGCATTTACGCACCATATTATCTACTTCTTCTTTGTGATTCTCTAATTCACAAGTTATAGTGACACTTCATTTTGTTAATAACATCTCTACTCCTCATTTTACGAATGATACTTCCTTATATTTTATGGGTAACATAGCATCAAGTGATCAAGTCAATCTTTATTCTTCCTCTCCTCCCCCAAGTGGTAGGAACCGTATGTAGTCATTGCTACCACTTCTAAATTTTAGCGTGAGAATGGTTAAAGAGTCTAAAAAGAATCTACTTCGTGTGAGTGTTCTTGATAAGAATAGTGAAGTAATGATAAATTCAAATGGACATGTTCCTAAAGTGGCCTCACCTTGCAAGGCATAACCCAACACGATAATTTTGAAAGACTTTTTCTAACATTAAATAGAGGAGAATGGCAAAAAAATATTTGCAGATCACTCTACAACAGGTGGACTACACTTTATAGAGCTAGAGCCTTTGGTGATGAGTCATGTAAATATTAATGAGGTTCCATATTGCACTTTAGGAATGAGAGATAAGAGCTTTCACTTTCAAATAGTCTCTTCGCCTACCAAAGGCAAACATTGACTAATTGGTAATTATACATACATCACATTATGAACAACATGACATATGGGCTTGTTCTAGAGAAAACAGAAGTTCGTTACTCCATATAAATTTCTTCTCGTTTGAATTTCCCTCGCCTGTAAGACATGGAGATACGGCAAGCTATTATTTCCCACTAAAACACTCAAACCCACACATTTGTGACTGCATAGTGTGAGATCACTCCCACCTTGGAAGGTACTTACATCCTCTTAGGTTTTCAAAATTTTGTATTGACTAACATTACCACTAGTCCAATCTTCGAAGAAGATAAAAGATTGATAGGATTACTAGAGAAACACTTGCAATTAGCTATTGATAGTCGTAGTCGCACTTCATTTAGTGCTTAGATTAGACTTTTTTTTAGCACAAGCAGACTAGAGCCAAAAGGCTTGGCTATAAATGCAACTAAGTACTTGCATATTACTTTATGATCTTCTTTCTTTCAATATCGATATCTTAGTTGAGAAATTTGATATAATCCATAATCTTTTATTTTAGGCATGTGTTAGAGGCCTTCCTCACTTATTAGCTGCCTATGTACATATTCCTCAATAGGATAAAGAAAGGGATGAGCCCTTGTCTTTTTCATCTAGTAGTTCACATTGCAGGTGGAGTGTTTCACTCATAGTCCTTCCTTCTTGGTTTCCTTATACTGATGCTTGGATCTATATCATGAGGCCTCAATGTGATCAAACGGTTGATATATGATAGTGTCGCCTACTGACTTAGCATTTTTGCAATTATTCTTCTATGAACGCTACAAGAAATACCTTAGAACTCCCGTTAGCAAACTTACTTCTATTGAGCTTAGAGCTTAGGCATAGGTGGATAAAAAGCAACAGGGTGCAATTCTTGATGCTGTAGATGACATCCACAAAGTTAGTTTATGCCCCTACACAAGCAACTTAGCTTAGTATGAGTGTTTAAATGTCTATCTTTCAAGTTCCAAAGAATTGATGACTTTGGTAGGGTCTCATGAGCAACTCACTAATACTGAGGTAGAATTCATCCTTTAGTGCACACCTAAAGGGTTCTCTACACTCCATGACTAGTGTGGTTCATTTACATTGTTCCTTGAGTGTAGTTTTGTGATGTATTCACCACATCAAGTTGCTAGACATTTGAGATTTGATCAAGATATGCCTTGCGAGATCAGCATCTTTAAGGACTTCAATAAGTGTTGCTAAGTGCTCAATTCTAGGAGCTATAAAGATATTCTCTCACATGTCAGGCAACTATTTTTCCCATCTATGAAGCATTTTAGTATTGCCTCTAATGGATGGTTGACATATTATACAAATTGTATTGATGGGTTTAAGGAGTACATTGCCATAGAAGTAAATGATACTTTACTAAAGCTAGTCATTCGCAGGTATAAGTTTTGCTTTTGAGTTCCTAAAGAAGATAAGGATAAACACAAAGCAATCCACAACACCTATCACATCAATGGTCAAACAAATCAAATGCACGCATATATATGAGGTGATAAAATTAATGGTCATATTCTTCATTCACCATTCATTCCTTGTTATATCCTTTACTAACATTCTTCTCATCTTTATTTTTATTTTATTTATTTGTAAGACACAAGAGGAAATGATACTAATGAGAATTCATTTGAATGAAGGGTGAAAAACAGTCACTCCAATGATATAGTTGCTAGTGTTTCTAAAGGTTTTACCACATTAAAGTTAACTCCCCCCATCTCTTGCCCTTTTTCCAAATTACTATGGCATTGATGTTACCTTTCGTGGCACCTTTATAGCTATCATTGCCACTAATGAGCCTCTACCATTTCCAACTATACTAATTCCACTATTGGTGATCCTACATCCACTTCCAGTCATGGTCCCCCTATGGTTAATACTCCACCTATTTTTAGTCACGTTCCTTCTATTGCGGCAATCCCAATTTTCATCCTCCCTCAACCACTATGATACTGAAGCCAACTGAGAGAAAAGGTTCCTCTACCTTAGTAGTGGGTTTAGTTGAGACTTCGTGTTTTAATGGCCATATTATGTCTTCTTATCTTCTAGCTCTACTACAACACTTATATGCAATGGAAGGGAACTTTTAGATAGGGCCCATTTGCCGAGACACAGAGGTCATTGGTATTATTGCACTATTAAAGGGAGTTGTTTAGCTTTTAGGCGAACATTAGAGTTCACTGTCTATAGATAAGTTAGAGTTGTTAGTTACTAGCATCACTATATCTTGTATCTTGAGGTTATAAAATGATGTGATCACCTTAGGGTTAAACTTAAGAGGTCTAAGCTTAAAAAAAAAAAAAAGGAGCTACTTGGGGATGGGGACTTAGACTTTACTATAGAGTCTATTATTGAGTCTTGAATCTCTATTTATTTCTTTTTTTTTTTTTAGAGCTCCTTTATTACATTGTGCACATATTAACTATGCTTCATGGACATCAATTTACAGTGTTTTTTTTTTTTTTTTTGGATGAGTTTCTCTTGACATATTGTTTATAGCATTACTTCCAATAATGAATGTTACCTCATATTTATTGCTCTGAACCTCTTATCTCATGTAGATTAGTAGCATGTTGTAAAATCAACATCCTAATATTGACATAGCATTTTGCAATTCTCTTTTTCACTTTGTAAGATCCCACATAATTGAGTTATGTTTCTTATTCATGAGTAGTAATCCTTATGTTAATCATAATGAAAAGAGATGAAAACAATAACATGTATTGTCTAAACTCAAGAGTAATAGCATCATTAGTTAAAGGAGTATTACCTAATACTTAACTTATTCAAAGCTCAATAACTTTAAAATGCATTAAAACGAATATGTTATGTTACACGCCGCGTATCATGAATTGAACAAACATCCCGCACTTAAGAGATAAACTGCATTCTAAGTAGTAGCAATGTAACAATATGTGTTAAGGGAGTACTCTCCCCTAATCTTGAAATAATGATGAAGAGAGGATAACATAGATAAATATGTAAAAGCAAGCTCATGCAACTTAGGCCTATCATTTCATTCGTTCGCTTTCTCAATACATCACACTTTTACAAGTGAAACTTTTTAGTGTACTAAAAGTTAATAGGAATGGTGATAGCACTCATTTTTAGATTACAAAGCTTACAATAACCACAATCGTGAACTTCTTCAACAATAAAAGGTCCTTCCCACTTAGGTGTAAATTTCAACGCTGGAATACTTCAATGCAAATACTCTGTTACTCAAAGTACAACGTCGCCATGTCAGAATGATCTTTTTCCTACCAAACGATTACAAGCTATACCTAGTTTATGCTAATAGTCAATTAAATTGTGTTTAGCTACATTTTGCTTTTCCTATTAGGCCTTCAAGTCTAGTATTTGCAAAGTATTTGGCTTAAGCTCAACATTAATAGTTAGTCATGCAAAGGGAATGAGAACTTTTACTAGAACTACCTCTTCAGTCCCATGCGCTATTTAAGTCAATTTTCACTTTGATGTCCTACAAGCCTATAGTGCCCATGGCAACTTATCATGCCCTTATTTATGGTTATTGTGAACCATGCAACTAAGCACCTTTAATAAACTCTTCTTTGTGGCCTCCACTTATCTATTGCCTTTTAGGTAATAAGGCGTAGATTTAACATGCTCAATGTTATACCTAGCTAATAGCTACCAAACATGAGAATTGACAAAAGGAGTGCCCTTGTTAGATAAGATGCACTTTGGAATTCCAAATCTGTATACGATGTTCCCCTTTATAAAACTTGCAACTATTGGTCCTATAGCCTTCTTTAGGGGAATTGCCTCTATCCATTTAGTAAGACGCTCAATCTTAGGTAACATCTAGATACATCCTCTCGATGGTAGGTGAATGGCACCAATAAGGTCAAATGCCTAAGTGTAGGAGGGCCATAACATTGTTATACTATGGAGCATAACTATAAGAGCATGAATGGCATTGTCATGTTGCTAGAAAATGACACACTTTCTAGCAAAATTAAAGGCATCAGCTTTTATAGTTAGCTAATAATATCCTATATCAAACAAATGATAATATAGCTTCTTTCCTCCTTAGTCTTCCCCACATTCTCTAGCATAAGCTTCAATCAATATTGTTTCTATCTCGAGAAGTACAATACACCTAAGGGGTTTGCCCATAAATGAAACTCTATACAACTCATCTTCTTGTATTAGATACTTTTTGGCCTTCCTTTTCATGAGTTTGGCTTTAGTGCTATTAGTGAGCAAGGAATTATTCGTCAAATAGTCAATGTACGAACACCTCTAATCCCCCACCATGGCCACAAAATTACATGCCTTCTCATTAGGTAATTCAAAACATTTGGGGCAATTTACTTATACTTAGAATGCATCCTTGAACATTGATGACCAGTAATATCCAACACGCTAAATCTAACAATATAATGGTGGTCTTTCCTCTCCACACCAGATTTTGTGATACTAGTTTAGCTTGAGACATGCCTCTTTTGTACCAATACATCAAGATAAAACACCTTCTAAGGTCCAATCTTCCATTTGATTGAATAAAGTTTTTTAACATTGAAATGGAAGCTACATCAAGATATACTAACTACTCCCCCACCGAAATGCACCAATCATCACATGGTTTCTCATCTTCATCAAGAAGATTTAATGCAATGCATGATATAGATTTCTTAAGTACCTGAACATTCAAACTGTTACTCATATCTAAATTGGACCTTTTAACCAATGCATTTGCATATCTATTAATGGATTGAGTCATATGCTTATAGTATACTAACTAAAATTTTATTGCTAGAGCTTACACTACTGCCCTATAGGATACTAGTACAAGTTTTTTAAGCCCAAACATACTGTTGACCTATTCAATGATCAAATTAGAGTCACCTCGGATGCATATTCAATTTACTCCAGCCTCTTGTGCAAATATTAACCTAAGTAACAAAGCCTCATATTTAACCTCATTGTTGGTATAATAAAAATCAAGTTTGAATGCCAATGGTATTTCTTGGACTTTGGGCGAGGTTAACACAATCTTGGCCTCCCATCCCTTACTCCCTTCAAAACCATCAAATTGAAGTGACCACTACCCTTCTACTTCAACCATGAAAGAATCCGCATAAAACTTTACTGGATACTATCTACAATAAAGCTTTCATGTGCATTCAGGAAGTGTGCCAATAAATCAGCTAAGGCTTGTGACTTGATAGCCTTAAGGGATTCAATTGTGATATCAAACTCTCCAAAAAGGAGTAACCATTTAGCAAATCAGTCTAACAAAGCTAGTTAAGATGATAAATACTTAAAGGGATTTGAACAAGTTATGAAATTAATCTTATGAGCTAAGAAATAGTGTCATAATTTCTACGAGGCAAATACTAGTGCAAGACAATAGTTTTCACAAGCTAGGTAATTAACCTCGCTCCCTTGAAGGGTTTAGCTCAAATAGTAAACCGGTTGTTCCTGTCCGTCTATTTCATGCTTGAGTAAGGCCCTAATGGACCTATTAGTGGAGGTAAAGTACAAGATCAATGATAATCCCTTCATAGACATTGTCACTATTTAAGGAGAAGTTGAGATCTTCTTAATCTTTTATATTACTTCCTCATGCATTTCCCCCCACACAAATGAGATCTATTTCTTCATAAGTTAATGCAATAGGTATGAAATCTCTACCAATGGTGGCATGAATCTCCTAATGTAGGAGACTTTGCTCATGAAAGTTTTCAATTCCTTTGGATTGATGGGCAAGACCATGGATCATATAGCTTAAACCTTTGTCGAGTCAACATCAATACCCTTTCTATGAACAACAAACTTGAGAAACTTACTTAAAGCCACTCCAAAGACACACTTAAGAGGGTTCATGCGGAGTTTACACAACTAACATCTTTCAAAAACCTTCTTCAAGTGAATCAAATGATTGGGTGCTCATCTTAACTTGATAACTATATTGTTTACATAGTCTTTCATAAAATCATACATCATATCACGGAATATAGTGGTCATTACCCTCTAATAAGTGGCACCTTCATTCTTAAGCCAAATGACATGAAAATGTAATAGAAGTTCCCCTCTGAGGTTCGGAAAATAGTACACTCTACATCATCAGTTGCCATCTTAATCTGGTTATAACTGTTAAAGTCATCCATAAATAACAACTACTCATGTCTGACAATGACATCTACTAAAGTGTTAAGAAAAATCAACTTTTAGACATACTCTATTCAAATCTTAAAAGTCAACACATACTTTTATTTGGCCATTTTTTTTTCTTACTGGGACTACATTTGCAAACCAAGTAGGATGTTCAATTAATTTTTTAAAACCTACTTGAAGTAGCTTCTCAGCTTCTAGCTTGACTTGCACCACAACTTTAAGGCAGAAGACCTGTTATCATTATTTCATTGGTGTGACTCTGAGCACAATATTCAATCTATGTACTACAAAGCTAAGATCTAATCCTGACATCTCTTCATAGGTCTAAGCAAAGACATCCCTATACTCCTTTAATGATGCAACAATTGGGACCTTTAGCTCTTGAGGAAGACATTTACTGGCGAAGATTGGTCGCAACAACTTGCTTAGTCATGCTAGATCCAACTCTTCCATCTCTTTTGCTTAGAGTTTAATTTGATCTTGCATTTCTTGAGGGGTAAGCTACATTTCTTGAACTTGTTTCGGATTTGAAGAAAATAAGTGCACCTCCTCAAACTCTTGTAACCATCATAAATGGTATACCCTATGCTAATCTACCTTGACAAATCTTTCAACCCTTTCCATCTACTTATTTTTCTTCTTACGTCCTTGACAACCACATATCTTTCTCTTCCTTTGCTGCCTACCTTAGATTTCCTCCCAAGTAGGCTATGGGACACTAGTGAGTCTTGCAATGGCAATTTCTCCTTCTTTAGCATATTCAACAAAAAAAAAAATATTGATTTAATAAAGCATGACTCCTCTAACTCAAAGGGATTTCTCATAGTAGTGATGAGTATGTCCTTCCCTTTCTAGTGGTCTTTAATGTATTGATGAAGCATTAAAGCTACCAAGTTATGATCATGCAGCCACTTCCTTCCTATAAGTAGGTGATAAGATATAGGTGTATCAATCACATGAAAAGAACAAAGTTATGGATATGCCCATGTAAACACCCCATTTTTTTTTTTCATTTTTCATATATATGTAGATATAAAAGAAAAAAAAACAATAACAAAATAAATAAAAATAAATAAAATGATAGAAAAAATAATAATAATAAGGATAGCAATAATAATAAAAGACATTTGGATTTCTAAATTAAATTTCAAAATTTCAAAATAACAAAAAAATTAGAAAAACTATTAAGTTAATGTATAATATGTGTGCAATAAATAAACCGAGAAATGGGCTAGTGTAGCTGTTCCACGTGCTACCCGCGTGCGTGTGCTAGAACTGCTGATCTTGGGTTTGAATCAATAAGAATGCCTTCTGTGACATTTTTTTTTTCCTCCAAGCTGCCACGTGGCAGCATGCAATTGGTCAGAGCGAGCATGTGCGAGGCACATGTTCTTCTTCTTCCTCCAGACAGCAACAGCAACGCTAGAAACAAAGGAAGAAAATAAAATAAAAAGGGGCTCATCAATAAATATGAATTGAACCTAATCAAATGAATTTTCTTTATCATTATCGATTCGTGACAAGAAAAAACGGGATAAATCACAAAAAAAAAAAATACATGGATCAATTCAAATTTAAAAAGGGATAAAGATAGGTTTCAATCGTGAGCTCAATTCGAGCTTATTGAATGGGATTCTGTGAGTCTATAAATAGGATTGGACTATCAGGAGGAAATCCGAAGGAAAAGAAAAAAAAAGGGGGGGGGGGGGAAGAAAAACACGACAAAAAAACACCGTTGGAGTTTCCTCTCTCTCTAGATTTCCACTACCGATAGCCGTCCGAACTGCCATTTAAAGTGGTTTTCAACAAAAACCAATATCACCAATCAATTTCTCACCCATGAAAACCTAGGAGATCACCTAACAACTGATGCTGATAATTGTCGGAACATCGCCAACGAGGAGCTCCAACTACCATGCCATAACCCAAACCGCGAACCACATCTAGGTTAGTTGAGTTTCATCATTTTTTTGTTATTATTTTTTAATTAATAAATAAAAATAATAAAATAATAAATAATAAATAATAAAAATATATATAAATACAAATAATAAAAAATAAGAAAAATGATAAAAAGATATATGTTTTAGGAATTTGTTTTCTTTTGTTATTGATAAAATTAGGTTTAGAATTTCTCTTTATGTTTCTTTTAAAATTTTCTTAATTTAATGTGTGAGTTTTTCTTTAAAAAAAAACATATATGTATATAATGTTTTGTCACTTAGAAAAATGATTTTTATGAAATAAAATTTTAATTAATGTTTTCAAAACTAGAGGGTTTTAGTTCTGTTTTTTCAAAATTGAGAAATAAAATTTAGGTTTAGAATTTTTCTTTAAAAAATTAAAATAATAACAAACGTAAAACTGACATGTTTTCATAATTAAAATTAATCAATCCATTAAATTTTTATGAAAAACATAACTACGTCAGTTTGATCCTGACTAGCAAGTACATAGACACTAACTGGGCAACCATATACAAAAAAAAAAAAAAAAAAAACATTTTATTCTTTTCCAATTTCAATTTACCATATAAAAAACAAATTTAAAAAAAAATTATCCTTTTAAATTTTCAATTTATAATATAAAAACATAAAAATATGTTATCCTATTTTTAAGTCAATTTTAATTCAAGTAGAAATGCAAAGCTTTTTATTCTCTTTTATTTCATTTTAAGTAATAATAGAAAATGTATAATAAAAAAATTGATTAAAATTTTTTTTCCTGCTATTTCATACTTTATATGGAATCATTATGTCTTGTACATATAATGGCAAAGGGAATTTACAAAAAGCTTTTAATTCAGTTTCTTGAAAAAGATAATAAGTGGTAACCATTTAGGTTTTAATAGGATAGCTCCCGAGTCCACATTCTCTTATTAATATTTTTTTCAAAATTGTTTTTGTTTAGAAAAATTCATAGACTAGTAACTAGTTAAGGTTAATCTACCTCATTAACCTTAACTTATCTTATTTTCTAACTTAAGTTGGTGGCAACTCCAATTTTCTTAAGATAATTAAAAATATAGTTTTTCCTTAATTTTACTGTCGAATAACTTGTATTAAATGAGTTGGACTTAATATGGATTAATTAAGGAAAAATCTAAAATTAGGCTCGACAGAAATGGCAACTCCACTAGGGACCCTAATTCTTTAGTGGGCTAGCCATTTTTACCTTCTTCAAAAATTAAGAGCTTCTTATAAATTCCTTCAACATGTATTATTATGTATATTTCTTATATGAATAATTCTCTTTTACATAGACTAATTGGGCTTCGTGATCCAAATTGCACTAGGCCCATCAAGCCTAGTAATGATCTTTTGGATAAGTTGTTGTCATACATATATGTGTGTTAGATATGGTCAAATCCAAGCCATTTAGAAACTTAGGATGGAGAGCCATTATGTAAGTTTCAAGTGCAGTGGGGTAACCACTACTCGAGGCCGATTAGGCTTCCCCACTTTTTCTTCAATGTGGCCCAAAGCCCATTACCTTGGAAATGAGGAAGGCCACAGAGCTTGAGGACCTTTAGAACCTACCCAATTTGCATTCATGTCATCTATGCATGATAGAAAAATAGTGCAGCTTTGATAAAATGCAGATTTATTGATTTTCCAAATGATTTAAAGCTTTGTCATTGTATATGTATTCTTTGTAAAAAGGAATGGCCAACTCTGGGTTAAGCAATGACCACGTTCACATTAGCTAGATTTATGTCAACTAGCCCTTAGCATCTATGTCTACGCTTTCTAACCGGTTTCAACAGTTTAGCCTAGAGTAACAGGAAACCATCATAGCCAAAGTGGGGCTAGTCCTCTCACTCCTCAAGGTCTAATATGACTGGGACCTCATGAGGGCCCTAACCTACTTTTGGGATCTATAGTTAACGGCATTCAGCTTTAGCCCACACACCCTATCTCCAACCATTGAAGAGTATTCCCAACTACTACAAGCTCCTCCCTGTTATGAAGGAACCACAATTCCAGATCTACAAGCCAACCTGGCAAACACCTTCTACAAGCTGCTGGGGATTAGAAAGTCAGAAGTAACTTGGGCCTTTACTCAATGCAATGGAAAGTTTATAAAAATCTCAACCCCTAGAAAGTGGTTTGGAACATCTATAGGTTACCAAATTAGTCAAGAGATTTTCATGAAAGACCAACAGACTTGGGAGCAAAATCAAGTCAATGCCTACATCCTAATAGTTTTTGTCAGTATCCTATTTCCAACTGGAGTTTTGCATGTCCATTTCAGGGTAGCAAAATTAGTAACTCAGTTCCTATTAAGTCGGTCTTACATCCCAGCCTTACTTGCCAAACAAATCCGATTTTTGAGATTTCTGAAAGAAAGAGGGTTATTTAGCATTAGTAATAGTATGGTTCACTAGTCATACTAAAAGTTATGGATTGGATGTTGTTAGGAGATCTTTAGCTTCACAAGTTGACCTAGTAGACTACTTTGCAACTAAGATACAGTCCAAACTCACCAATTGAGGGAGATTATGCAGAAGGTTTACCCTAAGGACATATTGTGGACTGCTAAGTGGAATCACTACACACAAGCTATTCTAGGATGTGTCAATTTTGCTACTGTCCCACTAATAGGAATTACTGGATGCATTAGTTATTTCCCAGTTTGCGTGGTCAAACAGTTAGGACCAATCCAAGATATTGCTCACAGGACCCCCATTAGACTCAGTTACACTTGATTATCAAGATCCGAACATTCCCTTAGCCTTCAAAGTGAACAAGCTACGAGCCATCAAAGCCATTTGGGATACAAGAATCTTGAGCCCCGTCGTAGATGTAGGAAATTTGGATGGACGAATGGGGGATATCAAAGCCACTAAGGAATTCATTATGGACTTCATGCACAAAACAAGGCAAGTCGAGTAGCAAGCTCTAAGTATACTAGAACCTACGCCAGAAAACCCAACCTCAAAATTGAAGGCTTACATGGACATGGTTGGAGCCCAAGCAAAGATCCTACGTTAAGACACAGAAAGGAGGGTGGAAATTTAGAAGGAGAAATTTAAAGCTTCACTGGATTATGTGAAGGTTTTATAGCACCGACTGAGGATGTCAGAGAAGAGAATCCAAGACCTACTAATGGAGCAAGCCAGTACCCGCCCCAGCAAGATCCAAAGACTATTTCAAATTTCAATTAAACCAGCAATCTGTAACCCTAGAATTTCAATAAATCTACAGTCAAATTTAATAATCTTGTTTAATAAAATTGTTACACTATTATTTAATTATCAAATTGCATTTGTGTGAGCATCTTGTTTGCATATTTACTAAATAATAATAATAATAATAACAATAACAATAAAGAAAAGAACAAAGCCAATAAAATTGAAAAGTTACTAACAATAAGAGATCCTTTCAAGGTCCTAAAAGTTGCTTTTGAATGGTTAGCTTAACTCAAAGCTCATGGTTACTTACTCTGAACATAAAGCCAAAAACCTCTATAACCTACTCTCAATTTGAAAGGTCCCATTCACTTCAAAAGGTCTCCTTATATGTTGATTTAGCCTTGAAACACAAAACCTCCCAACTCTCTCCAATCTTAAGGGTTACACTTAAACTTTCTCTCAATCAGGAGTTATATAAAATAGACATAGAGACAATTAATTTTAGGACACATTTTCAAAGTGGCTATGGTCAATTACTAACAAGGGCATAAAGAAGACTAACTAGCTAAGTCTTGGGTAACTAAATTCCCAAGAGAGCCAAGTTAAGACTAAATCACTTGATGGGGGACACATAACTCCTAAAGACAACATGAGACATTGTGAATATAAGCAAATTTGGTAAAATGAAAGGATAACTCATTTCTTCGAGTGGTTTAGGATGCCAAGAGGCAAACCACATCCCAAACACTAACCCTTAAATACTTGAGAGTCAAGTGTTATTAATGTGAGGTTTTTGACTCATTCCTTAAAGGAGATCTATCTTGAATTTGATACGTTAATTAAAATAATGTTAGACATTCATTTTCGCTATCTTAAACATAATAATCCTTTGCCAACCCCATTCGAGCTTATATAGTTAGAGTTTCAAAATTTAACCCTACTAAGAACCACCCCACAATGGAATGAGTAGGAAGATAGGGACATTAATATATAAACATGGTTGTCAAAATCACGAGTTAACTCGCACATTTCTATGATTTTACGAGTTGTTGAGCACATTCCTAGTCAACTCGCATGTAAAAACGTTTTTGAGGTAAAATCGTAGTAAAATCTCGATTTTGAACAGTAAAATCGTCAAAATCGCGATTTTACTACATTTCCACCTATTCCACAATATTGCAAAACTAAGTAAAATTTCAACCATCCAAATCCGAATAAAAAAATATGTAATAATAGCGATTCATAGCTCAAGCCTAAACTTTTAATAAACAACTATGAGCTTAATTGTTAAAATATATATATATACAAATAATAAAAAATAACAAAAGTGATAAAAGATATATGTTTTAGGAATTTGTTTTCTTTTGTTATTGATAAAATTAGGTTTAGAATTTCTCTTTGTGTTTCTTTTAAAATTTTCTTAATTTAAGGTGTGAGTTTTTCTTTAAAAAAAAACATATATGTATATAATGTTTTATCACCTAGAAAAATGATTTTTATGAAATAAAATTTTAATTGATGTTTTCAAAACTAGAGAGTTTAAGTTCTGTTTTTTCAAAATTGAGAAATAAATTTTAGGTTTAGAATTTTTCTTTAAAAAATTAAAATGATAATAAATGTAAACTTGGCATGTTTTCATAATTAAAATTAATCAATCCGTTAAAGTTTTATGAAAAACGGAACTATATCGATTTGATCCTGACTAGCAGGTACGTAGGCACCTATTAGGTAACCACATACAAAAAAAAAATTTATTCTTTTCCAATTTCAATTTACCATGTAAAAAAAATTAAAAAAATATTTTATCCTTTTAAAATTTCAATTTATAATATAAAAAAATAAAAATATGTTATTCTATTTTTAATTCAAGTAGAAATGCAAAGGTTTTTGTGCTCTTTTATTTCATTTTAAAATAATAATAGAAAATATATAATAAAAAATTGGTTAAAATTTTATTTCATGCTATTTCTTACTTTATATGGAAGCATTATGTCTTGTACATATAATGACAAAGAGAATTTACAAAAAGCTTTTAATTCAGTTTCTTGAAGAAAATAATAAGTGTTAACCATTTAGGTTTTAATAGGATAGCCCTCGAGTCTAGATTCTCTAGTTAATATTTTTTTAAATTGTTTTTTTTAGAAAAATTCAAAGACTAGTGGCTAGTTAAGGTTAATCCACCTCATTAACCTTAAATTATCTTATTTTCCAACTTAAGTTGGTGGCGACTCCAATCTTCTTAAGATAATTAAAAATATAGTTTTTCCTTAATTTTATTGTTGAGTAACTTGTATTAAGTAAGTTGGACTTAATATGAGTTAATTAAGGAAAAATCCAAAGTTAGGCTCAACAGCCCAACCCAACTTTAAGATCTACATTGACCCATCTTAGTATCTTTATAGGGGAATGATTGAAGCCATTCATTGAAATGGGTTGCATCACCAAATACCTAAGATCAAGTCTAATCACTTCAAATGTGTTCTTTGATAAGATATTCAAAGAGAAGCCAATGTTTATAAATGTCATTTTCATCGAGTATCCATTAAGCACTCCTCCATGTACAAAAGGAGATTATGGTTTAGGATCTTAATGCACATATCAGCATCCGTGAATAAAAATTCATTATCATAGACACAAGCTGCACTACAATACACTACACTCCGCATATTGTCTTTCTAAAATTTTCATAAGTGTAATTACTACCATAAGCCTTGCCTTCTAATTGAACCCAAAGAGGTCAAAAAAAGTTCCTAAAATTGAAAGTCTTCAATAGTGCTACAATGATGGGTAAGCATTCATCATCTTCAACTTCATCCGATTTCCCTTTTCCTTTACATACTTCAATAGATGGCACCTCATCCACTTCAACAGTAACAAAATCGTGAGTAATAACAATCACGGCACCACGTTAATTATTATGGGCCAAGAATGGATTATGTCTGACACTGTTGTTTTCAATAATAAGCTCCCCACTTCACACTCTCCCATTGAACATTTTCTTTAAAGTGAAGCAATTCTTAGTGAAATGCCCCACAACTCTATTGAACCTACAAAATCTAGGGTCATTCTTTTCTTCTGTAGTAGGGAGGCATTCAACTCTTGGGAGTTTGATATTCCCATCTCACAACCATATGTCAAGCATTACATATACCTTCCCCATCAAGCATAGATATGTCATTGTCAGTGTATAGCTCCTTGTAGTCTTGATTCCAGGTTTTCTAATCCTAGGCTTCTTCCCTCCTTTAGATCTGTCTCCTTGGGCCAAACTTATGAATGGTGCTCATTTGTTGAACTTGGGACTTCCCCCCCTTTTTTCTTTGCAATGGATATGTTGGTCCTTAGCACATTTTCAACCAATGCAATGAATGATGCCAAAAATAAATTCTCTAGATGTATCATGTACTCAGTGAACATCCTTATAATGCAAAGCTTCACTAACTCCTCTTCATCATAATTGTCTTGAATCTCTAGAGATTGTTCTCTAAAGCATTTGACGTACTCCATCAGGTCTTCCCTAGGCTTCTACTGAATTTGTCCCATGTCAATTAGAGTGATTCTTTATTAAGTAGAGAAGAACTTCTGAAGGAATGTCTTGCACATACTACCCTACGAATCTACTAGCTTTGTTGGAAAATTGATATAACATGTATATGCCTTCTCCATAAGAGACTTAGAGAATTCTTTAAGTTTCAAGTCATCATCTAACCCATAAACTTCTAGTGTTTCAATAAACTTTAACAAGTGTTCCTTAGCACATCCTTTCTTTCCATTCAGAAGCATGAGGACTCACATAATCCTTGGGGTAAAGCTTAGCTGCGATGTGCTGATTGTACAAGAGTTTGAGATCCAATACTCCCATAGCAGACTTTGTCTGTATTTCTTTCAAATACATGTCAAGATCCTCCTTCATGATAAATGTGCTCCTAGGAGCAAATGTTGTAGCCTCTATAAGAGTAGTGGGGGTAAGGTTATGATGAGTTGTAAATCCTCTAATAACACCTTATGACATAGGTGCAGTGCATAAGGATGAAGATCCCTCAATGTGAATTCCTTAGTCCCTCACCTCAAGTGTGGGATGATGTGAAGCTACGAGCTCTAGTATAGGAGCTTGCTCATCAACCCTACGAGTAGCTTCCTAATTGACTAAAGCTGGGTTAGAGAATTAGGGTACCTAAGGGGGGGCAGTGCTACCATACCAGGTACACATTGGGTGAGCATTCAGGAATTAGTTTATCATTCTAGTGTTTTCCTAAATAGCATACACTACCTACACATTATCAAGTGAAGAATCTTGAGTAATCTTAGTAGAATCATCATTTTCAAGCATAGGTAGTTGCTCAGTAACTTTAGGATTAACCTCATAGTCTTTATTAATGTTATCATTAGGATCAGGTATCCTTTTTCTTAGGGGTACCATTGCGAGGTTATCAACTTCTTCTCCCTAAAGGAGTTGCCAAAAATGTAGGTAGGTGAGTCCGATCACAATATGATTACATATGTGCTATGTGATCTTCGCACTACACATTGATCTGGAGGAATGACATATGATGGTACATAGGAAGATGATCAAAGGTGAGTAAAATGGGGAGGAAGAGTAGGTAGTTCCAATAGGTTCAAATACAGCAATGATAATTCTTCTAATAATCAAGAGTTTAATCTTTTAAGAGGATAGTTCGATAAAGTAACAGCATTTTTCTAAATTATCTCTCTTCTATCCAAATAAGGAAAGCTTGTGAGTATTTATAGGGATTTGATTGTCAATATCACCCATTGGATCATGTTAGCTATCAACAGTCCAAATGAATCTACACTTAATAAGAAGAAGCATACATGGCCCATGCATGTAAGTAAGCCTAATGAAGGCCTTCTTTAGGTATGTGAGCCTTATGGGAAAAATTAGAGATAAGCAATCCATTCCAACGAGTCTTACTCCAAACCCGGCATGCCACATCCCTCCTAATCATCCAAAAGTCATAGACTTGGCTCACTAGATCCTATCACCTTAACTCAAATCTAATTAATTAATGGGCACAAAGCCCTAAATTGCATTTATCCCTCCATAACATGCATGTTGGAAACCCTTTCTATAGGTGTGCTGAAATGCTAGATACTTTGATTTCAATTGTACTTTTTGAAAAATTTCTAAATAACTCTAATTCTAATCCTAGAACATTCAAGAGAAGAAAGTACTCCACTAATAGTAAAAAGAGAGGAAAAAATAAAAATAGAAAGAACTCTTAACTCCTAGTCCTACCTATGAAATCATAGTTTTCACCTATCTTTCATTTTGTCTGCCACTATCAACAAATGTTGAAGAGATAGCATGTTATTACTATATATTGGTGTTTAAAGATCATGTTAAGGAAGGTTAAGTGGTTGGTTTTGATTCCTTGGAGTTCTAAATTTTGTGATGTGTATTATTAATTTTAAGTTTTAAACTAGATTTTCACTTTTATATATTTTTAAGTCTATAAACTTTAGTATTTGTATTAACTGTTAAATTTTTAGTTATCTTTGATACATTTCAAGAAAATATATTTATTTACTAGTGTTTATGAACTTATATCAACAAAATATGATTATATAATTTCTTATCCCATTCCAAAAACTTGTTGTGTACTATTTATCAAAAATATTGTCCTATCACCTATGAGTGTTGAAGCATTATTATCTATGTGTTATTATAGATTATAGACTTCTTACACATTTAAATCACTAGTTAAACAAAACTTTATCTCAGGTTCTCTCTTTTCTTTTTTCCTGGGTAAACATATCATGCATGTGCATCTGCTAGTCCTTAGATTCTCTCTCTCTCTCTCTCTGGTGGCGGTGGGTGGGACACAGCTAGTCTTTAGATTTGATGTTGAATAGTTTGATAATGGCCATTTTAGGAGACAGCTGTGGGCCATTGAGGAAGGGATATAATGGTGGAGAGAGACCAACTACCAGCCCAACCTAGATGTCCAATTCCGGGCCTTAAGGAGGTTTCAGATTTCTCTAACTTTCAAGCCTAGAAAGCAAATGCAAGTATATTTCGTTTATCTTCTTCTCAGACTTTCACTGTTATGTTATGTCACCTCAGTTTGCCCAAGATTGCTCTTGACATTATACGTGTTAGCGATCATTTCGTCTCAAAAGGAAGTACCCGCGAGAGCAAGAGTGGAAGAAGGGAAAGCAAGAATGATACGTTGAGAAATGGACGACATAAGTACCATTAAAGGTATTTGCGAAGTCGAAAGGACTCCATTATATGATTCTTTCAACGGAGTAGGACAAATACTACACACACTTATTTGACAATTTTAGGATTATAAATACAATGCTGAACGATGTTGAATTTCATAGACAATGTCGAACGGATCAATGTAAGAACCGCATTATACTTTTAAGACTAATTTGTAGTGGTCTATCCGCTTTCGGAAGCAATGGACGAGAATATGCACTACGATAAATAAATGTTCTTGATAAAATTGATACTTTCAAGCCAAAGTAGTCCCGTGCTTAAGAACATTAAGATGCTACTTTTGTTTCTAAAAACTTTGTTGAATCTTGAAAGGATACAGATAAGCCTTAACTTTGTGCAAAAAAAAAAAAAAAAAAAAAACTCTTTAAATAAAGCGATTTTATATGCTTCTAAGTCCTAACATGTTTCCCATTTTGAACTTGATTTCCTAACAAAAAGAAACTTCGAATCTAAAATGATATGATTTTCATATTTACAGGTAAAAAGGACAAAGGTAGCACAACAATTTTGCCTCTTCACACAAGCAATAAATTGAACATGAAGTAAGTAATGTGAATAATATTTTAAATACTTATGCTATTAAAATGTAACCAATTATTCTTATAAATCGGTAACATTTAACATGCATAAGCTTCCTTTTCTTTTCCTATTTACTGCTTTCATAACTTTTTCATGTTGATTTGTTATGTTAATGACCTCTGGACTTGAAAACCCATGGCAGGGTAATGAGATTGATGTCTCATATGCACTGAAGTCACGACTTCAACGTTTAGATCGGGGTTCTCACGGAGAGGAAGAAATATAATAAGATGTATGT
The DNA here is from genome assembly GCA_037954665.1 of Laguncularia racemosa. Taxonomy (NCBI): domain Eukaryota; kingdom Viridiplantae; phylum Streptophyta; class Magnoliopsida; order Myrtales; family Combretaceae; genus Laguncularia; species Laguncularia racemosa. The sequence continues at coordinate 978,272 of JBBMOL010000060.1, read as the reverse complement.
TGATGATGCTTAAGCTTTTTTGTCAATAGGGTTCATGCTTAGCCTCAAGGTACAATCTACTTAAAGGAGCTAGCATGTAATTGCGACTTTCGAACTTCATCCCCATATATAACGTGTGAAGTCTGAGAGTAAGTACTTTTAAGATATCTTTTTGGTTAACGCTTGCGTTTCCATGATAAGATTATTATATAGAAGATGGAGACACGTGACTATGAACAATGTGTCCCTCAATATAAAGAACATGTGTCACCTTGGTGCCAGTGCGGGGCAAAACACAAGACTATTAAGAATGAAATGAGTACATTAGAAAAACTATATTTTTGTATCAGAATTCAATTTGACCTTTCTTTGTCAATATCTATACTTGGATTAACCTAAACTTTTCCATTATAAATGTCTTAAGCGAGCAAAAAGAAAATGGCTGTCTTATGGGCATTTCTTAAGTAGATTTTAAGCGGAACCTATTACTTTTTTTATTTCCTAACCAAAAAATGGGGTTTATGCATCTTAGGGTGTATTACAAAACAAGAACTGAATCATGGAAATAACATGATTGGGCCTCAGCAAAGACCTAAAGCATGACCTAATTTTAAATGGTGCAATTAATCAACAATTACTATATTTTATGCGTTATACAGCAAACGCTCAACTACTGTTAGTCCCGTTGTTTTAAATTCAATGGCCAAAGGTCAAGTACTTTTGTGCCAAATCGACAGATAAATATAAAAGTAAGATTTTTTTTAGCCCCAAAATATAGAAAACGTTGAAAAAGAAAAAAAAAAATCCAATTACGGCATAAAACGCAAAGAAAGTTATACCAAAAGTATGAAACAATGAGCAAGGGTCCAAGTTGTCACCTAAAAAAAGAAAAAACTGTTTCCATTGAGAGGGCCATTGGGAAGTTTTTGGTGCCGACGGTTTGAGTTAGAAGATGACAAACTTTTTCTTAAACAGAAGATTCACGTGAATTGTAGAGTGTTAGCACTTGGTGCTGTACAATTGATTAAGCTGGCTTATTTGGATGGCAGAATAAATCAGTAATAGATATGGATTCTTACAATATATTTACTCTACAGAAATGAAGTTTATCAATATGTTCTTCCTCTATTTTTTGCATATATATATATATAACATAAATATGAAGTTATTATTGATTTAATAACAACGGATGACAAAGACATGCTAAGGAAAAATTGGATCTGCAATGACAGCAAATTACACATGCCCTATGCTACAACATATATGTTTGGTGATAATAAGAATTATTAACTTACAAATCACAAAAATTTCACTATATCCTCATTTAACCGTTTAATTTGTGAATTTTCTTCTAGCTCTAAAAGGGCTGGAAAGAAATAGCAAAACAAAGGAAGAAGTTCCTGAAAAATAGGAATGTAAGTGAAGTTCTACACATTTCCAAATTATGGAACTATTCACTAACATATATTGACAGCATTTTAGAATTTATAATAATCAAAACAGAGAGAGCTCTAGGCAATGAGCACTACCTGTTGCTTTCCAGTTTGTCCAGTATTTACAGAGCTAGTTGTTCCACCTGTTGCTTTCCTGTTTGTCCAGTATTTACAGAGCTAGTTGCTCCACTCTTCTCCTCTAGAAGAGGCCTGTGGATAAAGCTGGAATAGCTGACAAACTTAGAAGACCTGCCCTGGATAATAAGTTGTCTGTTGAAACGTCAAGGTGATGCATTGTGCAAGGTATCTAAAAGAGCCTCCTAGTCACTCTCTTCTCAACCATAATGTTTATCTTCTAGCCTATGGGATTCAGAAATGTACGCTTAACAGATTTAGGGAAGGAAATCTTGCTTCACCAGTAAAGTCCTGCACATTCCTTGAAGCTCACTAATGAAAGTATTTTAATGGGAAATGAGCTCATACTCATGTATTTCATTGTGCACATTCCTTGAAGCTCACTAATGAAAGTATTTTAATGGGAAATGAGCTCATACTCGTGTATTTCATTGCACCTCAAACATGAGGTCATCCATAAATAATCAGACCTGCTTTGATACACAATCCAGAGAATCTCTTATGTCAAATCAAGGTATTTCATTAAGTCAACACACACAAACAAGCAAATGTAGGATCACACAGAAACTTATTGGCTCCACATATGAGCAGAGTAGTGCCTCAGTAGTTCTCTAATGTCTCGCATATATATTGTTACTGCCCTGGTACATCAAGAGGTACAAGGGAATAGGAGAAAAATTGTAGAAGAAAAGAGCAGGAGCCAAAAGCATCATGCTGTGGATGCAGTTAGCCAGTTACAGAACATAAAATCCCAAAACAGAATCTCGGAAACAACACTTGAAGCAAAAATTAGAGTTTAGAGCTAACCAAGTCATGACTATACCATGAACATTCCTAAATATATTTTCCACAACGTGCAGCCTTTATTCATTTGGTGTTTCACCAAGTTTTGACGAAGATAAATGCTCAATAACAGATGATAGAGAATGGTCATAGATCCAGAACCATAAGTATAATAATCAAGAATGCCCAAGTTGCAAGGACACATAATGCCTCTAGTGTGATGTAAACCAAAACAAGAATGGTACCAACACTATTTGATCATCAACAACACACAGAATTGCAAAAATACCATATGATACTCCATGGGACATGGTAGAAGATATCCTCATCATTTGAGAGTTTTCCAGACCATCCTTCAACAAAATACTCCTTTGTGTCAAAACTTCTTGCAGCTCCCTCTGACAAGACTTCATCACATCTAAAAAAATATATACGAGTTGACCAGAACATTCTCTGAATAAAATTATGTCAGATTGAGAGAGAGAGAGAGTGAAAATTACAGTTCAAGGGCACTGATGACAAAAGCATAAACTACAATTTATTTTTCAAACAATAATTTGAAGGTTCAGACAATGTGAAATGCATCAAGACCATGAATATTTATAGGGAAGAAAATCCACAGCCTTAAATAAAATATCCTATTCATACCCTGCATCGACACCACTAGAAAAAGAAATTATGTAGAGCAGTAAGCTCCAGAATTTGGACTGCTCGCTCAAGAAGTTGAGTTTAGGATTTAGAATTGGAGTTTCCACATCCAATTTTGCCATCATGACCAGTAAAGAACCCTTGCCATTGCACTTTATTGCATGTGTTTCACAAAAATAGGCTCCGTGATAACTAGTGATTTTTAGTAGTAAGCAACGGTGGAAAATAGAGATGATAGTTGATGGTTGTTGAAGGTAGTTAACCATTACAAAAAATATGCATGGAAAATGAATTCCAAATTTAAAGAAATTGGAAATCGGTTTGCTCACTATACATTGGTATTTTCCATGGTAGCTAGTTAACACCACTTACTGCTAACAGCCAACCAATACTTGTAACATTTCAAGATTATAATGATAATATTTGAAAATTACAAAGCTTTCCTTATGGCGAAACATTGAAAAAAAATTCTAGAAAATATTCTCCACAAAACAAACACACTTTCATTTTCATTTGACAAAAACAAATCATGAAACAGTTACAAACAGCATAAGTATTGTTTTCTCAAAATGATTCTGCTACAACAACACTCCAATTCCAACAATAGTCATCCAAAAACTAACCCACATTATCATTATCAACAAAATGTTATACTCATTTGCCGACTGGCACATTCCTCCTAGTTATTCACAACTCGTGTCATAATGGAACACTCCACTAATTAATGATTGGATTTTCAAATTTAGCTAAGTTCTGCTTCCCTCCATTATCCCGATTTCATCTAAAGCAATAATGACTTGCAGATAATTTCAAGTTTTCAACTTTACAATGTAAGATATTGGTGGATTATCTCATTTTCCTCTACTTCTACAGAATTTTAACCAAACGCAATACATATAATTCACCAAGACAAAATACACAAAAATCAAAATCACATAATTCTCCAAATTAGAAGTGCCTATACCGTCAAGAATTCTCCTTCACAGTCTTCACCTTCTTCTTCCTCAACACGAAAATCGCCGTCTCCCCGTAGGCATACTCAGGATGCAAGTCCTCATGCTTGATCTTCTCCTTCTCAAAAACTTCCCCACACATCTCCCAAAAAACCCTGTCCGCATCAGGATCCCTAACCTGATACCCTAACAGCACAATCCCATCGATTTTCACCAATTCCGACATCGCCGATACCAAATCCCCCACCGACTCCTTAATATACACCACGTCCGTTGCTACGACGACATCGAACGGCGGATTCAGGGCTTTAATCTGGTCCTTGTTGTTCCAGTACAGGACCGAGGTTTTCAGGGTTTTGTTCAGCGCATTCTTGTTGCGCTTGAGGTTGTGCTTGAGCGCAGGCATCACGGGAGATATATCGGTGAGAACTATGTTGGTGAGGCCGAGGAGGTAGAGGCCCATGCCGGCGGCGCCGCAGCCTGCACCGAGCTCGACGGCGCGTTTGCCATGGAAGTCAAGGAGATGGGAGTAGGGGTTAGGGTTTAGGGGTTGGGATGGGGCCCAGCGGTCGAGGAACTTGACAAGGACGAGAGAACAGGGCCACACGGATGTGCCTACGTGGATCGAGCCATTGTCTTGTTGTATAGAGAGGCGCGTGTTCCGCACTGTCAGATCTATCACGGGTGAGTCAGTGAACTTCATTTTCCTCCGCTTTGGCTTGCTCCCTGACCCCGTCTAGCGCCTCCTAACCGACATGAACGCCTTTAGAACGCCGCTAACGCTATGTCTGATAATGTCCACGAGGAGAAAATGAAGAGAAGTAAAGCATGAATGTTTGGAAAGGAATGGAAAGGTGATAATGGAGGGAAATGGACCAAGTTGGAGGAAATATTACGTTTGGTACATTAAAGGGTTTTTTTTTTTTTTTTCTTTGTTACCTTTAAATTTATATTTTTAGTGAAGAGTGGAAAAAAAAATTACTGTTAGTAATATTTTCATTCAAGTAAAAATGGGATAATTGTGTTAAATATAAACTTCATTTCATATTTGTAAAACCAACCAAAAAATGCTAAAGCTTTTGTAGCTTATGGTAGAAATGCTGATCTCAAGGATAGATACATCAGGTCAGAATCCTCCCTTCTCCCATTATATTCACTAAAAAAAAAAATTATAAATGTCAAAATCATCACACTATAGAGGTGGATAGCACTAACATATAGCTCCTTTACATAGCTCGATATCTCATCATCAAGGAATTTGATAGGTTGTAAGGAATATTTGGAAAGAATTGTGCTAACTGCCAAAAACAATAGCCATGGAAGAATGTGTCGGATATCATATATATTTGTAGATAATAAAGGGACAAAGTAATCTCCTACATCTCTTACATCAATTACTTACAGCCCAAGTGCCCCCTTCAAATGTGCAAAGATAAATTAGACCTTACAAATGTAAAAATGAGGAAGATATGGCAAATGCTTTTATATATATATAATAAGAATACCATAAGGATTTGGTTGGTGGTTGTGGTAGGCAAGTTATCCAATCTTCTTCATTAGTTATTAATGCAAGAGTTGAGAATTGCACTCATTGTCCTTAGTAGAGTCATGCTTGAAATGATCTGGGTTGAATGTTGGATTAAGTGCTTAAGTAAACATGAGTATGAGACTCATAGTAGCAATTCTCATCACCAAGATTAAGTGGCTTAAGTGAACGTAGGTGTAAAGCCCGTAGTGGCAATTTCTATCACCAAGTTTAAGGGTTAAGGAATCATGAGTGTAGAGCTTGTAATGATAATTCACATCACCAATTCATGTTCCAATGTATTAAGTGTGTTAAGAAGGTTATGAGTACCCTATTGTTACTTGTGGATTTAAATTGTATCATGAAATGGTACCTTTGTTTAAATACTGCATAACCTATGTGATACTTATTCATGTTTGTTCATGTGTATGTGTTTGTGTTATACGTGTTGAGTATTAGCTCACTCTTTGGGGAATAATTTTTTTAGATGCAAGTATGGAGGGTGTCAATAACATAGAAGGAAATCTGGGGGTGAATGAACCAAGAAGGGAGGAAGAGGATGATTATCACTAATATTATGAAGAGTAAAACTTAGAATGACTTTGTTATTTGATTAGAGCATATAGTGGTTTTCTGGAGAATATGTAGTTGGAATTTTATAAACTTCTACTGCATTAGATATTTGTTATGGATTTATGTTAAATTGATTTCAAGGTTAAAGAATAAATTGAAATGTTTTTATATGATGATGTCATTATTATAAATAATGAATGGAGATTTGCAGGAATGGTAAGATTAAGAGGTATCAAAGTTGACTAGAGCCTTAACGTGTTCTTGTGAGATAAAAATACATGACAAGCAGTAGTATGGCCCAGGTTTTGAGACGTTACAGAAACTCATGGTACTAGGCAATCCACTAATAGATATATTAAGTGTCATGGAATGGAAGGTTCCCCCTCTAAGAGTGTCTATGTAGTGTTTGATCATCTCTTGATTTCTACTAATACATTTAGATTTATCATAATACATCAAGGTAAGTACATGTATCATTTTATAGAGTATTGTGGATATAAATCAAGTGTCATCCCACAACAACTACAACTATTAATATTAACTTCTACTCTATTATCCAATCGGTAAATTTTAATTAATAAAATAAATTACTATAAAAAAACTAACTGATAACATAAATTAACAAGAAACAAAAGCAATAAAAATTAAAGAATCAAAATGCAATGGATTAGTATCTAGATGTTATTTTCCCTATAATTACTTATGTAACCATTAAAGGTAAGCCAATTTCATCTTTCTACTCCTGAACCATAAGAATTTATAAATTAAACTAATAACTCTTTCAAAATTATTAATTCCTAATTTGTAGTTGATTAATCATAATTTCTTCTAGATTAAAACCTCACAAGTTGCATTACCATTCCTTGAGTTCCCCCTATTAGGTTTAACCATAACCTGAAACACTTACATCTTCCTAACTATAGGAATCTAGGCAACTCTTTTCAAATTGTACGGATCTAATCATGCATATAAATTTTCAACTTGTATGCATAATTTCAAATAATTAAACTAATACTCCAGAAATATCAACTCAATAAAAATCAAACACACGCAATTGAATCTAAGAACAGAAATTTCATTAAACTTGAATAAAAGTAAGGTTATATAGTAATCCTAGGGTTACACAAGTCTAGATACCAAAAAGATTTATGCTATCATCATGATAAATAGATCAACAAGCAAAAAAAAAAAAAAAAACTAATCATAATAAAAAAGAAAACCCCTTTGCACTCTAAATACACTTTTGAATTGCTACTCCTTCTTCCCTAGGTTACCTTTAGTGAATATCTAAAAGTCTCCTCTCTTTTGTCTTCAAAAACCTTTAAATAGTTAGGTCAAATTTGCAAAAAATAGCATAATAATGGTTGTTGTTCATGACCGTGAAAGTGAAACTATGAACCTCTCTAACTTCTTTTCTCGAATTCCAAAACTAGGCGTGTTAATGGCTAATAATCATAAGTGTGATCTCCAACCATGAACTTCTCTATTCTCTTTCTTCTTCTTTAATTGATCACAATCTAACTTCATGGGGCATGATCTTCGAACATGATCTCTTCTAAGTTTCATAGCTTTTTCAGATTAACTCTAAATTCCATGAAACTTGATCAAATTTCTTCCTTATTCTTCAAATTTACTCCTCAACCCTTAAAAACCAAAATTTAATTCAAATAAGTATCAAATTTTTTATCAAGCATCCATTCAATTCATAAAAAACATGATAAAAATCACCTAATAAAATAGTTATAATTAAGCTTACTAGTTACTTTACTTAGATTCTAGATAGTGAGCTAACTTTCTATTTCCTAGTTTCTTAAGTCCATTCTAAGCTCATCCTCCTCCCTAAGAGAGCCATCTTGGTATTGTCAAAGTCCCATATGTGTTTAGGAGGACCAATTTACCACTTGGTACATTGTAAGCCCAAGTTGATTGCTCCCCCATTTGCTCTAAATCACTTTTCGTGACATTCTCTCCTATCTAAATTTGTGATACGCTTGTCATGGGGTTAATCTATTGCCACCACTCTCACTCAAAGATTACTTAAACCCCTCCATCCATTGTTAGGCTATACCTAAGATCATCTCCACCATGACTCTAGGCTTCTGTGGCTCCCTCCAGCCCTTACCCATTCGACCATTCCTCCATTCTTTGAGATCACCTCTTGTTGAGTTATCCAATAAGAGGACTTCTTACTCAGTGGTAAGTTTAGAATGATTTAGGCAAGTTCTTTTTACAATTTGATTTGCAACTTGATTGCTCGTTTACAACAATGTTGTATTTCTAATGGTTACTCCTCTGCCCGAGCTTAACCCATAGGAGCCCATTTTTTAATAAGAACTACCCACTCAATCAACACATTAGGTAGCATTTAGGTGACTCGATGAGGCTAGAATGTCAACTCTAACCCAATTGGTCATAGGAACATCCCCCTAGAGTAACTATGCGACCCATGCAGCACTCATCCATCCATTAGATTTCCACTTTACTTGAAATTTGGAAGGTAAGCCAAACTTCTCTTCCCTATGTTCCTAAATTTGTTCTTAACCCATCCTTCTCACTAGGAGAGCTATCTTGGTATTGTTATAGTCCCACATATGTTTGAGAGAACCAACTTATCTTACTAGTTTCAACCGATCATGGCCAAAATGGAATATATTTAGGTTACCAATTATTATTATTATTTTCTAAATTACAATTGGATATTTATCCTTTCAATTGGCTGTTTCATAATTTTTTCTCTTTTCTAAGTTTATTTTTAGTTACCGAAGACAAGCACTCATGTTATAGCAACAGGACTTTAGGTCGAGGCGTGGACAGACAACCACAAATACTTCGTTCATTTTGTAGTCATATACGCATATATTAATTCTTAATTTACATAAGCTTTCACAGCACGAGTGAAATTAAAGTAGTATTTCATAAATAATCTTTTCAAGATTTAAGTCTAATAAAATAGCAACTTTCGCAGGTTGTACGATATTGCATGTGGCCTGTGGTAATTAACGGAGCCATAAGACCGACCTAAAGTGACACCATGGCATGTACTATAATATTATTCGGTCCAATACAATCGGTGTATGCACTTAAATATTGTATTTTTATTTTAAGTATAAAATAACATATTTATAAAAATCATTACAAAAATAAGTTTTGAAATCCTTAGCCTAAATGAATCTTTAGTTTTACAAAATTTTACAACATTGACATTTTTTGAAGACATAGACAACATCTACATCTTCAATAAATTACTGTGCAAATTATTTTTGGTATTATTCCCCACTATCTAATAATGGAATACTTCAAACCTATAAAAATTATTACAAAATATTATTACGAACTTATAAAAAATATTATAAAATGATACTGTAAATTTGTAAAGTATCACAACATGTAAACTTAAATGCATAAGTTATATTTCAGTACGTTTTTCCTAAGAAAAATTAATTTTATTGTTATTATATTACTTTTCGTCAATACATAAAAAATTAAATACAATTGTTTGTACTCTACTACTTTTATTAAAATACTAGTAGTTATTAATTAATCATTAATTAGTCACTAATATATCATTAATTAGCATTAGAAAATAATTAGTAAAAAATTTGGTATTTTTCATAAATGAAATGTTTTCATTTGTTGTGAAAAATGTTATAAAAGTAATCATTAATTACTCACTAATTAGTCATTAATTAATCATTAGAAAGTTAATTAGAAAAAAAATTGTATTGATTGTAATGTTATTATAGAAGTAGTTGTAAAATTAAATTATTGTTAAGTAATCATTAATTAATAGTAATTAGTCATTAATATGTCATTAATTAATCGTTAAAAAATTAATTAGTAAAAAATTCGTATTAATTGTAAATGTAATATCTTTGTTATTGTAAAAGTAGTTGTAAAATTAAGTTGTTATTAATTAACTGTTAATTAACAGTAATTAGTCATTAATGTGTCATGAATTAATCGGTAGAAAATTAATTAGTAAAAAATTTCGTATTAATTATAAATGTAATATATTTATATGTTATTATAAAAGTAGTTGTAAACTTAAGTTGCTGTTAATTAACTGTTGATTAGATAGTAATTAGTCATTAATTAATCATTAAGAAATTAATTAGTAAAAAATTTCATGTTGATTATAAATATAATATGTTTGTGTGTTATTGTAAAAGTAGTCATACAATTAATTCATTGTTAATTAACTATTAATTAAATAGTAATTAGTTATTAATATGTCATTAATTAACCGTTAGGAAATTAATTAGTAAATAGCAACTATCATGAGCCAACGTTCACATATCCACTAACATGTTGTCAAACCAGTCCAATGCATCAAGCTTGATAGTCCTCACATGCTCCATCACAAAGTCCAACTTTTGAGCTTATGCTTACAACTTAGCGTATGTAATCAAACTCTTGCATTACATGTTTTTATGTGCCGAGTTGAAGTTATTTGTAAAGTGTCGTAGACAAAATCGCCACATTGCAAATGGAGAGTGCCATCCATTGGCTTTTTCTTTGACTACTGACTTGATGTCGAGGTATCTGTCTGATATGAGGCAAATGGTTTCATAACTTGCATGGTCACCAACAACATGTTTCTTCAATTTCCTTAAAAAACCAGCCCCATGTTTCAGTTGTCTCTTGATCTACGAAAGTGAATGCCAACAAAGTATATAGTTGTTGCGATCAACACTATAACTAGTTAGCAACTTGGGTATATACTTCTCATATAAAAAAGTTCCCTCAAGGGTAACAACTAGTCTAAGGAATCTCTATGTTGCAATATACAGCCCAAATGCCTAGAAAATCCACTTAAGAGTGGACACCCTAGGGGTAATTGATCTGTTCTAGCCCCAATCAATTCATGTTCTAGGATCTGTATTTTTTTTATGGCATTTAGAAGCTTAGGGAGTTTATTGTAAGACTTCTCCCAATTCCTATAAATATGCTCAACAACCTTTTTCTTCCTCTCTCAAACCCGTCTCCTGCTTATCCTGTAGCTAAATTCCTATTCGACAATAAAAGCAAGCTTCACAACCTTCATATCAGGATTGCCCCTAACAAAATTTACAAACCAACTAGTAAGAAGATTACAATCCAACTGTGGGTAATCCTAACTTATCAACAGGTTAATGCATGTGTGTGGACTCTCATACTCGTAATTATGAACAGCTCCTCCAACTTATTCTTTCGAGCCTAAAGCCTCTACTTATAACCATCTTCTCTTCTCAAACAATAAACAGACCAATCAATTCATGTTCTAGGATCTGTATTTTTTTATGGCATTTAGAAGCTTAGGGAGTTTATTGTAAGACTTCTCCCAATTCCTATAAATATGCTCAACAGCCTTTTTCTTCCTCTCTCAAACCCGTCTCCTGCTTATTCTGTAGCTAAATTCCTATTCGACAATAAAAGCAAGCTTCACAACCTTCATATCAGGATTGCCCCTAACAAAATTTACAAACCAACTAGTAAGAAGATTACAATCCAACTGTGGGTAATCCTAACTTATCAACAGGTTAATGCATGTGTGTGGACTCTCATACTCGTAATTATGAACAGCTCCTCCAACTTATTCTTTCGAGCCTGAAGCCTCTACTTATAACCATCTTCTCTTCTCAAACAATAAACAGACCAAAGCAATGAACTAGATTCTACAACAGTGAAGTTATAATGGTTCTTTACATGGTAAACCTTTACTGCTTAAATCACATCTACCTTTGTTATAAATCTTATGCCTTTATAGAACTCGTCGCTATTGCTCAAACCACTGCACATAGCATTTTGCTCCTGCTTGAAATAAATGTAACCATCATCATCACCAACATTGCAATAGGAAACAGGATCTTTAACTGCCATACTAGGTAGTTCAGCCTATTCTAACTGATATATTGCTTGTGTCGAGTATGCAGGTATGATTGAAGAGTCCTCTTTAGGTATTTCATCTCCATCTTCCTCCTCAGAACTCTCCTCATAATCAATATTCTCCTCCTCAACACCCATTCTTACATCGGTGTCATTTATAGTTTTTGCTCCCAAACAAACCATGTACAAATCAAGTGTGTCTGGTCATTGTAACATTGAAGTAACTACCCTATCTTCTTCATCTTCATTATTGTCTTCCATTGAGGTTGGAACTAAAGGTTCAAATGTCAACGACTCGAGCTGCATTTCTTCCATGTTATGTAAAGAATGTCGGTGCCTACTTTCTTCAAATGTCTGCCTTTCGAAGTGACTACCCAAATCATAAGAAATTCTAACATACAACTGTTATATACCATGATCTCCAAAGGATTCAGATGTTTCAATGAAATTTTCAACATTATCATCATCTATAATTATCATCAAGGCTCTCATGAAAAATAGGATACCTGTGAATTATCTTAACCCTCACTTCAGTTGAATTGACTCCAATACTTTAGCATATTTTGTATAAAAATTTAGTGTGATTAACATTTTTCTTCATTTTCAACTTCTTGACCGGATCCCTATCATATTTCGATTCCCAATTATTAGCCAAAATATTTCCAAATGCGTAGATCATCAATTTCATGTAGCCACCCATTGTTTTCCTATCTACAATATATATAAATTATCAGTTATTTCATAAAAATGGAAAATTTAAACAACAATATTGTAAAAATTAGTAGTAACAAAAAAATCATAACTTTTTGTTTCAATTTTATTTTATTTTTCCATAATTTTGCAACAACAAATGGAAAATTTAAATAACAACACCGTAAAAATTATTTTACAAAAAAAAAATTAGAAATTTTCGTTATAATATTTTCTTATAACAATTCAAATAATAAACCTAAATTTGACATTTACAAATAATATAAAATTTTTCATCAGTATAATGTTTCCTCATACTAACGTAAAAATTAACCATCATATGTTACGTATTACGGGATCTATATAAATCATGTCTAACACATTATAAACTAATAATAAGTAGTAATATTTTTTATAAAACATAATATTATAGCAACAATTTTCTCAAATACTAAAATCAAACATGGTAACAAAAAAAAAAATCAACTTTTTGTCAAAATACATACCACATTATAAATTAATCGAGTCTTTTCATTAACGAAATGATATATCTCAACGTACTTGTTCAAATCCCATCCTTTCCATTGCATAATAACTTCTTCTTCCTGTGTATGAGGAAAAAAAAAAAACAAGAAGAAGAAGAGATGGGGTTTACAAAAGGTAAAATGAAAATAAATATATTCTATTTCTGCATTTGTATTATTAATTTAACATACTGTAGTATTCATGACTTTGCACAAGCATACACTTACATGCTTTTTCTCTTTTAGGTTTACCAATTGTAGGCTTCCAATGATCATATGGACAGTAGATGTTAAGTCAATAAAATTTGATGGTGGGATTAGTTGTAGGTGTTGTGTATTGACGGCGCAAACATGGTTTGAGCCCTCACCAATATTAACTGAGAGCGCGGACCTTATCTATACCTTCATCTTTGTAATAATTGTTGAAATTGAAAGCACCTATTAGGTATGTGCTTTCAAAACTTATTTTTTAAATAATTTTTTCAAGTGCATTATTTTGAAAAAAAAATTATTCTAAAAAAAAACAACATTTAAGTAGGTGCCCCCAACACAATTATAGAAAAAACCGAAGATGTCTCACCACCACACGTTTAAATTCAGTTTAAAATTGGAGTTTAATATACAGATTGATACAACTAATGCATGAACTATATATATTTATCATTCGATATATGATATGGAACGAAATCTCTTAAAAAAACAAAACAAATATCAACACAATTTGTGCCAATTTCCTATCATATAAAATCAATATTAATGAATGGAATAAATGAGGATCTCCTCCAATTTAGGGATATTATGATTTGCTATTATATTTTCACTTCTAAAATTCAGAAGTGAATTTGAAAAGAGAATATCTGGATGAGGAGACGGTAGAACTTTCATAATTTCTTAGCTAATAGCCTTGTTTACCATGTAAACGTGCAGTAGATTTTCTTACCATAAGCATCTCCTATGTATAATTTATTGAATTAATACTAATATAAATGTTTGGCTAATAATCCGTTTATTAAGATAAGGCATATAATTATGCCATACTTTCGGCTCATGATCATGAAAATACTATAATAAAGTCTCGTACATTAAACTCCTGGTATCTGCCTTCTCTGCCTTACTCTTAATTACGTCAATAAATTGATATTGATAGAATCATAAAACAAATCTGGAACAATTTTCTAACCTTATGTGTGTACGTCGTGAATAATTGTAAAGAGAGGGAAGAAGAGGAGTAAATAATAATCTAGACGCCTTTTTTTATTACATAAAATGAAGTTTAATTTACTCCTACATGTTATTGCCAAAATATACTATATTCAGAAATATTTATTGTAAAAATGAAAACAAGTCTGAAAAGGGATAACAACCCTTTGACAGCATATGATGCGTGGCTTGGTAAGTGAACCCAGTAGGTTCCATTGGGAATATTTGAAATTGCAATTAAAGGATACGGTATATGATATGATTTTATATTAAAACTCATTACATTTACAATGCTTATATTTTATTTTTTTAAATTGTGTTGATTTCCAATTTAAATGTCATGATTTCCTGTATAAATAGTCATAATATTAAATATATATATATATATAGTAAAAAGGTTAAAGAAATTCACTCTTGATATGCCATAAAATCTATAGATTTTATAGCATAGTGTATCCAAAAAGCCAGGGAGTATTCCAACTTCAAAAACGTATACTCCTTTGATATGGGGGTAGGGATTCCTACTCGTAAAAGATATCTTTCCATCTCTGTTTGGGCCCCATTGGGTAAAAGGGAGTTTTACGGAAAGCATAAAACTTCAGGGAAATATAAAAATCAAGTGCGCCCAAAGAATATGTGATAATATTTATAATTGAATAATTGTAAATTTTCCTCAAGACTATTGATTCGGTTTTGATAATTCCCTGAAACTCGAAAACATGACTTTCTATTTTTTATTTTTTCATAACTTTTGAAAGAAAAATGATTGATAATGCGAATCATTACTACCGATCCAGCATTTGGAAGTACCTGTACATGATTTTTTGTTGGACTTTGTATCTTCATATGTCATGTATTGGTGATTGAAATTTCCAGTTCATTCCCAATGTAAGTTTGGTATCTAATATTCGTGATGTGTATCATCTGTTTTTTTTTTTTTGGAAAATTTACACATATCTCCGGACAATTATTAAAGGGCCATAAATAATAATGGCTTTATGTTTTTCTTGATGATTGGGGATTGGGAGTATGTGCATATTTATAAAAATGTTTTGGATTATGAAAACTCGAAAACCTACTAGTATCATTGATAAATTTTGAAGTTTATTTGCAATTAGAACTTCTATCTTTATTAGGATACTTACTAAATCTTGCCACATTTTCATTTGCACAAAAGGTGAACTAAAATCTATTACCCAATAAGGCACGTTTGAGAAATATAAATCATGGACCATATTGTGCATTAAACCCTAATCTAATGTGTGTATATATATATATAGATATAGAATTCGAAAAAAAAAAACTAAAAAAAAAATAGATTATACACAGCACAGCACATCACATGGTTCTCCAATCTCTGGCTAGCAAATAGAAGACGAAAAATGGGATCAACCAACGGTGATGGAGTGTATGGAAGGGACGAGCTACTCCATGCTCAAGCTCATATATGGAATCATACGTTTAGTTTCGTGAACTCAATGTCCTTGAAATGTGCCATCGAACTTGGCATACCAGATATCATTAATAAACACGGCCAACCCATGACCTTAAACAAGCTAATTGAAGCATTACCAATTCAGCCCTCAAAATCCCACTCCATCACCCGTCTCATGAGGATCCTTGTCCATTCCGGCTTCTTCGACACGCGAAAAGTCGACTCCGATGACCCAGAGGAAGGATACGTTCTTAATCCCTCATCTTGGCTTCTACTCAAAGATAATCCTTTAAGTCCGGCACCTTTCATACTCACTAATCTCGATCGATCTGTTATGAAATTGTGGCACTACTTGAGCACTTGGTGCAAAGATGACGCCCTAACACCATGTGAGACCGCCACTGGGAAGAGTTTATGGGAATCTTGTGAAGATCCTAAGTGTCACAAAATGTTTAATGATTCCATGGCTAGTGATGCCCATTTGGTGGCGAAAATCGTGTCGGATACATGTAAGGGAGTGTTTGAGGGATTACATTCATTGGTGGATATTGGAGGAGGAACTGGGACTATGGCCAAGGGAATTGCTGAGGCTTTTCCATGGTTGGAGTGCACTGTCTTTGATCGTCCCCAGGTTGTGGCTGATTTGCAAGGGTTTAAGAATTTGAAGTACATTGGAGGGGACATGTTTGATACAATTCCACCAGCAGACGCATATCTATTGAAGGTAAGTACATTCACTAAATATATAAATCTTTAACATTACGATTTGGATCAACGTTAAAATTAATTCATAAGTAACGAAAATTCTCATACAAACCTGCTTTTTCAACACTTAGATGTGCAGGCCCCTCATAAAATGTAGGCAGGCCTTAATAGATCTAAAATTTCAAAACAAAAGACTCACAAAGAACAATAAAATGGTTAGGAAGTAGATCAATTCAATTTTTATCTATTTAATTTTTCTCAATTTACGAATCAATTACCACTTTCTAGTTACTTAGTTAGCATATGTGTGATCAATTGAGATGAAAATACATGAATCATGGTAAATTAGGGTGCATAAGGTACTGTCGGTGGAAGATGCATCGATGCTATTGTTAATAAAAATTATGAGGATATAACATACTTATAATGTGGGTACATTAAAAATATAAAATAATTTCAAATATAACACACTTATAATGTGAGTACATTAAAAATATAAAATAATTACATAATCAAAGCTTGTATATTTATTCTCATTGTTAGAAAATTCTAAATTATGAAATTATAGAAAAATATAGAAAATCATTATTGTTTTTAAATCAAAATTGTAAAGAATTTATTGCATATAATTTCCTAGTATAAGAACATATCTCTTTAGCATTATAGGCTAATTTAGTAAATTATAGACGACACCAGAACAATTTTTTTTTCCCTTTAAATAACGTAGATATCAGCATCTGCACCTTTTCAATTATTCTTTTTTCCTTTTTCCTCTCGACATGTCTGCTTGATTTACCTTCCTTTCTTCATTTTTAGCTTTAAAGAGAGCATTATTATCAAAGTATTATTGACCAAATGAAAATCATGACAGTGGATGCTGCATGATTGGAGCGATGAAGAATGCGTGAAGATATTAAAGAAATGCAAAGAGGCAATAACTCAGACCAAAAACAGGGAAGGAAAGGTGATCCTGATAGAAATAGTAGTAGGGAATCAAAAGGAAGATAAAAAGATATATGAAACCCAGTTATATTTTGACATGCTAATGATGATTGCAACAACAGGAAGAGAAAGAGCCGAAGAAGAATGGGCTAAACTCTTCTTTGATGCCGGTTTTAGTAGGTATAACATAATTCCTTTATTGGGAGCAAGATGTATCATTGAGATATTTCCCTAAATCAAGAGTACTAGGGCTTGATCACCACAAATGTATGGAACTAAGAAGAGCCGTTTCTTCATGGAGGAATGGACGCGATGAATGATAATAATAATTATAAAACCAATAAAATGAATAAAAAGTTCATGATACATTTGTTTAATGTTTTATTGTGTCTATTGCATGTAGATGTACTAGGGACAAGAACTATCATCCACTTCACCAACGACAACGTAGGGATAGAAACACTAGAGGGGGTTTGATCAGAAGCAGTAGATGAGAAGCACAAGAATTTATACCCGGACAAATAGCAAGTTTAAATTTCTGCGAAGAAAATGTAGCACAAAATCTATAAAATTAATAACAACGTGCAAGAATGTTATTAAATTTTCTATATAATTTAACTGGCCAATTATATATTTGCTAATCCTTCCTCATTTTGTGCCACAGTTATGCCTAGTCCACGTAAATATGAGTTTCTTCGCAGAGTTCAAATATACTCGAATCATGTTTTTTCATCGACCACAAGAAAATGGAACACTTGCAATCATAATATATGAGTAATTTTTGTTACGGTTGTCAATTTATAGTAGCTATTATATTTTTAGCATGTATTATGATAATTTTTTTTTCCTTATTAGAGTTATAACTTGAATATTCCATACACTTTTTTAAAAATTCGCAACATAAAAAAAAAAAAAAAATCACCACAAAATCCACTTTCTCACTATACTATTCCTAGTGCTTTCAAACTATCATTATGTAGTATCGATTTAAAAGTGCTGGGCATTCAATATGGTAGTCGAATATAAATTTGCATTGGTTTTTTACATTGCAAATTTTGGAGATTACTTCAATTGTATAAGTTATAACTACAATAACAAAAAATTTCTAGAGTGCAATAAACACTCACTAAAACTATAATTGTTACTATCAATTGATAATTGCAGCAACTGCTTATAAAACCCGTGCCAACCCCTGTCAGTTTGCAATTCAATTTCTTGAACTAATCCCTTATAAACTAGAGGGTTTGATAAAAGAATATCCAATATAAAAAAGATGAATGTATGGTTGAGTCTAAATAGAAATGGAACTTTTTAGTGGTTGAAATAAAATATGAGCTTTTGTGAAACTAACGTTACCATTCTAGTGAACACCATTAACTCTTAGTGATGTAGAATGTTAAATACTGAAATGTTCATCTTTTTATTTGTAATTTTCATCATTTGATTGTGCATAATTAGAGTTAACAATTTGTGTTAGTAGATCATCATATCCATGCCACCATTTCATGTCAAATTCATATCAATAAGAAAAAACACATGAAATTGAATAGAGATCACAAAAACTTAAGTTATAATGTAATTATGTTTATTTGTCTCATAATAGTATCTTTTTATCATATTTCTGTTTTCTCTCTATAATCGTGTTACTAATTTTGTTATGTTCATATCTGTATTATAGTATTTTGTTATTAATTACCAAACCTAAATGTGTCATCTTATATTTGCACCACTTAATATAAACCATCTCTATTTACATCACTTACTTAACTTTTATCCTTTAATTAAACAACTTAAAAATTTTATTCTTTATTTGAATATAAAAGATATAAGATAATGAGTAAACTTGTAGGTTTCCATTTTTTTTTTTCCATTTTCCTTCTCCATAAGTCCCTTGCAAAGATCTTGTATAAAACAAATAAAGCCATGGGAAAAAATTGCCGCAATTTATATATCTTAGTATACATATACATCATATTTGGTGAATCATGCGAACAAGGAGACAAAACAGTATAAATCTTTTTACACCTTTTTTTTTTTTAATCTAAATCCATAACCTTAGACATGTTCACTAGGTAGAACAACCTCGATCCTAGACCTAAAACCAGTCTCGAAACTGTAGGACTTGGTTTCGAGTCAATTCCAAGGACTCACTGATTCACAAGTCGATTCTAAAGACCTACCAATTCATAGGCTAGTTCAAAAGAACCGGCCTTAATTTTTTTAATTTTTGAATTATAAAATTAAAAATATATTTTTTTTAAATTATAAAAAGAAAAAAGTATGAGCCTAAAATATATAATAGTTTTTAGCTAATTCTGTAAAAATTTCAAAAGGATTTGCATTTATTTATGTAAAACAAAACCCAAATAAAGTTATCATTAAATCTTAATGATGTGTGACAAAAGTCTACAAAAGAAAATGAAAAGATAAAAGTTGGTTTAGCCCTACATTACTAAGGAATGAGAGTTTTCTCTCAATGAATTCTACAAATATCCATTCACACATGCTCTTTTGGTGTATTTATTTCTTATATTGTTAATAACAACAACACATCAAATGTTGTGAATGAGAACTAATTTTTTTCTATTTTACATGGAAATAGTTTGAATTTTTAATATTATTTTAATTTAATTTTTTAATATTATTTTAATTTTAATTTTTAAATTATTTTTCTTTAATTTTCATTTGTTTATTGATAGGTCAAACCCGACGAATCCTATAGATCTTGCAGTTGAATCGCTAGCGACCCATTGAGCCACTAGGTCCCATAACGATTCTGGAATCGTTTATATTGGTCCAAATGATGCTATCTACATAAGCTACTATCATTAATTTAAAAAATGTTATTCATGTAACTAAAATATAAGATTTTTTTGTTGAGTATATTTAGTTACATATATTCACATAAAAATATACCATAATAATCAAGATGTATATATACATATACCAACTATCATACATATTACTACTTTGGAGGCAAGAGAAATCGGGGAATCATATGCATTCTTTATCCTCTTTACCATGGTCTCTTAGTATATAAAACATTTTACAAAGAGTCTCACATTGGATGAGTTACAAAATCTAAGTAATAGCACTACTTACACAATGCCATACCACATATAAACATAAAATGTATCTAGTGTAGGAATTAATCACCCATCATATCAGTCTCAATTATTGGTTATTTATGGTAGGGTTTTCTTAAACATTTATAAAGAAAAACCATTCCAATGTCCTTAGTTCAACACCAATATCAATATCCAATATTAGAACTATAAAAGTGGATTAAACAAGCCAACTCGACTTGACCCGCTTTGGCCCATGAGTTAAAAGGGCTAACTCATCGCTAAATGAGCTAAAATATGTTGGTCATAACCTAATTCACTTTAGCCCACAGGTTAAACAAGCTAACCTATGAATCAAATCCATTTAACTCATTATATGTTTTAGTGGTATACATTTTACTCAATTATATGAGCTAACCCACTAAAATGTATTTTAACATATTTATGCATTTAATGTGTTTTTTTCTTTTTTTTTTAATAATTATTATCATTTGATTTTCCAAGGACCAATAAATTTTCCATTCTTAAGAATAAAACTTCTTAAGGTTGAAAGACAAAAAATAATAAGATAGACACATATCCACTAATCAATAAAATGCTTTGTTGTATGTAAACGTTTTCATAATGAGAAAAAAAATTGAAAATTTGGTGTATTTATGTAGAAATAACGTAGTGTTGACTTTAAATCATATTTTCTAAAATTAATTTATATCTATCTTTCAAGTTCAACCTATTTCATCAAACAAAAAATAAAAAAAAATCTAAACATAATTTTGAAGCTTATATATTTTCTTGAAAAGAAAGATAAATATAATAATACGATACTTTCTTCACTATTTTCAAGAATTGCTAGCACCTAAAAAAAAAAAAACCATATAGATAAACAAGAACTAGTAATAAAAAGACAAAGAAACATTATCACTTCAAACAACTTACCTTTAAAGATAAAGCCACAACAATTATATTTATAATTACCATAATTAGTCATTTTTCTTCTCAATTTCCTATTTTTTTTCAGTTTCTTTGGGAAGTGGGCTAACCTTGGCTGGTAGCTCATAATGAATTAACCCACTTTTACCTTCGAGTTAAATAGGTCGGGGTTTTTTTAGTCTATTATTTAAATGGAATGAAAAACTCAACCTTAAAGTAGGTTAAATGGGTCAGTCTATGATACTTAACGCACTCACAGACCTCTATCCAATATCTTCACCACCCCATATCAATCACTGTAGTTCATGTCACTGCCTTTATACATAGCTATGTCTCATCACTAGCTTCCTTTTAGATTTGCAAACCTATATTAGCCTCAATTTAGGTATATTGATGAATCATGTATCAAAAACTAAGGGTGCATTGACATTTGACTATAAGCCATTTCCTTTAAAATATCCAACCCACAATAGCCAACAAATGCCCTATTTATAACTTGCTTAAGGGAGATCCACTAAAACAATATTGTTGTTTAAAAAAAATTCACGAAATAGAATACCCAAAAAAATTGTTCTAAAAATATGTTACGAAGGCGCGAACTAAGTCATACCTTCAATAATTTGTATTGAAGGCACAAATCTAATCCATGCCTTTTATACAATCTGCTAATTTTTTTATTTTATCATTAATTTTTTTTTATGAAAAATCATGTAAAAAAATAAATTTCCTCATTTTTTGTTTTAAAAAAATTAAAAGTTTATATAAATAATAACAAAAAAAATCATAAATCTAAAAATTATAAAAATTGATTTAAAATTTATCAAAAAAAAAATTCACACCTCTTTATACTTTATCTTATAATATACAAAAAAAAAGAGAACAGAAAAAAAAAAAAACTGAGTTTACTATATCATAACTTCGTCTCTTTTTTTTTTTTTTGTATCAATTCAGTAGCCAGTAGTCCATAAAAACATAGCAATTTGACTCTTATAAAAATACCAAACGACAACGCATTTGGTCCTACCTATAGTAAACTCAAATTAGTCTTATATATATATAATAGACTTCATAACTTCATATGAGCGAAAAGTTATAACTCTTCAAAGTTGGAAAAAGAAATTGCATTAACATCAATTTTTTTCTTCTTTTTTTCATATATTATAAGATAAATTATAAAAGGGTGCGAAAATTTTTTTTAATAAAATTTCAATCAGTTTTTATAATTTTTAAATTTATGAAAATTATTTTTTTTGTTATTCTTTATGTAAACTTTTAATTTTTTAAAAAACAAAAAAAAATAATTTGAGAAAGTTTATTTATTATTATTTTTTGCATGATTTTTCATTAAAAAAATCAATAGTAAAAAAAGAAAAAAGAAATTGTTGAAGGCACGGACCAAGTATGTGCCTTCGATACAAATTGTTGAAGGCGTGAACTAGTTCTGTGTTTTCGCAATTTATTTTATAAAATAATTTTTCTAAGTACTCTATTTTGTAATTTAAAAAAAAAACAATATTATTTTAGTGGATTCCCCAACTTGCTTATCTAGAATGATTAAAAACCTTTATGTCAACCATAAGTAGCATTCAACTAAACTTAGGGGGCAAATAAAGTTTGATTTCATCTATCTAACCCAACAAACATAATCAATTAGACAAGCTAGAATCAATACTTTACTTGCACTTGCTAATAGTTAATCTCTTAAGATCATTGTCTTTGATAACACCTACAAAGGTGTTATGGATTATGATTTCAATTGAAAACACCTTAAATGTTGAATTACAATAAATTTCATAAATTTTGAAGTTTAAGCTAGTGTTTCTTTCTTCTTCTTCTTCTTCTTCTTCTTCTTCTTCTTCTTCTTTCTTTTAAATACAATTTATCTTGAAATTGTACATGGTTTTTCTCAAAAGGAGATACTTCATCATGAAACTCATTATGAGAGTTCTGTAATCGGTGTTTTGTTCTTGGTTTAGGATGCAGAGAGGATTAGGTTTTTTGGGGTATGATTTTATTAGAGTTCCTAAATTGTGTGTTAGACTTAGATTTTCAATTATATTATTCTTAAATCTAGATAGAAATTGGGGTTTTAATATTCTAGCCTAAATTTTTTGTGACCTCAAGACAATGCTCTTCTCTCCATTTGCAGCTAGTTATCTTTGATAACAATAAAATTGAGAGAATACTTAATATTCTATTTATAGAGGTTGAGATAGGTTTAGAGTATCTAGATTGGTTTTAAATAATATATGATTTGTCATTAATTGGTTTCCTAAAATACCGTTTACTATATTTATTTTTTCATAATACATTAAATAAAATTTCGAAGTTGGTGTGATATATATGTATATTTAAATTTTGGGTTGTTTTATTCTTTCCCCTTCAAAATTTTTCAAGATCGAAAACATAAAGATAGTTTATATTCAAAAATTCAATTTGCTTATCGCATTGATATTTATAAATTAAATCTAACTTCTTTTTGGTAGCCATAATATCCTAGCAAATGGAAATTATGCGAAAGCCTTCATTCAAATATTGCTAAATAAATTGATGAAAAAGAAACTTATAGCAAGTTTTCCCAAGCATGATAGTATATCAAAAGCTCGTAGGCCAGCTAATCATCTATGCTCCGACAGAGTCACCTAAAACCAACTATAAAATCAGGCGCATGAGTAAAGCGGCTAGTAAGACCTACTCCTCGTAAATAGAAACCTATGAGAATTAATATAACAAGTCTAACAGCCTTTTACTTTTTAAAATAAAATAAATAAATAATAAAAAATTAATTAAAAAAATTATCGAAAATAGACTAAACATTTATATTTTAATGTTTACTTTGTTTAAATTTTTATTCTTTAAAATATTTATTATAATGTTTACTTTATATCATTAATTATAATGTTAAATTGAAAATATAATTAAAAATATTAATATGCCCCTATTTGGTCATTTTTTAGTTTAACCAAAAGTTATTTAGCTTTTTAATATGTATGTTATATTCGTTATGTAGACATATAATATATTTGTTATATACATCCTATATGTAAATATAGGATAAATATATTATCATAATTTATAATATATATACTAATATATTGAACATATGCATACAAATTATATATTTATTATATATAGATATTATACATATACATCTTATATTCGATAGTTATATAGTCAATACATAAGTTATATATATTTGATATATATGTTATATATGAATACATATGATTATATAACAATATGTTATATATAAAGTCTATATGTAAATATAGCATAATATAGTATATGTATGTATGTATGTATTTATAACACACATATCTTATTGTGTGTGTTAATACATGTAACACACACGCACACATATACACACCTACACACACATATTTTATTTGTTATATATATGTTATACATATATACATTAAATTTGATAATTATATAATATATGTAATATATGCAATATAAGTAAAATAAGCATAAAGACAAGAAAAAAAACAAGGTTTTAAGTATGGGGGCATTTAAGTCCTTTTACGGTCAGCGTATTTAAACTCCTAATTAACCCGCTTGCTTCCTATTTTCCC
The DNA here is from genome assembly GCA_037954665.1 of Laguncularia racemosa. Lineage (NCBI taxonomy): Eukaryota > Viridiplantae > Streptophyta > Magnoliopsida > Myrtales > Combretaceae > Laguncularia > Laguncularia racemosa. The sequence goes on along the minus strand of JBBMOL010000060.1, from coordinate 953,312 downwards.
ATTTTGCATAGTTGATACTTCAAAAACGTATTCAGACATATTTCACTATGTAAGGGCCTTGATTGTTACTATACGATTTACTAATTGCAATTTCTTAGGTTTAAGTATTTTGTGGATGATGTGTTATTAGAATTCAGAATAAGGGGTGAGAAGGAATAAGCATAAACATGGGATTCCAACTGCAAATTGAAGTAAGTAAGTATTTATATCTCATGTAAAAGTGTAGAATTAGTGATTGAATCAAAGAAATTTTATCTGGATACATAAAAATTAGGATTGGGATGTTGATTGGAAAAGAAGAAGAAGAAGAAGAGAAATATTTTCGAAACAAGAAGATACACAGTTAGGTACACGGGTATGTATCTGCCCATGCTGAGTTAGAGAGGGTTTTGGTGCACTAAGGGGGTATATGGCTAAGTACACAAGTGTGTATCTACCCGTGTTGAAGTACACGACCCATATACTTGAGCGTGTTAGGAAGGCTTTGTGCACAGTAAGGTATACAGCCATTTACACAGTTGTGTTCCTTCTCGTGATCTTCTACACAACCGTGTTGTTCTAGAGCACTCCTACTTTACCTCTACTTCATTTTTCTTAAATTTAAACTAATTTCACTTACAATAACACAATAGGCAAGGGAAATATGTAACTAGTATACAATTAACAATTTAGCAAACCTAGGCTATGTCATAGGGTAGTACTAAACTTAGTTTTTAAAACTTGGCATATTTTGTACCTTTAATAATTATACAAAAAGCTAGTTGCGAAACCGTTTTTCCAAGTGCATGTTTTCCTTATTTGTTGCTTGTGTGATAGTATAGTTGTTACATGAATTTAAATGATATCAAACCTAAACGTAAATGTGGCTTATGCTTAGCTTAGCCTAGGGGCCCACAATGGTAGATCCCTATGAGGCATCCTCATGATCAATATATGATATTGTTTCTAGTGGACTCCTATATCAAAATAATTTGGAGTAAATTTAGAATTTGATAGAGTCCATAATGGTAATTTCTAACCAAAGTTTTACTATATTATAATATATATATATATATAGTGTGGCAAAGTCTTGAGTACCCCTACAGTAGTTAACAACTAAATCAAAGAAAAGAAATGGATTGTTTGTGATATTGATGTTGCATCTCTATATGTCTATGATATGATCTGGTTGACATGCAAATTTGCTTGTGGTACTCATATACTGGGTTTAAGTTCAATCTTTTTTCATTTTCAGCTACAAGTGGGTATAAGAAATATGTTGAGTATGATAATAACAAAAATGTTTACTAGTATTATCAAGATGAGAATGAGGGAGACTATTATTATTACTATGATGATGATGAGCGAGAGAGTACTTGAAGGACTATTGAAAGATTTGGAGATGTTAAGTTTGGAGCTATAGAGACTGTATAGACATATTTTGTTTGACTACTTATAATTATAATAACTGAAGTTTGAATGTGTAACTAAACCAGAATTTCTTGTTTACTTCTAATTAAATTTGTGGTTGAAATGATTCGCTTGTGAATCATTTTTTTTTCTTATTTATGGAGTTGTAAATGATAAATTGAAATTGAAAGTTGGACAAGTTCAAAGTTATAAGGATGAAAGAGAGCCTTAGCGTGTTATTACCTAGTAGGGATATGTGGCAAGTTGTAACGTTTTAGATTCTAGGGTATTATAATATATATTTTAGATATATACAATCTATTATATGTTCTCTATATATATAATCTATATGTTAATACATAAGTGTGTTATATGGTTATATAATATGTATATATATATATATTATGTATTTTATATACACATATATATATATATGTTATATATATAATCTATATCTAAGTATAACATGTATTTCTTATTTTAATGCATGCACTGATACATACATACATACATACATATATATATATAGATAGAGAGGAAGAGAGAGAGAGTATATATATAATATATATATATTTTTATATATATGTTATATATGTGTATGATACATTCAATAATTATATCTATATTCATTGTATATATGTATAATATATATATTATACATATATATCATATATATATATATAATAGTCACATAGTCACATTACTTTAATTTTCTATTTCCTTTAGAGATGGACTAAAAAATATTACCTTATAGAAGCAACAACTATTTTCCATAAAGAGGAGTAGAAAAGATATTAAAAATAAAATATTTATAACCCAATTTTTAAATAAACAAGATAATAAATAATATTATTAAAATAGTTATTTCATTCTCTTTTTATTATCTTAAAAAAAAAACGTAAATTAGGTTTAATCAAAGAGACAAGAATGGTACAATAACCCTGATCATAGTAGTCGAGGAGAAGGAAATGGTGTAGCCTTAGTTGGAGGAGCTGGAAAGGAGTCTTTAAGGTTAACTTTGGAGATCCCTCGTGTATGCGTGGGGCGCACACAGCTTTAAAGTTGGATCCCAAAAGCTTTATGTATCGTTTATCTACAAGTATACTTTTCTATGTCTATTCATTTCCTTTTTCAGCGTCGGTGTGTTTATCTGTTAATCTCTTACCTTATTGGTTAACTGTAGATGTCTAACGTGTGTGTATAACCGGTTCATTAACATCTTCCTCGATATTGAGTACCCTAGCTTTAATTGCAACGCACGCTTTGACCTTTGTGAGAGTAAGATCGAGCACTTTGGAATTTTGTGCTTTTAATTGTTTTCTTTATTACACATTTCTTATAATTATTGTTATGTAAAAAAAAAAAAAAAGATTGCGGTTGCAAGTAAAATTTAATCATGTAACCTTCTTTTATAAGCTAAAGCTTTGATACTGTAAATAGCACTTTAAATTTTGATCTTGGTACAAATTCATCTCTAATATTTTAATATCTTACAAATTATGATAAATTGGTAATATAAAATATGTTTATTCTTTTAGTTAAAAGAAAAAAAAATCATGGTCAAATTATATTAAAACGTACTTAGATAAATTTGAGAAAATGTTTCTACTAGATGATAATACAGCATCCTTCAATAAGTTTGATGAAATGTTTCTACACTAAAACCAAAGTCTAGGATATTATTTGTAACCTCTAGAATTTACTTACCAAGTATTAAAGTAGATTTAAAAGTTAGGAAATATATTTGTATGTGACATTAAAATTTAGGGGATTATACCAAGAAATAAAAAAATAATAAAATTAAAGAAAATAATTGGCTTTATGAGGAAGTTCCTGATACCTACCCACTAACCAGTCATCCTCTCCAACACAACAAGAAGCAAATCCACCATTCTAAGATATCATATTACCTTTTTAGAGTTTAGATGTATATTCCTACATCAAATAGATATCAACTTTATAAAGCACTCATTGTGAACTTTTTTCCCTCTTTCAAAAAGTTTCAAGTTGTAAGTCGAAGCCCTTTTTGCTCGCATCCATTTCCTTTCCCATATTCCTAAGATTCAATTTGCAGGGCATATTTTTTTTATGAATTTCATATCAATAATACAAAACCACTGCATAAACTTTAAATACATTTTCAACTTTGTTACCACTCAATCTTGGTATTAGGCTATTTCCATAGTCGAAATAGTGGACCAAGAGGGAGCAGGCACTGCACTAAGAAAATATCGAAGGCACAATATCATGAATCTAATAAAGTAATAAATATATTTAAATATTTTTCAAAAAATTAATGAAAATTAAAAAAAAAAATCGCAAAATTAGGAGGGCAACCGTTGGGTCTAGCCCTCTCTGCACGTACTGCATCTAGATGTGCTGTCCTATGATCTCGTCACCCTCACAGGCTCTTCATTAACAATAACACAAAATGGAAGCTGCTCATATATTATTCCAATATCTAATTAAGTCCATCCATTGATGGATGAAGGATTACACATGGGATTCATACCAACACCTAAGAAATCCCTAGTTTCCCCATCCTTATCGCAGTCAATCTGCGTTTTCCGCCTTTTCGCAGGCGGTGCATACATCTCCATTGGATTAATAACCAAGGTGGAACAGACATCGTTGCTCGGATCATCTACAACTTCACTTTCAAGAGTGCTAGACTGTACCAAATTGTTTGATCGATACAATCCGCATAACTTGCCATTATAGTCATCATCATTATTATTGTTATTATCGCCGATGTAGTTATTACTGCCTTCCAATCCCAAGTTCACAAGGAAGGTCGGTCTAGTTGAACTAGGAGTTGGACTAATCTGTGCAGCTTTTTGCAACAAAGCCGTGGCCGACATATGCGAAGCGTCGGTCGGGTACGTGGTGTGTTGGAAACTAAAAAGTGAAGGAACGCTTGGTGAATGATAATCGGTTGGTTTAGGAGTACTATGAATTTGATCATTTGAGCAAGGAAAAAATGGTGGAGCGATGTCTTGTCCTGGCGATAAGGAAAGGATTGGTTTCATTGGAGTGTTGGAGGTTTCATGGATGTTATCGAGTGAAATTGATGGCTTTAAATTGAAGGGTGCGAAACTAGGATTTAGTGCCATGAAGTTGTAGTCGGCAGCGTTTGGGATATTGAAATTGAAGTAACTACTAGCAGAGGCTGCATTGACTCTGGCAGTTTCTTCAGCTAGGGCGTCGCAAAATGCCCTGTGAGTCACGAAGCTATCTCTCCTGCAATATATGTAAAAAAATTGGAGAACAAATTAGGATTTCGATAGTGATATTGAGATGTGCACATAGGAACAATGATAATTGCATCGAAAATCAACGAGGGAAGAACTATTTGCCTGTACCCGTGGCCTAATGCACTATAAAAGATTCATTAATATGCCTTGCTATGTGCTGATAATCGTTAGATTCACCGGGTCTACTCTTTCAAATAAGAAGGAATTTCATGCATTTTTTAATGTAAGAATGGACTCATGAGACAGATCCTATGAAGTGAACAATGAAATGAGATTAAAGCCATTTAATAACATCCATGAAACCACCAAATACTAAATATCACTATTGGAATTTTTCTTTCTTTTCTAGAAAGGCGACATTTGGCTCCAAATACTTAAATTTAACGTTAAGAATGCTCATTATTAATAACGAAGTTTACGGGATAGAAAGACGTAAAATGCAATTAAATTTAGAATGAGCTAGACAATAATTATTCAAAAACGCTAAAGAATTAATGCCAAATCTAATAGGAAGTAACCTTGAGCACCTAAAATAGTTTTGATTAAAATCCCCCAATCCTTCCAAAATGAGTTTAGTATAAAAATTCCGCGCTCTCTACTTTAGATGAGGATAATTCACTAACATAAAACAAGGATGGATTCCACTTTCATGTATGGTTAATTTACCTGGAGAAGATGGCACCACAGTCACACTTGTACTCCCTGGTGCCACAAATTTTTGAATGAGCTTTCCAATCAGACTGTACAGCATATTTTTTAGAGCACTTCTCGCACTTCCACTTCTTTTCTCCATGTTTCCTGCAGAAATGCTTCTTTATGCCGGTTAGGTCTCCAAGTGCCCTCGACGGGTGGTGGTGGGCGCACGACTTTTCGGGGCATATATAAACGCGCTTCCGCACCACGGTTGTGCTCTTCTGTTTCAGCTTCCAGGGGAGATTGTGACCACGGCGGTGGAGCTGGAGATTCTGGTCTCTTTGGAAACCCTTACCGCATATCTCACACACGAATCTATTGGTTGCCATGAGAGTTGTTGGAGACAAAGCTATCACTTCGGCATCTGGATCTGCAGGAACATAAGAAAATCATGTTTCCCAAACTTCTTTGATGAAGATTTCAGAATTGTTTAATATTATTATGGTAGCGACAAGTAGTGATAGGAGAAGGTGGTAGACAGTGACTTAATGGCGATGATTCACCGTCACAAAAAATGTTAATGTAAAACAGCAATAACCAATTCCATTTATAGGTTGAGACAATTATTGATCTCCTCATATTTCGTTAGCGTTATCTATGGTTATCAACCACCACAACTAGTGGCTTCCACCACCACCTTCCACTACCACCTACTTGCAAATCTAAAGATTAATATGATAACATTTGATGTTTCAAATCTTTAACTGTAGTAAATATTGAAAAAAAATTTCCAAATTTAAAACGTTTCCAGCAAAAACACAAACATGATTATACTTAGCGGTTTCAGACACAATAATATTACCTGGATTTCCTGGGAGGTTTCTCTTCTTCTTTTGGAGGGGAGGAGGATCTGAGCCAACCCCAGGATTTGGGATATGACTCACGGAGGGAACTAGTCCTTGATGATTTGCCATTTTTTCCATTCTCTTGATGGTTCCAGTGTATTTCTCAAGGTTGACTGCGTAGTGGTTTATGTTGATATCCAAGAAGACCGATAATAGAGAAGATATACTATTGATACAGTTGACACAAATCAACCCCCCCAAAAAACAAATGAAAAAAAAAAAAAGAACGAAAGAAAAGAAGAAGCAGATGACACAAACCTAAAAATGACTATTAGTTGTTGTTATGTGCTACAACTACAAGCAGACGTAATGTGCTCTCTACTCTCATACCAGAAATTGATCTTATATGTATATATATATATATATAAGCCGGCTAGGTAGGATTTCTCTCTCTCATGATTTTTTGATATATTAGAGGACATAATGGTTAATATATATAGAGAAAGATAGGTCAAAGCTAGCTAGATTATAAGGTCCTGGGATTGGTATTTTAACATATAAGATCCAAAAACTCTCATCGCAGGTTGAAATGGAATCTTAGGATTCAAGTCGTAGCATAGACATTTGTTTAATTTTATCTGTATATCGTAAATTATACTTACTCAGTGTATAGATTGAAATATTAGTTTGTGATATCTCAAATTGGAGTAGCTATATGTTTTGTCAAAAATTTGATACGTCCATATTATATAAAGGCAAAAAGGATTTAGTGTAATATAACCAACTTAACCTTTTCTCTAAAAAAGATATATATATATATATATATATACTGGTTATAAATAATTATAAGTAGCATCATCTTTTATATTATATTTATCTAATTGCCCTCCATTGTCATCTACCTAAAGGAAAACTACCATACCCATTCTTCTTTAGTATCTTTAGTTTCTCAATCAATGTCAATTCAAGTTGCAAATTCGAGTTTTTTTTTTCCTCCAAACTATTTCATATTTATTTTATAGCTAGCAACACACAGGGTAATGAATTTCTTATTATTTTCGACATATGTGAGCATCACAGGTGTGCATTTGTGAAACTTTCTTTGAACTGGATATCCCTTATTATTTGGCTAAAAACAATCACATATAGATTAGAATTGGAACTAGCTAGGTTGAGACCCTTTTTACCTAATAGCGTTTATCAAGTACTTTGGACAAAGACGACACTAAAAGTGGAAAAAGCATTTCTAGCTACTTATCTCTTACTAGGAAAGAAAAGCTATATAAGGCCCCATGAGGGTAACTTATTGTTAATTAATCTATTTGAATTTTGAACTTTTGTCATACTTGTGTTATGAAATTCTGTAACAAGTTAATATGTTTCTGTGGCAATTATTGAACGAAACAACATTCATCTCTCATTTTTCTAATTAGATAGCTTTTGCAAACGTCTTATTCTTTTAGATAAAAAGTAAATTCTATATATTAGACACTAAATGTAATTTCTTAACATTGATGTACATGAATTAATTTATTGCCCAAAATAATGCAATGCTAAATTATTACTTTTATATTTCAGCACTCTTAGTTGAGTAGTATTAGCATTATGATGCAAGACAAGTAAGAAGGGTGGGTCTAATCACCCCTCCCACCCCACCTTCAACCCACAAACCAAATATATTTTATATCAATAAATAAATAAATAAATATATATATATATATATGTGCCGATCTTTTTCAATCTAGTTATAAGCTTTATTGAATGTACAACTCAAGTAATAAGCATTTAAGAAATACCATATGAGTGCAACCATTATTTTTTCTAACCAAAATAACAATGTGACAATTTTCACAATGTTTGAGCCGTATCAGCAAGATAGGTAAGGATTTGATTCATGCCTAAAGCCTGCCTATTTTTGAAACCTGAAAATCCTTCTCCAAGTGTAATGAGGTCGATTCATGAACTTGAAAATGAATTCTTAACCTAAACCCTCTTTCTGAAAAATGGATTCCTAGCGCAAAGTTTTCTTAGCTGTTTTTAAAATTGCAATCAGCGACGTGGGTGTTACTATATATAATGCGTGTCTTGATAACGTTGCTAATGAAATTATATGAAAAGTTTTGCTAGATCAATAATTTGGATAAAGAAGTTAAACATAAGCAGTTTTTAATGTCAAAACCATCAAAGTCAAGCAAGTATTAATGAGCATGGTAAATACTTCGGAAGGGAAAAACCCGTAAGTCAAGTTTATTTTTGTTATTAGGTAGAATATGAATTCCGACATTATATTATAGAGTAGTTATTGTTGCTCGAACATTATTATAGAAGGGTAAAAAGGCTCTTTTTCAAAAATTGGATGCTTCTATTGTGATAAGAAGCGTTCTTTGTGACTTCCTTCATTTTTATCTTTTCTTAGTATATGTACATCCAATTTGAGTTTCAACAGAAGTCTTTGAGCTTTCTTATGTATGTGTCTCATTCTTTTGAAGATAACATTTGAACATGGAAGACAGATCCCTCGAAATCCTAGATTATCTATGAACATGACCCACTTCGCTATTCTTTTATCATGCAATATCTTAAAATATTTTTCACGGACTTTTGTCCAATTTTTTCAGGTTTCTTTTTATCGTCCCTTCTATTATATAGTACCAAAAGGAAGTTTTGTTATGGATGAATAGTTCTTGTTTGAGTGGTTGGTTATTATATTGAATGGTAGATAAGAAACTTTATTTCAGTTCGACGACACACATGCATATTCCTTTCTTTTGATTAAAGTAAAGATGAATTTAGGTCGGCCTCTCAAGGCTGCAAAAATAAGCCCCTCTAGTTATAGTTGTGGACCCACCGATAAGTAATAATCTAAGGTATGATTTGACAATAACAGGGCATGCTTGTCCTTGTCCATATGTTTTTCTAGGGTTTTGTTACCTTATACACGTAAGTAGTTATGCATTTTCAAATTTATGGTTGTTGCAGCAGTTATCATCGTTCCCTAGTGATCAGTATGTATGCCCTCTTGATTTAATGACGGCCGTCAATGCTTGAAAATAAGGAATTACTTTTCTTTGTGACTTCAAAATTGTTTCCGTCAAAAGGTTTTCGAAATAGATGCTCTTGTGGATTTTTGGTTATTTATTTATATTTTATCTAGTTAAGAGATTAACGTATTGTGGAAACTTTTTCAGGAGCTCTATTGACAGGAAATAATACTCTAATAAAATTATTTTGACACCTAGATGGATACGAGAGTATGTCCAAACAAGGTCCATAAAATTTAAAACCGGGACTTATCTCACTCTTCATAACTACCAACATCAGAAAGATAAGCCAATTGTAAGGGATAAATTGGCTGGTCGCAGACAGCCGATACGACATGCGAGTGTGAAGCAAATCCACGTCGATAAGCTTAAGTTGGAACATTCCATTGTATCTCTTGTGTCTTGTTATATCCATTGCATATATAGTCCAATCCGGCTAAATGCTGCTCCATTCGGAAACAATGCTATATAAATCAACACAAATCAAGCAAGTTCTACAATACAGCATTTTCTTTTGTATTTCTACGCCATTGACTGATACAAAATATTTGCACTGGTGCGAAACATTATAGAATCTAGGTAGGATTACTCCATTTCATCACAACTATTTTTTTTTTTATTATGGTGCTAAACTTTAGCCACCTATTCATACACCTTCCTTGATTATACCACTAATTGGTCTTGGAGCAAATCATACTTGTACGAATGGAGTTAACTTTAGCCTCTATTTTTAAAACATGATCAACTGGCTACTATGACATACACACTTCAACTTTTACAAAGGTCAAGTTGGAACTCCATCGAATCTTTGCAATGGAATTGAATTTAGTCATTTCAATCATTTAGGAGGTTTATCATTTCTTGGGATTTTGTTCGAATAAAATGGGATGGTTTGGCGACATGGTTTAACTTTTGAACTTTATATGTTTTACTCATGCCATTAATATTTTCCACTAATAATATTGTAGAAAAAAGAGAAAAATTGTTAGTATTTTACTAGTAACCTAATTTTTTAATGGCTTTAGGAAGAAAACTTTCAATTTTCAAACAACAATGTACGTAACTCATCTTAGAAACAAAATAAATAAATGAAGTGTTCACAAACTTCCCAGAAGGGGTCACTCATCTACGAAATTATAATATAATACAGAGATTACATAAGGAGTAGATCCATTAGAACGACAGAGAGCTGACAAAGGCAGTGAATTTTTGGAAGAGTGTGAACTTAATTAGTCGTCTCTTTGCGGGCTGACTTCTGCTGCTAAAAAACTTAATCATAATCTAATGATATTTTTGCTTTTGTTTATGTTTCAAACTTTGGAGTTTTGCTGTTGAACTCTACGGCGTTCAGAATATTCTCTCCCACTCCAACACGCGCAAATGCTTCGCCTTTCAAGGTACTCTGTTTAGGAGAATTCCTATGCAAATACCGTGTTTCAGTGTTTTTTTTTACTACATAATCTCTCTCTCTCTCTGAATTAAGGTAAATTTCAAGGTTTCAAAAATCATTAATTACCTCTTGAAGTAGCTAGAAGAGTCCTTGGAAACAGTAATATGTCGTCACTCTATGTTTGTTTCTTTGTTTGTCTTTTTCGGATTTGAAAATAACTCATAAATGATTTATTAGAAGATCTGTTGACGTGTATTTTTGGCACTTATTAAATTTAAAAAAAAATTATATTTTTAAAAATTGACTGTACTAAATGAAAATGCAATATATATATTTATTCATCAAATTGCAAATAAAAATCCAAAATTATTTGATAGATGCCAATAAACACCCAAAACTCTCAAAACATTATTCTTTTACCATTTCAAAATATAAACACCTTCAAAATTACCACAAGAGACTAAAAACCGTTGCTAATTTAGTCTTTCTAGTGACAATTTTAAGTTATGGACAACTATCTTGGAGATAAATGCATATATTTAAAAGTTATAAAGAAGTGAAGTTAGAAGATCAATAATTTAGAATATATTTGAAAGATATCATAATATATTAGGTCAAACATTTCAATATAGTTGTTAAAAATCAAATGGCTATTTCTTTTTTTTTTTTTATTTCAACACAATACTCAAAACCACATATGTTATAAAAAAAAAAATTAGATTCTATTCTAATCAAATTGTTTTACATTTATATGTGTGTGTATAGATATGTATATATATATTTCCTCAAACAATTTAATGTCACCTTATTATTTTTTTCACTAATATTTGCATTCAATACTCATTTTGTTCAAAGCAAATTAATCCTGAATTTACTCTTTTATCAGTCCCATTTTCCCGATATTCCCACATTTTATTAAATCCCAAAGGAATTACTATTATTATTATTGCATGAAAAAAATTGTCAACGCCATGAAGGTGAACTAAAGTTGTCCCTACCGAGTAAATTCAAGAGTTTTTTTCCTTCCATGCTAAAGTTTCGCATCGATCTTGAAGGCAGTTGCTTGCATTTGGGAATGAAAAGTGTAAGTTGAGAAACTCGCATAGAGTCCTAATGCGGTTGGGATATAAGATGCTCTCCTTTATTTGAATATCCATATTATATCCCAAGAGTTATGGCTATGGCTTACTTGATAGCATGGGATACAGTGGTTGAATATTGCCTCATTCTTATGCGTCAGCTCATATGAAAAGGTGGGCCTAAAAAAACCCTTCATTAAGGGTAGAGATGAAGGAGGGCTTTACTTACAACCAAGATAAAGTAGTTTATGATAAAATCTTAGAAAATGGGCATAAAGAAAAAAGATGAAGAAAAAAAAAGTCCATTCTTTTGAAGTTGAAATGCTGATCTCTTTATTCTTTTCTTTTCTTTTTTCTTTTTAAGTTTAGCTTAATGAGGACGGTTTATTTGGATTACAGAAGGAAAGAAAGTTCAACACCTATTTCTATATTGATTAGATGTGTGCTAGATCGATTAGATGTGAGGAAGAACTATATAACTAGATCTCTAATGGAGTAAACCTAAACTAAGATGAATGTTGAAACCTATCGATAAGGATAATGATACCTAAATGACGTAATAACTTGATACAAACCCAATTATATGGGGTTACAACATTAACTAAGGGCTTATGTTATGATCTATAGAGGGTTGAATAAGTTCACTATTAATTTGGACTTTACTCCTTAGATTAGTGACAAAATCTAGAGAATTTGGTTTATATCTTTGGATAACTTAAGCCTAAACATTCTTACCTTGCCTCAAGTGCTAGGTAATTTTCTAATGGAATAGTTGAGTAAGTGATAATCTCGATGGGAGTGATAGCCAAATTTAGCTTACTGGGTTTGAAATAGTGATCGTTGAATCGGTCCATTCACTCTCAACTTCTCCTAGATAAGTTTATGCATTTATTAAGGAAAGTTAGAAGAGTCATAGTCTAATGATAAATTCATCAAGATAACCTTAAAATAAGTATACTTCATCTCATTTACCCATCACTATGAAAATCTAACAAATGTTATCAAATTTAAAATTTTATAAATACTTGATCATACCTCATCATTTGACACATTTCTAAGATCAAAGAAGTATTATATTGTGGAAGCTTGACTTTCAAAGATAAAATAGCTGCTCGCACAAAGAAGAAGCCAATTGTTTAAAAACTATAATGTTAAGGTCATAAATTCCTTTGTCTAACACTTATACATTCAAGGTTTTGAAACCATTTATTCCTCCTTCCTACTATTCTTTTGAAATCATTAATCTTTACATCACTTTTTTTAAACCACATAAAGTGCGACGTGCATGCAACATAAACATGATCAAGATAGTCAAATCTCTTTATCCATCGGATCCAATATGCATAGCTTGAATGCAACTTAATACTAATAATTGCATCGTAATGGGCTGGGGGGGGGGGGGGGGGGGAAGTGTTAGGGATGGGGGCTTGAGATATCGGGTTAGGGGGGTATTGTCAAGGGGTCGAGATATCGATTTAGCAAGTCATTCTAACTGGCCGATGGATAACAAGTCGTGTTAAAAAAAAAATGATTATATTAGTGAATTGAGTTGTTAGGTTAGACAATCCCTTCTCCAAAATTCATAATAATAAAATACATAAGTATGTCGGCCATCTATGTATCCATCGTGTAAATTATGTCTCTATTGTAAATATTATTTTAAAATAATATCATGTTTACTGATATACAATAAATTTATTGTATGATTAGTGAATGATCATAGAGGAATTGATATAGCAATATATTCACGTAGTTGAATTAAATTATAACTATAATCATAATCTCTATAATGAAGAATAGTCGTTATGTTAATAAAGATGTTCATATACATGTCTACATATATATATATAGTATGTATGCATAAGAATTTATGTATGGCTTTGTAATAATTAGCATGGTATACTCAAAATATTATTTATTGCCTTTCTTATAGTATTTGGTATATTATTACGTTTATAACTATGTTTTAATATTATTTACCTATATTATAACAATGCGATATTTATTATTCATTTAAGATTATTAGTATATATATATATATATATGAAAGCACAATAGCTTATAATATAAATTTTAAGTCAAACTCTAAGATTTTAATATATCACTTATAAGTCATGGTACAATAATGCCTATAGTAACTTGGTGATCTAAAATATGCATATTTATTGTAATATACACATATTGATCCAACATGTTATTATAGTAATTGATATCTCAACTTTAGTCATTTTAATAATCATCATCTTCACTAATCATATTTAAATTCAAGATGTATCAACCCATTTAAAGCATGAAGCCCCATTAAGCCCACACACCCCACAACCCTTTCCAATTGACTAGTGGTTTCCTCAATTAATAACCCACTCTAAGTTATATTGCATAGTAGGATGAAGTTTATAAAACAAGTAGCATGGGGCAACAAATGTGAGTTTACAACTTTTCCCTTCCCTTTCTCTATAAGTGACAAATGCAAAACCACCATTTCTTCTTACTCACTTAGACAAATCCAATGCTAAGACCATAAATAAAAACTACATTGCATCCCTATTATCCATAACCACTAAAAACTATTAAGAACCACCATCTTGTGGGAAAACCCTTGCAAAGTAGAACTCCTGAATAATCTTAGATACTTAGAAAATATTCTAAGTATCCAAAGTTGCCTGATGCTCCAACTTTAAGCCACCCCTATTCGATTCTCTAGTCACTTCAGCTTTAACTACCACTACTAACTTTTCACTGTAAACGTGGGACTCTATCAAATGGTAGGTTATGAGGTTTTATTCACACCCTACTTTACAATATATAGAACCACCATAAATTCTATACCCTATAAAACTTACGAGGTATAAGGCACCTTATAAGACCTATTACAATTTTTTATTATATTATTATAATGTAAATTTTTTAGGTAAGTTATCCAATAACATATCAATTTTTTACATGCATTTATAACTAGAACATTCATCGATCTGGTATTCTTAAACAATTTAATTACATATTTTTTTCAATAACATATTTCTCATGAAAGTATACAACATGAGCTTAATAATATAACTACAATTAATTTATCACAAAATTGTAATATATCATAAGGTCTAGGTTCATTTGTTCAAAATAAATACATCTCCAAATCAATTACAAAATTTATATTAATGCAATAACATCTAGTAAGAACATAATACAACAAAATAAATCAAGTTTTAAACAATTTCAACCCAATCACAATCATTCTTTCTTAAAGGGCTTCTTTTAAAAAAATATTATATTTTGTTACATTCAATACCACTTTTATTAGTTTTCTACAAGGCACATTGGAATCCATACTACCCTATATACTTAAGAGTACTAAGTTTCATGATAAGTATAGGGCATTGAGATATTGTATACTATATCCTACCCCATAGGCATGGGTCATAAAAAAATAGAATCGAAATAAAAATCTCTAATACCCATTGGAAACCTATCCAATCATGCATAATAAAGCGGGTTATAGGTTTCGATATGGTATGAGCTTACCCCTATTAGCTAGTAGATCAATTTAATTTTTCAATATGAACAACACTAATGATAGTATTTTTCATATATAATATCAGTACTAACATACTTATAATTATATTCATAAAGAGAATAAGACTTCTTAATTTCCATTAATTTCATACTTTGTAACTTTTTATTCAATATAGTTATTTTAGGGTGTCATTTTATTGAAATATAAATTCTGGGTAACATGTAAATACACTCCTTATGTTCATTATATCTTTTTTTTTTCGCTTATGAATATTTTAGTGTACAAAATATTATCTTTTATCTTTTTATAATTTTTATCAAAGGCACAATGTTCATATTTAGGATCTAAAAAATCGCCTACTTTTTCTTTAAGGCTTGGGTTATAAACACTCGATTTCAAATAGAGAGCAAATAAGGAGGTAATTGTTATATCTGAACAAGTGGACGGTAGAGAAAGAAGAAATATTAGAAAGCCAACATAATTGAGAGATTACATGGAGAAACACTAAATAACATTACAAGAGTCATTAGAGTGACAAGCGATGTTGTTAGACCTAACCTAGGGATCTAACTCAGATGTGTGAGAAGGTCAAGAGTTAATGGGTTAAACCAGGTTCAATTAGAGTCAATAAAAAATAGAAATATAAGTTTTATTTTGATTATAAAATATAAATAAATATAACATTATACAATTAAATCCATAAAAATACTTAATAAATATTATTTATGAAAAAATAATATAAAACAAATTAAATTATATTTTTATAATAATATTTTATTTGAATCTTTTTTTTTTATGCTTAACTAATGTAAAGATAATAATAAGATGAGCATACACTTAATTTATTGAAATAACATAAAAGTTAAAACTACACAGAAAATAAGTTACTTTAATATATCTCTTATTAAAGTATATGAGTAATCCTTTTATAAATGTTGAGTTCTTCATCACATTGACAAATTAGTAACGTGAGACTAATAAAGCAAGAAAAGCAACCAAATATTAGTCTTACATTGCTAATTTGTCGATATGTTAGAGAACTTAAAATCTATAAAAGAGTTCCTCGTCTTCTTTAATTAGAAATATATTAGCATTGCATTTATTGTATTAAATGCCTTGGGACTTATGATTGTTAGGTCTCTTGACTATGGAGCCCACCAGAAGTTTTTTTCAATAAAGTTATTGCCGCTAGGACTCACTTGACTCAGTCGAGTTGATTGAGTCAGGCTGAATTGCTCAAGCTAGACCAAGTTGCACGGATTTGATCAGTCCGTTGCAAAAATAGTCTAATAACTTGGATTGACCCGTTTTATTGGCTGGTTTCGGTCTAACCAAGTTGAGCCAGTTAAGCTAATTCGGTTTTGACGGTAATGGTGATAAGAATGTTTTTTTATATATATGTAATAAAAGTAGTTGCAAGTTACAACAAATATCAACTATAAGAGGGGAAAAAAAAAAAAGAAAACCGATTTTACAATAGTCTATAATTGCAATTGGAGAATATAAATACAAAATAATAAGAAGGGGAGATCATCTTTTACCCCAAAATTGCTTTTGGCATTAAGAGTATACTTGAGCTCGAAATCCAAAAAGAACTTTATTTCTTTTGTTTGTTACCAAGAAATTACAGAAACCTACATTAGTTTTTGTCAATAAAACCAAACCCTAAAAGAAACAAAAGTGAGGAGAGAAGAGAGAAGAACGTGACCCAATTTTGACAGCATTTGGAATTTCGAAATTCTAGAGGATTTTTGAGAAATGTTACTTTTCCTTTCGTGAAGTGGGCTGGGCCTTCAGTAGGCCTAACAATGTATTAGTAATCTACCCTAAAATTTTACATTAATGAATTTATAATAGAAATATAGTTGGCAGTTTCGAAATTAATATAATCAACTATTCCTCTTCATTTTCCATCGTCTATTTCATTAGGTAAAGCTCTGCTTTACAGTGTTTTTCCACTTTTTTTTCTGGTATTCTTCATTCAGTTATTCACTTGTGCTCATCATCACAATCTACTGATTTCGCCAAAACCGCCTCTAATTTTATGAAATCACCTGTGAATTTAAAACATACGAGAAATGGATTCTTAATTAGTTTTTGTTATGGGTTTGTTGCTGTTTTATTGACTACTACTGAATCTAAAATGTTGAAGATATTGTGTCATGATTGATTGTGTAGCTTGAAACATTGGTATTCATAGGGCATTTGCGTTTGGGACAGATTAAAGTGCTTCTAATCATGACAGTAAAGAAAATTGTTCAATGGCGGTGCTAAACTGGTATACTATTTTATTATCTTATATAGTTAACTATGCATTATTGTAGATTTAGGGTCTTAAAATTGGCTTGTTTTAGTTAATGAATGAGTGTCAATGTTCCTTTTTCTTCCGAATGATATGATCATGTTCTGCTTCTTTACTTGTACTTGATAAGTTAAAGAGACATGTTAAATTTTCCTTGTATTTTTCAAATCTAACAATAATGTATCAGTGGTATTGTATAACTTAGTCAGACTTGTTGTACCTATATATAAGAA
Organism: Laguncularia racemosa; assembly: GCA_037954665.1. Classification (NCBI taxonomy): domain Eukaryota; kingdom Viridiplantae; phylum Streptophyta; class Magnoliopsida; order Myrtales; family Combretaceae; genus Laguncularia; species Laguncularia racemosa. The sequence continues at coordinate 935,635 of JBBMOL010000060.1, read as the reverse complement.
ATTACAAGATACCCTTTGAACCTATAATACACAAAATACAGATTCTAAGCAAATCCTAAAACAATAAGAGGTCATACCTATACTTATTATGTGCTATAGGCTCCAAATTTTTGGAATTTGAATCTATCCTAGGACATCTAATGTCCATCTTGGAACTCACCAAATTATGCAAAGTATATCAAATTCTTGGATCTCACAAGTTATTACTTACCTCAAATATATGTATTTGATAAGAATAAGATATCAAAAAGATAAAAATAATATATATATCCCTCTTACAAAATTAATTATCTAACATATCTAGGATTTTGAACTTATTTATCCAATACTTTATACATTTTTACAAACATACCTACTAACATATCATTTTACAATATATGAAATATATTTTTTTAAACCTTTTTTCTTAAAAAGAACATGAACTTTTACTTTCCAAATCCCATTTGTCAATCACCATTTTCATTATCGTTATGAAGATAAGATACATATAAAATAGTTTTTCACATACTAAATTTCATGTAAGATACAACTAAAATACAGATTAGATATAAACAAGATACAAATAAAAAAAAAAAAGAATAATCCAAATAAGTCCTAAAAATGCACAATAAAAGAAAAAGGACCTATGAAAAAGCAATCATTGCATGTTAAATTGAGAAAACGACTAGAAGAATTAAAAATAAGAAAAATGTTAATAAATGCTATGGTAACACCCATCTATAAAAATAAATAAATAAGAAAAGGAGGAGGATTTTCTCTATCAATGTCCAAAAGAAGGGCTCTAGAAGATAAAGTCGAGTTAGACTTCCACGACATGCACAAGAAATTTGAGAAGAGGAAGACGAGAAAGGATTTTGAATATAGAATCCCGCTAGGATGAGGCCTAGGTTTCCTCATGCACTAAATCAAGAGTTCATATGGAGTGCAGAACTTAGTACCTTAAAACGATTATATATTACAGTTGTAATTTCTCGCATTAATAATTCTAAGATTTTCTATATTCAAGAATCTAGAGCTAGCAGCAATTTTAGTTTCCCTAGAGTGATATAATCCAGAGCTAGATTGAGTATCAATTATTATTTTCATAAATCATAGAAGTGGGCAGGTCATTAACATAGGCAAATTTCATCCGATAGCTCTTTATTTGTTTTCTTCAAAGAAATATTATAAGATGACAATTGAAAAAAAGAATTTCTTTCTTGTTCTACCAATTAATAGCAGCCGTCTAGAAAAACATGTTACTTCATCTTTGGTCTGCAATTCATATTCCATCAGGAATAGATCATGAGAGCTTTACCCCGCTAAATATTCAAGCAACATTCATGCTAATAGTAATACCTATTTAGCACAATGAAACAGTGAAACATATGGTTGCACCATACATCAGAAAATGGCCTCGTTAGATCTGGTTGAGATAGCTGTATCATAGAAACAAAACATAATCAAGCTACGAGATTCGCTTTTAAACAACATTCACACACCATAAAGAGTTCATGTGTGGTTTGATTGAATGGTGATGGTATAATGGTAGATTTTTCCCTGTGTTCAAACACAATCATGCAACCCTTGGGAGAATTTAGTTGGATTTGACCCAAACTATACTACAATTGAGAAAAAACTTTGGAAACCTGTCAAATGTCACGACAACGGGCACCTAATCCAGCCCCCAAGTTTTGTCCTCTCAAAAATGCGAGGCTGCTTCTTCGGAAAAGATTGTCTCCAATCCGGATTATTCATCAAATATTCCCACGTCCTGAAGGAACAAAAAGAAAAAATAAGTTAATCTGGTATCGCTGACACACAGATTCATCCTTTGCCAACGCAGATGCAATTAATATGTCAGCGAAGTTTGTGCAGTGTTCCTAGGTAAAGCATGCTTTCAAATTCCAAAAGCAAAAATGTTTTCCGATAAAAGCTTCTCCAATGAGGATTTATACTGGTAAGGAGAGAACAATGAGAATACAAGATGGATGACATGTAATTCTCTATCAATCAAGCAACAAGAATCATCCTTAATAAGGCTTAACAATTATGCATTAATTCCTCTGAAATTGCTACAGAAGATTTTCAACAAAGAGTGATTGTGGTGCTTCACTGCTTCCTTCCTCTCTTCCTTGAACGTCCATATTGACAATCAGTCTGAAAATTAATTGGCTTGTAGAAAAGCATTTGGCTTGCAAATAATTATTTGTGGAGAAGATCAAATTTTTTAGCCACAGTATGTTCACTCACTTCAAAACCTATGTAGCCACACGGCCCAAAAGTAAATATGTTACATTTGCTGTCTAGATTATGGAAAAATCAAATTTTTATGGGAATACCTTCTTAAATTATCTACAAAATCCGGACCTTCAGCACCAGGTGAAGTAGAACACATAAGAAGAATTTGGTTGTCTGAAAGCTGCTGAAGTGCTGAAGCAATCTGAAATTGCCGCCAAGACCTACATTGGAAGCTTAGTAAACACAAAGCCCATTTCTTTTTAATGAAAAAACAGGATGATATTAACTGCATAAAAGAAAAGTCGAAACAGAAACTGGATAATCATTGTAAGCCTGAAATGGCCACGTCTAATCGACTAGCCAGTATAAAAGATGTTTTTACCATGCACAAGAAGCAATTCTGAATTTATCCATTGAGGTATCATAAGTTTCCAGTAATTTTCCCCGCCAACTTGGGTCATCACTGCATGCAGTTACACGAATCCGCCTAACAATTTCATCTGGGCATCTAGAGCTATTGAAACAGGCTGGATTTACAGATCCGGTGGCAGTTTCTACCTGATAGATGTTTGCAGAAAGTAAACTCAGCTGATGTTTATAATACTTGGAAGAATACACCGCATAGGTGAAAAATCACCTCAACTATTAATGCTTAAATTTTGACAATCTCCACTGAGCTTTTTAACTGATTGAAATATAAATACAAACAGAGAAGTTTAATAAAGAAAGTCAAAAAGCAGCTGACTAGAACTAAAGAAAATGAGCAGCTCCATGATTGCTGTAAGAATAAGCCATGCATCATAAATCCACTAGAAAAAGTGCATCAGGTTGACCAATAGTCTTGACAAAAAAACCACATCTTTCCAAAGGGCAAGAAAGCAATACATAATAAACAGTGTTCTTGTTAGGAATAATACCAAATATACTACCTAAACCACGAAAGTTTTTTCAATTTGATACCTATAATTTAAAGCTGCTAATTGTCACATACCCAATTTAGCTTTTACCTATCAAATTGCATAACTGAAATTTGAAATTGCCAAATATCATGATACCAATAAAACTTTTGCTTCTCAAATTATTACCTGTACCTTTATAAAATGTTAAGTGGCAAACACTTATTGGTTGAAAAAAAAAGTGTAGATGATTAGAGATGAGGTAGTAAATCTGACAAAAAAAAATGATATGACATTTAGCAATTTCAAACTTTAGGTGTAAAATTACAAAGATGCCCAATTAGTTTAGGTAGTAATTACTGGCTAAAAAAAGTCTAGGTAGTAATTTGACATTTTCCCTTGTCATGTAATCAGGATAAATAAATCCTGTCCACTTGCATGATAGATATAACCATACATGTACTCGGCCTTATATGAACTGTATTCATTGCTCAATTATTTGTAAACTTTAATAAAGATTAAGGCATCTACAGGACTGAAACCAAGTGTTAGTAGAACAGAAGCAGACCAAGAAGCCAGTATGAATTGGATGTGCAATCCCTTCAGGGTCTCTCCTGGTGTTATGGCCCAGCACAAAGAGCAGCTTCACATGAAAATTTTCTGGCCTCTTCCACATGGCCTCAACAATTTTGAGACACAATGGCAAGGAGTAACCAACTGACTTCCTCTGCCCTTGTGATCTACTACTGCAATGGATTTGCTAAAAGCAAAATGCAACATATTCAGCTCCACAATCCAGCTGCCTCTTGAGCAGTAAATACATGTGTATGTAAGTGCATGTGTGTGTATTTTGTGAACAACTGGTAGAGAAGGGAAATATCGGGACAGACTTCTGGAGAAGCATCTTCATATCCACCAATGAGATGCACCTGCGTTATTAAGGGATGTTGAAGAGATCATGTCGATGCAAAAGGATTGTATGAATGCACTGAAGAATGGTGTTTTTATAAATTATAGAGGAAAAGCATACATCCAACTCAGATTGAGAGTTATCATCCGCAACTAATGATAACATCTGGGTCAAACCAATATCCACAACATCAGGAGAATCCATGTGGGCAATAGAAGTCCTGCCATTTAGTTACAACAGTGTGAACTAATCAATGCAGACATAGAAGAAATTAGAAGAACTAAATAAAATATCATAGTGTTGGTTCAGGTTCTTACATTCCACTTTGTGGATTACGAATAATAAGGCCTATACATGTCGTTGCCTCATCGGTGCCAGCAATCTAGTTTTGTGAAGAATTGGAAATCTCTTTAGGCATGGAAGAAAATTGGATTGAAAGGGTAAAAAAGAGTGAGAATACAACATGTACAAGGGTGGGGTTAAGCGTGGCATATTCTCTTTGAAAAATATACACACACTTGGACTCTCCAGAGGCAGAGACTATCCTCTCCAGCATATCCTTGAACAAATTGGATGCAGATACTAGAGTAGGATGCTCCATCAAGGCACTTAGGATTTCAAATCCCTGCACATGGATTTGAATATAGCAAAAGTCAAGACAAATAAACAGCAGCAATCTAATAATACTAATAGGCAACAGCATGGCATTCAATCCAAATCATGCTTCTGTAATGCAAATAAATACGTAGAGACTAAAGAATGTGTGACCTGAGGTTGAGATTGAGGAGAGGGAGATGAAGACAGAGGAAGCTCATGTCTGTCAACAATTATCATCGTATCACCCCTGCCAAGACTGGTGTTAAAAAATTGAATTAGACAATCTCGGCATAAATAGAAAAAAGTGGGGGATATGGCAAAATTAATAGACACTACAGAATTAATTGGATTAAGCCTTGGTATGGAAACCTACTAATTGACAACTTCGAAATTCAAAGAAATCCTGGAATACAAAGTTAGTAAACCAGTATTCTCAGTTCTCATCTATAAGGTCTCAACTTGAAAGTCTCAACAATCATCTCTCTCAATTTGTTTTTCCCTGTAAGCAAGCATGATACAGTCTCAAGAGGAAGGGCTTTAGTTACTTCTCCGATGAATGTCTATCAAAGGAGAAGAGGAAAAGATTAGTAAGTATATGTAGTGTAGTAGTAGTAGTAGTAGTAGTAGTATAGTATAGTAATATTGTGTTAGTGTACAATGGGGGTGTATGTAGTATGTAGTATGGTGGTGTTTGTATGTAGTAATACTGTATTGGGGGTATGATACGTGAGGGGGAGTAGTGGCAGTCGCGTTATACGGAGCACTTGCTGAGGTGAAACTTGCTGATGTGGAGGAATAAGTGGAAGTAGGAAGAAGGGATTTAAGCTGACATGGAAAAGGGGGACTGAGCTGGCAAAATATTTGAAGTTGTATAAGAGGAAGTGTTGGGGGGAAAAGAGGGGAGTCAATTATCCATAACAAAGTTTGTTAGGAGGAGAGAGAGTGGAGGATCCTTGCGGGGCTCTAGCTCAAGTAAACTCCTATTGCTAACGGTATTTTATAGAAACCCTATTCCGGAGCTTACTCTAGGTTGTTGCAATTTGGTTCCGTTGCTGGGAAATGCTGACGGTCGTGATACGCGTGGCTCAACGAGGCATGACACGAATGGAAACACGAGTTGATGCACTAGAGAGGAATGTGGAGGAAGTACACAATGATGTCCCAGAAATTCAGCATCAGTTAAGGGCAATGGAGGAGGAGTAGAAGTCTATGATCAGAGAGGTGTCTAACATACAAGGCAAGATTGATAGAATGCAAAAGTTATTAGAGGAAATATGGATGAGTAAGGACGTGGGAGGCCATTCAGGTGGTAGTTCATCAACGGTGAAAGATCGTGGCAAGCAATTCAAGGGTCTTAGGTACACAGAAGTTGGCTCTGATTTTTCGTTGGGTGATGATCGAGAGATAGATGTGGATGAAGAGTTTCAATTCATTGCATCTTGATTAATTCTACCAGTGTTCGATGGAGTGGATCCTTCCAACTGGATCTTGATGGCTGAGCAATACTTTGCCGCACAACAGACGAGGGAGGATAGAAAGGTGGTGCTATCTGCAATGTGCATGCGTGGACATTGCAATCATTGGTTTTGAATGCTGCAACAAAGGAAAATGGATCTGACGTGGCCACGCTTGAAAGCGGAACTTATGAAACGTTATGGAGGATTGTTAGCTTCCAATCTCTTCAAGAGTTTATCCCAACTTCGACAACATGGAACAGTTCAACAATACATTGAAGATTTAGAATCATTAATTTCCCATGATCCAGTTATACCAGAGATGCAATTGCTTGGATATTTCATGGGAGGATTACAAGACAACATTCAGACGCACGTAGATACATTTTCTCCATCCACCTTGGAACGTGCTATGGATTTGGTAGTGAAGATTGAACGGGAATTTGATTCTGGAATTTTTCTTGCTATGGAGCAGGGTTTAGGGGGCCGAAGTGATATGCGACCATTGCCTATACGATCGCAATACTCCAATAGACCGGGTAATCTTAGTTCCGAATTATTTTCAACTGCGGTTGGGCAACCACTGTCTCGAAGCCCTCAATTCCCTATGAATGACGAAACACGAATGTTGGCTAGAGACAATGAGACATTGATAAGGAAATCTGATCATACTACTGGTGGTGCTCCTCATATGGCATTTAGATCGAGAACAGTAAAAGAAGGAACAAGACAATTCCATGGACAAAAACAATTGTCCCATGCGGAATTTTTGGAAAAGAAAGCAAAGGGCCTATGTTTCAAGTGTGATCAACCCTTTAGCCCAAGCCACCGTTGTCCAAATAAATCCCTCCAGTTGTTGGTATTGGAGGAAGACACCTTGGGAGAAGATGAGAGGGATAGTGGACAAAATGCGCCTGAAGACACCCTACTGTCCTTGTCCTTACTGGCAATGTAAGGTTTCAATGAGCCATGCACTATGAAAATGCAAGGTAAGTTAGTTTCCACTGCTGTCGTCATTTTAGTAGATAGTGGGACGAGTCACAATTTTGTGTCATTAAGCTGGATGAAGCAAGAGGGAATACCATTTTCAAACAACCGCACTTTTAAAGTGACTCTAGGTGATGGACAAACAATCGAGTCCCACGGTTATTGCACTAATTTACAGCTTAGGGTGGGACAATATGAAACCACTATGGATTGTTATGTGATGGAATTGAGGAGTGTAGATGTGATATTGGGGGTAGCATGGTTGAAAACATTAGGGGAAGTTAAAGTAGATTGGGCTAAGATGACCATCAAGGTTGCGCAGATGGGAGAAGAATATGTGTTGTGTGGGGATCCTACTCTGCCATTTTCCTATTTCATTCAAATCCTTGCAGAAGTTAGAAGATGTGGATGAATGTAAGTTGCTGTGGGTGTTAGAGACAGCTCCTCATGGGCAAGGAGTAACTCATGATACAATTCTGGACAATCTATTGGAAGAATATGTGGACATCTTTGCCAATCCAACTGGACTAGCTCCTATTTGCTCCATGGAACATCACATTCCTATAATGGAAGGAAAATGTCCAATTTCAATATGGCCATATAGATATGCTTATGTGCAGAAAAAAAAGATAGAGAGGTTGGTGCATGACATGTTGGAAGCAGAAATTATTCGTCCTAGTACAAGCCCTTTTTCAAGTCCGGTGATCTTAGTGAAGAAGAAGGATGACTCATGGCGATTTTGTATGGATTATCATGCCCTCAATGAGGTCACGGTCCCAAATAAGTTTCCTATTCCTATAATAGATGAGCTACTTGATGAATTGTTTGGAGTTTGTGTGTTTTCTAAGATTGATCTTAGGTTGGGTTACCATCAAATCTGAATGGCTGCTGGTGACATACATAAGACAGCCTTTCGCACACATCAAGGTCACTATGAATTCCTTATCATGCCATTTGGATTGACCAATGCACTGGCTAAGTTTCAAGCAATGATAAATGAGATTTTTCGACCCTACTTAAGACAATTTGTCTTGGTATTCTTTGATGATATACTAATGTATAGCGTGGATTAGCGGACTCATATTCATCATTTAGAGCAAGTTTTCATCATCTTGCAACAACAACGATTCTATGCTAATAAGAAGAAGTGTTTGTTTGGACAAACGGCAGTGGAATACTTGGGCCACATCATTTCGAAAGAAGGGGTAGCAATGGATCCAGCTAAGGTACAATCAGTTCTTGATTGGCCGCAACCGATCACTCTTAAAGGTCTTCGTGGATTTCTAGGCTTGTCCAGATATTATCGCAAATTCATCAAATATTATGGAAAGATAGCCAAACCGTTGACAAATTTGCTTAAGAAGAATGGCTTTGATTGGACGGAGCAAGCTACAGCTACATTTGATAGATTGAAGAATGCATTGGTTACTGCTCCGGTTCTTGCTATGCCTAATTTTTCTCAAACCTTATTGTGGAGTGTGATGCTTCGGGCAGGGGACTAGGTGCTGTACTACAACAAAACAATCGGCCAATCACCTATTATAGTAAAGCCTTGGCGGAACACACCTTAGCTAAATCCACTTATGAGAAGGAATTGATGGCATTGGTATTGGCAATACAACATTGGCAACCATATTTGTTGGGAAAGAAATTCATTATCAAAACGGATCAAAAAAGTCTAAAACATTTGCTTCAACAAAGGATTATGACTCCTGATCAACATAATTGGGTCCCAAAACTGTTAAGGTATGACTTTGAGGTTCAATACCGTAGCGGATTGGAGAATAACGTGGTTGATGCTTTATCATGAGAGTTTGAAGAGACGCAGTTGACACAGATTTCGGGTCCGATTTGGACAGACTTAGGAGCCATTAAGAAGGAGGTGGAGGCCGATCTGGTCCTAGCGTCAAAATTGCAGTTGTTACGAAATGGGGAATCCACTGGCCAAGGTTTCCATTTAGCTTAGGATACTTTGTTTTACCATGACAGATTAGTGGTTCCAACTAAGTCAAAATGGCCACAATTGTTTCTACATGAATTCCATTCATCACCAATCGGAGCACATGTTGGGTTCCTCCGAGCTTACCGCCAGCTAGCTGCTAACGTTTATTGGATTGGAATCAAAAAAGAAGTGATGGAATTTGTGGCGGCTTGTGCTGTATGTCAACGTTAGAAATATCAAACATTGGCACCTGCTGGGCTTTTATGTCCGTTACCCATTCCAAAGGCCATATGGGAAGATATTTCCATAGATTTCATTGGGGGACTTCCTAAATCAAAAGGGTTTAACGTGGTTTTGGTCGTAGTGGATCGCCTATCAAAATACAGGCATTTTATCCCTACCAAACATCCCTACACAGCTAAGAGTGTGGCAGAATTGTTTGGCAAAGAGATTGTACGCCTTCATGGAACTCCGAAAACTATTGTTAGTGATCGCGACCCGACATTTCTGAGTAACTTTTGGGTGGAATTGTTTAGGTTGCAAAGCACTCTTCTACATTTCAGTATCGCCTACCACCCTAAAACGGATGGGCAAACTGAAGTCTTGAATTGTTGTCTAGAGTGTTACCTTCGTTGTTTCGTGAGCAGTCATCCTACACAGTGGGGAGCTTAGCTTCCATGGGCAGAGTTTCACTATAATACGGCTTACTATACGGCTTCCAAGTTGTCTCCTTTTGAAATTGTCTATGGTCATCCTCCTCCCATCTTGAGATCCTTTGTTGACAAGGAAGTGCGTCACCCGGGGTTGCGCACCACATTACGCAACTATGATGCAATTCTCCAACAATTACGGCAAAACTTAGCTCATGCGCAATCTCTATACTGCAACAATGCTAATAAGCATCAGCGTCATGTGGAGTTTTTGGTGAGAGATTAGATATTCTTGAAGCTTCGCTCCTTTTTACGTCCATAGATAAAAACTTCATCCACCTCAAAGTTGGCTCCATGTTTTTTTTGGGGCCATTCCAAATCCTTGAGCGGATTGGCAGAGTGGCTTATAAATTACAACTTCCTCCGCACTGTCGCATCCACCCAGTTTTTCATGTTTCTCTCCTCAAGAAAGCAGTGGTTTCATTCTCTTCAACACTAGATATCCCCTCAGATGTATATGATGAATCAAAAGCCTTAGTTCATCTTCCGGTGGCCATATTGGGGTGACGTTTTAAACGCGAGGGTCACTTGGAAATTCCTCAAGTATTGGTGCAATGGCAAGATCAGACTCCTGAGCAAGCTTCTTGGATGGATACCTCCGTATTTGCCTTGCTCTTTCCAAATTTTGTCCTTGAGGACAAGGACATTGTTTTGGGGGAGGCAATTGATATGGTCTCAAGAGGAAGGGCTTTAGTTACTTCTCCGATGAATGTCTATCAAAGGAGAAGAGGAAGAGATTAGTAAGTATAAGTAGTAGTAGTAGTAATATAGTATAGTAATATTGTGTTAGGGTACAATAGGGGTGTATGTAGTATGTACTATGGTGGTGTTTGTATGTAGTAATACTATATTGGGGGTATGATACGTGAGGGGGAGTAGTGGCAGCCGCATTATACGGAGCACGTGTTGAGGTGGAACTTGCTAATGTGGAGGAATGAGTGGAAGTAGGAAGAAGGAATTTAAGCTGGCGTGGAAAAGGGGGTCTAAGCTAGCAAAATATTTGAAGTTATATAAGAGGAAGTGTTGGGGGGAAAAGAGGGGAGTCAGTTATCCATAAAAAAGTTTGTTAGGAGGAGAGAGAGTAGAGGATCCCTGCAGGGCTCTAGCTCAGGTAAACTCCTATCGCTAACGGAATTTTATTGAAACCCTATTTCGGAGCTCACTCCAGGTTGTTGCAAAGCACAAACACCCTTGGCCCATCTCCTTTACAATTGTCATATAAAAGTTGAATGTTAAGGGGAAACATTAAGGAAAGAGAGGAAAAAAAAGGAAATAATAGAAATAGGAAGAAAAGAAATGGAGGGGGAGGGAGGGGTGGGGTGAAACTTTAGGGGAATGGGTAGAGACTGGAGAGAGGGAAGGAAGTAGGAGATAGGAAAGAAAATAGGGATTGAAAGGAAATAATAGGAATAGGGGGAACTTTGATTTGTTGCTAACTTTATGTCTTTGAAGCATAGTAACCTCATTAAAGTGGAGGCCCAATAAATGCTCACATGATGGTTAATAGGGACTGGAGGTAAATGAATATGCTTTCAGTCCGAAATATAGCTTATTCTCAAAGAATTTTAAAGGATACCACAAAGAATAGAAACTAGATTTCCTATAATTTTTATTAAAATTTAAAGCAGTAAGAGGAACTTAGCAAAAATTGCTATAAGTGAGGATAATTGGTAGTATGATACTAAAATATTAAGAAGAGGAAGTCTCCGCTGCTTTATTCAAAAAGTTTCCACACTTATCAATGTAATTTGCTAACGGTAAATCCCAAAAGTAATCCAGCGTTAGATTTGGCCTTAAAGTCTGCTAAACCTATGTTAAATTGCTCACAATGGTCCATTTTGAAAGGTTGAAGCAATTACCGGCAAGCTAACACAATTGCCACTAAATGGGTACCCAATTTGCAGAAGTTTTTATCCCATAAAATCGGAATCCCACATCAGCAGAAAGGAAAAACACCAGAACAAAATAATTTCACTTAAGGTCCATGATTTGCATGCCGTTTCCATTGAATTCTCTTAGTTGTGCCAAGTTAGCAGCTTCCATAGATTTCCTCTTGTTACATGCAGAAGATTTAAAAATTGTCCAACTACAATCAACTGATAAAGGGCTTAGCCCTTCAAGCTATACATATGACAGGATTACCAAAGAGATACAGATAGGTCAAATAGCAACTCATTCAAATGCATCTTGTAGATTTAACTAGGTTTGATACTTGCTAATTCAGTGCTGATATACATGATCCATTCACAAGGCCCTCTAGTTATTTAGAATACGTTAAGTAATTTCGCAAAAATATGGATGCCGATACTAAAAACTCCATGAATTTAAATATGCACATGACCATGTGCTTTCTCACATAGTAAGCATGCCCCAGCTATGTATGACAAAAAATTAACATCTTTAGAAATACAAATAAAAGAAAACAACTCAATTTCCAACTTCAATGCAATCAATAATAACACAAGAATAGCACATTCGGTTAGTGGAATGGAATAGAGTAGGAATAGAATTGCAATTACTAAAGAGGAGAATAGACAGTAATAACTATCATTTTGCTTGGTTGCAAAATGAAGGTAATCCATTTCTTTATTGCTACACTAGTCTCATGGTAGAATAAGGAAACAGGCAGGAAAAGACTAATGAAGGACTATCCCGAAGTTTTAAGAAAGAACTTAAATTCCTTATTTGAATAGATATCCCATTCAACCTATAGAGCCATCCAAACATTTTGGAATGGAAACTTGCATGACAAAGAATTACCTGGAGATGGTTGAAGATCAAAATGACACGAGAGCTACCTGGTGAGAGTATACATTAAGTGAATTTACTTATCAATATAATTCCACAAATACAAACTTATTTGACTAAAATCACTGAAATTTCAGGGCATCAAACCATGATGCGAATATGAAATGACAAATTGAACAAAACTACCCAGAAATCCCTTCAGTTCCGCTGTGAATCGATACTAAACCCTAATTTAAAGGAAACCTGAGATGACCGTCGTAGTAGATTTTTGTAAGTGAGAGAAATCACCGAAGCTTCTATCGCTCAGATAACTTGTTGAAGAGATACTCGAGCATGAGCAAGGTGAGCGGGAATTTATGCTGTGTTTGGATCGGAGGAAAGGAGCGGAAAGCGTTTGCCAACTTAAATAAAAAGGAAATGGATTAAAACAACAATGGAAATAAATTGGAAACATTTTCACTTTAAAACCATTTCTTTTCTCCTAAAATTAAAGAGCTGGAATTAAAATCGGGTAAAAATAAAGCAAATTACAAAACCATGCTTTATGATAATGTTAATTAAAATAATAATAAAGATAATCTTATTAAATATTAACTTTATTTTTCTTTTTTTTATTTCCTTTATAATTTACTGAATAGAAGATAAAAATTACAGTTTATTTCATTTTCATTCTATTCTTTTCCTTTCTTTCTTTTTTTCCTTTCCATTTCATCTTTTAACAAAAATTGCCAAACACACTAATAAAAAAAATTAAAAAAAAAACACAGGAAAAGAAATATAGAGCAGACGCAGAAAGGTGTGGGAGAGAGAGACGCATAACGGATAGAAGAAAAGGGGAAACTATTAGAACTAGTTAATCCCCGCGCCGTTGATGAGCGGATTTTACTTTAAAGTTTATAAATATTAATTAAAATAATAAATTTATTTAAAAAATTATCACAATTAACTATTTAAAATTATATTTCATAATTGTCTTAAATATCATATAGAATTTTATAAAGATAAAGAAATCACAAATTGGTATTATGATTATGTATAATTATTGATGGTATATACGAAAATATATCCTTTTGAAAAAATTACAACATTTTTCAAAAGTATATAAAGTTATGTTATTTCATAAACTTAAAATACATATCTAATAATTATTTACATAAAAAATATGTCTCTTGACTATAAAATTGAAAATAAAGGATCATTAACGACAAAATAATAGTAATAATTAAAAGGTATACATACTAAAAATAATGAATTGCTGAGATGTATCACTAGTAAAAATGTACTAATAATAAAAGTTTTTAAAGTTACTAATATAAAATGAAATTGTCTATTGCTATATGATTAGTTTGACAATAAGTAATTAGTAAATATTTTGTGCATATTTAAAAATAGATATTTAAAAAAAATTCCTATATTTAAATTATGATATTTTAATATCCTTTATTGATACTAAAATATAACATTAAAGTATGGGCATTCATAACCAAAAATTAGATACAAAAACTATTGAAGTTGTTTAAGTCTAAAAAACCATGTATAAATTGCAAGTCATAACAACACAAATGTTCATACTCTTAAAAAAGAATTCAATGTTATTTTGATTGATATTACTTTTTCATTATCTAGTCTAATATCTCACATAAAAAAAAAAAAACTGAAATTTTCAAAATTTGACCCGATTTTATCATTCAATTATAATGTAAAATAAAAGTTATAATTTGACAATAAAAGCAAGCAACATCTCATGTGAACTTCTAAACAATAATGTGAACTTAATTTGCACATAGACAAACCTTAATGATGATATAGATGGTGTTAGAATTTTTTATAATAAAATTAAATGGGAAATAAGCACAAAAATAAGGAGGTAAAAAACAACTATACAAAATAAAAGCAACAAGGAAGGTAATGTCTTTGGAAAAGAATCAAGAATGCGAAAAAAATTGGGAATATTGAAAGATCTTGCAATATTTATTCACAGGTAATATAGGATCGTGGGAAAAGGAACAAATAGGAAAACTAAATGGCCATGAAAAGGTGTTATTGTAAGAAAATTAAAGCATGTCAGATTTTTTCATTATTTTTAAGAAAAAGTATAAATTTATTCTTCAATTTAATATATTTCCTATTTGAATTTTTTATTTTTTTATTTGAATCCTTATCATTTTAAAAAATATTAAAAGAGTTATTCGTTACAAAATCGTTAGTTTTTTAGGTTAAGTTGAATATGTGTCAATTTTTTTATTTGTTCATGTAATTTTATTGAATAAATAAAATAAAAATTGTTTAAAAATAGATAATGTAATAAAAAATTAAGGAAAATATAGAGAAATAATCAAAAATTGAAAAGAAAAAAAAGAAAAAATGTATATAAATATATATAATTTATTATTTTGAATTAAATTGAATATAATTAACTTATTATAATTATAAAACAAAAAAGAAAAAGGAAAAAAAATTCTCAATGATAGCCACTTAAGTAAAATGGCCACCAATGTGCTGTACAATCCATTGATGTTCATAGGTGGCTACCAAAAAAAAATTTTTTTTGAGAAACTCAAGCAAGACCCAACTTTAACTCAATCAAGTTTCTTGCTCTTTTTCTTTCTTTTTTTTTTTTTTATTTTAGCGGCTATCCACGGTGGCCAGTGGGTCATGAGCCACTCCCCCTATAATGGCTGTTCCACCTATCTCACGGTGAGGAGGTGCTCAGAACTTTTTTTTTTCTCTTTTCATTTTTTTTTCATTTTCTTAAACTATACATACATACATACATATATATATATATATATATATATATATACATATTTTTTTTCATTCTTTTTCTTTTTCTTTTTTGTTATTATACACTTATATTTTTTAAATATTTTTTCTATTTTTTAATTTTTTATTACTTTATATATTTTTTTTAACATTTTCTTATTTTACTTATTTAATAAAATTGTATGGATGAATCAAAATTTAATATGTGTCCAACTTAATGGAAAAACTAACAATTTTTGTAATGGATGATTCTTTTGCATAATTTTGTAAATAATGAGAACTCAAATAAAAAAAATAAAAAATAAAGGTTTAGGATTTAAACAAAAAGAGTGTTAAACATTAAGGATTAAATTTGTACTTTTCTCTTATTTTTAACTAATTGAAATAATAGAACATTATGAAGATAGATGATAGTATAATAATATATATTTGCAATGGCAGCTTTTGAGGAAAAATATTGAAAGGGTATTATCTTTTTTCTTTTTTTTTCTTTAAAAAAGAAGCTAAATACAAAAGTGGTACATACCATATATAATTGCGACATTGGCTTTTGAGGAAAAGAATTTGAAAAAGTATTGTTATAAATAAAAAAATAAAGAAAAGTAATATTGAAGATCTTTTAAAATTATACTATTAAAATTCTGTGCCATATATGGATTTTGATTTAAAGCATACTTAATTACGAAAAAAAATAATGAATTTATTCAAAATATATTATAATTAATATATAATAATATATATTTAAAATATATTATATAACTATTGGATGATTTTTGATAAAATTACATGCAAAGAGTTATTTGATGGTTCATACATATCTTTGATTAATAAAAAGAAAACTGATTTAGTTTGTATTAAAGTTGATAACTTGATTTTGGTGTTAGTGATTAATGTGTTTAATTAGTATAAAATATATTATTTAATAAAATATGAACAATTTTTTGTTTAGGTAAATATTATGAATGATTACTAAGATATTTAATTTAGAAATTTAAAGACGGGAGAGGAGAGGAGAGAGATAGTTGTGGGTGTGTACAAACATGGGAATTGGTATGAATCGGCCCTGACTTGGTTCGAATTCATTGGTTTTTGGATTTAAAATATATGAATGGGAACCAGTTTGAGTTCTCATAGTTCTGAATTGGTTAGGCTCATGAGTCGATCCTAATTTTTATTTTTTATTTTTTGCCTACATTTGGTCAGTTCATCATGTAAACTAATTGAATTGGTAAGTTCTCATACGAATCAGCTTAGATCCATCTATTTGGCATGTCTAATGTTAGGTTGAATTGACCATCTTGAACCGGTTCATGGTTTGTAAATCGACAAACCGATTTAACCAAATCTTTTACCCATGTCTAACATTGCATTCTAGGATTTGAAGAAGGTACTTACTATGTTTTGATAGAGGAAAGAAAATAATGAATTGCCCAAAAAAAGTGCTCCTTCTAGGGATGTAAATGGGTCGAGTTCATTGAAACCCAAACTTGATCCGACAAAAAATTATATATCTAAAACCCACCTCGACCCGATGGGATATATATATATATATATATATATATATATTACTCGATCCAATCCGACCCGAATGGCGATTAAATCTTTTTTTTTTTCATACTCAACTTATTTTCATATGTCATTTGTTTAATTTATTATTAATCTACTTGTGGTGGAAAGAAGAAAAAAATTAATTATAAAAATAAAATAAAATATACTGATTACAAATTATAATATTAATTTATTATTTAAAAAAATTATCGAGTTAGGTTTTCTCATTGAGTTTTTTTTTAATCCTATAACCCGATCCCAAACCCTATCGGGTTTTATTTCATATCCCAAACTCGATTCTAAACCATATAGGGTCAAACCCTATAGGATTTTTATCAGATCGATAGGGACTGGTACCCTATTATGACCCGTCTTGGTTACATCCCTAGCCGCATCCACATAGAAGGAGACAACATCAAATGCCATCCCTTCATTCGATCCAAAACTCATTCAGCTAGTCAACACAAGGCTATTAAAACAAAATGACGCCTTCCTATGTGATTTTAGGACTAGGGGTTGGTAAAGATAGGGGGATATATATATATATATATATATATATAGGGAAACTAATGGTAGCCACAATGTATACATCATACGTAGCCTTGCAAAAATGGCTAAGGTAGCGTTTAGTTGCTACAAAAATGTGGTATTGGACTAGACAAATTTTTTTGTCCTACATTTAGTTGACAAAAATGAAAAAAGTACTGGACAAAAGAGCTAAATTTTGTACCATATGTAATTCAGTAAAAAATTCGAGGCACTAGACAAAAAGTTAATTTTTTCAAATTCCTCAAACTGTCTTTTCATTTCTTTTCCCCTGCATCAGACAAACATAAAACCCTTTTAAGAGCAGTACATAAGCTAGCTTCCATCCACGTCACTACAGTTGTGCGCTTCGTTGTGCAATCGATCGCCATTCGGTTGTCGCCGTCTTCACGCCACAGGTCGTTGTCCGATTGTCGACATCTTCATGCCGCAGGTCGCCATCAGGTTCATCTGCTTGCATTGTTTCTCTCTTGCTTGCTTTTTTGTCTTCCTCGCGCTCTCCATCCAGTTGTGGGGTGCACGTCTTCTCTATTGCTTTGCTCTGTATTGTAACCTTGTATCCAATTATGGGGTACACGTGTTTTGGCTTGCTGGAATGGTGTAGGGGTTAGTGTAGTGTGTGCATTTTAGCTAGTGATCATGTGTGTGTGCTGTGTGTGTGTGTTGGAATGGTGTAGGGGCTAGTGTAGTGTGGAATCATAGTAGCAAAGTATGTGTGCACGTGTTTTGGCTTGTTGGAATGGTGTAGGGGCTATTTAATATTGGAATTTACAAAATTTATCAAAGTATTGTAATTTAAATACAATTATAGTTACAAAAAAAGCACCAGCAAATTATTGTAATGCAATATATATTAATTTGTTATAATATTAATATAATTAATATTAAATATAATTTATAATTTCTTACAACAATTTTTAAAAATTACTAATATAATTTTTAGAACATGTTATATTATTACATATAACATAAATTATTGTAATTTATAATATGAATTATTAATTTTTTTCAATCAATGGATTTACACAAATTATTTTATATAATTTATAATCTCTTCAAATAATATTTTCTTATAATAATATCAAATATATATAAATAACCATGATATCATTAAAAAGGTATAATTGTCAAATTTACTATGTTCAGTGCAGTACTTCGCAAATCCAAATAATGGACAATACAAAAATTCTTGTCTAGTATTGAACAAACTAAATATGGTACAAAAAAAATTTTTGTCCAGTTTTTCTTATTTTATACTATCTAGTACTCCTTATATTGTCCAATACCAGTAACCAAACTCTATCTAAAATTGTCGATTATAGGACCTCATTGCACATTAAGTGAAATGTGGGAAATTGTTGATCCAAAGATACCCATGCTTCAGAGTCAAAATGATGCCTTTACACTTTTTCCTCATTAAGAAATCTTGAGATAATGTCATAATCACAGCCATTTATGCAACATTACTCTTTAACAAATTTCAACCATATATTAAAACTTTTAACTGATTATCAACCTCCCACTATCTGGTTCATCATCCAGAGCACAACAAATAACAAAGAATGTCTATGGCACCCAAGTTAAACCTCACTTTTGGCATCACCCAATACGCAAAAGAACTTATCCATCCATCTCATATAACACTCCCCTCCAAATCATCATCATCATCATCAGAGTCAATAATCATATCAACTACATCTTTTACGATTCGTTAATCAACTTAATCATTGAACAATATGCCCCTTGAGTTTTAAGCTCCTCAACATGAAGAATATCATCAATCAACAAATTCATCTTTAGTCACTATTTAACTTAACTATCATCAACTCTTTAAGTGAGCTTTATCGCCACGATACACCTAAGTTTGATAGGGCTAAGCCATTCCACGAACCATTAAATGGAAACCAATCTCCTCAATAAATATGCGTGTCTTTATTTAGACAATCCCAAAGTATGGATGGTAAATCAACCCACCTAGAAGTAGCCATGATCCATAGCTACTTTGAGAATCTCTTTAGTATAACTTTGAAAACGGTTATTACATGTTGGAATGCAATTCTATCAGACATCTTAATCGTTTAAAAGCTATAAAAGAATAACACAATTTACCCACTTTCTTGTATGTAATTGTCTAAACATCTTATATTTCCCTCCTACATGGTAGCATATGCATTCCTACCCATTTAAGAATGTGTGTTGCACATGCTTAACATATTTTTTTATTAGTATGGATGTTTATGTGTGTTGACAATTTATAGGGAGTGTGAACTTTATCAATAGTGGAAATGGAGATTATAATTCCATAAATACAAGTTATTTGACTAAAATCACTAAAATTTCAAGGAATCTAACCATGGATGAATATGAAATACCAAATTGAACCAAAGCTACCCATAAAATCCTTTAGTTCCATTGCGATACGATACTAGACCCTCATTTAAAGAAAACACTCTAAGAAAATATCTCTCTTGAACTTAATAATAAGTTAAAGATCAATTTCACAAAAATCACATGTAATTGGTTCCAAACCATATAGAATCATGAAAATTTAATTTAAATTTAGGGATTAGGCATCAAAAGCAATAATGTAGGTGTGATCTCAAAATTATGTTAAAAGAAAAGCATATCGATGTGAAATTAACTAAGAAGATCGTCGTAGTAAATTGTCCAAGAGAGAGAGATTATTGAAACTTCTACCACTAAGTTAATTTGTTGAAGTGAGAATTGAGCATGAGTAAAGAAAAGAAATATGATTTCTATTTGGTGTTTGATTATTTAAGAAGTTTTTATTTTATATTTGATTTCCCTTATATAAAGGAAATTAAAGGAAATAAATTGTTGGATAAACTATATTACCATTATTTTTATTTAGTAAACATAAATAAAAGGGATATTTTTGTAACTTTAAACCAACTTCCACCCATTTTCACTGTTTCTCTCCAACATTGGAGAGAAACATATTAACCTCTAAAGTGAAAAACTTTCTATCATCTTCCCTTCATTTTCTTTAATTTCTATTTCAATCTTAAAATATCAAACACAAAATTTCCATTATGTTTTGCCTATTTCTCTTGATTTCATTTGATTTCTACCCAACCAAATACAATGAATAAGTCATAGTGACTTGGAAAGATTTAAAGTAGAGATTAAAAAAATTAATTAAGAAAATTTAATAGTAAAAAATTAATTAATGAATTATTCAACAACTTAAATTGGAGCTTTCATTCTAAATTATCTATAGGTAACTTATCCTAATACTATCCCTCATAGAAAGGTAGAATGGTGAGGTGTGATGTGAGGGAAAAGGTTTTGTTTAATTTTCAATTTTAGATGTCATATTTATCTTTAAAAAAAAAAAGTCAATTCCTTTTCTTATTAAATGGCATATTTATCCAAAATAAGTGGACAAAAGTGCCATATTCAAATGTCATGTGCCTTATAAGAAATTGCTACATCATATAATTACTAAAGTCTTTTAGTAACAATCCTACACAAGAGCAAGCTACCCCCAGTAAAGTAGACCAATCAAGTATGAAAACAAGACCTACCACTTAACAATTCTAACCATCCCATTTTAAACATGTCATTTTGATAGAAGCAATATATGGTGCTTCAACTAGTTTCATAAAATTCCAATGCAAACCATTAATAACCCTTATAGCTAAACACATCATTGACTCCTTAAAGCCAAAATAAAAAAATGTACACAATTTAGCTCAAATTATCTAAATTATATACGTCATTAGCCATCATATCATATAGATCCAAATGTGTGTCCAAGTTCCTTTTTTTTTTTAAAAAAAAAAAAATAGATTGCAAAACTATACACTTTGAAATCAAAGGGAACAACTTCTTACTAAAAACAACATAACCTAGTACCCTATTTTCAATTTTTATTGGTTAACCAGTATAAGAAAATGATATAAAATTGTTCAATACAAGAAAGTGCATCTAATTTTCTTAATTAATAAAAAAGATCCTCTGTGCATATTTCAACTTCTCTAAAATGTACAGCAACTCTCATACATATTTCAAGATATTATTGTGCATATCATTGCTATGCACAATAAAAACTACCATCATTATTAGAAAAAAAAAAGGAGTTAATATACAAAAAGGATCCTCTATAAGTTCATTCACTTGCATTCAATGCATTTCAACTCATGTTCAAGTTTGTTGACCTCTTCCTTTTCCTATTGAAGCTCGTCAATTTTTTTTCAAAACTTCTTAGCTACTATGATGGTATAAATAAAAATTGTTTCACACAATTTCAAGTTGTATGGTTCCCTTCAAAGATAAAGAATCATTTGACATGGATTCATAGCTCATGTTCCTTGCTTTTTTTTTCTTTTTCTTTTTTTTTTCTATAGAAAAGAAACATAATAAGTTATCTTACAAGATTCTTGTGGCAAAAATCTTTAACCTATTTGGCAACTTTAATAATACGACGTGACAAATGAAAACTGTCTTATTCTTGTTAAATTGAAATATTTAATGAAATTAAAAAAATATTAGACATTGTGAGTATTAAATATTTTCGAATATTAGTTTCTTTGGTCTCGTTAATAGCTTGTTTAGACTAAGTTTTATGCAGAGGGATGGCTTACATTGGGTTGGTATTTGTTTATTGGGGGGCTTACTAGATAAAGATGTAGGAGGAAGCATAAAGCTAGAAACATTTGCCTCATTTCTATTAGAATCTTAGATTTATAGATTCAATCTATCGAGATTTACTACTACATATCTTGCTCTTTGTGATATACAAATGATATAAAACCAAACTATTTAACGATTATGACAAAATATAGCATAGATTGTTATCTATAACAAAAGTTCACCAAAAGACCCTTATTGAAGAATTCAAATCCGAGCATAATCATTAAAGTTTTCAGCATTACTCCATTTTGTACAAAAGAAACAAGAAACTAAAGTTTCTTATTGAGAAGAAAATACATTTATCAACTCAAAATAACCATTATGGAATATGTCCATCCATAAGAGCAAGATATATAATTAAAGTGATATATTTTATACAAATATCCATGCGATCCTCAACCCCCTCCCCTTTAGAAATTATGATTGTATTGGCAATTTGACTAATTTAAATATGAACCTAGAAATGGATGCACAAATAAAAGCTTGGGAAATTGAGCGTACACAAAAAATATACAAGAGATATGTGATGCAAATTTTTAGATTTGATGGAAAATGAATTTCAATTTAGCATTTAAATCACAAGATTCAAATTCTATTAGAACCAAGTATATGAGTTCACATTAAATTTACATAGAAAAATCAATTTTTCTCATGTTGTTACATTGTGTTCGATTACAATGACCTTGCTCTACAATTTTTGGTTAATGTCTCTAATTGAGCTAGCTGACTGATTTGGGAATTTAAGGTTTTGATCTTAAAGAGTACAGGAGAGAGAGAGAGAGAGAGGAGAGAGAGAGAGAGAGGGAGAGAGAGATGATGGGCATTCGTGTCTATGTGGTGTTTGATTAGGATTTTATTTAAGTGATTTTTATGTAGTGGCTAATCATGAGAATTTCTACGATTGGGGTTTTATTTTTTAAAATTGATGATGGAACAACATTGAGAGTGATCAATTTAGGGGAGATAGGTCTATTTTGGGGGAGTTTTATAGTGCACATGCCTATCACAAGTAAGTTATTTGTCACAAAAATGATGGAGCATAACCTAAGTAAGTTGTTTGTCACAAAAATAAACTCAAGTTACCTTTTTCAAATACGTAAAGACACCCATAAATTATTGCCACAAAAATAAACTTAAGCTGCCTTTTTGCAAATACGTAAAAACACCCATAAATTATTTGTAATTTTCCTTTTTAACTTTCAAGGGTGGCTTCCATTGATCTTAGAAGTTTTTAGTCACATGCAAGGATCTTCCGGTATGGCCTTTATTGGCTAATTATATACATCTTTAGGGAATAGTGTTGCTATATTAGTTTATTAGAACATGACTTTAGAATAACTAGTTGCCAGCAACTACTGTTAATTGATTATTTTGTTAGAATTTTCCAGATCAGGATATTATGCTATTTTTCCAGGAAATCAGTTTGGAATGTGGTCCATTTTAGATACGACTTAATCCATATCCATGTGAGAAAATCTTTTGTCTAAACTCGAATCACGTTAGTTAAGATCTATGATGGGCAGAGATATATGAGGGATGTGATCTTTTGGTTGGAGTCCCTAATCCTACTCACTCACTTTAGAAAAATACACCATTGATTTGAGCAAGCAAAGGTTTAGAAGTACCAAGCTGAAAAGAAAGAAAATCCGATGCATTTATTTAGCAATGGCTGGAGGTATGTATATGATTCAATTTTTGCTTCCACTTTTGTTTTGTATGTTTATTGGGTATGTTAAACACGATTGAAATTTATACATGAATTTATATCGTTTGGTATTAGGCAATTTTAGATTAATACCTTTGCCTTGCTTTGTTTCAGGTTGGTATTAATTTGATGTGTTTTAGTCCTATCAAGGTTAGAAATTGATAGAAAATTTAATTCCATGTATTTTAGGTTTTAATATGTTAATTTTAAGGTCCAAATTAGCTAGAAAATTATAGGTTGGAATCGGGTTATAATGACCTAGCTAAAGGTTGAAGATGACTTAAATTTAAGTCGACTTGAAACCAAAAACAGGGAGGGGAAGACCTCACATAGGTGGAGCTAGAACCCATGAATCGATGCCCTTAAAAACGCATGTGTTTGAAAAAAGAAAAACGCATAAAAAGAGCTTTCAACCAAGATCGAGCTCGTGACCTTTGAAGCTTTTTCTCGTGCGAGGTTAAGTCCCAGCCAACTGAGCTAAGCCTTTTCTCACTTAGTTTTTTGGCCAATTTTATTATATATTCAATGGACTTTGAATTGGGATTCCTAACATTTAGTTAAATAATTTTACATATTGAAATTGATTATGTTGATTACTATAGTAAATTGATTCCTATTAGCTCTCTATGAATTTAATTATTATGATATGTGCTTATATTATTATTGTTTATATGCATAATTTATGGTTTATCATTATACATGAGATGTTGATTAGATTATATAAGTATGTTAGAATTGAGTTCATAGGATATTGCTAATGGTTTTATGCAATAATTGAGCCTAAGGATTCAATTAATGTTTAAGTGATCCATATAATTTCAATTATTTAAAGAGTAGTCACAACATCTTTAATTAATTAAAATTGTATATATTAAGGATAATAGGATCACATGAAAAAATAAACATTAATTGTGATTAATTATGTGCAATATAATAGATCTTACCCCACATGAATTTTTATTATATTATGTATGATTGATTAGGATAAAATATCAAATTATATTTTTTAATTTACCTATAGGGATTAGGGAAAGGAACATTATTTAATAGTTTTATTATGAGACTTTAGATGAATCTAATTGAATTAAAACTTTAGCCTATTGGCAAGTTTTATGTCACTAGATTCCTACTTTAATATGATTTTACATTGGTAAAACATGACATATTTGATGAGCCTAAAAAAATTTTGTAACATGAGAATGTATGTTTAATTATTGCTACAATTCAACCTATCAATTTTTCTAAGATGTGATGTGATGTTCATAAACTTAAAGGGGATAACTATAAGGTTTGGAAAGAGAGAGTTCTTCTTCATTTGGGATGGATGAACATTGAATATGCCATAAGGAAATTGAAGCCTCCTGTAATAACTAAAACTAGCACTCCAGATGCAATAAGTCTTTATGAAAAATGAGAGCGATCTAATCACTTGTCAAATTTGTTCATAAAGACTAAAATTTCTGCTTGTATAAGGGGCTCTATTAAGTAATATCAAAGGGTCTAAGATCTACTAAAGGCCATTGATGAGCAATTTGCCACTTTTGACATGGTAATAGTTAGCACCCTAATTATAGAGCTTTCAACTCTGAGGCTTACCGGCATTAAGGGTGTACGTGATCATATCATGCACATGAGGGAGATTGCAACCCAACCGAAGGCATTGGAAATTGAATTGTCAGAATCCTTCTTGATTCACTACATGCTTTGTACTTTACCTCAAGAGTATGACCTATTTAAGATATCTTACAACATGCATAAAGATAAATGGTCAATCAATGAGTTGTTGGCCATGTGTGTTTAAGAAGAGGGCAAACTACTTATGGAGGAAAAGGAGAAAGAAAGTGTGAACTTAACTACTCACGGAAAGAGCAATAGGAATGATCAGACCTAAGATAAAGGGAAAAGGAAAAATCCCTAAAGGACATAAAGAAGGAGGTTGTGTGCATCTTTTGTTAAAATAAGGGACGCATGAAGAAACAATGCTCCAAGTTTATGCAGTGGCTTGATAAGAAAGGTACTCAACTTTCACTTGTTTGTTATGAATATAATATGATTGATGTTAATCATAATACATGGTGGATTGATTTTGGTTCTACAATTCATGTGACCAATTCATTACAACACTTAAAAGACTTGTGGAAGCTAGTGGAAAGTGAACGTAGCATCTATTCAGGTAATAAGATGCTCTCATTTATGGAGTCTATTGGAACGTGCAGCTTAGTTTTAAGTAGTGGTTACATTTTGAATTTGAAAAAGACATTTTATATCCCAAACTTATTCTAGATGGTTATTCCTTTAACTTTTCGTATTCTAGATTTAGTTTATTTTATAAATTTGATGTTATTAGACATGGTACTTTATCTAATGGTTTTTTTCTTCTTAACTTACAAAATGATGATAACCATAATATTATTCACGTTCATGAAAAGGCTAGCATTACACGATGTGTTGTGAATGAAGAATCCTCTATGTTGTGGCATCAGAGATTATGGCATATCTCCATTGATAGAATTAAACGGTTGGTGAATGATGGAATACTTAGTGTTTTAGATTTCATTAACTTTAAGACTTATATAAGTTGTATTAAGGGAAAATAGACTAATAAGTCAAAGAAAGGTGCCAAGAGGAGTTTTGAATTATTGGAAATCTTACACACCGACATTTGTAGTCCAGACATGGATGCGTATCGTAATAGATATTTTGTCTCTTTCATAGATGATTACTCACGATACATGTATCTCTACTTACTTAATAACAAGAATGAAGCACTACATGCTTCTAAAGTGTTTAAAGCTAAAGTAAAGAAACAATGTGGAAAACAAATTAAAATCGTGAGATCTGATAGAGGTAGAGAGTACTATGGTAGATATACAGAGAGTGGACAAGTGATTGGTCCATTTGCAAGGTTTCTTCAAGAAAATAAGATTATTGTCTAATATAATTTATCTGGCTCTCTAGATCAAAATGGAGTAGCTGAAAGGAGAAACCAAACATTATTAAACAAGTGCGGAGCATGCTTGCAAGCTCCAAGCTTCCTAACTCATTATGGACTAAAGCTCTTAAAATGGCTACTTATATATTGAACTAAGTTCTAACCAAAGCTGTCGAAAAGATGCTGATTGAGTTATTCAAAGGGTGGAAACTGAGTTTACGACATGTATGTGTTTCGGGTTATCCATTTGAAGTAAGAGTCTACAATCCAAATGAGAAGAAGTTAGACCTAAGGACTATTAGTGGATATTTTGTTAGATTTGCCAAAAAGTCTAAGGGATATAGATTTTATTGTCTATCTCATAGCACTAGGTTTGTGGAATTAAGAAATGCAAATTTTCTTAAGAACGACTTGATGAGTGGGAGCGATCAATCTTAGGGCCCTAGTTTTGAGAAAGATCATACAGATTCTCAATGTGCCACTTTAAGTAACGGGTTGATCGTTGTTGTTAACAATATGCCTTCAGCACAAATGTGTATTAAGGAACTAGTCTTGGAGGTACCACAAACTGTTGATCCTGATCTAGTAGATGTTGAAGTTCAACAAATGTTCGAAGCTACTGCACAACCGATTGAATAAAATGATCTTATTCCTCAAGAGAATGTTGAAGCAACATTAAAAAAATCTACTATAGTAAGGAAATTGGTAATTCCTAGTAACTATGTTATGTATTTGCAAGAGTTTGACTACAATGTTGGAGCCGAAAATGATCCTAAGACGTTTTCATAGGCCATGAGGTCTAAGGATTCGAACTTGTGGTATAGGGCCATAAAAGAAGAGATAGATTCGATGGCATATAATAGAGTTTGGAATCTTGTCAAGTTACCTGATGGTGTAAAAGCCATTGGATGCAAATGGGTCTTTGAACTAAAGAAAGACTCACAAGGCAACACAGAGAGACATAAGTGAGACTCATTGTTAAAGGATTCACTTAGAGGGAAGAAATCAACTACACAGAAACATTTTCTCATGTGTCTAAGAAAGATTGCCTTCATGTAATTATGGCATTAGTTACACATTTTGATTAGAGTTACACCAAATGGATGTGAAAATAACCTTCCTTAATAGTAATCTAGAGGAAGAGGTTTACATAAAACAACCTAAAGGATTCTCCATTAGTAATGATGAATGTTTAGTTTGTAAGCTTAATAAATCCATATATGGATTAAAACAAGCTTCTTGTTAGTAGTATTTAAAATTCTATGATGTCATCACTTTATTTGGTTTTGAAGAAAACATTATGAATCAATGTATATACTAGAAGGTCAGTAGGAGTAAAATTTGTTTTCATGTGCTATATGTGGATGATATTTTGCTTGCAACCAATGATAAGGGCTGCTATAAGAGGTAAAACAATTCCTCTTAAAGAACTTTGATATGAAAGATATGGGTGAGACATTTTATATCATTGGCATTAAGATTTATAGAGAAAGATCTCAAGGCATTTTAAGCAACAAAGTTTTGGAGAGATTTCAGATGAAGGATTGTTCACCAAGTATAACACCCATTATAAAGGGTGACAGATTGAGCTTAAGCCAATGCCCCAAAAATGAGCTCGAGCAAGAACAAATGAAAAACATCCCATACGAGTCAGCCATTGGAAGCCTAATTTATGCTTAGGTTTGTACTAGATCTAACATTGCATTTGCTGTTAGTTAGCTAGGAAGATATCAAAGTAACATAAGTGTTGACCATTGGAGAGCTGCAAAGAAGGTAATGAGATACCTTTAAGGAATAAAGGATTACATGTTTATGTACAGATGGGTTGACAATCTAGAAGTTATTGAATATTCTGATGCGACTTTGCTAGCTATGTTGATTCACTCAAATCAACATCTGATTACATTTTCATACTTACTGGTGAAGCCGTATCTTAGAGGAGTGCAAAATAGACCCTAACTACTACTTCCACTATGGAGGCCGAGTTCGTATCTTGTTTTGAGGCTACCTTACATAGTGTATGGTTGAAGAGTTTAATGTCTGGGCTTAAAATTGTTGATTCTATTTCTAAGCCATTGAAATTGTATTGCGATAACTCAGCTGTTGTATTTATGGTTAAGAACAATAAAAGTGGTAGTCGAAGTAAGCATATCGACCTCAAGTACTTAGCTATAAGAGAACGTGTTAAGGAAAAGAAAGTGGTCATTGAGTACATTAGCATTGAGTTAATGATAACCGATCCTTTAACTAAAGGCATACCACCAAAGAATTTTAAGGATCATGTAGTGAGAATAGGACTTGGTTCCATGATATAATCTTTCATTGTACATGCATTTGATATTTCAATAAAACTCATATTCAATTGATGTTTCTTGTTTGGTTTTTGTGTACACAATTTTGTCTATTCATTTATTTTAAAAAATATCATTAAGTTTGTACCTAGAATAAACATATGTTTTATTCATTAAGTTAAGAGCTAGTATTGAGAAACTTGATATATTGTAATACATGAAAGATAATATTTGTTATGAGAGGACCTATTGCTATGATTCATATATTTTGTTTCTTGTTATGTTTCATATTGAGATAAATGGACTAGGTGGGAAAATATTGGAACCTCCCAGATCTGGATATTATGCTATTTTTCCGAGAAATTAGTTTGGAATGTGGTCCATTTTAGATACAATTCAATTTATATCCATGCAAGAAAATCTCGCGTCCAAACTCGAATCATGTCGATTAAGATTTGTGATGGGTAAAGATATATAAGGGATGTGATCTTTCAGTTTCCACTTACTCACTTTAGAAAAATATACCATCGATTTGAGCAAGCAAGGGTTTAAAAGTACCAAATTGAAATAAAATTATTTAGTAATGGCTAGAAGTATGTATACGATTCAATTTTTACTTCCACTTCTATTCTTGTATATTCATTGGGTGTGTTGAACACAATTAAAATTTATACATGAATTTATATCATATTTTTCTTCCCTTTTACCTTTCAATGTCAAGAAGCCCTTTTAGTTTTTGAATAACACTATACAGACATTTTAGGATGAATAAACAACAGCTCATATGGTTTTTATATCTGCCTTTTTAAGTTTTTAGAGCGAGGGTATTCTTCGACTTATAAATTTATAATTGGTTAAAAGCCCCTTTAGATCAATTTTTACTTTTCAAAATTGAACTTTGTATGACTGGAGAATATTAAAGCACTATAAGTTCCCCTTAAAAGTGATTAGTGGCTACCTAAATGGCGCATCAAATCTCCACCATAACACATATCTTGTACATCATATAGAATATGAATGTGATTACTCTTGTACATTAAAGTTCTTGCTCATGACTTGATTGTCTATAGAGGGGAGTCTGCCCTTACACCAAATCTCTTGTGCACACACTCATTGTAGCCTCTTATCCAGATCATATCAATAAAAGAAATGCTTCCACTCGGTAACTTCTTCCTCGTGTTGCTTATCATTGTTGCTTTGTGCTGCTTATAGTTGCTTTACCAGTTAAACTTCCCCTTGTGCAAAGCTATAGCAGTGTGTATGAGGCTATGTATCATACTCCTGGTGAGCAGGGATAACAGTGTCACGCAACCCATGTATTCTAGTGTTTGCTTCCATGCATCAAACTGGGCATTTTGAGCCCAGAGTAGTATCTTAGGGGGGTGGAATTTACTTTTGGCAAAGGCGCCTTGGTTGGTCGGTGATTGAACAGATTTTTGTATCCGACATGACCATTGGAGACTTGGGCTGCCTAATTTCGAACGGATACCATATAAAGCTGCAAATCTTATTGATCCACGCACAAAACAGAGGGACCTCTCCCCAATTCGTGATAAGATAGAAAATGTTTGAAGTACAAGCTATTAACGCTATACCTTCATCCAATGTGCTGTAGCATGACAAATCAATCTAGCCTCTAGATAAGAGGAAATAGTGATGCCTGGTCAAGTCAGTCATTGTTAATATCAAATCAAAGTTGGAAGCTCCAAGCAAGTCTCAAGTGTCATCTTTGCATTATA
Organism: Laguncularia racemosa; assembly: GCA_037954665.1. Lineage (NCBI taxonomy): Eukaryota > Viridiplantae > Streptophyta > Magnoliopsida > Myrtales > Combretaceae > Laguncularia > Laguncularia racemosa. The sequence continues at coordinate 904,991 of JBBMOL010000060.1, read as the reverse complement.
TTCGTAGGAAGAGACTAGATTAGCATCTGAAAAACTCCAAATTTATCGAAGGTAATGCGGTCCATGTGGAGGCCTAGGCCATCTAGTAATGTGGCCATATAAATAAAGAACCATTTTCTTGTGTGCATCAACCTGAGACAATAGAACAATGACATTCTACTTTACACTCAGACACATTGTTTTTGGTGTAATAGTTTAAGTGTGCTCCATGAGCTTACGAATGTCTCCTGTTTTGATGAATATCCCATAAACAGATTGAGGAAGCAAGAGTCCTGTAAAGAAGGTTAAGATCTACTTCAAGCTAAATCCAGTGCGCTGGCATATATAGAAGGCCAGAGAAATTATGCCATTCGTGAAGGTGATTCTCCAAGACTAAATTCGATTGTTCATTATGCAACTAGAGCGATATCATAGTCCCAGGATCATCTGCAGAATGCTAAAATAAAGCTCACGATGGCTTGAATATAGAGAATGATAATAGTCAATGGTATTGTCTTTTGATGGGGAAAATCAAGATCATTGTAGACGGATCCCAACCTTCCATGAAGAGATGGGGGCTAGTAGAACGGGAACTATGATAAGAGATTCGAGAGGTAGGATGGTAGGAGAAATTAGTCGGTTATTGGTGAATACTATAAATAGTGTTATGGAAACATAATTGGTCTTCATTCATTCATAGGAACAAATGAAACATTGTAAAAGTTTCTCTTTTGTTCCCTCTACCTTTTTCTTAGAGATTACCCTATCTTCAAGAGAGGTTCCTCGTTTTCTTTTATTGAAATCTTAACTATTTTGGAATTTTTCAGATATTATGCTATTTTTTCGGAAAATCAATTCAAGAAATAGTATGCATATCCACGCAAGAAAGTCTCACATCCAAGTTCAAATCATGTTGATTAAGATTTGTGATGGTAAAAAATATATTTTGATGTGATCTTTCGATTAGGATCTCTAATCCACTTACTCACTTTACAAAATACACCATCCAATTGAGTGAGTAAGGGTTTAGAAATACCAAGCCAAAAAGAAAAAAAATCTCGTGCATTTATTTGCAATGGCTGAAGTTATATACATGATCCAAATTTTTGCTTTCACTTCTGTTCTTATATGTTCATCGTGTTGCTAAACATGTTTAAATAGTACATGATTGTCTGATATTTGGTATTGGAGCAATTTTACATTAATACCTTTGCCTTGCTCTATTTTGGGTTGGTTTAAAATTGATGGTTTTTAGTCCCAATAAGATTAGAAATTGATAGAAAATTGAATTCCATATATTATGGGTTTTAAAATGTTAATTTTAAGGTCTAAATCAATCGAAAAATTGTGGATTGGAATCGAGTCATAGTGACCTGGCTGAAGGTTGAGGACAACTTAAGTATAAGTTAACTTGAAAAAAAAAAAAAAAAAGCAAACGCATTTAGTTTGAATCCGGCTTTGGCACAATTGGCAGTGGAGAGGACTATAGTTGTTATTAAGCTATCATCATCCATGCATTTGAAACTAAAGACTTCTGGAAGCCTTCCGCATGCCATCTGTTAAACTGAGCTAAGCTTAGTCTTCTATAGTAGAGATATGTCACACGCTGAGCCCTACACTTGCATTGCACCCGCCTATTTAAAAAATAAGGATGTGTAGGAAGCGCTCTCAACTGGCTCAAACCCCTAACCTTCAAGGCCTTCCTACATACGTGATGTGGAACTCAGCCAACTAGGTCGAGCCTCTTTTCGTGAAATTTTCGACCAATTTTATTATAATTTTAATGGGCTTTAAATTGGGATTCCTAACATTTCGTGAAAATTAAACCTTTATAATTTTAATGTATCTATATAATTTATTGTTAATTATGGAGATAATATTTAGTTAAATAATTTTACATATTGAAATTGTTTGTGTTATTTATTAAAGTAAATTAATTCTTATTGACTCTCTATGAATTTAATTATCATGATATGTGTTTATATTATTATGTTTTTATATGTATGATTTATGGTTTATCATTATATTTGTAATGTTGATTAAATGATATGAGTATGTTAGAGTTAAGTTCATAAGTTATTGCTAACAGTTTTATACAATAATTGAGTCTAAAGATTTAGTTAATGTTTAAGTGATCCATACAACATGAGCATCTATGTTTAATTATTGCAGCAATTCAACTTATCAATTTTTCTGATATGCGATATGATGTTCCTAAACTTAAAGGAGATAACTATAAGGTTTAGAAGGAGAGAGTTCTTCTTCATTTAGGATGGATGGACATTGATTATGTCATAAGGAAACCGGAGCCTCCTGCAATAACTAAAACCAGTACTCTAGATGCAATAAGTCTTTATGAAAAATGGGAGCAATCTAATCGCTTGTTAGTTATATTCATAAAGACTAAAATTTCTACTGTTATAAGGGACTCTGTTAAGCATTATCAAAGGGTCCAAAATCTACTAAAGGTCATCAATGAGCAATTTGCTACTTCAGACAAGGTAATGGCTAGTATCCTAATTATAAAACTTTTGACTCTAAGGCTCATTGGCATTATAGGTGTGAGTGATCATATCATGTGCATGAGGGATATTGTAGCCTAACTAAAGGCATTGGAAGTTGAGTTGTCAGAATCCTTCTTGATTCACTACATTCTTTGCACTTTACCTCAAGAATATGGCCCTTTTAAGATATCTTACAACATATATAAAGATAAATGGTTAATCAATGAGTTGTTGACCATGTGTGTTTAGGAAGAGGGTGGACTACTTATGGAGGAGATAGAGAAGGAAATGGTGAACTTAACTACTCATGGAAAGAGCAATAGGAAGGATTAGGCTAAAGACAAGAAGAAAGGGAAAATCCCTCCTATAAAGAAAATAAAGAAAGATGTTATATGCTTCTTTTGTAAAAGAAGAGACACACAAAGAGACAATGCTCCAAGTTCATGTAGTGGCTTGATAAGAAAGGTACTCGACTTTTACTTGTCTATTATGAATTCAATATGATTGATGTTAATCATAACACATTGTGGATTGATTCTGGTTCTATAATCCATGTGACCAATTCATTGTAGGACTTAAAAGACCTACAAAAGCCAGTGGGAAGTGGGCGTAGCATTTATTTAGTTAATAAGATGTCCTCACATGTGGAGGCTATTGGAACATGCAACTTAGTTTTAAGTAGTGATTACATTTTGAATCTGGAAAAGACATTTTATATCCCTAGTTATTCTAGGAATTTAATTTCGGTTTCTAAACTAGTATCAAATGGTTATTCCCTTAACTTCTTATACTCCAGATTTAATTTGTTTTATAAATCTGACGTTATTAGATATGGTGCTTTGTTTGATGGTCTTTTTCTTCTTAATTTACAAAATGATGATAACCATAATGTTATCTATGCTCATGAAAAGGTTGTCACTAAATGATGTGTTGTGAATGAAGAATCCTCTATGTTGTGGCATTGGAGATTGTGACATAATTCTATTGATAGAATTAAAAGGTTTGTGAATAATGTGATACTTAGTGTTTTAAATTTCACTAACTTTGAGACTTGTATAAACTATACTAAGGGGAAACAAACTAACAAGTCAAAGAAGAGTGCCAAGAGGAGTTATGAATTATTGGAAATCGTACATATTGACATTTGTAGTCTAAACATGGATGCGTATCATAATAGGTATTTTGTCTCTTTTATAGATGATTACTCACGATACATGTATCTCTACTTGCTTAACAACAAGAATGAAGTGCTAGATGCTTTTAAAACTGAAGTAGAGAAACAATGTGGAAAATAAATTAAAATTGTTAGATCCGATAGATGTGGAGAATACTATGATAGATATATAGAGAGTAGACAAGCAACTGGTCCATTTGCAAGATTTCTTTAAGAGAATGAGATTGTTGACCAATACAATTTACCTAGCTCTCTAGATCAAAATGAAGTAACTAAAAGGAGAAACCGAACATTATTGGACATGGTGTGGAGCATGTTTACAAGCTCTAAACTTCCTAACTTATTATGGACTGAAGCACTTAAAATGATTGCATATATATTAAACTGAATTCTAACCAAGGTTGTTGAAAAGACGCCATTTGAGTTATTCAAATGGTAGAAATCAAGTTTGTGACATGTATGCATTGGGGATGTCTATTTGAAGTAATAGTCTATAATCCATATGAGAAGAAGTTGGACCTAAGGACTATTAGTGGATATTTTGTTAGATATGCCGAAAAGTCTAAAGGATATAGATTTTATTATTCATCTCATAGCATTAAGTTTATGGAATCAAAAAATGCAAAATTTCTTGAGAATGACTTTATTAGTGGGAGCGACTAATCCTATGACCCAGGTTTTGGGAAAGATCACACAGATGCTTAGCGTGCTACTTCAAGTAGCGGGCTGATCATTGTTGTTAGCAACATACCTCTAGCATAAATGTGTGTTGAAGAACTAGTCCTGGAGGTACCATAAATTGTTGATCTTGATCTAGTAGATGCTAAAGTTCAACAGATGTCCAAAGCTATTGATGCAGCATTAAGAAGATCTACTAGAGTAAGGAAATCAACAATTCCTAGTGACTGTTGTCTATCTGCAAGAGTCTAACTACAGTGTTGGAGTTGAAAATGATCTTGAGACGTTATCATAGGCCATGAGGTTTGAGGATTTGAACTCGTGGTATAGTGCCATAAAAGAAGGGATGGATTTGATGGTATTTGAAACAACCTGAAGGATTCTCCACTAGTAATGATGAGTATTTGGTTTGTAAGCTTAATAAATCCATATATGGATTAAAACAAGCCTCTAATAAGTGATATTTGAATTTTCATGATGTCATCACTTTATTTGGTTTTAAGAGAACATTATGGATCAATGTATATACCAGAAGGTTAGTAGGAGTAAAATATGTTTTCTTGTACTGTATATGGATGCCATTTTGCTTGCAACCAATAATAAAAGTTTGCTATATGAGGTAAAACAATTTCTTTCAAGGAACTTTGATATGAAGGATATGGGTGAGGCATCTTATGTTATTGGCATTAAGATCCATAGGGAAAGATCTTAAGGCATTTTAGGTTTATCTCAAGAGACCTATATTAACAAAGTTTTAGAAAGATTTTAGATGAAGGATTGTTCACAAAGTGTAGCACCCATTATGAAGGGTGATAAATTAACCTTAAGCCAATGCCCCAAAAATGAGCTTAAGTGGGAATAAATGAAAAATGTCCCATATGCATTAGTTGTTAGAAGCCTAATGTATGCTCAAGTTTGTATTAGACTTGATATTACATTTGTTGTTGGGAAGCTAGGGAGATATCAGAGTAACCCAGGTATTGACCATTGGTGAGCTACAAATAAGGTAATGAGATACCTTCAAGGAACAAAGGATTACATGCTCATGTACAGATGGATTAACAATCTGGAGGTTATTGGATATTCTGATGCAGACTTTGTTGGTTGTGTCAATTCACGCAAATCAACAACTAGTTACATTTTTAAGCTTACTGGTGGAGCTGTGTCTTAGAGGAGTGCAAAGTAGACCTTAACCGCTACTTCTACTATGGAGGCTGAGTTTGTATCTTTTTTTTTAGGCTACTTCACATGGTGTATGGTTGAAGAGTTTCATGTCTAGGCTTATTCTATTTCCAAGCTAGCTATTGTATTTATGGCTAAGAACAATAAGAGCGGTAGTCAAAGTAAGCATATCAACATCAAGTACATAGCCATAAGAGAACGTGTTAAGGAAAAGAAAGTGGTCATTGAATACATTAGAACTAAGTTAATGATAGCCAATCCTTTAACTAAAGTAATGCCACCAAAGATTTTAAGGATCATGTAGTGAGAATGGGACTTAGTTCCATGATGTAATCTTTCACTGTACATACATTTGATGTTTCAATGAAACTCTTATTCAAATGATATTTTTTGTTTGGTTTTGTGTACACATTTTTGTCTATTCATTTGTTTTAAGAAATGTCATTAATTTTAGATCTAGAATGAACATATGGTTTATTTATTAAGTTTAAGAACTAGAATTGAGAAACTTAATATATTGTAATGCATGGAAGATAATACTCGTTATGAGAGGACCTATTGCCATTCATATATTTTGTTTCTTATTATGATTCATGTTGGGACAAATGGACCAAGTGGGAGAATGTTGGAATTTTTCAGATATTATGCTATTTTTTTCAAGAAATCAATGTAAGATGTGGTCCATTTAAGATACAATTTAATGCATATCCACATAAAAAAATCTTGCATCCAAACTTAGATCACATCAATTAAGATTTATGATGATAAAAGATATATATTGAGACATGAACTTTAGGTTAAGGTTGCTAATCCCACTCGCTCACTTTAGAAGTATCAAGCTGAAAACAAAGAAAATTCGGTATGTTTATTTACAATGGCTAGAAGTATGTACATAATCCAAATTTTTTTACTTTCGTTTCTACTCTTGTATGCTCATTGTGTTGCTAAACATGTTTGAATAACACGTGATCGTCTAACAAGCTGAGCTAATGACAACATCGAGAAGAGAATTGGAAATGTGGTTTCTACAGAAATGGTCAAGTGTCACGCAGCTCTTGATAGGATTCTACTTGCTAAAGAGAAAAAAAAGATAGAGAAGATGTCTGAGCCAAGGCAGACAATTGAAATCTTTGTAAGACCTTAAATTTCGAAAACCATCTTTGCCATAGGAGTACAGGTGCAATCATCCGACAACTCTAGAAAGAAGTGTCTATTTAAGCAAATGTGGAGATCAAATTTATACTTAAGTGGTTATACCCCAGTTTTCCTAATAAGCAAAATAGGGGAAGGTCCCAAGCAGTAGCTACATTATTTAAGCTATTTATACAATTTCCGGCATGTTTATCTAAATGTTTAGAGCTCAAAAGTTCACCTTACAAGCTAAAATCCCTATAGAATCTAAATAAACAATCTCTTTTGGTTGAAAAAAGAAAAATGTAAAGCAGTAAAAATTTAGTTTTCAACTACTATGGGATGAGAATAAATACTCGCAGATGGAGCTAAAGGCCGGAGATCTTTGTGTAGAAAAATAGGCATGTAAGGTACCTAAACAATTTAAAATAGTTGAAAGGGTGTGCTTATTTGAAGTGAAATGGTTTCCCAACTTTTTCCTTTTTAATACTTAAAAATTTATAATTGTTAAATATTATTGAATTAATTCTAAAAAAGTTGCTAATAATAGTGATTTGAAATAATAAGTGATAACGAAGTGCGACAATAATGATTGACCGTTAGTATTGGTTAACAATCGTTGATGTTTTCTATTATGGTTAATCACAACTATCAAATGTTAATTACAACTTTTGTATCTCTACCAATAATTATCATTAAAAATTATTAATAATTATAAGTTCTTGAGATAACGATGATGATATCTAGTAATTCTAAGATTTTAGTTACAATAAATATTTTAAAAAATTCCAAAATTGCATTCCCTAATATAAAAGGACACCCTAAAATTCATAAATAGAAGTTAAAAGTAGTACATTTAGACTAAGCTAGAAGGATTGAAAAAAGTAGAAGAGTTAGAATCTGTACACTAAAACACTTCCAAACCAATTCCTTAAGCACTAATTCAACATCTAGGAATAAATGCTTTCTTTTTTCCTCTCTCTCCCTCTCTTTCCTTCTTTTACCCTTGAGGAATGATTACCTGGTGTCTACTGCAGCCACCTGTAGTTAATGAACATTGTTTGGTCTTTATATTAAACTGTATGCCCATCGTCTTGGAATTGGTGAAATCAACCATTTGTATGAGCCAAATCTTTGACCCAATCCAGAAGTAAAACCATCCCTCAACCAAAGCGAGGCTGAGCTGAGCATAGAGATAGAAGTCAATGCCAACCAACAAAGTCGTCTTATATCATCAAATTGGTTTAATTAATAGGGTTGGTGTGCGTGTGACAGCACGCTTGCCCATCTAAACAGTTAAACAGAGCTCTGCTCTCCCCTCCTCCCCTCGCTTAATGCTAAGATCTGACCTGGAAACAGCTACTTTACATCTAAAATAACCTGCCACTTAACATAAACCCCACGTTACCTCCTTTTCCACCGGACTATCACTCCTCGTGTTACGTTTAAATAATCACATGCATGTAATAATTCCAGATAATTGTAACTATATCACTCATCGTGTTATATTAAATATTCACATATATCTAATAACTCGAGATAATAATGTTAATTGTATGATTTTATATCATATAATTTTTAAAAATATATAAATAATTTTAAAATCATTCTTAAAACCCCAAATTTTTGCTTAAAAAAAACCATAAATAGCTATATTATTGGTGTTGTCACTGCAATTTCAGGCATTGGAGTGTCTAACCAATAGACTAGAAAAAGAATTGTAATTTATGGTTAAGTTATATATATTAAATTATTATTAAAATTTTATTATTAATATATAAATTAATAGTAAAATTAAAAACTGAATTATTAAAGGTGGAAACTAAAATGATGTAATGCTTATGTCATAACATTATATGCCACATTAAGGATCCTGTATAATGACATATTATTCTTCTAAAAAGTAATTATCATCCCCTTGTTTAATGACCATCTACTAAATCATATTCCCCTCCAATTGTTAACCAGATTTTTTCTCACCAACATATTAATTCCCAAAGGGTGATTAATGCCTTTTGATTTTGATCATCGTGATATATTTCATTTAATTATATTAGGTAAATTGTAATAATACTCTTCGTCCGTATCTTGAAAATGGGCATTCAAATCCTCTAATCATAAAGACATTCTATCAAAACCTTATACCACTATTTGCCTCATTAAAAAAAAAGAGTAAAAAAAAGGTACAGAATATTTAAAGAAAAATTAAAATGGAAGTCATCTCCTTTTTCATGGTTTTTTATTTTTTTACATTTATTAATTTTAATAATTTTTTAATCTAGGATATATTTAAGAATAAGAGGAATATACTACTCAGAGAGAAAGCTTTTTAATATTTACTATTTATATATTTATATATCTCAAGTTGTTACCTTGACCGGAAAGTATGTTCATTAAAAAAAATCCCTCATTATTTTAATTATATTATTTATTTGGATGATCCTTTCCGTACGACAAAGCAATCAATCTAGCTGGAATCCTTTGAATTTTACACGACTAGTAAATAAAAAGTACTCACCAATTGGCAATAAAAATCGTCCTTGCCAAGTAATTTTTCACTTGCTTGTCCTCCATTTTTTCAAAATAAAATAAGAAGAAAAAGGAATAAATTAACAGAAATTTAGATCTTCGTTTTTCCAAAGTTTAAATGATTAAAATCAATCGAATTGAAACAACCTCATTTTCATTGAGTTTACATTTACATTATTAATTATTAAATCGACATTTATTTTCTAGGCTCTATAATTTTCTTAATTCATTCATATATAAAAACAAAAAACAAAAAACATGAATTAGATTCGATTCATATCCTTTCATAATTGATAAGTTAAAAGAATAATGAAAATAAAAAAGTGTAAACCAACGTAGTTTCTACTCTAATTTTGCATATTATTCATTCTGATCAATCAATTTTACATACAGAGAGATTCGGAAAGTAAAGATTAATAGCAATTCTAGGTACAAAATTTATCTAGCATTGTCTCGATGCAGCTTCTTAATTAGAAGCAATGAAAAAAGAAAAAAGAAAAAAAAAAAAAAAAAAGAAATGAGCAGATCAAAGCCATAAAGCACCAGCTTCTTTAAGAATAGGAACCAATTCGCCAGAAATATGTGTAGCCATAACTTTATCCAGTCCCCCAAACAACCTACCGCCGATAAACACCGCCGGAAACTGAAGGCTGCTGCCGCCGCCGTCGGATTTATTATTTCCACCACCACCACCATCACCTAGCGTTTGTAACTCATTAACAACACGCACTTCATCTTCTTCATCAACCTCAAAAACGGCGGGATTCACACCATGACCTAACAACAAACGCTTCACTACGTGGCTCATGCAACACCCGCGTTTCCCAAACACTATGACAGCACTCTCAGACACCGTGTTCCTAATACTTGCCACGATTTTCTCATCTCCTTTTACCGTGTTGTCCTGCCTGAGGTTACTGTGAGTGATAACATTAATATTACCATTCATGTTGTGTAACGGTAGCCATGACTTGTATGCTATTGCTTCTTGCATGGTTGTGAGTATGTTTAAGCTAGAGATCAGAGAGAGAGAGAGAGAGAGAGAGAAGATGTAGAATGGGTATGTAGAAGTGAGGGAGGAGAATGGGAATATAAAGTGAAGGCGGGTGAGGAAATGGGGAAGATGACTAGAAAGTCATACGTCAACGGTAGTTAGCGGGGGTGTGTTTAGAGTGGGAGCTAGGGGTTGTGTGATATCGGGTGTGACGTGGGTTTGGTGTCATTCTTGTCTATATCTTTATCAGTGTGCGTATAGGTTTTCTTGTACACATCACGGTGATTGAATCCTAGTAGCTACGTCCACATGAAGCTGTGACGAGACGACCCACCACGACCCCTTGTTTGTGTCTGTTCGAATTTTCTTTTGTATTTTTTTCATCAGAGCACCTTCCACGATAGGGAATGGTTATTGCACGCCGTACATGCATGTGTAATTGTCTAATCGTCTGCAGTGTTTTTGGGAAATCATATTTCAATTTTTATTCACTTAATCTTTTTTTTTTACCTTGCAATGTAATCTTGGTGCTATCTATTTTTTTTAATAATTTTAATTATTGATTACATACTATAAATAGGATTAAATAAAAAAAAATTACTTAATCTTTTTTTCACCTTGCAATGTAATCTTGGTGTTATCTATTAATTTTTTTTTATAATTTTAATTATTGATTACATGCCATAGATAGAATTAAATAAAAAAGCAATTAAAATGTAATTTAGGTTCTAAAAAATTGTGAACCAAATCTAATCATTTTCTTTTAGGTTTAAAAAAATTATAAATCGAACCGAACTATTTTGAACCAAACTAAATGATAAGAAGTAAAAAAGAATAAAAAGGAAAGAAAATAGTGATAAAATCCTAGAGAATATATAACACAAAAAAAAGGAGAGGGAACATTTTATATTGCTTATTTAATTTTTTCTCTTATTTGATTTTTATCAAATAACTTACTACTTTTTATTTCATATTTTTGTTTAATAATTGATATAAAAATCAGAATTATATAGAAAGAGACAATAAAACTTTATTATATATATCAAATAAGTATTAAAGATGATAAATAATATTAAAGAAATGATAATGAATTAATTTTTTATGTTAAGTATAATTTTTCATGACTTATTGATTTATATATAAAAAAAATTAATAACACATATAAAAACAATTTGAACCGTATTTTTCTTTTTTAGATTTGAAAAATTTATGAACTAAAATGTATATTTAGGCTTAATTTAGGAGAAAGAAAGACTATAATATATGGTTTAATTTAATTTGAGGGACGAATCATATTGAACTTAATTGTGCCTACCCTAGCTACAACATGTTAAAGATATAAATTAAGAGAACATAATTAGAGTGGATCCAAATCCATTCTTAAATTCTTTGCATCTTTTTAGAATGCTTGAATAATTGATTTATTTGATTAAGATAAGTATAGAACTATATTTAACCTATCATTTTAAACTTTTAAATCACTGATTTATTAGGGAGAAAAGAAACATAATAAGTGTCGGTTCGTTGAATTCCCAATAACACTTGAAATAAAGTCGAGATTTATTTAAACCGAAGCATAAGTTATCAAACAATTATATTTTCTCAATGATAGGAGAGAGTGGTAAAGTCCTCTTAGTACTCTTCGATTTTCCATATGCAGCATGACGTTTAAAGGTCAGACAAAATTGTCCTGTTAGGAATAATGATGGGTATATTGTAATTGTTAAAAAAGTATAGATAAATTAAACAATTTCCGTCCGTTAGATCTAATTTAGAAAAGGGCAATGACGGTGGCTTTGGATTTCTTTAACGAAGACTTGTTAAAGTATCCAACGCGTGAGATTACGTATTCAAATAACATGGGAACCTTCTTTTTTTCATTCAAAGTGAAGGGATTCCACATGGCTTTCTCTTTCTCTCTCTCTACTTTTTCTTTGTTTACCACCGCCGGGGGACGTCACACAGTTGGTGGTATCACATCATAACTTACGCCGGACATGCTCTTTTGGCAGCTTAATTGGTATGTATTTGAGTAGAATTATTAGGCCTAACAGGCGAAAGAGTTGAAAAGTATAAATGTTTCCACAGTGCTTTCTACTCACTTTAATTAGTTTACACAGAAGACTTACCTAACTGTTGCTTAAGCTATGTGAATTGGTTCGTCGTCAATTCCATGGAAGCATGCATTACAAGTTACAACAATTTGGAACTTATAATATGATACCATGTATAGAATTAGGTTAATTTTTACATACCTCGAGAGCTAATTCTTATTAATTATTTTTATTATAAAAGAGATGCTACGATGGAAGGAGTTATGAAGGAAAAAAATATAAAAAAAAAGGAATGTGGAGGAAAGAAATTATGGAAAGAATTGACTCTTTTCAATGTGTTTGGATAATTAAGGGGAAAAAAAAGTAGAAGGAATCTCAATTATTATATAACACAAAAGTAAAGTGTAATATACAATTATCAAAATGTTTATAAAGAAGATAGGTAAAAAGTAAAATGAATGATAAATGGTTCATTTAAAAAATTTCTCCTCTTCCTTCCTTATTCTGTCTAATTTGAGAGGAAAAGAATAATGTGAGCCCAAATAAATAATTCCCCTTTCTTTCTCACTTTCCCTCCTTAACCAAATAAGGAAATTCCAATAGTTTCCTCTCACTTTCCTCTCCTCTCCATTCATTCCCTCCCCTTTTCCTCATTCCAAATATGGCGTTAGGGTCACAGGTAAAAAGAGCAAAAAGGCCAGCACTTCTTAGGAATTTCCTCCGTCCATCCTTTTCTACGAGACCAGTCTCGTAGGTATAGCAATTGGGATAAGGAACATATTAAGGTGGAACATCTCTTGGACGCCATTTGATGCTTGGAATTTGGGTGTGGTATATTCTTACTCTGTAAAAATATGCCGGACTCGAGCTTACACTTCCTAAATCTTCACGTCCAATTCATTAGTTACCTGGAATACAATGTTTTCCCATCAGGATGAGGAAGAAACCGTACAAGATATGTACATCGAATACACGGATGCATGGCAAACCATGCATCACATATGAGATCAAAATTTCCAAATGTTACGTTCACGTTTATGCTAACCTACACGAACACAGAAAAATAATAGAAAATAAACATTATTAGCAATTCATAATTCCTCTAAAGGTTCGATATAAGAAGCTCTTCCATACAGTTGATGTCTACTAAATATACAGATTAAAACTATTAGTAACATTAAGATAAGTCAAGAGTTAATCTTTCACTATTTAATCTTCTTTTTCTTTAATATAAAACGGCTATGTAGTACATAGACTAGGGGAAGACATGCTGTGAGTTTTTAAATGAGTCTTATCGTATCTAAACCGTACTTCATGTGCCGTCTATAATATGGAACATATCTGGATAAGTTTAACGTGTTTGATGTCATTTTCTCGTGTGTATCCGAGGCAAAGTTGTCAATACAACGCATAAGCATAATGGCCAGCCGTTCGCAGACGGTGCCGAAAGCCGACGTCACTAAAACGTGAAACAAAACAACATTAATCACACACGCGCTTGCATCATAAGACAACCATCCTGACGTCGGAGGTGGTCCCTCCACGTGGCGTTTACAAGGAGATAATTGCCAATTTCCACTCCCGTTCCAATCTTAAATCTCATTATTCACCTGTCGTCATCCTCCACGTGTATCGTGCAGATAAGCCCTGACGCATCATTACGTCTCACAATTATATAAATCGGTCACTGGATGATTTGTTTTGTAGTGTCTGCCAGTTGCTCGTGTGAAGGGATTTAAACGATTAGGAGAAGTTTCTCATTTATGTAAATCTTTTTTTTTTATTTTTTTTTCTCAAATGATCATTTGCTTGGTTTATCTGATTACTAAAATATTTACTATGTTAATTCATGTATATATATATATATATATTAATGGTTAAATGATCTACGCTATCATTTGGAGTAAGACTAAAAAAGAAAAGAAATGCTATGGGTGGTAGGAGTAAGAGTAGCAATCTTATTGTCTCACACACGTTTTTCGAGACGTAAGGAGAAGCCACCTCATGATGAATTGTTGCCTTCGGTGAGCCCAAGGGACAATCAATTTTGTGGGTTCCATATGTGTTGATCTTTGCTAAATTGGATGGATGAGAAGGATGTCATCATCTGCTGGAATGGAAACACAATTACTCAATTTGTACGTATTGGGGATCTTGCGTTGATATTCCTAAAACATTCTCACGGAAATTTACCGTGCGGAATCGACCACTCAAGATAGACGCAAATCCAAAATTGAAATGTCATTTTAAAATGCCATCCTAATCGTTTGAAAATAACGATTAATAATAGAAATAGGATTCTATTTGATGGTAAATTTAGGTTAGATAATCTATTTATAACCAATCTAATATTCATCTAATGTATGGAATTTATTCATTTTCTTACTTTCAAGACTCTAATTCCTAATTGTCTATTTCTCCCTTTTAATAACATTATTACGTACCCACATAACTCCATTCTCTCGGTCCATAAACAATCCCTCTCTCTTCTTCTCATTGTCTTTTTCTTTTTTCCTTTCCTTTTGTGTTTCTATTTTTTTCTCACCACAAATGTCTAAAATTATCTTAATTCATTATAGCCTATCAAATCATGGTTAACTAATCAAATTTTAAGGAATTAGATTCTAGATTAGACATTACATATGGGTTGAACCGACCATAAACCAACTCGAGCTCATTGGTTCTTAGGTTCAAAATGTATGAATCAGAATTGATTCGAGGTCCTACGATGTTAGACCAGTTAAGCCTATAAATTAGCCTTAATTTTTTTCCCTTGTCAACGGATTCACAAGTGAATTGGCCATCCCGGTTCAAGCTGAGTTGCTGATTTAACTTGACTTCTAGATTTTAATATTGGAAACCAAACACAAAAATAGATAAAGAATATGGTAATATGTGTTAAAAAGAAAAAATTACCACAACCATGAATGCATCACAAAACTCCATTCTCATTGCTCAATCTAAGTGTAAAGTTGTGCCCACAAGAACATATTTTTCCAATTCATGAAAGATGCTAAATAATGAACCTTCACTAAAATAAAAAAAGATTTGGTTTGAAACTAGCTAGCAATTAGGGAGTGATAAAGTGTGGATATACAACTAGATTATGTGCTCAATGACCTAAGAGTTTACTTAGTCTTACAATTGATCCTATACATATTGTATGCTTACTCTGCCTTACTCACCATTATTGTGGCCGCCTAACCACATTTTACCATCAATTACAACTAGTTCACATCGTCATTTCCAATTGAAAATTTAGTAACATTATATAATTTTGGGTAATATATTATAATTTTTAACTTCCATTTTACTATTGGACATTATTCTTGACAAAAATGAAAAAAAAAATCATACACATAATGTCTCTTCACTTAGGTTTGAAAGTTGGTGATGGGGATCAGCTAGCATCAAGAGTTCAAGAGTCAAAGTCCAATGACCTGTTACATGGTATTGGAGGTCCAATGACAAGAGCCAGAGCTAAGCGGATGAGAGAAGCTTTACAAGGATTAGTGATGGAGCTGTAAGAGAAGGAACCGGAAGGAATGAAGGAATCAATAGGATCATACACGGCCTCTATACACAGCCGTGTATCACGACTGTGTATACTTACACGGCCTAACAGCACGGCCAGCGGCACAACCGTGTGTCCCAGTCGAAATTTCACAGATGAATACACGGCCAAAAGGCACGGTCGTGTATGAAACCGTGTACTGTGCTCGTCATATACACAGACACATACACGGCCTAGAGACACAGCCGTGTATGAGACCGTGTACTTTTTTCGTCGCATGCCCAGCATCATACACGGCTTGGAGACACGGCCGTGTATGGAGGTCGTGTACTACGCGTGTATTTTATTATTTCTTAGTATAAATACCCTCTTGTCAGATACGCTAGGGGCAGATTATTACGGATATTTCATTATTGAATACACCTTTTGAGAGCTCTCTCTCTCTTGTTCTTTGCAAAAGAACTCTTTTCGATTTCTTCGATCTAAACGTTTGGGGAAGTCATCTTGATAACTTAGGTTCCAATCAACAAGTGTGGTTGGGGTCTAGTTCCGTTCATCGCTTGTTCAAGACGATTCTTGGGAATCCGATTTCAAATCACGATCGACGGGTTCTAGGTTTAATATACCTAGGGTTCGCATCATTTGGTATCAGAGCCTCGGCTTCTTGATTCAAGTAATTCTATCATTTTCTATTATTTATCGTTGTCTTCAAAAAAAAAAAAATCGTCTGGAAATTCGTCAGGAAATTGCTATTGTTCTGTTGTTGTTCTCGAATCCTCCTGAGCAAGGCAAATTCGTTGCCTTTTTTTTCCACTGCGGCCACTGCAAATCGCAAACAAATTAGCTTAGGTTTAAAAAAAAAAAAAAAAGAGAAGAAGAAGAAGAGAAATTCGTATCAAAAAAAAAAAGGAAGAACATTTCAGTAATCCAGTATCTATATTTATCGTCATTCGTGGGTATTCATTGTGTCCCTATTGGAGTCCTTGTCCGTGTTTCCCTTAATTGGCTGTTGAATTGGAACCGTTTGTTTAAAAAGTGAGTTGCCTTAGTGGTTTATGTTAAAGAAATTTTGATTGAGTTCTGATCAAAGAGCCTATAAGAGCGAGTTGTGAGGACTATCTATTTAGTGAACGAAACACGAGTGAATTCACATCTTTGAGTGTAAACAGGTGAGGGAGAGAAGTGTGAGGTTTATTTATTTTATTTTATTTTTTGTGTTATTTCTAACCCTTTTGTTGCAGCAATATGTCTGATCAAAGTCCTACTAATGGAGAGAAGGGAGGCGTAGATAAGAAATTGATGTTTGAGGCATTATTCGGTGAGATGAGAAAAATGCTGAGTGCTGAAATGGAGCAAGTTCATGAGAGGTTGGATAAGATGGAGCAGAGTAGGGAACCGTCAGGTAGTAATGTTGTGGGGGGAAGAACTAATAGGCATTCAAGAGGTGGAGTGAGTATAGAAGAGAATGAGGATACTGATTCAGGGGAATATGGTTTCATGAGGGAGAGAAGAGACACCCAACGACAAGATGGTAATTTGGGTAGTATTAAGATGAAGATACCTTCCTTTCAAGGGAAGAATGATCCAGAGCTGTATTTGGAGTGGGAGAGAAAAGTGGACCATGTATTTGATTGCCATAATTACAGTGAGGAGAAGAAGATAAAGTTAGCTGCAATTGAATTTTTTTATTATGCCAGTGTATGGTGGGATCAGTTGGTGCGTAATAGGAGAAGGTATGGTGAGAGGCCTGTTGACACTTGGAATGAGATGAAAACAATTATGCGGAAGAGGTTTATCCCTAGTCATTATTATAGGGATTTGCATAGGAAATTACAGGGGTTGACACAAGGGTCCAAAAGTGTAGAGGACTATTATAAGGAGATGGAGATAGCTATGATTAGAGCTAACGTGGATGAGGAAGATGAGGCTACAATGGCTAGATTCCTCAATGGGTTGAATCGGGAGATCGCTGATGTAGTAGACTTACAACATTATGTGGATATTGAGGAATTGTTGCATAAGGCGATCAAGGTAGAGAAGCAGTTGAAGTATAAGGGGAATTCTAAATCTTGGGCGACTTCTAACTCTTCATGGAAGTCAAATTGGAAGAAGAACACTGCAGACTCAAAACCAAAAGAGGATGCGAAGGCCAAAAGTTCAGTTACTTCCTCTAAAGGTAAATCTGACACTAAACCATTCACTAGAACTCGTGATGTCAAATGTTTCAGGTGTCAGGGGTTTGGACATATTGCATCTCAATGTCCAAATCAAAGGACCATGATCATTCGGGATAATGGAGATGTGGAGAGTATTAGTTCCAGTGATGACGACGTGCCACCATTGGAGGATTGTAGTGATGTGGACGTTGAGGGACCCGTGAGTGGGGAATTGCTAGTTACTAGGCGAGTCCTTAGTACTCAGCCTAAGGATGATGGTGAAGGGGTTCAACGTGAGCATATTTTTCACACCCGGTGTCATGTGCAGAAGAAGGTATGCAGCTTGATCATTAATAGTGGTAGCTGTACTAACGTTGCTAGTACCTTATTGGTTGATAAGTTGAGGTTAAAAACTTCGAAGCATCAGAAACCATACCGGTTACAGTGGTTGAATGAGTGTGAGGAAGTGAAGGTGACCAGGCAGGTCCTTATTTCATTTTCTATTGGGAGTTATCATGATGAGGTGATGTGTGATGTAGTTCCCATGCAGGCTAGTCACATATTGTTAGGGCGACCATAGCAGTTCGATCGGAGGGTAATGTATGATGGATACAAGAACCATTACTCTTTTGTTTTAAACAAGAGAAATGTGGTTCTAACTCCCCAGAAACCATGGGAGGCTTGTGAGGATCAAGTGAGGCTAGCAAAAGAGTTTAGAGAGAAACACTTGAGTGGACAAGAAAAGAGTGAAAAAGAGAGAAAGAGTGAGAGGCAAACACTTGTGAGCCAAGAGAGTGAAGAGCTTAACACACTGAGTGGAGAGAAAATTGCAGGAGAGAGTGGGGTTGCAAGAAAAAGTGAGGTTAAGAGTGCAATAGTGGCCAGGAAACAACTACTTGTACTCATGTACAAGGATTTGTATTTTACTACTACTAACCTTAACTCTTCTTTGCCAAGTGTGGTTGTGTCTCTTTTGCAGGAATATGAGGACTTGTTTCCTGAGGAGGTACCAAAGGGATTGCCTCCAATAAGAGGCATTGAGCACTAGATTGACTTTATCCCGGGTGTTTCCATTCCTAATCGGCCAGCTTATCGGGCCAATCCAGAGGAAACTAAGGAGATCCAAAAGCAGGTTGATGATCTAGTAGAGAAGGGGTTTGTGAGAGAAAACCTCAGTCCATGCTCAGTTCCTGTCATCCTGGTTCCCAAGAAGGATGGAACATGGCGGATGTGTGTTGACTGTCGAGCAATCAACAAGATCACAGTTAAGTATAGACATCTTATCCCTAGACTTGATGATAAGCTTGATGAGTTGCATGGTACCTGTTTGTTTTCCAAAATTGATTTAAAGAATGGTTATTACCAAATTCACATGAAAGAGGGAGATGAGTGGAAAACGGCTTTTAAAACTAAACATGGTTTATATGAGTGGATGGTAATGCCTTTTGGATTAACAAATGCGCCTAGCACATTTATGAGGTTGATGAATCATGTTCTTCGCGTTTTCATTGGAAAATTTGTTGTTGTCTACTTTGATGATATCTTAGTTTACAGCACGACTTTAAATGAACATGTTCAGCATTTACAAAGTGTGTTTACTGTTTTGCGAGAAAACAAGTTGTATGCAAACTTGAAGAAGTGCACCTTTTGTATGGAATCTGTGGTTTTTCTTGGATTTGTTGTAGGTGCAAATGGGATTGCTATGGATGAAGATAAGGTGAAGGCGATCAGGGAGTGGCCAACACCTAGGAACGCCGGTGAGGTCAGAAGCTTTCATGGATTAGCAAGTTTTTATAGGAGGTTTGTTAGGGACTTTAGTTCTATTGCTGCTCCTTTAAATGATCTTGTTAAGAAGAATGCTGAGTTTAGGTGGACTAAAGTGCATGAGGAGGCTTTTAATGCGTTGAAAGGTAAGTTGACTAATGCACCATTACTTATTCTACCTAATTTTGAGAAAGTTTTTGAGGTTGAATGCGATGCTTCTGGGAAAGGTATCGGTGATGTTTTGATGCAGGAATCCAAACCAATCGCTTACTTTAGCGAAAAACTCAATGGCGCTGCATTAAATTACCCAGTCTATGACAAGGAGTTATATGCTTTGGTGAGGACCTTGCAAACTTGGCAACATTACCTATGGCCTAAGGAGTTCATCATTCATTCCAATCATGAGAGTTTGAAGTTTCTGAAGACTCAAGAATTTGTGCAGGAATTGCATGCTCAGGTTCGGGCTAACATTGAGAAGAAGAATGAGCATTATGCTCGCCAGGCCAATAAGGGTCGTGTGAAAGTTGTCTTTCATCCAGGAGATTGGGTGTGGGTGCACCTGAGAAAGGAGCGATTTGCCGAACAGCGAAAATCTAAGTTGCACCCTAGGGGAGATGGGCCATTCCAAGTGTTGGAACGCATCAATGATAACGCTTACAAGATTGACTTACCAAGTCACTATGGTAATGTAAGCGCAACTTTTAATGTTTCTGATCTTACTCTATATGATGCAGGTGATTCGAGGACGAATCTTTTCGAGGAAGGAGGGAATGATGGGGATCAGCTAACATCAAGAGTTCAAGAGTCAAAGTCCAATGACCCGTTACATGGTATTGGAGGTCCGATGACAAGAGCCAGAGCTAAGTGGATGAGAGAAGCTTTGCAAGGATTAGTGATGGAGCTGCAAGAGAAGGAACCGGAAGGAATGAAGGAATCAATAGGATCATACACGGCCTCTATACACGGCCGCGTATCACGACCGTGTATACTTACACAGCCTAACAGCACGGCCAGCGGCACAACCGTGTGTCCCAGCCGTGTGTCCCAGTCGAAATTTCACAGATGAATACACGGCCAAAAGGCACGGTCGTGTATGAAACCGTGTACTGTGCTCGTCATATACACAGACACATACACGACCTAGAGGCACAACCGTGTATGAGACCGTGTACTTTGTTCGTCGCATGCCCAGCATCATACACGGCTTGGAGACACGGCCGTGTATGGAGGCCGTGTACTACGCGTGTATTTTATTATTTCTTAGTATAAATACCCTCTTGTCAGATACGCTAGGGGCAGATTATTACGGATATTTCATTATTGAATACACCTTTTGAGAGCTCTCTCTCTCTTGTTCTTTGCAAAAGAACTCTTTTCGATTTCTTCGATCTAAACGTTTGGGGAAGTCATCTTGATAACTTAGGTTTCAATCAACAGGTGTGGTTGGGGTCTAGTTCCGTTCATCGCTTGTTCAAGACGATTCTTGGGAATCCGATTTCAAATCACGATCGACGGGTTCTAGGTTTAATATACCTAGGGTTCGCATCAGTTGGTCAAGTGATTATGATTCCAATCCATGATGAAATATGTAATAAGAGAATACATGAATAAAGGATGTCAAAAGGGCATAGAAATTTATTTTCAAAGAAAGAAAATTCCATTTTTTTTTTCATTAGATTTCATACAAATCATATACCATTATATATGTATGAATAGATAAATGGAAGGTGCTTTTTAAATTAAAAATTAAAAATTAAAAATTCATCATTCAAGATGACATGTAATCAATATCCCTAAAGGCAACAATATTAAATGAGGATAGAGAAACTTTTCTCTAAATAGTTTCCATGTATACATTTGTAGGTCGTGTAATCCCTATTATGTACAATAGTGTATGAGTAAAATATTGGTTATGTAATATTATACTTGATGACACAAGGAAGAGATATACTAAATATTGACAAAAAGTGAATTATTTTTCTAAATAGCCTTGTGGTGGATGTGTTTTGTATGAGAGTACCTCTAGGGTTAGGGATACTGGTTACAAGTTATTAAGCAAAGTTACTTTAGTAATCATTGTAGCATATAATGCATGGAATGATTATATTGCGTGGTGTGTTATGCTATGTCTTAATTCTATTTTATTCACTTAACTTAAAGATGAGTTGAGGAGTATGGATAGTTATGATAGGATTTTGAAGCTAGGATAAGATAAAGAGCATGAATAGACAAAAGGCTCCAAGAAGGCTCTATTTTGAGGAGATCATTGGTCACATTATAGTTATTATGTATGAAAATGTGTACAGATGGAAAGTGCATTTTAATGCTTAAAGTAAATAGTGTGATGTAAGTTTCTACTATAAGTTACATGCTTAGTTCACCCTCATCCTTAACTTAGGAATGTCATAACAATTCAACTCTTAGGCACTAAGATAATCATACAGACTAAGTAAAGGCCTTAGAAGGCAAGGTATTATAAGGTGGTATTAAAGCATATTTTAAGGACCAATCATTAGGATATTATGACATTGTGTGGCATAATTAAGATAAGACAACAAGTCTTAAGTTGTGGTATGAGAATAGAATTGTATAAAGTGTTTTATCTAAATAGGAATTAAGTATATATAGTTATTGTGTAAAATAAGTTAAGGAGTTGGGAACTAATGATGCATATGTTTATAATGACCATGGAAGATGATGCGATCATGTAGAAGATTGATCAAGAACGCTGTACCATAAGAATAAAAGAATATTGGGTCACCTCTTTAGACTTAGTTTGAACTAATGGTTGCCATGATGCAAACATGGGCTAATGTAATAACTCTTAGGTTTAGTGAAGATAAGTTAACTTAGGTGTAGCAAATTGTGAAGCCATTCTACGAATCAAGTCTAGATCTTATGAATGCAACAAAATGGATTACGGTAGTAGAGTAGGTTTTTAGGTACATGATGTATTGGATGATAAGAAAGTAGATTATACATTTGTCCTTTTAGAAGATGTAGCTCATGATTGGTGGTTGTCCTAATGACAACTAATAAAAAAACCTATAACATGGGTAGATTTTAAAAAAGCATTTATGGATCGTCATTTTTCCTACATTTATAAAGGTTAAATTGCAAGAAGAGTTATGTATGTTAAAACAAAGAAGTAGGATTGTTTAAAAATAAGAGTGAGGATTTAGAAAATTACTTAATTCTACTCCTCTATCATATGAAAATTAGATTTGTATTATCAAGCTAAATGGAAAAAAGGAAACTTTAGTTGATACGTCAATGTAGTGAGTGAGGCTTATGTGCTCAAGCATGTCAAGGAAATGAAGTGTTTGGCTAGGAACACTCATAAGAAAAGAAGAAGAAAGTTTATAAGAAGAACTTAATGTTGACAAAGGTAAGAAAACCCATTAACCTTAGTAAGGAATCAAGGATCATGAGTTATGATGGATAGATGGTAGTATTGAAACCTTTAATGATTACCTCTCGGTGTTGGAGACATACATACTTGTATAGTGGAAACACATATGTTGGCATGCTGAAAACATGTGTGTTTATGTAATGGAAATATTTGTATGGGGAATATTGTGCAAAGAGCACCAATGAGGTGAGAATACCTTAGTGGTGAATATATTTTCCAATGAAAGTACCAATGGTGTTATCTAGCCCTTATGTTAAGTGTCGAACAGAAGTTAGTAAGCTAAGGTTACTTTAATAACCATTGTAGCATGACAAGTAGTATTTGGTGCATAGCACAATTATATTGCTTAATGTATTGTACTTTAATTTTATTTTACTTAGCTAGAGCATGAGTTAAGGAGTTAGTTGTTTAACTGTTGTATCAAAGATGGATGGTTATGATAGGATCTCGAAGCGATGATGGGATGATGAGTGCAAATAGACAAAAGGCTCCAAGAAGACTATGTTTTGAGAAGATCATTGTGTTACACTATGTTTATTATGTATGAAGTTGTGTATAAATGGAAAGTCTGTTTTTATGCCTAAAGTCAATAGTGTGATATATGTTCTCAATGTAATGTGTTTGATGATCAAAAGTTCAAATGAGATTGATATTTTGTAATATCAGAGTTTAGTTACATGCTTAGTTCACCCTTATCCTCAGCTTGGGGATAACATGACAACTCGTCTCCTAGACACAAAGGTTGTGGTATAGATTAAGCAAAGATCTTAGGAGGTGAGGCATTAGAACATATATGCAAAGTGTCAAAATTGAAAACATAAGCATACAAATAGATAAAAAAGGGTGCATGTATGCAAAGTGAAAATTACCTTTTTATTGTAGGAAAATTTATAATAATCATGGCTGTCAAAATCATAATTTTATTTTCTATTAAAGGGTATAGAATTGTATAAAACTAGTAAAATTAGTAACTTGTAAAATTGTACACTTAAATTCATAATTATATCAAAAATTTGTATTTAAGAGATTTTTCTTTTATTTTGATTATGAAAACTATATAAAATTATAAACTTATAAAATCATATAATTTACTCATGATTTTAACAACCATGATAATAATTCATTTAATTCTTATAGAGAACAGGGTAAAGAATGGATGGGAAGGGTTGAGTTGGTATCTTCATTAGATCATAGGAATTTCAAGTTAAGGGCATTTTTGTGAATCTTAACGAAAAAAAATTAGGTGAAAATATTTATGGTTTACCATTGTTCACATCATAAATTGAAAATTTCTTTACAATTTAAAATTTTTTTAGACCTCACCGTGTGATTACGCTTAATAAGATAAGGAATTACAAGTGTGGTTGAGTTTAGATAAGGGAGTATATTGAATCAGGCAAAACCAGATATAGCCTTTTATAGATATGTAAAAGTTGTGCTATAACAAATGGGTTGGGCCAACCCATACTCATGTAGTATGCAAGGCTAATAATTTGAATAAGTGGCCAACCCTTACTCTTTATCACTTGTCGCATTAATATGTGGGCTTATTGAAATTGCATATATATATATATATATATATATATTTGTTTTGCTTTGTTTTTTGTTTTTTCATCATTCTCCACTTAGTTTTATTTTACTTGTTGAAAACTATTGGTTGATAGCTGATTTTGGACATAAACCTTATGGCCTAACATGGCCGAGCTCAAGAGGGCCCTAACAAAGCCGGTCCACCGGTAATGAGTACAAAAGGATGGGTGCCTCAAGCTCTAAAACATGTAAGGCCTTAAATGGGGGGGAAATATTTAATATAGAAGTAATTATACCAATTATAGCCTATTATGTTTGAAGATCACACTAACTCCTTTTCCTAAGAGAAGCACATCAAGTCATAGGTATCAAAGGCTATTAGCCAATTAACTTGTAAAGACTCCTATGCAAATCATACAAACAACAAACATAGTAAACGCGTACTTAGAACAGGCTTTTAACGGTTAATTAGAACTCCATAACCTTAGGTCCTAATAACAACATATGACACGATAATTAGAAATTATCATAGCTAAACTTAATTATCTATTTCATTTCCTAGAATTAGCTAACTTAATTCCTAACGCATACTTATTGTTTATTTATAATTTTTTATATTCATAAAGTTGTCGTTATTAATATTTTTATTTATTTTATTATGCTTGTGTAATTATATATAATATACTACCTAATAGTTAAGTTGTAAAAGAAAACAATTTATTATATTCATTCACTTTGATTACTCTCTAGTTGCAACTTTGGTTGCCATTGGTTGCAACTCTAGTTGCTACTAGCTTTGACTTTGGCTATAACTTTAGGTGCAACTTTAGTTTCTCTTTGGTTTGTCATACAACCACCCAAAATCATGTTCTTTTAGGAAAATTTATAGCCTCTTTTATAAAATGAAAGCAAACAATAGAAGTTCCCATAATTTTAACTAAGACTTCATTTTTCATGAAGATTACAACTCTTTAATTTACAATTAAACAACATCCGTGGTTTATTCTTAAATCATGTTCATGCTATCATAACAATTCAATCCCTTGATAGTGAATCTAAGCTATCACATTCTAATAAGAAATTTCTTATTTCTAATTCTCCAAATTCGATCCTTTAACAACACTAACTCTAAGTTAACACTTTAACTTCACAATCTACCTAAATTAGAGAAAAAACACATGTATCTTACTAGAATTGCATGACTTATTTA
The DNA here is from genome assembly GCA_037954665.1 of Laguncularia racemosa. Classification (NCBI taxonomy): domain Eukaryota; kingdom Viridiplantae; phylum Streptophyta; class Magnoliopsida; order Myrtales; family Combretaceae; genus Laguncularia; species Laguncularia racemosa. The sequence continues at coordinate 879,180 of JBBMOL010000060.1, read as the reverse complement.
TTCTAAATATTTCAACAGTTTCAACTTGCATTCGTTCGTTCTAGCACATTACATTTTTTCTATGTCACAACCACCAAGACCATTTGCTTCACCATCTATAAAAACAATCAATTGAAAAGAGATAGATAGCATCCACTTATTGTATTACTTCTAGATTAGATGTGCAATTTTGATGATATATGAGTAATGTGAACTCAGATATACCTACTTTCGAGTAAGGGATAATAAATAATATATAAGAAAACTTATGGAAAAAGCATTAAATAAGAAACCAAATCATAAATACATAAGTGTTATTCAACCGCTTGTGGCTATTGGTCGATCATAGGTTGTTGGTCAACTATCTATTCTTATAGCACCTAGCATTCAACCATTAATCATTTGATCAATTAGACAGATATTGATTGACCTCCAATTATTAATATACAAAATCTATGTTTGGAATAACCATAATCCATGACATACTGAATCTTATCATTAAAGCTAAAATCTCTTATAAAAATCATAAGGAATAAAGCAACACTTGTGTGTGTCAGTGGTTTAATTTGAAGCCTCTTTTTCTATAATATAACATGATTATATCTTCCTCTAATGCTGTGTTATTTCTCTCTATATATGAGACTAATTCTATCATTAAGTTTCAAATCCTATTGAGGAAAATGATTGATTTAAAATGACATAAATTAAATTTTATTATTTGTTGATAAAATTTTTTGGACATGGGCATCCAAGTCTAAGTTGGTTAGCCTAATCCAGTTGAAAGTTCAATTAAAAATAGGTGAAAAGAGCTCAATAGACAAAGCGAGTCAATAACTCTCACCATTACTCTCCATCAAATCCAAAGTTAAAGCGGAGATTTTAGAATATTTATTACCTTTCTTATCTAGCTTAAATAGTTTCCTATAAATAGAAAATCATGCCTTTTAAGTAAGAGATTGAAAATTTGTCAAACTACTTACTCTCTTGTTATTTTTGATTCTCTAAATCAAGTGTCCAAGTGATTGTCCCGTAATCAATTTCAGCACCTTTATAGCTTGATTTTCTTATTCCGTACAGGTCTCATACACCGGTGAGGATCCAATAACAACAATTAGGATTCTTGAAGTAAACACGAAGAATGCTATATCATTTTTAGGTAAAACAGATGAGATCAGTTAAACTTGGAAAAGTACGCTTCTTCTTACTGACCACAACGATGTCATCACCTCCATGATTGCTTGAATGAGTTAAATTAGGTTGATGCGGGTGTGAAAGTTTAAGATGAAGTGGACTGAAATGTTTTCTAAGAATATTGAGATTCAGGGATCCACTAGCTAATTCTATATAATTAAAAATTCATGATGAAAATTAATATAGGACGATTAAAAAAATATATCCTAAGGGCTTTCATTTTATAAAAAAAATCGATTCCCCTGATTCACTAAATGAAAAAAAGGAAAAAAGGGACTTCCTAACTTTATATCATGTAAATTGATGGATCCAATTTAACTCCCTAATCTTTGGAATACGTTGGAATTTCACGTTTGGTAATCATTTTTTAGTCGCATAATTAAATTATAGGACTTATTATGTGCTTCTTTTAGAAGATGCCGTGTTGTCATCCGGACTCGGTTAGAATGCTAGCTTTCATCCATAAGCCAAATGCAACCAACGTTTGGTGGTGAAAACCTCTTTTCTCAAAGCTCATATTATAAAATTAACCAAACAACAACCTTGTATAATCTTCTTTTTTTTTTTTTTTTTTTTTTCTTTTCAAATGACAAAACGTCGACCCGAATCTATTAAAAATAGGGGCATATGACATGGAGTAAATCAAAGTCTTGGTTAACGCGTCAAAGCACGAGGCACGAAAGCAAATCAGCAACGTAAGACATATGTAAATGCCAAGTTTAATGACGTGTGGGTTTTATTTAACTGAGCAAGGAAAAGGCGTTCCTTTGACGTAAGTATTAGAAAAAAATCTCCCCGGTGATGTCAAGTTTTTGCATCACCTTAACCAACATTATTACATAAATGATTCCGAATGTCCCTCTCTCTCTTCTCTGATATGCATGAATATAATTTCTAAAGAGATGGGAAAAAGCCAATTTTCTCCCCCCATTTGCCAAAAGGACAATCATAGGTTCATGCACTTGCATTTATAGGAAGACAAGCAGCCATGTCCACCCAACCTAAAACCATGTTCTCCACGCCCTTGGTATGAGAGAGAAGACCTGTGTATATAGCTTCCCTTCCCACCCCCCCCCACGAAAGCTCTTTCGTTCTTTATAGCGTCTTTTTTGTTTTTTACCCTCTCGGAGCAACAATTGTTCATTCATTTATGGAACTTCACACACAAAGTACGCAAGGTTTCGCAAAAACAAACTAAAGAGAATGGAATTATAGACCTGATCCTTAACATGCGTATTACATAAGCTTATAAATTACTTCAATTGAGAAAGCACAACTAAAACACATAAAAAATAAATAAATGAATGAAAGTACCACTATGAAATGAGAATATAGTACATAATGAATTATAACATCATAATATACATTACATGTATAGCAGAACTAATGAAATAATTATAGGAAATGAAATATGATCCCAAAATATATGAATAAACTCCAAAAAGTTAGGGGTCATCAGATTGTCCACATTTGTCATCCGTATAACAAATCTAGTCGATCAAACCAGTAATATACATAAAATTGATAACTTTTGTTTAAGTTGCAAATACATAAGACCAAAGAACTGTGAAACACTACACAACAATCATTTAGGAAACCACAATCTCTATCTTATACGATTTAGAGTACCAATTCTAAGATGAATAAAGACATCAATATTTATATTCTATCTTGTCAAAGTAGGTTTTAAAAAAGAAATTATTTAAAGTTTATCTTATAAATTTTAACATCAATAAAAAAATCCATCCCATTAAACCGAATACGAAATGATATTCTATATAATAAGATTATTCTTTCTAGATCCTAGAGAGTTATACTAATTGAAAATAAACGACGAGAAAAACAGACAAAACCCGCGTAACATGCACTAAGTAGATGATGGGGGATGGGGCTTTTATTATATTTTCCTCTCGATCATTTCAGTGGAATCTTGTAGTGGAGAGGGTCCTTTCGGGCTTAGCTAGCTGTGAATTCAGATTATATTTGTGATTGGAGAAGAAAAGTTACACTCAATATGGTGGTGCTGAAATATTATATTTTATTACCATAATCAGGCTTCCATCAATTTCCATTAACAGTGTTATTAATAAATTATTTACTATCAGGGACTAAAACCATTCAAGGTGCTTTCTAAACCATATGCTTCCCCCCCCCCCCCCCCCCCCCCCCCCCACCCCCCTTTTTTTGTTTTGCAAAACAAGAAATCTAGATAGACATAGACTACACTAAAGCAATACTAAAATGAAGAATCCATATGTAAAACATTAGATTTTATAAAAGTACATGTATTTTACTGGATTCAGTATATTCGATTTTATTGACTAATGATAATTGAATTTCAAAGTCTGTAAGTTTCGAACTAATCGAATATATGAAATTAATTAATGCACTGTAAATAATATATTTTAGGGATAATATATCAAGTAATACTAATCGACTGCAGCTGCTGCACTTATTCTAGAAATGAATCATGTGTGTCTCTCCACCAACAAAACTTACACTAGCCAGCATTTTTCTTTTTTCGCTAGTCAAACTAGCATATTATCCCTAATGGTGGCTTTTTATTTTAAAAAAAAGTCTTTATTTTTTTCTCTTGATTATTACAACAAGATGGCAATTCAAACTTATATCATCCCAATAGAAGGATAGCATTCAATTCATATCAATTATACTATGAGATCTTAACTACTTTTAATAGCTTGTTTTTAAATCTTACCTACAATTTGAACTGCAAAAATGACACTCAAACTTTGTAATTTAACACTTGCATTTCACATTTACCAAAGCTTTTTGGTTTGACATTTTAGAAATTTAAATTTATGTAGGATATTTGGAAAAAAAAAAAGAATTATGTAGTAAATCACACAATTTCTTTATAATGTATAGCTTCATAAACCATTTTCAAGTTTTATAATATACTAATATTTCGAGAAATCTACTAAAATAATATTATTTTTGAAAAATAATTTTGAAATAGGATACTAAAAAAATTTATTCTAAAAATAGGTTGCTAAGATGTGGACCGAGAATACACCTTCAATTGAGTCAAAATTAGCAAAACTGAAGGCACTGACATCAAGCAAATGCTTAACTTTTTTTTTTCTAATAAAATTTAAATCAATTTTTATAATTTTTAAATTCATGAAATTTATTTTTTTTCTATTCTTATGTGAACGTTTAATTTTTTTAAATGAAAAATTTAATTTGAGAAAATTTATCATTCGAAAATTTTTTTAATGAAAAATCATGCAAAGAAAATAATAAATAAAGTTTGTAAAAAGAATTGTAAAAAACTCTTAAAAATAATTGTTAAAAAAAATATAAAAGCATAGATATAAAAATAGGAAAAAATAATTTATTAAATAATGTTAATAAATTTATAAATGTCAAATAGTAATTTATATGAATCACAAATGTAGATGAAAGATTTACATATCAAATAAATAAGATAAAATAGTATCATATCCCCTATTGTTCCTTCTTTTATTGAGCTATCATGTTAGCCGCGAAAATGCGTTTGTGAGCTCTCTTACCAGCCTTACATATGGAGTAGGAGGAGTTTGTGACTCCTGTGTTAGATAGTGCTGGAGAGGCATTATCAAAGTCATAGAGAGGCACTAGACTTCAATTTGTGGTAAAATGTGAAGACTCACCTTGATACATTGGTTGCTTATTGAAGTGTCTCTTTTGCAAAGCAATTGGTATAAGGAAATGACCACTGATAGAATGACCATGTGGTGTAACATCTATGATAGGCATTAAAGCTGAGTCGTCGCTCATCTCATCGGCATTCGGTGGGAGCTGTTTATTCTGTATGGGATATTCCTGTGTTTGAGCCTAGCTTCGGGGTCATCTACGTCCCCAGGTCCTACAGTGTGTAGGAATCGGCAGCTGCTATTGCCAAAATGTTAGCAAGTTGTGCCTTTACCTCAAGTTTCGCACCTTGATCCTAGTGAGCCAGGGGGTATAGCATTATCCCTCGTGATCATGTATAAACTTAAAACCATCATCAGCTAGAGCAATAGCCATATCATGGTTTAAAGATAAGTGGATTTGTCGTAATGTATTAGCTTGCATGTTACAACAGACCGTAAATTGAGTTAGTACTGAATACATAATGAATCACCCAAATAGTGTTGATGTTGTACTTACTAGATATCTAAGAATTGCTCCTATGTGTCCTATGTATCAACGACTGATAAATCTGTACCGCCTCTTGTATCCCTACTTCATGCCACGATGGCTCTCTATGTGTACCAATCGAGCTAAATGCTTATCCCATAAGGTGATGTACGGTGCATGTTGTATCGGCCAATCCGTATCAACCATCCCACGTAGGTCGATCCGATAAAGCTCTAGCTATGTGTTCACATCTTGTGGAATATATTAGTAACCCCTAAATTGCTTAGTGATATGGTCGGGGAAATGCCACTCAATTATATGGAAACATATGAGTAGCACTCGAGCAATCCAAATATGTTTGCTTGGTCTATAGAAGGGTGGTAGGATGTGAATCAAATTACTTGCATATGGTTCCCACTCGACCTAAAGAATAGTAAGTAAGATTCAAGGTTAATGATACATATGATGAAATGGAAAAGTGAAAAACGGTCAAAGAAATACATGCTCATCATTATGCCTGTTGAGAGGATCTCGATAAGCCCCAACAACATGAGTTGGGTGATACTGCATGTCTAGGCTCGTCCTCCAGCATGCAACTAATGGAGCTTCATCCTCTATAAGAAGTTTGTGCCAACTAACAGGCGCTATGTGCAGGAATCTATCTCATGCCCAAATTTGTATGAGTATCACTATCCCTCTAATCTTGTGAACCGATGCAGTAGTTGTGACACAAAATTGGCGATACAGTTAAGCTAAATAAGCGAACCCCCAACTATATTTCCTTACCACATCGAAATGCTTTAGTAGTGGTAGAAACATGCTGTGTACGAGGGAGTTGGATTTATCAGCAAAGATAAATCCACCAAGCAGTTTCAAGATATATGTATGCATATGACATTGAATTTGCTCTCCATCTGCGTGGTTGAGCAGGACCCAACACATATCCTTAAGACACATCATATTAATGTGGCCCCCTTACTGCCAAGAGTTGGCCTTGCCCCGAGCAACCTCTCTCGTGTGGCAATCCAATCCAAGGAACTACTCCCTATCACTATTTAACCATTGATTAAGAGGCCTAGCTGGACCTTAACACCTTATAGGGTGATAGTGAACTCTCTAGTCGGCATGTGACATGTGTGTGTCTCTAGTCTCCATCGTTCAACCAAGGCAGTTATCATATGCCAATCTAGCTATATGAAGGGCAGGTGGCTCACACCTTAGAATCTCTCTAACTGTAGGTATGGCTCAATTCGAGGATCTACTAGGATAATGTTCTAGGCACGCTGAAGTGATAACTTGTGCCATCAAACAATGAGTCATGATTGATCCTAAAAGTTAAGAAGTGAAATGTTGTACTATTGGCAATGGAACATAAAGTGATCAATCAGTTACATGTCGTTTACCTCTCTATCCTAGATAGCCTATGAACGGTATCTTTCTTGCTGCATCAAAATGGATTGATTGAAGACTTTAGGCTCCATCTAATCTACACAACAAAAATAAAACATTTTAGCATTACATAGGTAACAATTTAACAGTTACCCATTGCACATTTACTTAAGAATAAAAGAAATTTTAGTTTATAATAAAGTTTGCAATAAATTGAAAATTTCTTTATTTTGTTTTAAAAATTACAAATTTTCATAATTGATATTACATTTTCATTAATATGAATTTTTTTAAAATTAATTTTTTAATGATTAAATAATAACAAAATAAATTTACAACAATTTAAATAATAAACAGATATATTATAGTAAATATTAATACGAAATTTTGGCTAAATAAATTTTTTAATGATAAATTAATAAAAAAATAAATTTACAACAATTTAAATAATAAAAAAAATATATTACAGTTAATATTAATATGAAATTTTGGCTAAATTAATTTTTTAACAATTAATTAATAAAAAAAATAATTTTACAACAATTTAAATAATAAGCTAAGATATTACATTTTCATTAATAAGAAATTTTTAAAAATTAATTTTTCAATGATTAATTAATAACAAAATAATTTTACAAAAAATTAAATAATAAACCAAGATATTACATTTTCATTAATGTGAAATTTTCAAAAATTAATTTTTTAATGATTAATTATTAACAAAATAATTTACTACAATTTAAATAATAAACCAAGATATTACATTTTCATTAATACAAAATTTAAAAAAATTAATCTTTTAATGATTATTTATAAACAAAATAATTTTACGACAATTTAAATAATAAACCAAGATATTACAATTAAAATTAATACAAAATTTTTACTATGCATAATGTTCATCGTCTTCACATGTTACGTACTACAAGATTTAAATAAATCATGTTTAACACATTACAAACCAATAACAACTACTGGTATTTAAAAAAAAAAACAAAAAACAAAAGACTACGAAGAATTATAGCTAATGTATTGTGGATTGACAAAAATTAACATAGTAGGAAAAAAAATAAATTCTTTATGAAAAATGTACTAAAATATAGCATAATCAAGCTTTTTTGCTGAAGATATTAGGAAGATCTTTTGTTGATGCTCCTAAACTCCTCGTAGATGTACAAGCTTTTCTTCTTCTATTAGTGAAGCCTACGTAAAAATTAAAACAAAAAGGGATAAAGAGTGTTGAAGGAAGTAGAAAGAGAGACAAAGGAAGGAGCACTCTATTTGTGAATTTATAATATTGAGTGTCGGTGAAATAATTTTTTTTCTGGCTATTGAAATTCACATGTTGTGATATTATGTATATTTACAGTATTACTTTGTAATAAGTTTTATAGGTTTGTGGATATAGGTTTGCAGAAGATAACAAACAGATGAAATTATTGAACGGCGGGAAGAAGTTGATGAAATTATTAGACGGTGGGGATGTTAGTAGATAAAAATTATTCAGAGTAGTTGATCGAAGGTGCATACATAGTTTGTATTGAAGGCAAGGACCATGTTCGCACTTTCAGTTTTGCCAATTTTGGCTCAATTGAAAACGTGTTTCAAGTCCACATCTTCAAAATTTATTTTTGAAATAAATTTATTGAGTACCCTATATTGCGATTTTTTTTAAATGCATTATTTTAGTGGATTTCTCCTACTATTTCCATCCAATTATTTTATGTTTATATAGTTCTCTCTCTCTCTCTCTCTCTCCGGATGAGGATTGTTTAAGAAAATTCATTGTATCCATTGGAAGTGTATTAACAATCCCATTGACGAATGTGAATGAAGGCCCTTTCTAAATTATCTCTTGAAAAACCTCAACATTGATTAAGAAGATTAAAGTAAAATATAAATTTTGGTGTCCTAATCTTTTTAAAAATTTATGCTTGTAGTAAAATAGCTATTATGAAAGAATGAAATAAGACTATAATAATATACAAATAGTTGTTATTTTAGCTTACTTAATTGAAATGGAATTTTACTATTTGGTTTAGTTGATCGAATGATTTTAAACAATAAGAATCAGATAGCTAAAAATGTACAAGAATTTCCTTATATATAACTTATAATTATAGCATTACAATCATAATTTTATGATAATATTTTATTATAATGGTTATAAAATTGATATTCATGATATATTAAACATATAAGTTTGCTATTATCATTATTACTACAAATAGTTATACATTATATGTCACTAATATCATAAAATCAATTTACTATTTAGATTATATTATTTATCATTCATATCTTATATACTTTTATAATTTTAATACAAAAATATTCATATCATATAAGCATTATACTTTAAGATTAAATTTGGTTAAATATAATTTTATAATAGAATGACTTAATTATATAATTAAAAATTTATTAAATATTAAATATATTACATTATTAACTTTTATATTAGTATCACATGTCATATTTTACATATTACTAAATACCATATACTTACTTTATAATGATATATTATACGTTATTTAAATTTCATTTATTCATTATTATTTGTAGTATAAATATTATAATTTCATATAATAATTATATTGAATTAACCTACATATTATGCAATATAATATAATATAAGTATTAAAAGAATATTATATTTTAATATCATTATTGCATTATTAATATATATGTAATTATAAAGTGAATATTATAGTTTACTATGTAATTATATTATATATTATTGATACTTATTTTGTATAAATAGTTTAATAAATTAATATTTTTTTTGTTATATCCATTGTTATTTATGTATATAATAATATATTATGAATTTGATGCAAAATATCATAATTTTAATTTAAAATTATTTATAATAATTAATATCTATAAATTATTATTTATATGATCACGATTGAAGAGGTAGGCTTGGTATCATCTATCAAGCCTGATTTTGGATTTTTCCTTAAATAACCCATATTAAGTCAAACCCACTTAATATAAGTTACTCAATAGTAAACTTAAGGAAAAACTATATTTTTAATTATTTAAGAAAAATTGAAGTCGTCACCAACCTAATTTGGAAAATAAGATAAGTTAAGGTTGATGAGATGTATTAACCTTAACTACCTACTGATCTATGAATTTTTTCTAAATTTTTTTTGGAAAATATTAACTAAAAATTTTGAATTAAGGAGCTATCCTATTAAAACTCAAATAGTTACCACTTTTTTTTTTCAATAAAATGAATTAGAAACTTCTTATAAATTCCCTTTATCATCACATGTACAAGACATAATATTTTCATATAGATAAAGCATGAAATAAAACAAAATAGCATGGAAAATTTTTAATGATTTTTCTAATTACTAATTTTCTATTCTTATTTTAAAATGAAATAAAAGAGAATAAAACTTTTGCATCTTAGCTTTAATTCAAATCGAACTAAAAAAATAGGATAAAAGATTTTTATGTTTTTATATTATAAATTAAAATTTTAAAAGGATAATTTTTAAAATTTTTTACATGGTAAATTGAAATTGGAAAAGAATAAAATGTTTTTTTTTTATTTTATATATGGTTGCTCCATAGGTGCTTATGTACTCGTTAATCAGGATCAAACCAATGTAGTTCTATTTTCATAAAACTTTAGTGGATTGATTAATCTTAATTAAGAAAACAGGTCAGATTTATGTTTATTATAATCTTAATTTATTTAAAGAAAAATTCTAAACCTAAACTTTATTTCCTAATTTTGAAAGACTAAAGACCTAACTTTTGAAAATACCAATCAACATTTTTATTTCATGAAAATCATTTTTCTAGGTGACAAAACCTTTTTTACATTTTTCAAAATAAAACTATATCATAGATAATAAAACAGTGTTTAATTTTTAAATTTTTATACTTTTACATCTGTAAACTAATAATTACTCATTATTTTTAAAAGACTAGTTGAGAACTTAATTGTCCCTAGCGATAGTTACACCGCAACATCTAGGCCTACACAATGGTTTTCACCTAAAAAAGAAATTAAATTTAAGCATGTTAATGCATCCATCCACTGCACTATACTAACAAATATATCATATGTTATTTCAAGTCTATCGTAAATTAAACCAATAATAATAATGCATCATATGGAACATGCCAAGAAAAGAATTATTGATCATATAACGTGACTCATGAAAACATCGTTGGGCAAGAAAAAATATCATTTCATTTGTTTTAAAAGAAATATTAATTTATGGCCACGCATCAACAAGAAAACAAAACTTACCTAAGGTTATTGTTATGCTTGGGTCGAGTTGAGATAGCAAGTAGATCTCAGGTCAGTCCTACGCTATGCTTGCGAGTCGTGTGGATGCTGGGGAATGAAGACGTAGTAAACGACGACAGTGGATGGTGGTGTTCCAACAACCGACGAGATGCTTGATGATGTCGGACAGCTTTGGCTAGTCGCAAGAAACGCTCCTGTAGCAATAATTTGGTCTATGAATCGTCAGGAACGCTCCAACATTGGTAATAGTATGCTGCTGGAAATCAAAATATCATTAACTTTTTTACATTTTAAGCAATTTATTTAAGTCTATTAAGTCCTTTATGTCTGTGCCCATATTTAATTGTATCTTACATATTTCAAGTGAATCATTAAATCCTATATATGTATAATTTTACATGAAATAAGTTCCTTTCATAATATTTGCTATGATTTATTACTATAAGCATAGAAGTTTTATCAGATGCAATAGCTTGAATATAGAGAATTTTAATGATTCACTTAAAAATATATCATTTAATTAAACTTTAAAGCATATCTATATAAATGATTTAATTGATTCATTTAGAATATGTTAAAAAATTTATGAAACTTATTGTATACCTGACTGGGGGGGTGCAATGGGGATAAGCAATTGGCAATAGCACCATTTAAGGTACGATTGGCGTGGACATGAGATCTGGTCGCACCGACCATATCATGGATTTCGTATGAAGATGATGGAAATTAATATAAAGGAGCTACTGTTGTAAACCGCGGCAATCCAAACACGTCAAATGGAATGGTCCCCATACTTTGGATGGGGCTTGAATTTTGTCGCCCCAGTTGGAACAATACGCGGTAACGTGATTTAGGTTTGACGTTTGACAATACCTTTGTTTTTTTCTTTTTTTCTTCCCCTAAAATAGTATTTAAAATATTAATTCATCAATAAAATTAGGATAAGGATTAAGAAAGAAAGAAACATCAAAATGATAAAAATACAACTGCATGCAAATGAAAGAAGCTTATTAGAGCGTTTGAGATACTTTTATATAATTGTTTTCTTTAAATGCAATTATATTTTTCTTCTTACTTACGTTATCAAAATTATGTAATGACTACGATTGTAATGCTTTACTAAATATAATTGTTGTCAAGATACGTGATTTATGAAGATTAAGATTCTATCTTAAAATATAAAAAATTAGTGAATACCGTGAATTAGATTTAGTAATTAACATAAAACAATAATAGAATGATTGCTTCGCTCAAAATCATACAGCACTAAGTCTTCTAACCGTGTCTCTAGGATTTTTTTGCTCTCTCTTACTCTACCCTATATAAATAACAACATATAAATTGAGTAACAAAGTCCAAACCTTGACATACAAAATAAGAAATTATCAAGTACATAATGACCCCAGTTCACGCTTTGTCCATTTCTTTAGCTACATGCTCTTTTGAACTTAGGTTTCGTGTAAATTCCAAACATCAACCTAAACAAATATCCACCCCCATATTGAATTTGCGCAACTTAATACACATGCTCATGTAATCAAGTACCACTTGTAATGCAAGTCCTCCCGTTCAGTCTAGCTAATCGCCCACCCTTTGGCTATCTAATGTACTGCACATATGTGCACACCCTTGTCACTTATAACCAAATAAAACTTCAAAAAAACAACCATTTTGTAGCAATTCATCTAATTTTAGTAAAGTTGCAATCTTTGCTTATATTATTTTTATATCAAATTGAGCATCCAACAATTGAAATCAACCTTAGAAACCCTAACCTTAACCTTAACTAAATCTTATGTTTTATGCTTGTGGCATTCCTTAGCGAGGAGGGGAAGTGACTAGCATTCTACATCAAAATGACATAAAGAAAAGACATTCCTAGTACCTAGCATATGGAGTCATGTTTAATTAATGTAGTATATGAATAAGATTATCTAGTGTCTTTTTATTTGTTGGTCAATATGTCATAACTTGTTTTCATTTTCAATTAAGAATATAATTTTTCATTTATATATTTTTTGTGACATTTTCCCAAAAAATCTATTAAGTCACCAAAGATTATGTCCTAACTTATGTCATTGCTACCTTACCAATAACTCTATGTGATGTTTAATAAATGTCACTAAGATATATAAGAGTTAGTGATGTTTGCAAAATTTGTAGATGTCGCCAAAAGTACAAATTCCCATCATGCTTTTGTTTACTTTAACAAACATGCTAACTATGACGGTTGATACCTATTACACTTCTTCACCCATCTTGGGCACCATACTCAAGTTGTTGAGCACTCCTTGAACATTTTAACTCCATCTTCTTTTAAAATCTCCTCACCTTAGGACTTTATTTAACATATGAGTGAAGTAAAGCGAACTTTTATGTGTCACAACCAACACATGCTCTTGTGTTATATACAACAACAAAAGTACTAAGATCTTCCATCTTAAGGTTGATATTGGTTGTAAAAGCACTAGGAATCCATGTCCCTTTCAATAGGAATAAGTTTTCAAGCCAAAGTACTCTCATAACCTCTAAACCTCCATAAGATACCTTTATGCTACTAGATCTCATCGTATGGTGACTAGCATATTGCATCGAGTTAAGCTATAAAACACTATGAGATAACCCTAAAGCAACATATCCCTCATTTGAAACATGCACATTCACCTATTATGTAGTCTAACTTGCACTTTACCTAGACCAATAGTCCTTAGACTTTGGCTATTTCTTATATCCATAAAATTACTCTACATTGGTATGTAGGTTTAGGACTAATCTCTCTTACAATAGATGCACAAAACACTCTTAAAGTCTAAAGGCCATTCATAGATATTTTATGCTCATCAGATACAAGTAAAAACTCATCGCCCTTTGACTCAACAAAAGCCACATCAAGAATAGCTTTACCCCTATTATGGTACATTTAACTTCCATTTGGCCTCTTGGGGTGCTTAACCCTCATGTGGCCTTTTTCTTTACAATAATCACATATTATGCCTTGGTCTCTAAAACTACTTTTAAAACTGCCAATGTCACCAATCCATCAATCTCTAGCATTTAAATTGTATGTAACCTTATTGCTTGTGGATCTCATCTCACTATTTGCTTAAATCTATGGAATGAAGATTATAGAGAGCGTAAGAAGATAATCTCATTAATAAGAGACATGAAATCTAGAAATATGCCTTCTTATCAATGATCCCTCACTCATTCAAAGCGAATATAATCTCTACTTCAACACTAACCATCTTGCAAGAAACTTGGTTAATTATATCTCTTCGAATTTCCTCCAACAACCTATAGCCATCTTCCCCACCAGTGCCTCCTACAATATACAATTTGTTAAACATAACTAGATCACTATTAAGTATACACATTGAGTTTTGCCCATTCTGTCCTTCATGTATATGACTGCTTATCTAAAGTCTTCTCAATCTTGATTGCACTTGGATCCCTCACATCTACACTTACAACATTTTAAAATTTGTGCAATTATCAAACTTCTCAATATTGTATTAAGTAACCACCTATTTGATGTGTAGATTTTTCTCTCAAAATCCTTGATCACTTTACTTAGTAGTGATACCAATTTGTTAAGATTGAGTTTAGATTTTATGTTACAAATCATTGAATGCTTAATGAACTGATAGTAAGGATCAAATGTGACACATAGAATTTATGTGAAAACCCTAAGAAAAAAGGGTTAAAAATCACGACTAACATTGAACAGATAACCATAATGTAAACTACAACACATATGGCTCTATCACAATCATAGAACTCTAATTTTCTCTAATCTTTAGGAATTTTGCTCACTCTTTTACTCTACTCAATATACAAAATAACATACACAAAAAATTATAAGAAGTTGAAACACTAATGTATATAATAGGAAATAATTTAGGTTTCACATCAATACAAAATAGAAAACTACCAAGAATATAATGACTCTAGTTTCACCCTCTACCCTTTTATTTGCCTGAATGCTCTTCCAAACCCAAACCTCATGTAAATTTAAGACATATCTCAACATTTATAAACGTACTTCAACTCTCATTCAATTCAAGTTGAAATGTTATTATGTCAAAATTTAAAACTAGCTAGTAATCTTTTCTCATCCTGGGGTAATCTATATTTAATGTTACCAAACCATTTAAAGAGGCCTTTGAAAAATTTATAAAGCACAATATGAAAAAACAATTCATTTAATTAAGAATTGACTGGTACAAATTAGGTAAAAAAAAAATACTTAGTACCAAGCTTTCAAGACTCTATTAGTGTGGTGTGCTCAATACTCAAAGCTTTTAATTTGGTTTTACGAATTTTTGAATGGCCCTAAATTTCTAGTTTTGGAAAATTCCAATACAAACACAAATTTTCAAAAACAAGGTTGTACTTTGAACTAAAAAAAAAAAGTAAAAATGCAAATGATAAAAGGATTCTATTGTCAAGTTTTTCCATATGTATAATCATAATATGTAAGCATCTTTTGAATAAAAGTTACACAAAAATTTAGATTAAAAGTAATATACGGAAAAATGATATTTATATTTCTATATATCATATATGTTGTATGCATAATTTTTTTGTTTTGATGAATATAATAGTCATAGTATTGTGATGTGCATTATCTTCATACAATGTAATTATACACTTCATATATTAATTAGCAAACAATAAAATTTTACTCTTTTATCAAATCAAATTAGTATCAAACCCAATTTAGCCCTACTGGTTCAACTTGACCTAACCATAAAACCAATCAAGCTACACATTTGACCCACTTTCACAGCGAACCATCATGGCTTAGTTGACCTAGCCAATTCAACTTGGTTTTTATGGGACTTAATTGGGATTTTAAGGTCAGTATGCATCATTTTTCATCTTTTTGTCAAAAAATGCATCAATTTACTAAAAACAATTAACCTACATTTAAGGAAAACAAAAAAGTAAAAAGTAAAACATTTTTAACTTTTAAATCTCAAGAAAATAGATAATTTTATTACATTAAAGATATCATATTGATTATATTTTAATATTTTCATTAACCATAGTTGGACTTCACTTCGACCTTGACCCATCTCGATCCTAATTCAACCTCTATTGAGATAATTGCGGGAGATAATTGTGGGATTTGTTTTGTAAATATGGCATGTATATCTTGTATTTTCCTAAGATAGTTTTTCAATTTTGGTAGGAAAGGATTCTTTTCCTAGTTTGTAGGATTAGTTGCTTGGAGAAGTTGTTTTCCTGCTGTATATATTTCGCATGGCAGTTATGGAAAAGGGGAGAGAAGAAAATAGTCTTCTTCATCCCATGATTTGTTAATTGTCATGGTATCAGAGCAAAGGCTTGCTTTGAGCACTCTAATTTCTTCAAAGTAACAGCACCGGAGGCATGACCCGACTAGTTAAGGCCAGGAGCGCATCGCCGGCAGAAGGGACGAGCCTATCGGTGCACACCGTAAGGCGGACCGATCGACCTAACCCAAAGTCCAACTACAAGACTATGACGGGAAGTATGCACGGTATGAAAAGAGTGCATGACATTGATCCTTGTCCTATTGGACTTCCTGATGGGAGCGAGACTATGGCAACGAAGGAAGGACAACTTGTTCTTGATGGAAATTTATGTATCACGAATGTTCTCTTTATTCCTGGACTAGAATGCAATTTAATTTCGGTGTCGCAACTTGTTGATTCATCTAAATGTATTGTCTATTTCACTAATTCCATGTGTGTAATGCAGGACCCCACTTCGAGGATGTTGATTGGTGCGGGTGAAAGACGGGATGGACTCTACTACTACAAGGGAGTGCCACGAGTTTAAGCAATGAAGATTGAAAATAAGGGGAGTATAGAGATATGGCATCAGCGGTTGGGACACCCGTCATTGAAAGTGACCAAGTTAGTGCTTAGTGTGAGTCATAATAAAGATAGTGATAGCAAGAATAAATGTTCTGATATTTGTTTGCGAGCAAAACAATCTAGAGATCCATTTCCTATTAGTCATCATCGTGCTTCTGATATATTTGAACTTATACATTGTGATTTATGGTGTCCTTACTGGATTTTGTCTTCATGCGGTGCTTCATATTTTTTTACTGTGGTAGATGATTTTTCCCATGATGTTTGGATATTTTTATTGATTGACAAAACTGAGGTAGCTCAAACCTTAAAGAACTTCTTTGCTATGGTCGAAACACAATTTAATAAAAGAGTTAAAATTGTGAGAAGTTATAATGGAACGGAGTTTCAAAAGTTGACCGATTATTTTTGTGAAAAGGGTGTTATTTTTCAAACTTCGTGCACTGGTACCCCTCAACAAAATGGACGGGTCGAGAGAAAACACCAACATATTCTCAATGTAGCTAGAGCCTTAAGTTTTCAAGGACACTTGCTCATTGATTTTTGGGGAGAATGTGTGTTAACCACAGGATATTTGATTAATAGAACACCTTCTAGTGTTTTAGAAGGAAAGACACCTTATCATGTGTTCTTTGGACAAAACCCAAATTATGATCACTTGAAAGTTTTTGGGTCTCTATGCTATGCCCACAAGCAAGGACGGTTGGGAGATAAATTTGAGAGTAGAAACCGAAAATGCGTTTTCATGGGCTATCCATATGGAAAGAAAGGGTGGCGATTATATGACCTTGAAAAACATGTTTTTTTCGTGTCTAGAGATGTAAAATTTTTTGAGAACGAGTTTCTCTTTCAAACACTGCCTTCATGACAAAATCCTGTCGAATCTACGTTTACATGGGATGTAGATCTCACTGACGATGCATTTGGTGTCCGAGGGGGTTTGACCGAAAGGAGGGGGATTATGGATGATGACAACCCTTCTCCTAGGCCCCGTGATCAAGAAATCAAAACCACTTTTCCCAATGTTGAAACTATGCCAGTTGAGCAAAGTGATAGGACAATAGCATTAACGTCTCTCCCCTCTACCGAGAATTCTTCTTCTAAAACCGAAGATGGTAGTGATGAAAATGACGTTTCTAGTGATGAAAAATTGTTGGGACGTGGTCACCGGAATCGTAAGACTTCTGTACTGCTACGAGACTTTGTTATTCATATGGTTCGCAAATTGAGTCCATCCTTACCGGATCCCGCAACGCAACATACCTCAGGTAACCCCTATTCCATCGCACACTATGTGAATTGTGATAGATTTTCATTGCGACATAAAGCTTTCCTTGCAGCTTTACATGGTGAGCAGGAACTTACTAGTTACTCCCAAGCTGTTCGACATGAAAAATGGAGGATTGTGATGCTGTAAGAAATTGATGCGCTCGAGAACAATGACACATGGCGTATTATTGATCTACCACCTAATAAGAAGGCCTTGGGTTGTAAATGGGTGTACAAAGTCAAATATCGATCTTATGGTACGGTGGAACGCTATAAGGCGCGTTTGGTTATATTTGGTAATCACCAGGAAGGAGTAGACTATACAGAAACATTTGCTCCTGTGGCAAAGATGGTTACTGTTCGTGTTTTCTTGGCCGTTGCCGCAGCCAAGAACTAGGAAGTTCACCAGATGGATGTCCACAATGCATTTCTACATGGAGATCTACAGGAGGATGTGTATATGAAGTTAACCCCGGTTTTAGAGTTGCGAGAAGAGATAAGGTGTGCAAATTACAAAAGTCCTTGTACGGGCTCAAACAAGCTCCTCGGTGTTGGTTTGCAAAACTATTTGCTGCTTTAAAAACCTATGGTTTCACACAATCTTATGCGGACTACTCTTTATTTACTTTGCAACAAGGAGAGGTATGGCTTAGCATCTTCGTTTATGTTGATGATCTGATTGTTTCTAGGAATGATAGTGCAGCAATTTAGAAGTTTAAGGATTACTTGAGCACTTGTTTTTATATGAAAGATTTGGGTGTTCTCAATATTTTCTTGGGGTGGAAGTGGCTCGTAGTCCAGACGGGTTTTTCTTGTGTCAGCGAAAATATGCCCTGGATATTATTTCAGAAGCAGGTTTGATAGGGGTAAAGCCTGTAGGGCTTCCGATAGAGCAAAATCATCGGCTGGCGCTGTCAACCAGTAATTTGTTGAATAATCCTAAGCCTTATCGACGTCTTATTGGCCGATTGATTTATTTGTGTTTTACCAGGCTAGAATTGTCATATCGTGTACATGTTTTGTCTCAATTTGTGCAGCAGCCACGGAAAGATCACTGGGATGCAGCATTACGCATTGTTCGGTATCTCAAATCCAACCCAAGTCAAGGTATTTTATTGCGTAGTAAAGGTGATCTTACCTTGACTGGTTGGTGTGACATAGATTGGGCGGGTTGTCCATTGACTCGTCGCTCTCTTACTGGATGGTTGGTGTTTTTAGGATTGTGTACCATATCATGGAAGACAAAGAAACAGCATACTGTGTCTCGATCTTCTGCCGAAGCAGAATATCTTTCAATGGCCATGACCACTTGTGAAGTCAAGTGGTTGAAGAGTGTTTTATCTGATCTTGGTATTAGTCATACGCAGCCGGCAACGCTATTTTGTGACAGTTAGGCTGCTCTTCATATCTCTCAAAACCCAGTATTTCATGAGCGCACCAAACACATCGAGGTGGATTATCATTTCATTCGGGATGCATTGCTTGATAGGACGATCTATCCTACTTTTGTTCCTACAACAAGACAACTTGCTGATATTTTTACCAAAGCATTGGGTAAATGCGAGTATGATATGTTCTTATGCAAGTTGGGCATTTGTGATCTCTATGCTCCAACTTGAGGGGAGGTATTGAGATAATTGCGGGAGATAATTGTGGGATTTGTTTTATAAATATGGCATGTATATCTTGTATTTTCCTAAGATAGTTTTTCAATTTTGGTAGGAAAGGATTCTTTTCCTAGTTTGTAGGATTAGTTGCTTGGAGAAGTTGTTTTCCTGCTATATATATTTCGCACGTCAGTTATGGAAAAGGGGAGAGAAGAAAATAGTCTTCTTCATCCCATGATTTGTTAATTGTCAACCTCTGGTGACAACAATGAATTAAATTATATATAAGTTAATTTGATTTTTATTTTGACGTTTCTAGTTTCACAGCTTGCAAATTAGATGTCATATACCAGCAAACCTAAGTCGGAACCTTGCATCTGCTCTTTATATTCTTAATCTCTTTCCTTTTCTCTTCATTTATGTTCCTAATCGTAAGATGGTTCAGCTAGGATTCTGGTTTGTTCCTAAGAACTGCGCAACAAATATAGGTGAAGTAAAAAACTTATTTTGGAAGAAAAATCTTTTAAAAAATCCTTTAAACAATTCTTTTCATACCATCTAAAAAGTCATATTCCTTTCATCGCATTGTTTTATTCTTTTTATGATGCATCCTATTTAATTGGATATATTCTAAATAAGTATTAAAAATTATAGAATAAGTTTAATATATAGATTTTTTCAAACTTGTTCCCATAAGTTACAAGTATAGGTATGGATATAAAGTTTTTATACCCAATACCTATCATATACCCAACCTTTAATCTATACTTTAGCATATATAGGGTATAAGTTTTAGTATACCCTATCTTTGTCATATAAAATTTTATTAAATAATATTAATAAATAAATAGTAAATGATAATAATATGGTTTTTTTAGCAATAAATATTTTAGTAAAAAAGAAAAAAAAAAGAATTTAAGTTCATAAGTGACGCAGCATAGAAAGCGTAAAAACACGAGGTCAATTATCGGATTGAACTTCACGAATAAACAAAGCAATTCTCAATTGCGCACAATTGAGGGAATTAGAAAAAACCTGTCTCTAAGCGTCTGTAATTTTATAAAAGATTCAAAAGCCAACCCTAAAATGACCTAGTAGCTATATATAGTCCTTAGGGAAATAATTAACAAGGAAATAAAAATGTACACGTGGAAATAAATATATGTATATACATCTGTCATCTACCTTATACACGGTCGTGTATAAGACCGTGTATGTCTCTATGGATTTTCCCGACACAACACACGACCGTGCCTTCTTGCCGTGTATAAGGCCGTGTATGTTTCTGTGGGTTTTCCTGACACAACACACGGCCGTGTATAAGGTCGTGTATGTTTCTAGGAATCATCTTGACACAACACACGGCCGTACCTTCTGGCCGTGTATGTTTCTAGGAGCTTTCAGACACATTACACGGCCGTGCCTTGTACAAAACACGCCCGATTAACCCGTGTCAACTACGATGTCCGCATCATTCTCTCCCGCCAATGAAGAACTCGACCCCGAGTTCTCTTCAGGATATAATGGTGTGTCATTGGAATGGAAAAGAGATAAATCCACTACATTGAAAGTGTACGAGATGTTCATATCATCGGAGAGCTTTACAATATACGCGTTGTCATTGATCTTGTGCACTACTTCATAAGGGCCATATTTCTTTGGTTGGAGTTTCCCATATCTACCCACAAGGAAACGCTCTTTCCGAAGATAAACCATCACCTGATTGCCCACGTCAAACAGTTTCTTCCGCCTATGTTTATCGGCAGCCCCTTTATATCGGGTGTTAGCTTCTTCAATCTTCCGTCTGACTTCTGTTGTGGTGGCTTGGCATTGTTCAGCCATATGCTTAACAGCGACGTCACCCACTACACCCTTGGGTAACTTGATCAAGTCCAACGCATGTTGTGGCATTTTGGTGTACACTACTGAGAACGGTGATCTTCCAATAGTTCTATGGACAGAACTATTGTAGGCGAACTCAGCTTGAGCCAACGCTTGATCCCACTGTCTTGGTTTCTCACGACAAATGCTTCTAATGAGATTCCCGAGGGTCCGGTTGGTTACTTCTATCTGACCATCAGTTTGAGGGTGAGTTGTACTGCTGTAATTCAGGCATGAGTCAAACATGTACCAAAGAGTCCTCCAAAAATGGCTGAGGAACTTGCTATCTCTGTCGGAGGTGATGGACTTTGGAACACCATGTAGACGCACCACTTCCTTAAAGAATAGTCGTGCGATGGCCCGTGCATCAGCGGTTTTCCTGCAGGGAATAAAGTGCGCCATTTTGGAAAACCTGTCAACTACAACAAAAACAGAGTCAGCACCTCGTTGGGTACGAGGCAAATCAAGTACAAAATCCATCGACAGATCCTCCCAAATGTTCACAGGCACGAGGAGGGGAGTATATAGGCCGGTGTTTTGGGACTATCCCTTCGACACTTGGCAGATATAACACCTTTCCACAATTCTATAAACATCCTTCTTTAGCCAAGGCCAAAAGTACCTCTCAGCAACTGCAGCTAAGGTCTTATCTCTGCCCAAATGTCCTGCCAATCCACCACCGTGCAGGTCTCGAATAAGTTTCTCCCGTAAGGAAGACTCAGGAATACACAGCCGATTGCCTTTCATCAAGTATCCATTGTGAACATGGTAGTCGTCACAAAACTCCCTGTTGGCGCATTTACTCTATGTCTCTTTAAAATCTCCATCCCCCTCGTATAACTCCTTTAGCCTTTCGAAACCGACAATTTCTGCACTTAGAGTGAGTAGTACATCGGCTCTTCTACTCAAGGCGTCAACCACTTTGTTTTGCACACCAGACTTGTGCATCAATCTGAAAGGGAATCTTTGTAAGAACTCAATCCACCTCGCATGCATGTCTTTACTTATTCGAGTTTGGCTGCTTAGGTGTTTTAAAGCCCCACAATATGAGTACAAGATGAACTCCTTTCCAACCAAGTAATGTTCCTACACTTTTAGAGCTCTTACCACGGCATAGAACTCCTTATCATACGTAGACCAACTCCTCCTAGCTTCACACAATTTCTCGCTGTAGAAAGCTATTGGCCTTTTTTCCTGTAACAACACCGCACCAACCCCAACTCCACCGGCGTCACAATCTACCTCAAACAACCTGTCAAAATCAGGTAGCGCTAATACAGGGGCGCTACATAATCGTCTTTTTAGGTCTACAAAACTTGCTTCAGCCTCTTCACCCCATCGGAATTTCCCTTTCTTCAAACATTCAATTAGGGGAGCAGCGACTGTACTGAAGTGTTTAATAAACCTCCTGTAAAAACTAGCCAAGCCCAGAAAACTTCTCAGCTCAATGACGGCTTTTAGAGTAGGCTACTCTCTGATCACCTTCACCTTCTCATCATCCACCATCACTCCCTCACTGCTGACTATGAACCCAAGGAACAATAGTCGCCTCGACAAAAATGTGGATTTCTTTAAATTGGCATACAATTTATTCTCTTTCAACACAGACATAACACACCTCAAATGTTCAAGGTGTTCTTCCTCATATTTACTGAACACCAGGATATCATCAAAATATACTACAATGAAGCGACCCTTAAAGGGTTTCAGTACCTGGTTCATCACACGCATGAAGGTGCTTAGTGCGTTACTGAGACCAAACGGCATCACCAACCATTCATATAGTCCCTCCTTGGTTTTGAACACCGTCTTCCATTCATCTCCAGGGCGGATTCGAATTTGGTAGTATCCACTCCTTAGATCTATCTTGGAGAAGATAGTGGCTCCGCTCAACCTGTCCAACATGTCCTCCAGGCGTGGTATGGGAAATTTATATCCTATTGTGATCTTGTTGATAGCCCTACTATCAACACACATCCTCCAGCTCCCATCTTTCTTGGGGGTCAACAACGCTGGGACCGCACACAAGCTCAAGCTATCCCAAATAAACCCCTTATCCAATAGCTCTTGGACCTTGTCTTAAAGAATATCGGTTTCCTTGGGGCTCATCCTATAGTGTGGTAAATTTGGGAGACTTGGTCCCGGCACCAAGTCTATCTGATGCTGGATATCCCTTAAAGGCGATAGACCCTCAAGTAGGTCATCAGGAGCCACCTCCTTATATTCTTCCAGTAAACTCTTCACTACTTCAGGGATCTCCGCACTAACTTCATCTTCTCCAGCCGACACATCTTTTACTATTAGGGCATGAACCACCCGTGATTCCTTTAAATCTTCAACCAAGTCCTTCTCCGACTGGGTGACAATTAAGAAAGAACGACTTTCTGCTATCTTCTCCTTCGAGCATCCCTCCTTCTTCAACGGCAATAACGTATACCTCACACCCCCTTTCTCCAACCTGTACACATTCTCCTTCCCCGCGTGTTGTGCGTTCACATCAAACTACCATGGCCTGCCAAATAAGACATGACAGGCGTCCATATCCACAATATCACAAAAGACCTCATCACGGTACTTCCCTATTGAGAATGGTACCCTACACCTTTCCTTCACCTCAATCCTCTCTGCCGCTTTAATCCATCCTATGGTGTATGGATTTTGGTGTTTTTCGACAGGTAGCTGCAACTGCTTCAAAACTTCACTTCCGATGATATTTTCACAGCTTCCACTATCTACTATCAGTTCGAACACCTTCCCACCAATGGTACACCTCGTGCGAAACAACTAGTGTCGTTGGGTAATCTCCTCCTGCTTCGGTGTTAGCATCATCCGCCTAATCACATAGGTCGGTTCTGTCACTTCTTCCTCCTCCTCATAGTAATCATCCTCTCCATCAGGTTCACAACATACTTCATCTTCATCCCCTCTATCAAGAATGTTAATACTTCTCCTAGCAGGGCACTCATTTGATTTATGGCCAGGTTGATTACAACGGAAACACTTACCCAAGATCGGCTTAGCATATGGATTGTTCTATCTCTGGGTCCCCCTAGGCTCGATAGGTCTCTTTCCCTCACTCTTTTCTTCTTTCTTGGTGTTTTCCTCGCTAGGCTTGTGTACAGTGCCTTTGCTCTTCTCAAGTCCCAACTTACTACTACTGCCAACAGCATCACTGACATACCCCTTTCTTCCACCTCCATACTTACTACTCTGCTCCTGCAACATCAATTCAGCTCGGAAGGCCAAGTTCTTCGCTTCAACCAAGTTCCTCACCATTGTGACCCCTATTTTATCCTTGATCTGGAGCTTCAGTCCTTCTACGTATCGTGCTACTTGCTGGCCTTCACTCTCCCTCAAGTCATTCCGTTCGACTAATCTCATGAACTCTGCAGTATATTCGTGCACGGACCGCTGCCCCTGACGACATCACTGATATTGTTGGAACAATATCTGCTCATAGTCTAGAGGGAGGAAGTCATGTTGCAACAGCTGTTTCATGCGATACCACATCCTCACCGAATGCCTACCCTCTCTCTGTCTCCTGCTCTACAGCCTCTCCCACCATGCCGAGGCTCCACTCTTCAGCCTACATGCCACTAATCTAACCCGGCGGTCTTCAGGAATTTCCATGTAATCGAAAAACCGATCCACTTCAGCAATCCAATCCAGGAAACCTTTGATGTTAAGGATGCCGTCAAACCATGGGATGTCGACCTTTAGGTGGTAATCTCCCCCATCTCCTTGATCATACCCGCCACGGTTCCTTCGGTAACCACTATCCCTCTAGTTGTTCCCATACTGAATCGGGCGATAGCCACTACTGTTACCACCGTGCCCTCGCTGTGGTCTACCTCCATACAACCCTCATATTCATCGCCAGAGTCTTCATCCTTTACCCCTCCCCACCTGTTCTCGACAACAGGTCGAACCAACTGTCCACCGTAGACATCAGCTGCCTACAGCTGATTCCTACCAACACCCCTAACCTTATTAGGGTCTACTGCTATGGCGTCGAAGCGCTCGATTAATTCATCAAGGCGCCATTCCATACGCCCGACCTTCTGATGCATAGCATCAAACTCTACCCTTGAAACCCATTGATGGGCTCCTTGTGATCTCGCATCCTGAACACCGTCAAGAACACGACCGTCGTCTTCACCTTGATGAGTTGACATCTCTGTAGGAAATTGCCTTGCTCTGATACCAAACTGACGCAGCGTAGAAAGCGTAAAAACACAAGGTGAATTATCGGATTGAACCTCACGAATAAACAAAGCAATTCTCAATTGCGCACAATTAAGGAAATTAGAGAAAACTCGTCTCTAAGCATCTGTAATTTTATAAAAGATTCAAAAGCCAACCCTAAAATGACCTAGCAGCTATATATAGTCCTTAGGGAAATAATTAACAAGGAAATAAAAATGTACACGTGGAAATAAATATATGTATACATGTCCGTCATCTGCCTTATACATAGTCGTGTATAAGACCGTGTATATCTCTGTGGATTTTCCTGATGCAACACACGGCCGTGCTTTCTTGCCGTGTATAAGGCCGTGTATGTTTCTGTGGGTTTTCCTGACACAACACACGGCTGTGCCGTCTTGCCATGTATAAGGCCGTGTATGTTTTTGGGAATCATCTTGACACAACACACGACCGTGGCTTCTGGCCTTATATAAGGCCGTGTATGTTTCTGAGAGTTTTTAGACACATTACACGGCCGTGCCTTGTACAAAACATGTCCGATTAACCCGTGTTAGCTACGATGTTTGTATCAATAAGTTAATAACGTTAAATGGTTGAACTTAATACTAGCCCTCTTTCTTTTTCTTATTTTTCATTATTTTCCTATCTAACTTTAGGTTTTATATTATTTTGCCTTATTCTTTTATATTTGCTAAGTAGTAAGATTATAAAATTTGAAATAATTAAGGTCGAAAAATTACATTTTTTAATTTTACAGATTTTATTATAGGTTCCACAAATTTTATACATTAAGAATTTGTAATATATATATATATATATATATATATTGCTTTTTTAATATTACATAAACTTAAAATTTATTATAAGAAAAGCAAAATTTACATATTTCATATTATACCGTATACTATACAAGTTTTACATAATACATGATACATAATAGTTTTAAGATACTACAAAATAGGCTCTAATTCTAAAAATTGGAACCTATATCTTATAAGGCATGATACAAATAATAACTTATAATCCACTCACTTTATATCTTCTTACTATCTTAATAAGTAAGCAATACCTTAATTGCTTCTCATAAAATATGTTGAGTGTAAAATGAGATTAATCCTATTCCAGTAATACAACAAAACATCTTGATCTCGAACATACCATATATAAGCAAAGCCAAGCACTTGAAAACGTCCATGTAATATTAATATAGGTAGCAAATTAAATTTATTTGGCTAGGGACAGCAATCCCTGGTGGCTTACACAAGCCACTTTATTAAATGGTTGCTATCGTTATGCATGCTGAATTGTATAACCATCCGTACATATAGAATTTGGCAATTTGGACACTGAGTCGGTTTTGACCTCAAGCGCCAAAATCATTTTCACTTTTCCTTTTAATTCTGGCAGTGATGGTCAACAATCACCACCCTAGCTAGATTGTGACCGTGGCCTAATAGGTAGTATTACCATCTACCATGTACAGTAGGTTGCACGACCTACTTAATGAGGTGGTTTGTGAAAGCAAATTTTGATGATATCGGTTATTACACCCCCAAGATGATTGTATGACCCACCTAAATGAGTAATCGACAAGTAGCAATATAAGTGGTCAATGGTACTCAATCAAACACCTTAAGGATTATCCTTTTTTATTTTTTTTAATTTCATAATATTTAATTTTATCGTCATCATTTTATCTTATTCTTTTTATTATTCTATTATTCTTTACAAGGCATTGCTAAACGAGTCAAAGTACAATTTTAAAACAAGTGCAAAACGATCCGTTGATTGGCCGAGTCATCTTGGTCTAAATGGCTTAGCCTAGGCATCTTTTGCTAGGTAACCTAGTTAAATCCATAAACTGCTTTGGTTCCTATTAACACTTGCAATTACTGAGGCATGATGATATGATTATAGAAAGAAGGTACAATACACAATATGAAGATGTGATCATAATATAGATAAATACGATTACATTATAGTTTAATTATTTTTCATTCACATTCAATTTTATGTATATTTTGTATTGATGCAAGTTCAAAATAAAATAAAGATATGATACAACTTGCTAAACCGAATTGTCAACCCTAGGTCCAATAGTGTCATCAGTCACCACCACAATGTATTAAGATGAATCTCTAAGAAAATTGAGAATTCGTGTTGAATATAGATCACCCTCTACACTAAATATTTTTAATTGTTGAAGAAAGATACATTTATTACAAGGTTTGCATATTATCATCTCAATGATAATATTCATGCAATATATGATAATTGAACATGTGCGATCCACATGAATGTCAATCTTAAATGAAGACTACAAGGTTTGCATATTATCATCTCAATGATAATATTCATGCAATATATGATAATTGAACATGTGCGATCCACATGAATGTCAATCTTAAAGAAGTCTTCATTTGATAACACATGGAGGAATGATCTTAAAAAGGTGTGGGAGGAAGAACTGATAAGCTTAATGTCTCATGTATACACGTGTGATAGCGGATTGAATTTAATGTTCTTGATGTGTTTTTGGATTATTCTTGATAAATTCGTCGTTTGTTCTTCTATGGAGTCAATTAAGCAAAATGTCAACATTTCTCTAAGGCTTAACCCTAGCTTTAACCGTCTCAAATGACGAGGGGAAGGCTCTTATATAGGATTTATCCCTTGATCTCAACCATTAGATGAAGCTAATATGGATAGACCAAATGAGTTGTTGCCATGAGCACATTAGTGTTTATCCCTGTAACTATTTATAGTCCACATTGACATACCCTACTATGTATGTAAACACATCAGTGAAGTTATTTACAACAATAGGTTGTCTCATCAGGCACTGGTTGTTTATCCCTGTAGCCTTAAGTGTAGACATTGGCATTATGTTTGTAAATGAGTCATTATCTATGAATATCCTCTTAATGGGATGCCCATTAAGCATGCTTCCCACATAAAAAGGATGGTTATGATTGGGATTCTTAGCATACATGTCTAAATCTATAAATAGGATCACACTCTCATTCGCATTAGCCATTCTTCGTAAAGGCTGCACTAAACTACACTCTCCATACTATCTTTCAATGATTTAGGTAAGTACAGTTACTACTATAAGCTATGCATCCTCGTTAAACCCTAGTAAATAAAAAAAATTTCTAAAATTAGCTGTCTTCATTAAGGTAGCGACCTCTGGCGGGCAGTGACCTCTGGTGGGCATTCGCTCTCATCATTCCTAGTTGGAGCCTTTTACTTGTTACGCACCTCAACGTGTGACATATCTCCTTTTTCGATGCTAGGATCGTAGCTAATTATTGAGTGCAAGAAGCGAGCTATTATGGATATCATTATTTTCTATAACAAGTTTCCTGTTACGAACTCTATTATTGAAAATGTTCTTCAAAGTCCAATACTCCTTTATAGGGTGACCTATGGTCCTATGATATCTACAAAACTTAGGATCATTCTTCTCATTTTGTGTTGGTAAACAATCTACCCTTAGGAGCTTGATATCCCGATCTTGCAACCATTGGTCAAGTAGAGCATGTATCTTTCCCATTGGGCATGGGAAAGAAAGAGTTGATGCAGAGCCTTGTGGTTTATCATTCCTTAGCTTCTTGTTGTTTTTAGGAGTCTCAACTTAAGCCGAGCTAGCAAATGTTGCTCGTTTCCCAAACCTTCTATTTTCTCCTCATTGCTTTGTAATGGAGTTGTTAGTTCTTCTCATGATCTCGACGAGTACAAAGAAGGAACTTAGGTTGATTTTTTCTAAGTGGACCGCATAATCAGTGAACATCTATTGGATGCAAATCTTCACTATCTCTCTCATCAAATATGTCTTAAATGTCCAAAGTGCATTCCTTGAAGTGCTTTATATAATCCATTAGGTCTTCCTTTAGGTACTGTCATGTTCTTCTCATGTTTGTTATCGTGACTCGTTCTTGGGTAGAGAAGAAATTCTCTAAGCATAGCTTGCACATAGACCCTCATGAATCAATTGACCTTATAGGGATATTGATATACTAGGTGTATGCCTTATCGGTGAATGACTTGGAGAATTTTTTAAGCTTTAGGTTGTCATCTAGTTTATATACTTTTAGGGTCTCTATAAACTTAAGTAAATATTCTTTGACACTCTCTTTTTTGCCATTAAAAAAATGAACTTTGGACTAACATAATTCTTAAGATAAGGTTTTTCAACAATGTGCTGGTAGTAAGGAAGTCTTAACTCTAACACTCTCATAGTTGACTTTTCTTGTATTTCTTTTAAGTATATGTCTAAGTTTTCCTTCATTACAAAGGAGATCCTTAGAGCAGATACCATAAAAGTAGGTGTAGGGGTAGGTTAATAGCTAAATCCACTGAGAGCATTGGGAGAGGGGACGTCTAGTGGAGGGGTTTATTCCTAAGGATTGTTCTACTTATCAATGGGAGGATTAGCTGGAGGAACTACATGTGATGGAGTTACATAGGCGACGCCTTGCTATGTAGTAATGTTGGTGTTTGGCGGCAAGGTTGTCAAAATTGCGATTTTACGTAGGATCGCTAAGGGGTCCGTAGAAACGTAAGTTTCTACAACCTATGTAAAATAACTTCCAAATATTATAAATTTACTTACAATAGTCATTAAAAAATATAATGAATAATAGAAATAAGGAAATTGAGCATTTATTTTAGCCATAAATTGCAAATTTGTAATAAAAGTCATAATATAGATAATCGAGCATAAGTTGTATAATATATATATTTTATTTCTAAAATGATAAATCATGTATAAAGCAAGTTTCACCTAGTTATATATACAAAAGTTAAAATATAACAGATAAAATTTAAAAATCAATCGTGACTTTAAGAAATTACTAATAAATAAAAATTGATAACGAAGATATACTATTAGAAATGAGTAATATTAAAAAATAACAAATAACTACTAACCAAAAGTATATAATAAAGAAGATACTATAACAAGAAAAACCTTCAAAATTATATATTACTAAGTAAATTTTTGCACTATTCGTGATTATTAATTCAAAATATATTTACCTAACAATATCTCACATTTACTTAACTATGAGAATAATATATTGAAAAGATAGAAATATAAATACATTTATACCTTTTCTATAAAATTAAAAATCTAAAAAAATCTTATAAAGTTAAAGTTATCAACCATTTATTTTATTTACTATTACAAAAATATTAATTAAAATAAGAAAAGTTGCAGCAATCAAACATGAGTGCTTTAATACGAACATGATCACAAATAGGAGCAAAAAGACTAACAATCGACGAACACAAACACAAAGACTTCAATGCAATGCAACACACTGACAAGAGAGGAGTGATGACCGACAAATATGTTGGGGTATGACTCATACTCCCCTACGATAGGAAAGCACGTGGGTCCCGCTCAAAGGGTTTTTAATAATTAAGTCCATATTGTTTATTAAAAGTTTGGGCTCAAGCTATAAATAGCTATTATTACATGTTTGTTCATTCGGATCCAGATTATTGAAATTTTACTTAGTTGTGCAATATTGTGAAATCGTTCGAAATGTAGTAAAATCGCGATTTTGACGATTTTACTGTTCAAAATAGCGATTTTACTTCAAAAACGTTTTTACATGCGAGTTGATTAAGCATGTGCTCACCAACTCGTAAAATCGTAAAAACGTACGAGTTAACTCGCGATTTTGATAACTATGTTTGGCGGAGCTCACTTTGTTGCACAACAAGAGTGGCAGCCAACCCTATGACGAGTGAAGTAAGCATAGTTATGAGTTGATTTAGAGCCCTTGTGTTCTCCTACGTAGTTTGCATTATTTGTGTAGGATCTATGAGAACCTTTGGTTGTGAATTACCCTGACTGGTATTTTGCAATATTGAGGCAAGTTTTAATCCATCAACTCGGTGTTAGAATCTTATTCTTGAGAAATATTGTTAGATGGTCCTCTTTTCCTAGTAGATACCATTACTCTTTTGTCACTAACTCTATCCCCAGTGGAGTCGCCAAAATTATAGATGGGGAGTTCTAGTAGGAGTAGTCACTGAGTATCACATGAATACTGCACTGCATGTAACTTCAAAGAAAGTAATGTGGAGATGACAAGTGATAGGATAACTAGGGAGATAGTGGCAAGGAGGAGGTATAGGCAATCTCAAGAGTCTCAAATGCACAAATGATAGATAAAGGAGCTAAGGGGACCTTAAGCATCAACCTCGTAGTTCTCAAGCAATGGAAATCATTCTTTGCATGAACTCTTATTTGATCTTTGAGAGTAGAGAATCCTTGGTGGAACACCATTTTTTTTTTTTTATCTCTACAATTCAGAAAAAGAATCCTCTAATGTGGAGGAATGGTTAAGTATTTATAGATTATTGGACCTGATAGCATCCATCATATCACTTTAGCGATCAACAGGCAAGATGAAGCCTGCTCATTTTAGAGTTATCTTAATGAGCTTGTTATAGGCCTACGGTCAATAGCCTTTCTTATAAGTGCATAAGCTTGCCTGAGAAAGTTGGATGTAGATGAACTAGTCTAAAAATCCTTATTCTAAGCCCACCAAGCTAATTCTCCTTGAATCATCCCAATAATTAGACTAAATTCACTAGGCCCTATTACCTAGCCCAATGAGTCAAGCCAAATGATTAATGGCTTCAGCCCAATGCATCTATGTAATATTTTCAACCCTCTGCAAGATTATTCTTGATAAATTCATTGTTTGGTCTTTTGTGGAGTCATTTCGGCAAAATGTCTACATTTCTCTAAAGCTTACCCTTAGCTTCAACTGTCTCAAATGACGAAGGGAAGGGTCTTATATATAGGATTTAACCCTTGATCTCAACCATTGGATGAAGCTAATATAGACGGACCAAATGAGTTGTTGCCAAGTGTTATTAGGTCAATTTCTAATGATCAAAGATCCAAATTGAAGCCTTTATTTCTTATATGGTACATGGACTTTGGGCTTGGGCTTGGACTTGGACTAAGTTAGGTCTAGTTGCTTATAAGATGAGCCTACCATTAATATAAAATAAGCCCACTCTTATTATAATAAGCCAAATGGACTCAAAATGACTTCTTTTTCTCGTGTGAGATAGTTGTGTAAGGCCAAGAGTGGTAAAATTGATCCAACAATCCCTATTCCAAGTCTATTAAGCCAGATCTCCCTAAGACATCCTTAATTGGACTCAATTTCTTAAGCTCTCTCACTAGTCTAGTAAACCAGTCTATGGCATTAAATTGCGCTTAAGCCACAATTACCAAAATAGCCCTTTACAAGCATTATGGGGAGGAATGAAGCAACAAGAAAAGGAAATTATATGGAAGTCACCATCATATGATCATGTTGATTATTGCACAAATACAAGTTAACTTGAAAAAAAAAAAGATAATTTATTTGCAAAAAAAAATAGCAAATCAATCGTTAGATGCATTTATTGACTTGAAAGAGAAACCAATTCTCATATCCAATGCTCTAATATAGTGATAGGCCCCTCACTCTCTATCATGAGCCTAATTAGATGGCCTACTTACTATTGGATGAAAACCTTAGAAACTCACTTAACTCACTCTCTCTATACTCTTTCGAAGAGTTAGTTCCTCTTTGAAAGGTAAAGTGTGAAACCTTAACTTTGCTATCCTTCCACTCTCATGTTTACGTGTTTATCTCAAAAATTAAACTATAAGGACTGATTACTAAACTTGTGATCTGTGTGTTTGGGAGCATAATTCACCATTTGAAGAATGACAAAGCTTCAAGAAGGTACAAATGTAGCGACCCACCTACTAGGTCTAATTCTTGAACCTGTTCCAAAATTCCTATAACTATCCTTAGTACTTGTAAGTAGGTTGCTATGCCATCTCTGAATTAGAGATAAGGCAAATTCTGCTAATATTGAACCTGTAAATCCAACCTGTATGAAATTTTATAAACGTCCTGTAAAATGGCACTAACAACGCTATCATTTCATATCCACATCATATCTAAACACATGTACTTAAAATTTCCTGTCACACCATACATCATATATATATATACCATCGAGATCTGCATTCCCGGTAAATAGACACAGCCCATGATTAATCCTGTAGCCTTAAGTGGCTTAAAAGATTACAAATCCAACCTTATACACACAAATAATTACATTACAATTTGAAGATTAACACCTATGGATCTTATTTACAAGCACTACAAACAACATCATGTACAGGACAATCTTATTACAAATAACAGAGGCTCCAAAATGGAACTAAGGGCTTCTTTGCCTCTATTGGCGCTCTCCAAAAACCCGAGTCTCTAACAACTTATTCTTCAGTACCTATACCTGAGGTTAGCAAAAACACTAACCCCTCAGCTTCTTAAGAAGCAAAGTGAGTATAAAATCAAGCAACCCAGCAAAAACAAACAACAAAATCACTTAATAGTAATCAACAATATTATCAAATACCTCGAAGTGATTACTCAAGCAAGCAAGTTTTCAACTCAAGTTAAACTCGCAAGAAACTCAATTCAATTTATTACATTTTAACATCACCATGATCTTATCTAATGATATTTTCCCTGTAATTCCATTTTGCTAAACTCATAACCTTTTTCATTGGAGACCATTTCAATCACTCATGTTTACTCACATGTCACAAATATTTTTCAGTTAACCTAGGCAAAGCCTGTCAACTGGTAGATAAACTACCCTCATGTACTTTTCAAAACTTAATGTTTTCTCAACCAATTAAGACATCCTTATATACTCTTTTTAGTTAGAAACATTCAACTCACCTTTCACCTGCCTCGAACAAAAGTGGTGACCAGATCCCCATAAGTCACTGAACCAGGCCGGTCTGTCAACCGTACCTTACACCCATCCGGGTCGACTCAAAGGTCGTACCACAAACATACTAAGTAGGGAATAGGACTTTTCTAACATTAAGTGTTTTGGGTTAGTAGGTACTTATAGCCTAAACCCCATTTTATTATCCATTTAGATATTTCATCATTACTAAGACAACAATAGTATGAACTCAACCAGTCATATAAACCTCATCTAATAAGCTAAAAATATCCCAACATTACATCACAATCATTAAGCATTCAATAATTTAAGTTCATTACATCACATACAATTGGGAATAGTATAATCAAATCCCGTACCCAACTCTCATTCTAGGATTTTCTAGAATGTTCCCTTTTTTTTTCTCATAATCCAATCATATCATGACACACAACCAGCCATCAGCAAACCAATGTAATTCAACAATCCTCCTGCATTGATCTTAGTAAGTGATCGTACAGGGTAATTTCAGCCAACAACAAGTAGTCTACATTATCAACCACTTGTACCCAAGAGAGGAGTTAAGGGGTACTCACCTGAAACAATGTATGCTAATCCAAACAGTCTCACCGGCCAAATTCCTTTGTCCTCCTTACTCAATAGAAATACCTGAATCATTAGTATACCAATCAATGTTACCTCATTCACTCTATTGAACCATAAATTGCTAATTCAGTATTCCAAACCCCTATATTCCATCCTAACCTCGTATAATCCACCATTTTCCTACAATTTCTAATTCATATACATACGGGTATACTACGCTCTATTATATATTAATGTAATTAAATTTCGATCCGATTCTATATTGAATCGTATAGTTCTAAATTATCACGATCTTGCCCCGAATACTCCTTTTTTTTGTTTCGTAACTAACCCAAGCTTCTTAAAATCATATTATACTTTAATGAACCTCAACTGAGCATCAAATTCAACTAATCAAATCAAATTCCCTAATTTTGCTAAGGATTTATTTCGGCCAGAATAGGGTAATTAACTTGAAAAATTCACTAAAAATAGAAAACAACTCCAATCTAAACAATTATTGATTTGGTGATCTAATAAATCATATAAGGATCTTACATACTAAACATTACATCAAAAATACATCATTTGACCGATTCATTTTCCAATTTAATTTACGACCAGAACAGAGCATTGCTTAAGGACCACATATTTGTGAATCAAATTTCAAAAAAATAAAATTATCACATTAATATTCATACAAAATTATGCTAGAATACCAAAAATAATAATTTTTCATCAACATTTGATATTTTTAACAAAAATAGGAAGTTTCGGGTGTTACCGGGGACTGCTCTGTTCACTGGCCTCCAGCCACCAAAGCCGGCAACCACTATGTCGGCCGGAATCCTCTCCCACCCAAAACCTTAACTCTAGCTTGGCCTAACAGCAGATTTACCCTACCCCCTTCAAACGAACAGACAAAATCCTCCCTACTTAATTTGATTTTTTTTTCTTCAATTTCTTTAAATTCTTGTTACATCCTACTTCGATCTTGTTCTTCTTCCTATCCTGATGATTGCATGTTGGAAATTTCAATTTCAATTTTCCCAGAAAATTCGGATGAAATGGAGAGAGTTTTGGTTTTTTTTTTTTTTTATCTAATTTTTGATGATTTGTTATTTTTTCTCTCTCTCTATTCTAATGTCTATATATATATAATATTACTTAATTTTGCTGACATTGAATGAGGGTGTTGTTCTATATTTTTTTTTTCCTTCCTCTTATTTATTTTCTTTTTAGCTATAATATAATATAATATGTACACATTTTTTTTTACATATATATATTCCACATATATATATATATGCCCATATAATTCATATTATTATTATTATTATTATTTTATATATTTTACTTTATTTTTAGCATATAACATATATATATATATACATTCATTTTACCTTACACACATACATATATATATACTATTTTAATTTTAACATTATTGCTTAAGTTTAGATTCTCACATTCCCCCCCCCCCCCCCCCCCCCAATAAATATTTTCGTCCTCGAAACTACTACGCATGTACAACTCATTGTATTTTAATATCCTACACTTAAATTACAAAACACTTAGAATTTAAGTGAGACCATACATATTTATATCCTAAAGGTGAAACAGTAGTTACCTGTTTAGAATAAGTCTGGGTATTTAATCTTCATATGATCTTCTCTCTCCTATGTGGCCTCTGCCTCAGTATGGCTATTCCAAAGGACTTTTATAAATGTAATATCCCGGTTTCTGAGTTGCCTAGTGGACCTGTCCAAAATGGCAATGGGATACTCCTCATATGTCATGTTCTCCTTGAGTCCTTTTGGTAGATGTTCTAAGACAACTGCCGGATCACTAACACATTTCTTCAACGAAGACACATAGAATACATTATGGATATTGGCTAACTCAGTAGGTAACTTAAGTTCATATGCTACAGCTCCAATCCTCCTCTGAATCTGGTATGGACCAATATAATGAGGACTCAACTTCCCTTTTACTCCAAATCTCCTAACCCCCTTCATAGGTGATACTTTCAAGAACACAAAGTCTCCAACTTGAAACTCTAATGGTTTTCTGCATTTATCAGCATAACTTTTCTATCTACTTTGTGCTGTTTTCATTCTGGCCTTTATCACCTGAACTTTATCCTTCAGCTGCTGGAGCATTTCTAGTCCCACTACTTGTTTATCTCCAATCTCATCCCAATATAATGGGGATCTACATTTTCTTCCATATAGGGCTTCATATGGGGCCATCTGTATGGTACTATGATAGTTGTTATTATATGCAAACTCGATTAGTGGCAAATGTTCATCCCAATTACTACCAAACTCCAAAACATATGCTCTCAACATATCCTCAAGTGTCTGTATGGTTTTCTCTGTTTGACCATCTGTTTGAGGATGATAAGTTGTACTGAACTTCAATTTGGTGCCCATAGCTTCCTATAGGGTTTGCCAAAATCTAGAAATAAACCCGGGATCTCTGTCAGAAACAATAGAAGTTGGTACTCCATGTAATCGCACTATTTCCTTAATATATAACGTTTCTAAGCGAGATAGTGGCATGCTCTGCTGAATTGGAAGGAAATGGGCTGATTTAGTCAGTCTATCAATAATTACCCAAATAGCATTATGCTGTTTCCTGGTCCCGGGTAATCCTATAATAAAATCCATGGAAATCTGCTCCCACTTCCATTCAGGAATGGAGAGGGGTTATAATAACCCTCCAGGTTTTTTATGCTCTGCTTTAACTTGTTGGCAAGTGCTACACTTTGCCACATATTATGCAATGTCTTTCTTCATCCCTGGCTACCAATACATTGATTTCACATCCCTGTACATCTTATTGTTTCTTGGGTGGTTTGTATAAATGGTATGATGAGCCTCATCTAGAATTGCTTTTTTGGTCTTGTCTATTGCTGGTACGCATAATCTACCTTTGAATCTTAATACTCCAGTCTCATCACATATAAAGTCGGGATATCTAATCATACTATTCTTGACTTTTTGCAGTTCCTCATCAGTTAGTTGTGCTTCCCGAATCTAATCTTTCAATGTAGGCTGAATACTCAAACTATTTAATTTAGATTCCACTCATGGCCATATAATTTCTAATTGTAACTACTCTAAATCCCTCTACATTTCCACTTTATCAGTGATTAAAGTTGTCAGATTGCTACATTGTTTCCTACTTAATGCATCAGCAACTACATTAGCTTTACCGGGATGATAGTGGATGGCTAGATCATAGTCTTTCATCAATTCCAACCATCGCCTTTGCCGCATGTTCAACTCTTTTTGAGTAAAGATGTATTTCAAACTCTTATTATCAGTATATACATCGCATTTATCACCATACAAATAATGTCGCCAAAGTTTTAAAGCAAATATTATAGCAGCTAACTCCAAATCATGAGTAGGATAATTCTGCTCATATGGTTTCAACTGATAGGAAGCATATGCTATAACTTTGTCATCCTGCATCAGTACACACCCTAATCCAATCTGAGAGGCATCACAATATATAGCATACCCACCTATTCCACTAGGAATGGCCAAAATAGGAGCTGAAACTAATCTCCTCTTTAATTCCTGAAAGCTTTGCTCACATTGGACTGTCCATTCAAATTTGACTCCTTTCCTCATCAACCGAGTCAGGGGTACAGCTATCTTTGAAAAGTCTTTCACAAATTTCCTATAATATCCTACTATACCAAGAAAACTTCTTACCTCCCTGACTGTGGTAGGAGGATTCCACTCTTTGATGGCCTTAATCTTTGCAAGATCTACAGATATTCCAGAACCCGACACAATATGGCCTAAGAATGCAATCTGGTCTAACCAAAAATCACATTTCTTCAACTTAGCATACAACTGTTTTTCTTGTAGAGTTTGCAACACCTTTCTTAAATGCTTAGTGTGCTCCTTGTTATCTTTAGAATAGATCAAGATATCATCAATGAATATAACCATAAAATCATCCAAATATTCTTTAAATACCCTATTCATCATATCCATAAAGGCAGCTGGGGCGTTAGTTAAACCAAAAGGCATCACCAGAATTTCATAGTGACCATACCTAGTTCGAAAGGCAGTCTTTGGTATGTCAACCTCCTTTACCTTCAATTGATGATATCCAGATTGCAGATCAATCTTCGAGAATACAACTGCTCCCTTTAACTGATCAAATAAGTCATCAATCCAGGGTAAAGGATATTTATTCTTGATGGTTACCTTATTCAACTCACGGTAATCTATACACAAACGTAGACTACCATTCTTCTTTTTCACAAATAACACCGGTGCACCCCAAGGTGACATACTGGGCCTTATGAAACCCTTATCCAATAATTCCTGCAACTACTTTTTCAACTCCATCAATTCTACAGGAGCCATACGATAAGGAGCTTTGGATACAGGTTTCGTACCTACATTACCTCAATGCCGAATTCAACTTCTCTATCTGAGGTAAGCCTAGTAATTCCTCGGTAAATACTTTTGGGAATTCACATACAACTTGGATATCCTCTACTCTCTTCTCTTTCAATTGTGTATCTACCACCGAAGCCAAATATCCCAAACATCCTTTCTTCAATAATTTCTTAGCTTTGTTAGCTGCTATGATCTTAGGTATTGATCGCCTTCTACTCCCTCTGAAACCGAATGCTTCCTCATCCGGTAGACAAAACTCTACCACTTTATCTCAACAATTTAAATGCACCTTATACCTAGTCAGCCAATCCATGCCAAGGATAACATCATACCCTTTCATATTAAGAATAACCAAATCAATTGGCAATTGCTGCCCTTCAATCACCACAATACCATTCTCCAATTGATAACCTGCTATCCTCTCCCCTCTAGAAGGAGTACTTACCACATATTCACATTTCAGACTCTTCACTGGAGCCATGTTCCGTCTCACCCGGTCTTCAGCGACATAAGAATGGGTTGCTCCAGTGTCAAACAAGGCATAAGCGGGATTATCATCTAATCGAATCACACCTGAAATCATCAAACACATCACATTCCACTTCCAGCAATTATTGTTAACATCCTACTCAATGACAAGTTAAGCATAGTCACATCTACAGCTTAATTACTTCATGTCTACACCCATAAACACATCTATATATTCACATTTGCATATACACACTTACACGTACTTATAGGCATATATTCACTAATACAATTTGTTTAACCCCTAAGCAGATACAACTATTTTACATATGTACACATGTAAATTCATGTCTACACACACATTCATGCATATTTACACATATAGATTCATTCATTAATTCAATTACTCAATTCATAACAAGCATCAGCATCCCATACACATCAAAATTCACACACATATACATATTTACACTTATACATTTACATATTCATATAGATTTCATTTACATTACAACTATTTAACCATCAAACTATCAAATAAGTTTAGTAGTCTTACCTGCTACTACATCATCCACATTAGCTGGCTCTGTCTGTTGTATAGCAAAGACTCACGCCTGAGTCTAAGGTCGCGGTCTACCCGTCTTAGGATTAAGATCATGCCTAGGTGCTGGGGCCTGAGTCTGAGCCTAAGTCTGCTGACCTCCCTCACTCCTACCCCGGCAATTATGGGAAGTATGACCAAACTGTCCATAGGTGTAACATTGGAGGTCCTTAGGATTTTGACATTGCCTAGCAATGTGTCCATCTAACCCACATTTATAACATTTTCCTCTCAATTGAGGACATCCATTAGCCTTGTGATTGCCCTTACACTTCCAGCACACTATAGTATAAGTCTGATTCCTTTGAGGTCGGACTGGTAACCGATACTGCTTCTTTGCTTTTCCTTTATCCTTACTCCATTTTTGCCCAAAACTACCTCCATCCTTTCTTTTGTGTAAAGGACCCTCCATACCCTTCATATCCCTCACCTGTTCCAGTATACAGGCTTCATTCACAATCTCCACATAAGTCGCAACTTTACTTCTTTTCAGCTCCGCCTGAAAATAGATATACAGCCCCACACGAAATTTATCAGCTTTTACCTCTTCATCATTCTGATAGGCCAATGGAGCGAATTTCAACAATCTGCTAAACTCTTGCTCATACTCCATTATGCTTCTACCCTTCTGCTTTAATTCATAAAACTTTCCCCTCATTTTATCTTGTACACATGAGGGAAAATGTTGACTTAGGAAAACATCCTTAAATGCTGATCAAGTAATTGGAGCTTCCATCAGCTCCTTCTGTGATACCCACCAATCATGTGCAGTATCCTCTAATAGTACAACAGCATAGTCTACCTTTTTATCCTCGGGAACATCATGTACCTGGAAAGCTCTTTCTATGGAGTTTATCCAATTCACAACTATAGTGGGATCTAGACTCTTACCGTCAAAGGGCTTTACAATCCTCTATACCCTGGCTAGTTTATCCCCACCTGATCCCGCAACCATAACTTCAGCCCAAGCTTGCATTACAACAACCATCTGCTCCATTGGATTCTGTGGAGCTGGCGGTGGAGGTGGTGGAGGTAAATACTCTTGCTGAACATGAGGGACCATATTCCTGGTCCTCCTTCCTCTACCTCTGCCTCGACCTCTTCCACATTCCATTTACTGCAATCAAATCTACATAAATAAGTACACTTGAATCAGAAATCAAACACTTAAACTTCATAAACAAGCATCTGTATTCCACAATACACAAATACATCACAATTTGGTAAGTGAAATCAATTAACACAACTTAAAGTCTTCATCTGTCCTAACCACCCCACACAAGCTCACACAGGTTTAATCATAATACCTAAACCTAAGCTCTGATACCACCTTGTAGCGACCCACCTACTAGGTCTAATTCTTGAACCTATTCCAAAATTCCTGTAACTATCCTTGGTACCTGTAGGTGGGTTGCTATGCCGTCTCTAAATTAGAGATAAGGCATATTCTGCTAATATTGAACCTGTAACTCCAACTAGTATGAAATTTTATAAACGTCCTGTAAAATGGCGTTAACGGCGCTATCATTTCATATCTACATCATATCTAAACACATGTACTCAAAATCTCCTGTCACACCATACATCATATATATATATATACCATCGAGATCTGCATTCCCGGTAAATAG
This sequence comes from Laguncularia racemosa, assembly GCA_037954665.1. NCBI lineage: Eukaryota > Viridiplantae > Streptophyta > Magnoliopsida > Myrtales > Combretaceae > Laguncularia > Laguncularia racemosa. The sequence goes on along the minus strand of JBBMOL010000060.1, from coordinate 836,906 downwards.
GCACAGCCCATGATTAATCCTGTAGCCTTAAGTGGATTAAAAGATTACAAACCCAACCTTATACACACAAATATTTACATTACAATTTGAAGATTAACACCTATGGATCTTATTTACAAGCACTACAACATCATGTACAGGAAAATCTTATTACAAATAACAGAGGCTCCAAAGTGGAACTAAGGGCTTCTTCGCCTCTATTGGTGCTCTCCAAAAACCCGAGTCTCCAATAACTTATTCTTCAGTACCTGTACCTGAGGTTAGTAAAAACACTAACCCCTCAGCTTCTTAAGAAGCAAAGTGAGTATAAAATCAAGCAACCCAGCAAAAACAAACAACAAAATCACATAATAGTAATCAACAATATTATCAAATACCTCGAAGTGATTACTTAAGCAAGCAAGTTTTCAACTCAAGTTATACTCGCAAGAAACCCAATTCAATTTATTACATTTTAACATCACCATGATCTTACTTAATGATATTTTCCCTGTAATTCCATTTTGCTAAACTCATAACCTTTTTCATTGGAGACCATTTCAATCACTCATATTTACTCACATGTCACAAATATTTTTCAGTTAATCCAAGCAAAGCCTGTCAACTGGTAGATAAACTACCCTCATGTACTTTTCAAAACTTAATGTTTTCTCAACCAATTAAGACATCCTAATATACTCTTTTTAGTTAGAAACATTTAGCTCGCCTTTCACCTGCCTCAAACAAAAGGGGTGACCAGATCCCCATAAGTCACTGAACTGAGCCGATCCGTCAACCGTGCCTCAAACCCATCCAGGTCGACTCAAAGGTCGTACCACAAACTTACTAGGTAGGGAACAGAACTTTTCTTACATTAAGTGTTTTGGGTTAGTAGGTACTTATAGCCTAAACCCCATTTTATTATCCATTTAGATATTTCATCGTTATCAAGACAACAATAGTATGAACTCAACCAGTTATATAAACCTCATCTAATAAGCTAAAAATATCCCAGCATTACATCACAATCATTAAGCATTCAATAATTTAAGTTCATTACATCACATACAATCGGGAATAGTATAATCAAATCCCGCACCCAATTCTCATTCTAGGATTTTCTATAATGTTCCCTTTTTTTCTCATAATCCAATCATATCATGACACACAACCAACCATCAGCAAACCAATGTAATTCAACAATCCTCCTGCATTGATCACAATAAGTGATCATACAGGGTAATTTCAGCCAACAACAAGTAGTCTGCATTATCAACCACTTGTACCCAAGAGAGGAGTCAAGGGGGTACTCACCTGAAACAATGTATGCCAATCCAAACAGTCGCATCGAACAAATTCCTTTGTCCTCCTTACTCAACAGAAATACCTGAATCATCAGTATACCAATCAATGTTACCTCATTCACTCTATTGAATCCTAAATTGCTAATTCAGTATTCCAAACCCCTAAATTCCATCCTAACCTCGTATAATCCACCATTTTCCTACAATTTCTAATTCATATACATACGGGTATACTACGCTCTATTATATATTAATGTAATTAAATTTCGATCTGATTCTATATTGAATCGTATAGTTCTAAATTATCACGATCTTGCGCCAAATACTCCCGTTTTTGTTTCGTAACTAACCCAAGATTCTTAAAATCATATTATACTTCAATGAACCTCAACTGAACATCAAATTCAACTAATCAAATCAAATTCCCTAATTTTGCTAAGGATTTAATTCGGCCAGAACAGGGTAATTAGCTTGAAAAATTCACTAAAAATAGAAAACAACTCAAATCTGAACAATTATTGATTTGGTGATCTAATAAATCATATAAGGATCTTATATACTAAACATTACATCAAAAATACATCATTTGACCTATTCATTTTCCAATTTAATTTACGACTAGAACAAAGCATTGCTTAAGGACCACATATTTTTTAATCAAATTTTAGAAAAATAAAATTATCACATTAATATTTTTACAAAATTATGCCAGAATAGCAAAAATCATAATTTTTCATCAACATTTGATATTTTTAACAAAAATAGGAAGTTTCGGGCGTTACCGGGGGCTGCTCTGTTCACCGACCTCCGGCCACCAAAGCCGGCAACCACTCTGTCAGCCGGAATCTTCTCCCACCCAAAACCTTAACCCTAGCTTAGCTTAGTAGCAGATTTACCCTACCCCCTTAGAAGGAACAGACAAAATCCTCCCTACTTAATTTGATTTTTTTTTCTTCAATTTCTTCAAATTCTTGTTGCATCCTACTTCAATCTTGTTCCTCTTCCTATCCTGATGATTGCATGTTGGAAATTTCAATTTCAATTTGCCCAGAAAATTCAGATGAAATGGAGAGAGTTTTGGTTTCTTTTTTATCTAATATTTGATGATTTGTTTTTTTTCTCTCTCTTTCTATTTTAATGTCTATATATATATATCATATTACTTAATTTTGCTGAAATTGAATGAGGGTGCTGTTTTGTATTTTTTTTTCCTTCCTCTTTTATTTATTTTCTTTTTAGCTATAATATATTATAATATAATATAATATGTACACATTTTTTTTACATATATATATATATATGCCCATATAATTCATATTATTATTATTATTATTTTGTTTTACCTTGTTAAACTATATCTCGTTGTCCCAAAATAGCCAATGGTACTAGAATAGGGTGATTATTGATAGCATTAGTAAGCAAATCCAAAGAGGGAATATTAGCTCCATGAGCTTTCTTCAAGGACAATACATGGAAAGCATTATATATTTGCAAATATTTTGATAAAGCAAGCTCATAAGCGCAAAACCTAATCTTTTTTATGACCTAAAAAGGTCTATAAAATCTCTTAGATGGCTTATGACCTTATATTTATGAAAGAGAAACTTGCTTGTAGGGCTAAAGCTTCATGAATACTAACTCACTTGGTTCAAACATAGTTTCTGTTCTTTTTTTATTTACAAAATACTTCATCCTGCTTTGAGTTCACTCCAAATTCTTACATAAAAGTTGCAAGATATCATCTCTACTAATAAACTCTTCGTCCACAACATCCAATTTTGAGCTACCTCTAATGTAAGATGGAATTGGAGGTGAAGGTTAGCTTTACACCACTTGAAAAGGAGTTAGCCCAACTCCACTACGAAGTGATGTATTGTAGGAAAATTCTACCTATGGCAAGAATTTGACCCACAAGTGAGCGCAGTCCATCACGTAGCTTTTGAAATATTGTTGAATAATCCTATTGAGTACTTTTGTTTATCTATCTAATTGTGGATGGTAGGTAGTACTTGTTGCCAATTTAGTACCACTAAAAGAAAATAGTTCTCAACAAAACTTGCTCATTAAGATGGCATCTCTATCTTAAACAATGGATTTAGGATAGCTATGTAGTTTAACAACCATGTAAGTAAATAATGAAGCCACTTTAGTTGTCGTAAAATGAGTCTCCAAAGCTCCTAAGTGGCAATATTTGAAAAGTTGATCCACTACTACTAGGATAACAATGTATCCTTGAAACTTAGGTAAGCAAGCAATGAAATGAATACTAATATCTTCCTAAACTTTCTCAAGTATTGGTAAAGGATCCAATAGACTCGGAGGAGATTGGGTCAAATATTTGATTTTTTGACATGTTAAGCTACGAATTTTTCACAAAATCTTCCACCTGAGCTTTCATCCATCCTTAAAGAAAATATGTCGCCAACCTTTTGTATGTCTTAAGGATATCAAAATGCCCCAAAGTTGGAGAAGCATAATACTCTTGCAAAAATAATGGAATAAGAGAGGATTAAGGCACCAAAAATAATCTATTTCCACAATATAGCAAATCATTTTTCCATTGCAAGCTCTACTTCAAAGCTCTCATTTCAATCATTGCAATAATAATATTATGAAATTCAGGGGGGACTTATATTCTTGCTTTTATATGTCAACAAATTTAAGGTAACGAATAGAAATCCTAAAATGTTCACCAATATTACTAGTTTGGCATGAAAGGGCATTAGTCACTTGATTTTCAGTGCTAGAATTATACATAATGGTATAGTCATACCCCATTAGCTTTGAGAGATACTTTTATTGATCTAGAGTTTGAATAACTTGAGTAAAAAACTTCCTTCAAACTCCTATGGTTCATTCTGATAATAAAATGTCCTTCTAACAAGTATTGTCACCACTTTCTCACCGACTCCACTATAGAATATGATTCCCGTATATAAATAGAAGCATTTCTCAAATGTGTGGGCAACGTTTTTCTAATAAGATGTCCCCTTTGTACTAATATGGCTCCAATCTTAGTTCCCAAAACATCCATTTCAAAAAAAAAACTTAATAAATAATGTTTGAAAAAATTGGTAAATTAAGAATAGGAGCATTACATAATGCTCTCTTCAAAGTATCAAAGGTTTTCAAAGCCTATTCATTCCAAGAAAACCCATCCTTCTACAATAAGCCAGTAAAAGGACTTGCTATTATAGCACAACCCTTAATTAAGCATCTGTAGTAACTTGATAACCCATGCAAAGCTCTCAAATCTTTAATTAATGTTGGTACTGGCCATTCTTTTACAACTACTACCTTTAATAGTTCCGGTTGTACTCCTTCAATAGACATTATACGGCCTAAATATTTAATCTTATTTTGCCTAAAAGAATACTTACTTTCTTTCAAATAAAATTGATAATCCAACAAAATTTGGAAATCTTAGGCAAGATGATCAACATGTTATTCCACATCCTTGTTGCATACTAGTATATAAAAAAAAATAAAAATCACAAACTTCCTTATAAGGGTTTTGAATATCTTGTTCATAACATACTAGAAAGTAGTAGGGGTATTATTAAGTCTAAAAGGCATTACGAAAAATTCATAGTGACCCTCATGAGTTTGAAAAGTTGTCTTATGAATATCATCTAGGTGCATTCTGATTTGATGATATCTATATTGTAAGTCTAATTTGGAGAAAATAGTAGCACCATGTAATTCATCAAGTAACTTGTCAATAGTCAAAATAGGGAATTCATCCTTAATGGTCACCCTATTTAATGTCCTATAATCAATACAAAAGTGTTACGTCTCATCTTTTTTCTTAACTAGCAACATCGATGATAAAAAGGGGCTATGACTATATTGGATGAGTACTTGCTCCAACATTTTAGAGATTTTCTTTTTAATCTCACCTTTTTGAAAGTGAGGATAATGGTGTGGTTGTACATTAAATGGCGAAGTTCTATCAATTAAATGAATCCTATATTGAATAGAACACATTGATGGCAATTATAAGGGAATGCTAAAAATATGAGAATATATGCTCAATGTATGCTTAATACCATCATTGCTGGTAGTAATTCATGATGTATTATTGACTTCCTAACCCACTAATTGAAAGCATGAAGCAATAGCATCTATCTTAACAAGTTGTTTGAATTGGTGGTGTGAAATTTGCCCCATTTACAAACTGTTTTCATCAAAAAGTTCAAATTTGATGCCTTATCTTAGAAATTGGATTGTCAAAGTGTTTTAATCTATTGTAACATGACCCAACTCTTGTAACCTTTGGACACCAAGTAATGCATTTGCTCCTTATATTAGAAGGACATCGAATGGAGTTCAAAATTCAATTCCCTAAATATATAAGGGAACATCCAAACACTATCCTTCACATAACATTTTACTCTCATTACCCACCAATAACGAAAACTAGGAGTTGGTAAGATAAAAAGACCCAAATATATAGCAAGTCTTGATTGCAAAAAATTATGAGTACATAAATCTACTAGAATCGTAGCCACATGATTATCGGTCCCTTTGAAGTGCATAGTTTGAGGAATTTGCATACTTGACAATGCATGAAAACTTATTGTACATGAGTCATTGGTACTTTACAAACAACTATCATGTTCTATATTGTCAATTGGCTCATGTTGTATGTCTACAATATCATCACCTGCTTGATTCAATAGAGTAAGAAACTTAGCTTTGCATTTTTTATTTTTATGAAACTTTTCATTATAATTACAACATAATCCTTGTTCCCTTTTAGCTTGCATTTCACTTATTATGAGTTTCTTTATTAGTAAAGGTGGTTTAAGTGGGGTGGGTAATAGTGGTGGCAAAGGTTTTATTGATTATGGCAAGGATGTGGAAGAAGTATTAGGAGAGAAAGGTTTTGAAATGTAAATTAATGGGTGATTTGAAGGAATAAGAATGCAAGGGTGTGGCAGAAGTATTAGGAGAGAAAGGTTTCCAAAAATTGCAAATTAATGGGTGATTTAAAGGGAGAAGGAGTTTTGTAAGAGGTAGATTAAGAAAATAAGAAAATTGATTAGCAAACTTAGATTCATAAATTTTTGCTAAACCTATTGTTTGCATTAAAGATTTTGGTTTGGCTAACACAAGTTCATCTTTCAGATAAGGTTTCAAGATAGAAATAAAGCAACTAATGAGGAAACAATACATAAGTCCCACACATCAATTAGATAAACTTTCGAAAGCTTATTGATATTCTTTGATAGATCTTACTTGCATCAATTTTCAAAAGTTCTCCTTGCGCATCTTCAAATTCAAATAGACCAAAAGGAATCTCAAGTGCCCTAGTAAAGTTGTCCCATGAACTTAGTTGTTGGTTTTGATACATCCATTTATACCAATTAAGTGCTCTTCCTTCCATTGCAAAAGAAGCAATGGAAATGCATTGTTCATTCGGAATGTGATGAAAAGTAAAGAATTGATTAGTCTTGAAGATCTAGCCTAAAGGATTAGTTCAACTTAATGCCTTTCAACAAAGAATCAGAAGTAACTCCTTGTGAAGATCATGATGGATTCATATCAATATGTTGAGGAATGTCTGTAAGAGAATTCATCTGATTTGCTACATTAACATTTGCGATGATACATGATTCAAACTGCTACATACTTAATTACAATTGTCTTATAACAACTTGTAACTCTTGATAAATCTCTTGCTTAAAAGAAGTGGCAAACTTATTAAAGTCTTCATTTCTAGCTTGAGATTTGTTCTAAGGTGCCATTATAGAAACAAGAGCACCAAATGATAAGCCCCTCACTCTCTATCTCAAGCCCTATTAGTTGGCCCACTTACTATTGAATGCAAATCCCAAAAACTCACTTAACTCAATTTCTCTATACTCTTTCAAAGAGTTTGCTCCTCTTTGGAAGGTAAAGTATGAAGCCCTAACTTTGCTATTCTTTCACTCGTGTATATATGTTTATCTCATAAATTAAACTATAAGGATTAATTACTAAACTCTTTGTCTATATGTTTGTGAGGATAATTCACCATTTCGAGCATGGCAAAGCTCTGAGACGGTACAAAGGAAGGAGAAGAACTCAAAAATGTTTTAGGGGCCAAAGATAGTCTTCCCCCTTTTGTCACATTCTTTTATATTTGCTAATTTGTTATTACACTTTGTAATTTCCACTCAAATTTCTGTTATTCTAGTTGTATTTGTTATATACTTTCTAATTGTAAACTACTTTATATACTACTGCTTTGTTACAAAATCTTCAAGCCATCTCGACTTTGTGATACTTTTACGAGTTTGAGTCCTAACATATAAATATCATACTATAACTTAGAGTTGTGGCTAATCAATCTAACGGGTATGTTGCTAAGGTCAATGACTTAGTGCCTCGGTTAATGAATCCAATAGGCAAATCTCAAGTATGCTAGGCCCTTAGAGAAGAAAATCAAATAATCAAAATGGCCACATTGAGGAGTCCAAAATTAATATAGAAAACCAAGAATTCACGAGTTGAATGATTCAGGTCGTTGATGCTAAAGAGTAAACATAAGGAGGGGTTCAATCAATTTTGTCACCATAAGGAGAAGTTGGGACCAAATGGAAATAAATGTCGATAATGTTTTTGCATACGATGCAGCTTGGGTTATTATAGAGAAAAAGCATACACATCTTGAACCTAAATCAGTTGAAAAGCGTAGATGTTGGAAATAATTAGACAAAATGGGAAGATGAAATTGAATTAAGGTTGGACTTTGCTTATAAAACGCGATGTTTTTGGACATATATTCTAAAAACTCACTATAAAAAATTTGAGCAACAGGTTAAAATTACTAATGCTTTATAAGCAATTAACAAATTATAGTGACATTTCTATTGTTAGTAAGTATCCATTTCATAGTTATAATTTCTATATAAGTGACAAATTATAGTTATAATAATTACTGCAGTATATACTTACTAAAGGTATAATTATTGCTATTAGAAATTGACAAGTGCAGTAATTTACTTGTAAATTAGTCTCAACTTTCTTGTACCGAATAGCTAGTTTTAAATAAGTTTGATGTGAATGGGTTTTCGTGTGAAATTATAACGAGAAAAATGAGGTATTAATTATGAAGAGAGGTATTTGGTATTACATATGTTAAGAGTTTGGCCATACCCAAACATTTTGGTAAGTTCTATTTAATATATCACTATTTATTTGTACGAGATATTGACAATTATATCTCCGTGAAAATCTCGAAAGGATTTAACATTGTTAAAGTATATAATTTAAATAAATCCCCGAGAAATTCATTCTATCAAATTGCCGAAATGTCCATATTGTCGGTTTAAACAATCTAGACATATGTTGTATAATAGTTTTAGCGAGTCAGTATTGAATATTGTCATACGTAGAAATGGTCCAATATATTCTTATGTTCTTTACAAAGAAAACTACATAGGATTTTGTACTGATCATTTGTATGGATCGATGACTTACACCCTATTGCAACTCCTAAAGAGCTTCCAAACGAAACAGATTTACTTGCAAAAGGTCTTAGTTTGCAATTTGAACATTATTTAGAAAATAAAACGTATGTTCATCAGTCATCTTCCATTGAGAAGACTTACACCTTATTGCAACTCCTAAAATGCTTCGAGAAGAAATAGATTCACTTCCAAAAAGTCTTAGTTTGCAATTTGAACATTATTTAGAAAATAAAACTTATGTTCATCAAGTCATCTTCTACTGAGAAGACTTTAAAACCAATTTCTACATAGAAAAAAGTATACTTTAAATGCTGGCACTTGAATACAAATAAGTGTAATGAATTCTTTTTGCTTCTCTTTTTTCCCCCCTCGAAGATAAGTGCAGTCAAGTATAGTATTTTAAAACTATACACACCATGTGAGAAACAACAGGCACAGTAGAGAAGTGTATAAACTTGAATTAACTATAAACATGTTGGAGAGTCAACATTTGAGTTGGTGTACTTAGAAAATTCGAAGGTCCAATTCCTATTTGTTTTTTTTTCCTTTGGAATGCAGAATGACAGCAAGACAAGTGGAAGGGCATGTTACTTTACTCGTGGGATTTTAATGCATTCACGTTGGTGTCCTATTTCGTATTAAATCTATACCAATGTAAAAAATACATAAAATGAATGAGAATAGATATCATAATCAATAATTAGTTTACATTACAATCATATTTATTCATATTATAATAATATCTTCTTATCATATATTATTTTAATAATTATTTCGAATTATATCAAGTGTATACGTACCTCTTATGTTAGAAATTGCTAACCCTTATTACTATACACGTTTAGCATAATGCAATCTCAGAAGAGTCCAATTTTTTCATCAAAAGTTTCTGCTCTATGTGATGTTGTCTAGATCTGTAAAGATATAAAAAATAACTGTGTAGTTACCTAACCATATGCGATGCGAGTGGTCAAATAGAAAAGAAAATAGCGATGTCAGGTTTTCACGTCACTTCACTCAGCGACGCAAAGCACTAGAAAGACCTATTAGTATTGTAAATTAACTTCAATTATGTGTTGCGAGAAATTCGAAAATGAAGACAATAATGTAGCACAAAAAAATAACTAATACCAAGGAATACAACACAAGTCAATAAGGAATAACACAAGAATGATTTGTCTGCGGGATCTCGATGAGTTCTTTCAACAAAAGATTGTCTGTTTAGAAGAGGACTCCCATGCAAATGGACATGACACCAACAATCAACCCCATCAACAGGTTCCTCCCTTCTGCCCCGGAATCGCTGTTCTCCGATGCTGATGGAGCCTTGGCAGACGTTGTTGTGTTCGAACTCTCGTCACTTGGGGCCGATTTTGGTGATGGAGGAGTGGCGGTGGGAGATGATGCCGCGAAAAGCTCTGGAGGCAGTAACACCTTGTCAACTTGGTAGATTGCTAGGGGAGGCTTTTGGTATACCGCATTGTAAATTTGTGTCTCCACAAGACCGCTCGTCACATTAAGTTGGTTGGCTTTTCCCGTGAAGTTAAGCCCATAGTTGGTTTGTGTCCTCACAGGGTTGCTAATACTTAACAGATTTTGCATTGTGTAATATTGAGGAAGAACATGGTACAACAGGAGCTCCACTTGCTCTTGAGGGCTTAGATTGTTAAGAGTGCCAGCTTGAAGGTTGTTGAATGCATTGTCTGTCGGGGCAAGTATAGTAAGTCCCTGACTCGAGGTGTTGAGTTGGTTATCAATCTGTTTGGCCACTTGGGTGATCTGTGTGAGGAGGTGGATGAATTCCGAATACCCGCCGGCTTTATCGAGGATTGCAGTGAAGTTCAAAGGGCCGGACGTGGCCGGGGCCGGAGCTGTAGGTTGAGCAAGGGCTAGATGAGAGGAGAGGGCAAGGAGGAGAGAGGAAATGGCTATGAGAAAGAGAGGTGAGGAGGATGAAGCCATATTGGTTGTGTTGTTTTTTTGGGTGTGCAAGTGCGTTGTGAGGAAAAATGGGGGACTAATTAGGGGGATTTTATGGGATAAGCTGTGCCTGTGGGGTGGCATGACTATGTTGGCATGAGCTGGCTACATTCACACAAATCCTATAGACAAATAGAAGATAGAAATAAAGCATATTTTCTACTATAAAATCGACTATTAAACACCTTAGTTGAAATTTATAAGTCTATACTTTATTGTGAATAAATTACAAGTTGAACTAGTACTAGCTTCATTAATGAACTTCCATTTCGGAGTTATATTCTCTGTTTTTATAATTTACTGTTTAAGTAAGGACAATACTTTTATTAGGGCAATTTCCATTTCTTCGATGTGATGCATCCATTAAAAATTTTATAAGAAAATACCGTTTCATGAAGTTGACCTTTACGATCTCAACTACTCCTTAATTTTGAAAGGGAGAAGATAATCTTTTTTTATTTCTTCCTGGCAGATAATTGGACAAGGACATCTCGAATTGAAATACATTTTTTGAACAAGTTTTTTATAATTAATCCAATGGTTATGCTCTAAACTAGGGGTATTTATCAATTCAAAAAGAAGCCCAAAAGAATGGTTGTTTTGCACAAGTAAATGGAGGCACGCTTTGAATCAAATTGCCTACCTAAAGAAGAGGAAAGAAAATTCTATCTTATATGGTTTCTATTTTTAAACTTAATTTTATTTGAATCTGTTTATTTTATTTCATTTTCATCAAATTTAGTTAAGTTTAACGTTGAACTCTAATATATGTACCTCTTGTTAAATAGCTTTCTATGAGGAAAAAAATATTGGTTTTTTTTTTTTTAAGTAGGAGATAATAAACAAATTGAGAAATTGAAATTCAATTTAGATATTGGGTTTTTTTTTTAGGTTTTATGTCAAAAAGGTTAATGCTCTATTGGGTTGGGTTGGGCTTTTATTTCTTTCTTCTTCTTTTTTTCTTGAAAATTTTAATGTAGTGAAGACGGCAGCATTATTAAGCAGTATAGGTTCTTTCTTATTTTGACTTCCCCGAGTCGAATGGAAAGGGCTCTTTTTACAATATGACCTAACCTGCCTGCAAATTGAAGCAAGTCTAGTTTTGCTACCTAAGCCCGCCAAATATGCCAAAATGAAAATGGATCTCCTTAATTTTTCTTCTTCTTTTTTTTTTGGGTTTTCCGTAATTTATGAATTAATGGTTAGGATTGATTGGAAAATCCAAATTATTGATTACATATGAAAGTATATTAAGGAAATAAATTTTAAAAAAAATTGAGAGAATGTAAATTAAAATAATCCAAATCCTGCTAAACTTGGATGCTAAAGCATATCCATATATCAACCCTGCCAATACCATCGAGCATGATGGGTGGCTAGCATGTGATTACCTCTAGTTTGTACAATTAAGTTCTAAGTGACTAAGTTACAAGATAGCTGCAGGTACAATAGTAATCTTGGATAAACTATAAGTAGATATTTTAACCCTTTAAAATGAGCCTTTTATCTTTACTTAACATTTAAAAAAAAACTATACATATATCACAAGCTATCTTTAAAGTCCAAACTGATGCTATTTATTGTTTTATTAAGGGTGGTTTTAAGAATTTAGAGATTGATTAGGAGATATTTATATATTTTTAAATTTATTGAGTGGTTAAAGCGTACTTAAAGAACTTTAAGTCTATTTGTATCTAATCAATAATTTTGAAGGTGAATTGTACTTATCTCAAAGAGTCTTGTTGTATGATTTAAATCAATACGTGGATATGATTCTTAAATTCCTAATGAAACATTCTATCTTTCGCGGATCATCCGTCAATTTGATTGATAAATGCACAATTTTAATAGTAATGAATGAATATTTCTAAAACTTGTATGGAGCAATGATCTTATGTGGCATTTTATAATCCAAGACAAGAAAGTGTCAACTACACCTTTCTGGTGGCTTTTGTTGCTTTCCACTATAGATGCCGAGACAAAAGGGAATACCTCTTTCTTGTAGGCAACCTGGTTTGACATGTCTATACCGATAAGGGTTTTCTATTAGATAATCATTCAACAGAAGATTCCAAGAAGATTCAATTAAAAGGGGATATTTACAGTGGAAAGAGCGTATTACTTACTTTCAAACACAAGTAGAGCATGTACGTCTTAAACAATATAAACTTAAGGTAGACGATAAATGTTTTAAAATACAGTTTATACGGAGGATATATGTGTGCTTATGACAATGAGTCAACAACATCTCTAACATGCACCATATATGATAAATAAAATTTATCATTTATTTACATCACTTGAAAATATATGGCCTCTAATTACTTAAAATTAAGCACCTTCAATGTAATTATGTTATAACAACAGCAAACTCGTTTTTTGAATCTTAATCAGCATGCAAGCTATCATATTTACTAGTTTTAAATAATGTGGCCAAACTAAGAAAAACAAAAAGAAATAATTACCTAGTTTTATTTTGCTAATTATTGTGTAGCAAGTGATAGACTATGTTCCAAAAATGTGGAGGGGAGGGGGGAATAAAGGTTCCCATAAGCACGTAAATGTTTTTATTAATGAATTTCATTAACAAGAGCACCAAAAATTGTTATAAGGCTCAATATGAAACAACCCACTATTAGGCTTAGCCCACTTCCAAGTTATGCCTTAACCCTAAAATATTTGTCTTCATCAATCTTTTCTCTCATTGCACGTTTACTAGTGAGTAATAACCCTAATTCCTCTCTTTTGTGGTTTTTCTTATTTTCTTTACTGATTTGATGCAGATATTAACTTATTCTCTCTATTTGATTTCTTGCGAGGATGAGACTCTATGCTTGAGGCTATTCAAGTAGCCGACTCCAAGAAAGGAAGGAAGGATAAGAGAAACACTTGGTTTGAGTGAATGATTGATACACCATTTTTTTTTCTTTTCTTTTATACTTGTTATTTGTTACATCAAGATATAATTTTCTGCTTGTAACATATTATTTCCACAAGTTTAAATTTCTAATCTAGTTACTCTATGTTGCTTCGTTATTCTCTTCAAAAAATTCATACAAAAGTTTTATCCAAAAATCAACGAATCTGAATACCTTTTTCGAGTATCGCTATTAATAATGACTCTTCGAAAGGGACATCATCTTTTACATTTAAATTTTGATTTTTGAATTATAGTTAGTTTTCAACGGATCTAGATCATCAAAATGAAAAGCCACAACTCAAATACTTAAAATAATGCATTAGTTTTAATAATAGGCACTAATTTTCGAATAGATGCGTGCTGCGTATCATACAAAATTTAGGACTTCGTCTGGATCTTTAATCAAGTCATTTGGTGTCTCCAATAGACACTTTTATAGCTGTTTGCACAGATTCATGGGGATATCTCTTTGATGAGATTTGGTGGAACTCATGTATCTTCGAACTCTCTACTTTCAAGGTGTGATTTCATTGGGACCATTATTCACTAATCTAAACAAAGTCATCACAACAAAAACTTCTCCGCTTCGGCAAGACTTCATCCGGATCTTTCACTAGGTCATCCGAAGGAGGCTTCCCTAAAGCTTCAATTTGGCGAGACACTTACCCTAATTTCTCTTACCACACTTAACTAATTGTGACCACTTTATGTAATTGAAAGTCTATCAAACGATGAGTACATGAAAAATCGGTTTGTGATACAACATAACTGGGTTGATTGGTGTTTGCTACGGCAGATGTCGAATGTAGTCCCGCTAACATTGACGAGGTTAACATGTTCTATTTAATTATATTTTGGGATCTATTATATTATTTCAAAAACATATGCACGTATGATACTGATGCCCAAAGAAGTCACTGGAAATAGCTCTCATGATTGTTTGGTGCTACTACCAATTCTAACATCATTCTAGCATTACTTTAAGGAATAATGGAAAAGCTGTGCATGGATTCTGAGGTTGCACCTAGGATTTTTTTCTGCCATTTCATTTTCTTCCATTGACAGGTCGATGTTGTTACATGAGATGGACCAATCAACAACTTAATGAATATTTTATATTTGTCTTTAGCAAAAAAAATTAAAAGAAAACAAAATTCATTTCTCTTATTAGACCAATCAACAACCGCAAGGATGTTCTTATATTACAGTCTATTACATATCTGTCGTATTGATATTATTGGAGTTTCTAAGCCAATCGCATGAACGTTAATATATACTGTTGTCACTTTGAACACTAATGATCGGATTGGATTCATCTCCTCAGTAATCTCCTTTTTATTATTAAAAAAATTGTGGATATGTTACTCGAATTGTAAAGCTATTTCCTTCAGAAGATCTCTAAGTTATTGGACGATACAAGTATGTTTTTTATTCGTTTATGATTGATTATTCTCGGAGGGGAAAAAGAAAGAAAGGGTAAGTAAATCGGCATGGTTGCTCATCGGCAACTAGATAGCTGAAAAAGGTATGAAGAAATTTACAAGAAGAACGACAAAATTTATAAATTTATCATATTTTACATATTATTAGATATTATGTAATCACTTTTTTATATTATATTATACACGATTTATATTTATTAATATCAATATTTATCATATAATATCAAGATTTAAATGAAATATTATTTTTATTATTCATATAAATATTGTGATTTTAATAATATTGTTATATTAAAATTATAATAGTTTTATATTATACAATTGTATATAAAAATATTTTTAAAACATGATATAGTACTTTAATACAATTATTATATTATAAATAGATTTGTAATTGTAAAATAAATAATTAAATTTGATACAAATATATATTATATATTAATTTTATTTATTATCTTAGATGATTTTTAATATACAATCATTTATATTTATTAAGAAAATTTTTAATTATAATATGTTGTTATTTTATTTATATTATATCATCGATAATTATTCATAGAGTAGTATAATATTATTTATTATAAATAGATGTGTATTATATGTTATTTTTATTTATTATCTTATATAATGTTTTAATATATAATTGTTCATATTTACTAAGATATATATATATATATATATATTAATTACAATATAATATTATTTTTATTTATTATATCATTGATATTTATTTATGTAATATTATAATATCATATTTTATACATATTACTTCTAAGTGCAATCATGGAAAGAGCCCATGAGGTTGGGACCATGAATCCTTACTCAATATTTTTAGTAATAAGGGTTCATCATAAAATAGTTATTATATGTTTAAAATACAAGTTAAAACAGTAATAGTTGTACAATTGGAAATGAAGGGAATGGAATAGTGATTTCCCTCAAGTAAATATGCTACTAGTTCTAACACAAACAACCAAACGGTCAAATAGAATAGTCACTCACCTTAATCTTACACAAGCTCTAATCTCTTACTATTTATTCTTCTAATTCATATCCTATAACTTGATTAATTACTATGATTCACATTGAAACTCTTTTTAAGTTGCTCTTTGATTTATTGTAAGGTCTACAAGGTCTTTTAATTGATTTGAAGTTTAAAATTTTGGTTTGGAGAGGTGCTTATAATAAAATCTACGTGTAACTAGGCAATAAAGCTAATAAAGGTGGCGACCAATTGGATTTGAGAGCTAACCTATCTTTAAGATACGTAGAGTGGTTGACTAAATATGGTCAACCACCTTATAAATATGGGTAATCAAATTTCAATGAAATGGTGTATTTCAAATTATTTTTGTTTTTTCAATCTCTAATTACTCCTATTTTCTCCTTTAGCATGCTCATCCTCATCAATATCATGCTTCCATTCTAGTAGCTACATTTTCACAAATTACATCTTAGGACCATCTCCATTCTTATATTTTGTACCAAAATATAAATTAATGATCTGTTTTTTAAGGTTCTTAGAAGATATAAAAAGACCTTTACACTTTTTAGAATCCTTATGTAATATATATATATTATTCTAGATAAAAATGATTTTAATCAATCAATAATTCAACAAATAGTTAAATTCACCAATGACACTATGTATTAATCAACAACGTTCTTCCATAGTTAAATTCACCAACGGCACTTTGTTTCCTTTTTTTTTTTTTTTTTGGTTTAATTCAAGTTGCTGACGACTTTAGAAAGTGACATGAAAAAGTTGAATATATCAGCCATGTGAAATCAAAGAATTCGCAGTCTTCTTAGAATCGGCAAGGTTAGATATCATTTTCTATCGAAAAAAAAACAAAAAAACAAAAACTAAAGCTATTTAACATTATTAAATGGATCTATACATAGAGGCCATTATCAAAACTGTCAAGGCCATTTGGAGCAAGAATTTGAACAAGGATACGATGAAATTCGATTGTGTTATCGTTTCGTGTTGAAAATTGCTTTCTCGTTTCGAAAGCGTGAAAATCATGCTGCTCAGGATGAATCCAAAATTGTAAACCTAGGACCCATATATATTATCCGAAACCCAAGGATGAGGGTGAAGGTAGGCCCAGAAGTGGAGTACAAGGGGCGTGTCCCAAAGTCTCTATTGAGAGATGGGTTACTCTTGTGGAGGCATTAGCCAAGAAGAGGCCCATCTAGCCGCCGTGCCCTGCAGCTTTTAGCTGCTTTAGTATCACAATCATCGCTACTGTCCCTCTCCTAAAAGGTGCTTTCAAAAAACTAAAATAAAATAAAATAAATGGTCGAGATTCTTATAATCAATATCGTCTCTGATTAAATTTGACTCCTTCTCAGTTGTAATAGTGATTAGCCAAAAAAAAAACTAATAATTAGCACTTAGAATCACATTCTTAAAACTATACAATAGAATAGTTGATTTTTAAGTATATGCATAGATATGTTTACAGATATGAACAGATCCAACATCCAAAGTTTACCTCCTAAGACTATCGTTAATCCTAAGGATCTTAATTTTAGGTTCCTAAATACCGTGTTATTGTCCTAAGAAATTCTCTCTTAAGAATCTTTTCACTTTATTATTAGCATTCTTAAAAGTAGTTATGTAGTATTTATTTATATTATTTATGGGGAAACCATAATATAAAAATTATATAAACATAAATATACATATAATAGATATATACCTATACATATCTATATACATGCATGCATATATGTATGTATGTAGGTTGGGGAAACAGTCTCATGAATCGATTTTAACTCACTAGATCACAATTCCAAAAAATAGTGAACTGTGACTAGCTCGTTGGGACCTAGTTCCAAGCCAATTAGATTCAACTATTCTTTTACTTTTTAGATAAATTTAATTTGAAAAAACTTAACTTTAAAATTGAATAAAAAAAAATTACAAGCTCAAAAATCATGTAAATTTTAGCCCATTTTTTAAAGGTTAATTGTTACATTTGACATCTAAATTTTATCTACTTTTATAATTAACTACCTGAAGTTTCAAAATATCAATTTATTACCTAAATTTTGTATGTTTTTGCAATTAACAACATGAACTTTACCCATTGTTGCAATTAATTAACTAAACTTTGTTTATTTTTACAATTAATTACCATATCCAAGTATTATAAATGGCAGCCAAAAGTTAGTAGATAATACATTAATGCTTTTAAACTTTATGTAGTTAATTATAAAAATGAATAAAGTTCAAATACTAAATATGATATTTACCCTTTTCAAAATAAGTTAAAGAGGATTTACATTTACTTATATATAACTACACTCAAATATAGTTATAATATTAGTAATGCAAGACAAATAGTCTTGAAAGGAATATAAAAAAATAAAAGTTAGTTTTAATCTCACATTATTAAAATAGTGAGAGCTTCATTTTAGTGAAAATTTATAAATATTTAACTAGACATACTCTTAAAATGTATTTATTTCTTATATTATTAATAGAACATAATAAATATTGTGAATGTGAAGTAAAATTTTCTATTTCACATAAAAATAGTTTAAATTTTTAACATTAGTTAAATAAATGTTTTATTTTTAATTAATTTATATATTTGTTTACGTGCTCATATTTTAGCATGGAATCGCTAGTTTGGTGGGTTAGAGAGCTTAAACCATGCACAACTCATCCTAAAATGGCCGAAAGTGTCAATTCATGGCCCATCAACCATTGAGTGGTTCTATAGGTTAAATCGACCCTTTACCTAAGTCTATATATATGTGTATGTATGTGTGGCAATTTCATGGGTCCTTAACTCTTGGAATTTACACTATGGATCCAGCATTTGAGATGGTTTAGGAGAATTTATTCGAATTAGTGCATTGAGAATGATAAAAGTTGGAGATCTCACATTCAATCGCAAAGAGAAAAGGCAATTTTTTTTTTTCTTTTTAACTGAAGATATGAAATGAATAAGGTAGTCAAACTTGGATTGGACTTTATCTTAGACAAGGCAAAGGATTAAGAGTTGAATGGGTCAAATTAAGGTTAATCCAAGTTGAATTGAGATACTTAAAATTTATAAAAATCATTTATATTTTAATTAAATATATGTGAAATATTAAATTCAATTAAATTATATGGTCAAATAATTCAAAACTTAATAGATTAATAGTTTGACTAGAATTCATCAAACATTATTATCACCTCTTAATTCTAATCCTTATTAATCATTTTTTTGTATCTATAATAGTACTAAGTAGGAAGAGATTATTTAATTTTAGAATGTAGAATTTATATATATATATATATAGTAAATAGTATTTTACTATTTTACCTTTTTATATAATACTGTTTTAATTTCTTTCAATATTTCAAAAAAAAAAAATTGCGTGCATTATAACCAATTTAACCCACATAAGTCATATGGGTTGAGGTTGGACTGTCTTGGTCAATTGGGTTTGAATGAGTCTTCACTAATATGGTTTTTTAGATTCTAACAAACTTAACCTAAGTCAAAAGTCATGATTAGACCGGTTTAACCAAGTGAATCAACATGGGCTGACTATACTGGAAATGAAAAGAGCATAAACAAGGATTACACTTCATTGTCTAGTAGTCTGGAGCCACTATCCAATAAAATAAATCTAGCTAAAGGGGGTGGGGATTAATATCGATATACACATTGCACACTCCCTCTTATCTTGGAATGCGATTCAATCAGTACACAAATTGAAAAATATTCTAACAAAAAGAAAAATAAAAGAATTAAAACAAGTATGTAAATTAAAATTATCATCAATAAAGAATCTATACTTCCAAGGAGAGAATAATTATCTCATATAACTTCTCCATATCCCAATTCATCAATTAACTTCTTTAATTCCAACTCCATATTTGATCCTTAAAAAAGGGGGGGCTTAAAATACAACTTCGTTTTTTTTTTTAATTTATAACATACTATATTTTTTAGATGGCACTAAAATCACCTAATTCCCTTTAATATTATAATAAATACTAATGGATGCAAAAAAAAAAAAGGGCAAATAATTAAGTAAATGAACTATGTATGGAAATTTTTTATAAAGTACAAATTTTCTCCATATGATAGTTATCATTTAAGTAATAGTGACACATTATTCCTACGTAATCACCCAAATCAAACTACAACTATTTTTTATTATTTTTAAATTTATTTAACTAATATATTTTCAATATTATGTAAGGGTATCAAAAGTTTTACATGTAATTTAATATTATAGATATCAAAAAATGAAAGATCTAGAATACCAAAATGAATAAACCTATTTTTGTGTCTTTTGTATTTTTAATTTTCTTTTTTTTTTATTTACCAAAATATTATTATAAATTATTTGAAAGAGAACATTTTTGTAGAGTGCTTACTATTGCTAAAAAATCAAACCACTTGTTATTTCTACAAGACTCTCACTCTTATTGTTTTTGGTTTATTATCTTGATATGCTAAGTGGGTCATGGTCTGTGACATTAAGAGGGAAGCGAATGATCAATTTGAGCTTAAAACGTACTGAGTGGTATCATTAAGATAGTTTGTTCTAGAGGTGTGGGCACTCTGAAGGCAGGTTTGGCCTTCTATAAATAAATTGATTAGGAGTTGATATTATTCTCTTGATAATGATCATGATAAGTCGAAACTAGTTGAGAAGGTTGGTCCTAATAATCATAAGGGAGATCATGATAAAACCGAATGAAGGCTCTCCTAATGAGGGATGGATTTGGATTAAGTCTTGGGTAAATAGAAATGGAAGGTTGACTTGCCATCTAGAAATATGACAAAAGTATGAAATACATGAAGGTCAAGCATCGCATGGGATCTCTAGGAGGGAAAAACCTCTTGTCCTATGATAAGTGGTATTAAAGCTATAAAGCTCAAAGTATCATTGAGCCACATAAATGCTACCCAAGTGAAATAAAAATTGTGTGGGAGTAGTATTGTTTTGACAAAAGGGTTTTTGTGGCAAAAGCTCAAGAGGAGTGGCCATTAAGTGGACATCATTGCAAGAGGAGAGGTAGTTGCGAGTCAAGACTTTCATATTAATAGCCACCTAAATTAATATGAAATAATGAAAATTAGTCATGTGGGTCACCCTACTGTTCGATTACTTAATATGAGGTGAGGCTAGATAACATGGAAAAGCAGTGAGGGTGAGAGAGGAAGGCCTACAAAAGCTTGAAAATTTAGATGAGGTGATCTTAGAGTAGAGTTTGATAACGGGTGGAGGAGGGTGGTATTCATTTGAAAGAGGTACAATAGCAAATTGCTTTACCATTGGACAACTTAAAAAGAAGAGATTTTAGAGGACAAAGAGAGAGGTGAAGGCGAGAGAGTAAGGTTGTGGAAGTTCGAAGTTCTAACCAGAGAAGACCTTTAGGTAGTTTACCAATAAGTAGAGGAGGGTAGCAGCTTGTTGGAGAAAGAGTAGTGGTGGAAGATTGGCCTTGTGATGAGAGCATTACTAATTTAGGTGGGGAAAGAATGTCATGGTTCATGATACCAAAAGAGAAGTAAGAGATTAACTTGGACTTAAGACATAGTGGGGTATATTAGTAAGGTAGTTTGTTTTAAGGGTATAGGTACTCTAAAAGTGGGTTTGGACTTTCGTGAATAAATTGGTTGGAAGTTGATATTACACTCTTGATGATGGTTTTGATAAACCAAAGACAATTGAGAAGATTAGTCTTTACAATCATAAACGGAATCGTGATAAAATTAGATAAAGGCTCTTTTAATAATTGATGGGCTTGAAGTAAGTCTAAAATAAATAGGAATGGATCATTAGCTTACTATGTAGAAACATGGTAAAATGTATGAAATAAAAGATAGTTAATTATTGTATCGAATTTTTTAAGAGGGGAGAACCTTCTGTCCCATAATAGTAATATCATAATTTTTTTTACGTCATATTAATTGTTGTAATAGGTTTATGTTTTAGTTTACGAAACCCCATTAAACATATTTAAGCACACGGATTACAGGCAAACAGTGATCTAGTTATTTATTAAATGAATTGGGAAGGTAGCCTTTTAGAAGGGCATTTTAAGGGAAGCCATAATAGATATTGATTATATATTATAGCATTAGAAGGAAACTCATAATGGAAGAGTCCCCACCACCATTCCGGTCTTCCACTCAGATCTAACCAACTCAAACTCACTCTCCATAAGAAAATCAGCAATTCCAGACAATCACGAAACAGCCCACAGATAAAGAGAAAAAAAAAAAAAAAAAACTTATATTAAACGCCAATCCAATACGAAGGCTTTCTCTCTCTTCTCTCTTAGATCCCATCTTTATCCATCTCTCTCTCCCTCTCGCTCTTATCAATCAATTTTCATAAATTTAGAACCCAAATTCCAAAAACAAACAGCATTTTGAGATTGGACAGCGGTGGATGGCAAGAACCAACAAGTACACTGCCATTAACTTCAACGACATCTACGACAAGAAAAACCCCAACAACGCTACTACTCCTAAAAAACATCCTTCTTCCTCTTCTTCCTCGTACCCCTCCACTTCTCCGAATTACCAGAATGCCCCCAACTATAAAGCCCACCTCACTCACGGTCGCATGCTCGTCCTAACCCGACCCACTCCCAAACCCATCTCCATCCCCTCATCCTCACCCTCACCCGCACCCCAGCCCACCCCCACACCCGCCCCAACCGACCCCGAACCCAACCCAATTTCCCTCCGTCCCCTCGGTCGAACCGGTTCCGCTCCTCCGACTCCGGCTCTTTCTTCTCCGGTTCAGGAGGGTTTGAGGGTCGTTTCTATAGGCAGCTCGGTTGCTTCGCCGAAGCCGGACCGTTTCGTGCCGCCGCATCTTAGGCCGGGCTTTTCGGGTAAGGAGGAGAGACCTGAACCGGAAGTTCATAAGCAGAGTGGATTCCGGGTTAAGGAACCAGGTCAGGGTCATAGACAACAGCAGGGGTTTTACGGGTCTCCGGGTGGATATGGTGAAGATGGGCGGCCTAAATCGGGCGGGTATGATCGTATGAGGAGGGGTGGTGATCCGGATATGAGTCGGGTGAGTTCGTTCGGGACTCGGCCGAGTTCTAGTGGATGGTAAGCAGTACCACTGATTTGAATTTTAGATCTTGTGATTTTCAATGAGCTGGTACCACATTTCATAAGGTTGATTGGTCCATTGGGAATTTTATTGTTACACTCGTTATATATGTATATATGGTTTTGATGTCGGTAAGGGAGGATAAAGAACTTGCTTGATGTGAATTTTGTGGGAGTGGGATACTTGAACATTGCCTCCATCCATATTTAGCAATTTTGACAGGGTGATGCGGAAAGTATTTGGCACCAAAATGATATGGAAAAAAGAAAAAAGATATAACTTAGATCATACTTGTGGTGTAAAAGAAAGTAAGATCTTGTATAGCATAAGCATGAAGATTTCACGTCTTTGTTACGTGCTCCGGTCTGTTTCCCTTGAGTTAATATTACCCCAATATTAGGATGTATATCTGTCGTGTAGTATAAAATTGAAGGTGGTGATATCTTAGATGTGGGATTGTTTATTATGCAATCTCACAAGTGCCACATTGTAAAATAGGTAATTTTTATTGTTGTGGCATCTTGGTTTATATTTATTCTTCTTTTGATTTGCTTAAATCATACTGATTGTGTGGATGCATATGTTATGAAAGTATCATTTGCCTTGTGTGTATCCATTTGGGATCATTGGAACTAGGGGTGGGCAAAAAAAGGGACCAAACCGAACCAATCCATAAACTGAATCAAACCAAATTGAAAATATGTTTTTTTCTTTTTTTTTTTTTTGCAACTTGATTTGAAAAATTTCTAATCTAAACCAAATTGAAAATTTATGGTTGGTTTGGGAGAGTAATTGGAATCAAACCGTTTTGAAAAAAATATAATTATATTTTAATTATAACTAATATAACATTTAAAAGAGTTTTTAGTTTGTTTTTATTGAAAAGTACATGTATTTAAATTTTACAATTGTACTTTAATAAATATATATAAGTTAACTCAAATTTCGTATTATATAATAACTTGAGAAATAAATTAGTTATATTAAATATTTAACATTTTTTAATTACTTGAATATTGAATTTTTTAATTTTTTATATGTTATCAGTATATGATATTATTGAATAATTCAATACTACTTATATGTGATTGCATATTAAGTAAATATACTTTTTTAAAAAATAAAATATGGTTTAATTCATAAACCAAATTGAATCAAACCGAAATTTTATAGTTTGGAAAAAATATAAAACCAAACCAATTTGATCTGCACCCACCTAGGAAGAGCACTCATTCTATTCTGGATATCCATGGCTGATGCATGATCCTGTGGCGAATCAAATACCATGTAGTCCATAAAGGATTCTAGTTAAGCAGAATTTACCCATGTTTCATCTAGCAAGTGTGGTTGCTTGGTTAAATTGAAGCCCTCAAACTGAAAATGTAATGTAGTTTAGGTCGGAATACACGATATAACTCTAGTATGTGTGAACTTTGATAGCTGTAAGAAATCCATTTGCTATTTCAGGTTCACAATCAGAGCCTATCCTTGTGGAGTATTGAGACTTAGTGAAGGATTTACCTTTGATTTTTACAGCTACTAATTGTGACCTTGTGTTCACTAGGTATTTTATATCCAATAATGACAATTGCAGAGTGTATATGTCCTTCAGCTATCCTTCCCAACAGAAAAAATCTGGTCTAACCAAAGGAAGCAACTTTTTGCAATCAAGAGGCAGAGTGATCATGCTTTTATTTAGGTTCCTTTGCCTTTTCCTTGCTTTTCCTGTTATGCAATCTCTCATTAAAGTTAGGAACTTAATCACTCCAATATGCATACTGAGAAGACTATTGTGAGATATACTGGTTAAAGAAAAAAGATCATTATGAGGAAATGATGGGATTGCTGGCTGTGCCTGTCATGAGATTAACTACTCTATTGGTGGTGATAGGTTTAAGGAGAGAGAGCTGGATGGATTGCTTTGAAGCATCTTATGGGCCTTGTTTGGTTTACTTGGAATAGGATTCAAATTCCTTAGGAATGTGATTCCCCTGTTTGATTAATGAAAGGTGGCAGGCATTCCTACTTCATGAGGATTATTCATTAAAGTCCTTGGAATCACCTTCCTTTTGTTACCCTATCATTAGGATTCTAATTCCTAAAATGCACTCAAACTCCTCATATAATACTATATTATCACTTCATTCTCACTCCAAACTCTTCTCTTACCCTTTCTCTCTTTTCCCTCCTTCCTCCTCCATCTTTTTCTTTGTATCTATAAAATGATCTGTTGTATTTATAATTCCAATGTTCATATAAGTGGATCAAACAAAATAATGACATTTCATATCCATTCTTTATAAACCTCAAAACAATGAATGGGTAATCAAATTTCAAAGAATTGCATTTGTGGTTGGGTTCTAGGAATAGGATTCCAAGATTTGATTCCGAACAATGCTTTAGTGGCTTAGAAATATTTGTATGCACTTATCCAAAAAAGAAATATTTGTATGCCTTTGCTATATTAACTAACAATTGTTAACCTGATGTCAATGAATACATGGAAGTTCATTTTGTCACTCCTATAGATGGCACTAGGTTAATAATTTGTCAATTGGCCTCAAAATTTATGGGAAAATTTATAAACAAGGCCGGAAGGTTGGCCTAGTGGATAGGGCCCAAGAATTCTCATGATAATTTGCAAGTTGTCTTGGGTGTGAATCTCGGTAAGAGCACTTCTTTGGGCTACTTACATAAAGCAAACAATACCTAACTGGTGTGTGAATCTCGAAGGTTGTTTCATGTTCCTGGAGATAGGTACTCAAATCATGGTTGTGTCCTATCAGTGATTAGAAAAAAAAAAAAAAAAATAGAGAAGTAGATATATCTTGGACTTTCATTTCAAAGGGCAGAAGTATTGGTGTCAATTAGTTTGAATTTGCTGCTTGTGGTTGAACTTCAGATCGGATTTACTTTTTCCTGAAATATTTGTTAGCACTTTGTTATAGTTAATGGGTATTTTAAAAGAGCTCAATGCATGCAAAGTGTCTGGGGGTGAAGTGAGGGAGAACGCATGTATGTGCAGCCTACTCTTGTTTTTGGCCTAAAAGCTGCTTCTGCACCTTCAATCTGAAACCTTATTTCTCAATGAAAGAGCAAAGAACATCCTAACCTTTGTGCTACAGCTTGCCCGATAGAGGTTAATACAGTTAATTGGGAAAAAGTTGTTTGAGATTGATAGGACATAGGAGCCATGTTCATTTTCATATTTTTCAGGACTATCATGGGGGAAGCTGGATTTTAACATTTTGATTTAGTTGTAATGCACGTGGATTATTATAACAGTTTTATGGTTTTATATATTCTTTTCGTTGTAGAGCTAGCACTGAGTTCTTTTATGCTGGCTAAAACAGATGCTTGTTGCAGAAACTGTAGGAAACAATTTCGTTTCAATGAATGGAAATGGAACTTTCTTGAAGCTGGAATTCTGTTCTTACATCTCTCATGATTTCTGGAACCCGGGTGCATTATTTGGTGGATCTGATGGATAAAATTGATGAAGTCAGATTCTGAACCCTGAAGCATTTGGCTTTGACAGAATTCAGTTAGATCAGAGGTTAGATTGTGTTTGTTGCAATAGATGCTGGATGAACTAAGTCACTTGTTATTTCTGTTAAACTTTACAACATGCACAATGATCCCCATGGGATATAGAGTTAACTCTTTTGACATTCTCTGTTTATGTTATTGGAACTATATTGAAGGCAACCGTTTTGTCTGTCTTCACTACAAACATCCTATTTATGTGAGACATTTTAAGTCATTTCTCGTTTTAATTCAGCTTTCTTTTATTGGGGAATGCAGCAGTTACTTTGCATGCTTCCTGTTATTTCCATTTCTATGTGTAATTCTCGGTGCCTGTCCGATTAATGGGTGAAGTTTCCATTTTTCTATTATGCGTTTTCATCCGTATTCGTACCATTAGCATTCTGCTAATGTGATTAAGATGCAGGTTTTGTTAGTAACCTCTGAAGAATTGTAACGATTATAAATGGCCAAACCATCTCAATTAAGCTATTATCATCTTCGCGTAACATTAAGACTGATCAGTGAAATATATATATATATATAGTTGACTCCATAATCATATTAGAATTTAGAAAAAAATTACTTGGACTACTCTTGAAAACTCTTAAAATTACAGCAACACCATAGTCTTTCAGCTGTACATTACCTTGAACTATCTAATAAGTTTTAAAAATACGTAGATACTCTTATATAAGTTTTATAATTATATAGATACCTCCTAAAAATTTTTATGAGGGAAAGTCTAATACATGTTAGCGAGATGTAAAAATATTGGGAGTATTGATGTAACTTCAAAAGTTTAGAGAGGTAGATGATGTAACTTGCCAGAGAAAACCTTAAAATAATTATACAACAAACAATTATTTTATATATTGACTAGAATAACTAAACTCTGAATCTCTTTCAAAAATGTAAGAAATAAAATATAATTTAATAGATTAAGCCCTTATATTATGAAGAAAAATAATTTATGGATATAAAACATCCCACACGAAAAGAATTTAGAATATATTCAGTGGCTGCAATTTACTTCATTTTAACTCCCCTACACTCAACTTAGAAAACTAAAGATGGCAGCCAACGTTGTCCTAAAAACCATATTTGCCTAGGGAATAATCTAGGATAAGCACTTTGATACCGCAATTCTCCATGCATCCTCCACTTTATTCTATTAATAAGAATCTTATCTAGTGAAATAGAGGGTTGCATAAAACCTCTGTACTTAGATCTCCTCTCTCCTTCTAGTTCACACTCAACTTGTAAACCTTTTTGCACTATCTATATTATTGCCACCCTCTAAACTTCTTAAACCTCTTTCAAGTTTTAAAATTGCGAGTTAAGTCATATGCTTTTATGAATTTATGAGATTGTTTCAAATTGAAACTTAACAAAATTACTATGTATAACTCTAGGAGTTTAAGATTGTTCCAATTCTATATTATTCTATGAGTGTAGCCTTCTCCTTATTCTATCTTATCTTAATGTAGGTCTAATTGACTATCAAAAGTTACCTTAACTCACTTCAAGAGGAGCACATGGAGTGGTCCACTAAGAGAATAACTCATCTGGCCTATTATTCACCTAACACAATTCGATGGATGTCAATAATAGTTAAAACTATATAAATGCTCAAGAACTCTTCTTCATTTAACACAATTCAGACATCATAGAAATGATGTCCTACTATCAAATTGCTATTTTAAAACATTAAGGAAGACTTGGAAGGAAGAGCAAGATGCTTTTCCTAAATAATAATAGGGTTGATGTTCTGTAACTCCTCCACTAGTTACTTGAGTATTAGAGCTCTTTAAGACTACTTGATCTTTCTCCTTGCTTTTTTCTCTAAGTCATTTTCACATCACTTCTTTGAGGCCACGTGATACGCAAAATTCATATTACACACATTTGACCACTACAGTCAAATCCCCTCATCTATACACTTTTACATCAATGCATATGCATACATAGGGTGTTGAGGGGAAAGAATTTAAATGAAAAAGCAAAAAAAAAAAAAAAATCATTAATCTTTGCTGGCAAGAATTTTTGTTTAGTACATGTTTGAAAATGGTTAATATATATAATACCATAAGATTATTACAATAATATTTTATAATTATAAACTTAGACTATAAAAAATATCAAAAAGTTTCCACTAACATATATTATATATAATAATAAATTATGAAGTCCATGTTTTTGGACTAAAAAAATAATGCTATTAAGTAAACACAATCTCTTCACGATAGCTAGTAAAAAATATGGTACTTATTTTATTGAATATGGATGATTATTTATCATACACTTTGATATTTTTTGAACCTCTAATCCTTATTGTATCAAACAAATTTGTAGGAAAATTACACATGAATGCATTAACGTTTAAGCTTAAATTTAAATAGAGAATTGAATTTTTAAGTGATTAAAAAAATTATCGATGTTATGATAAGTGGTTTAAATAAAAAATAAAAAATTCCAGTGATTGAAATTGAATTAATATTATGATAAGTGGTTCAAATTGAGGATTAAAACTTTAATTTTATTTCACAACTTTGCTAGTTTTAATCATATATTTAAACTACTTATCACAACATTAATTATTTATTTTAACTATTTGAAAATTCAATCTTCTATATGAATAACTTAATATAAAACCGATCTACTATTTTAACCACTTAAAAATTTAGTTACCTTTATAAACTTGATTCTAAATATTGATCTTCTCATATACTACTTTTCCCATAAATTTGTTGTAATCCTATTTTATGCTCTTACATCACTTTAATTACTTAAGAAATCATATATCACTGGTTAATAATCGAGCAATTTGACATATTTAGCTTAGATATATGTCAATGGCCTTATAGTTTAGTGGCATGAATATTGGTCTTCTAATGAAATGAACTAGGTTTAATTTCTTTTTCTCCTAGTTGTAACCATAATTGAAAAAAATAAATAAATAAAAACTAAACTTAGATATGCAAGATCCATTTTCCTCATTGAATACCAACATAAAGAGACCAAGCAGGAAATAAAAAGAGGGTGATAGAAAATCAAACTTACAGTACAGCAACAATAACATGTTATTATTGCTTTAAATATTAAAGTATAAAATTAATACGAAACCTGCTTATATAAGATTATTCGATTTTTTGTTTTTTGTTTTTTTGTTTTTTTTATATATATATGTAGATCACTCTACATAAGCCATGTATCTACAATACCAACATGAAAACGTAGTCACTACTGTAAATTTAAGAATACAAAATACATGATTGATAAGCAGTGATTGTCCCTAATTTAAGGAAATTTTTGTCTCATATTAGGTAGGGTTTGATGAACTTACAGTTTGTACAAAAAATACATAAATGTTCTATTCTAAATATCCTCTTTTCTGCTTCTACTTATCTATCTATCCTACTATCACAAGCTATATAATATAAGTTTTATTATTTGGTGCTCAGTCGCACTAACCCTATGGATCAACTTTGGTTAAATCATTTTTCTTGAAACTCCCTCAATAGTAAATTCCACTTGCAGTCATCACATTAACCACTGAACCTTCAAACCTGAAACCGGCTACGGCAATTGAACTTTATAAAGTGTCGAATCAACCAATAAACTTTGCCCTTCTGGTCAAGAAATTGTACAAAAGTGACTAATTAGATTGAATGGAAAAACTTTAACGTAACTCCCATAGCCCTTCTAAATTTTTAACTTATTTCATCACTTTGTACACTATTGTGTTTTGTTGTTTATTTGTAAATCTTGTGGTTGATGACTTGCATGAGAGAATCATCACAGGTTTCCATTTATAGTTGCTTACAGCTCACCACGTGCTTCTTGCCAAACTTTAGGTCCACTGAAACATTCACCATGCTACTTAAGCTATTGCTCGTGGGATGATTTATAAGGATATCCTCTACGATGGCTACTACACCACCACCTCCTAATTGATGTCTATCAAGCCTAATTTTGGATTTTTTTTTTAATTTAACCTATACTAAGTTTAGTCCACTTAATATAAGTTAATCAACAGTAAAATTAAGGAAAAAACTATGTTTTTATTATTTTAAGAAAAATTAGAGTTGACATTAACCTAAGTTGAAAATAAAATGAGTTAAGGTTAATTAAATGGATTAATCTTAACTAACTACTAGTTTATGAATTTTTCTAAAAAAATTTTAGAAAAATTATTAATAAAAAATTATGGAATCAATGGCTATTTTATTAAAACCTAAATGGTTATTGCTTACTATTTTTCAAGGAAAATGAATTAAGAGCTTCATATGATTTCCCTTCATATTCAAATATGCAAGACATAATATTTTCATATAAATAAAGCACGAAATAAATCAAAATAGCATGAAATTTTTTTATCCTTATTTTGTTACGAATTTTCTATTTTTATTTTTAAAAATGAAATAAAAGAGAATAAATTTCTTGCATTTTTTTATTAAAAAATGAAATTTGAAGAGAATAAAATATTTTTTCAATTTTTATGTTATAAATTGAAATTTGAAAAGGATAAAATATTTTTGTAATTTTTATAAATGGTTGCCCCTAAGGTGTCTATTTACTCGCTAATTGGGATCAAACTAATGTAGTTATGTTTTTATGAAACTTTAGTAGGTTGGTTAATTTTAATTATGAAAATAAGCTAGGTTTATGTTTATTACCATTTTAATTTATTTAAGAAAATTCTATACTTAAATTTTATTTCCCAATTTTGAAAAAGAACTAAAACCTCCTAATTTTGAAAACCTTAATTAATGGTTTTTTATTTATTGCAAACCATTTTTCTAGTTGACAAAACATTTTTCAATTAATATTATTCAAAAAATGTCTAAGGAAAACCATGTCTAAAATAACTTATTTGAGAACTGAATCAACTTTAGGCGATGGTTATACTGCAACACCAAAGGCCTATACAATGGTTCTTTGCCAATTTTATATTACTACTAAAACAAATCGAATGATTGAATTAGCCATGAAACTTATGAAATCGATCTTCCTAATTTTCATAGATTCCTAATATATTCCAAATCATTTCATTAAATAAGTCTATTTGATATTATTAATACACTAAGCTTTCATCATTTATTAAATTAAACTAAGATTGTTAACCTAATTATATTTGAATTTATATTATTAATTAAAAATCTTATTAATCATACTTATTTTCATTATATTAGCTAAATATTCAATTAGGCTTCAATCACTAAAAGAAAACAAATTAATTAAATAAACTAATTAGTCTAAACTAAACTAAAAACCATAATAATAATACTACTTACTTAGATGTAAGTCGGATTGCGGGTCAGATTTAAGTTTTTGTTGGTGGTGCTTTGGTGGATGTTGGAAGTGGCTGAGGAGTGGTTCCCTAGGTTTACGACTATGGGGAGTTGATTGGCGTTGTTGGGTTTCATTAAAAAACTAGCCTAGGTGGTGGTTCGAGGGGTGGTTGATGGTGTTGTTCCCCGGAGTTCTTCAACCTATGTTTCTAGAGTGTGATTGAACCAACAAAAGGATGTTTTCCTAATCTACATGAACTAAGGATCCTAATGCAACCTAATTCTGAGATTGATGTTGTGTGTGATGAGTATTTCTAGAGAGAAGCTGTGCCATGGGTCTCGGTTATCCTAGAGAGAGAAGGTGGTTGTTTTGCAGCTATAGAGTGCCTATTTTTCAATTATGAAGTTGTTCTTAGTTTGTCATAGTGAGTTCTATTTATAGGCATCAATGGACAAGCTAGATAAGCTTTAAAAAAAATTCATATCAAATTTGGGTATTTAAGTTTATCTCTTTAACAAATTGATTTATTTTTATCCTTGTAAATCTTTGGATATATTATAAATATATGCATGTTAATTTGTGGATTTTCATAAAAAAGTGGATGAAAACGTATAAACATGGCTTGGATTTTCTTGGATTTTTCGGTGCATTTCTCTCCCTTTTCTCTCGTTTGTTTTGGCCGCTCGAAGAAGATGATCATGTTGCGAGCACATGATCTCCTTATTAGGGTTAGGTTTAAAGTTAGAGTCTTGTTTGGATTGAATTTTGATCTACAAGTTTAGGGTTTGCTGTTTTTCTAGGTTATAGCATGAATGTTTTGATGGTGGGTGGTAGTATGGTAATTATGGAAAGGGATTTGGTTGATTTTGGTCTTTTGGGTCTTTACCACCATCGGAATATTAATCCTTAAGATCTTACATTTGTTACCAAGAAATTTGGAATATTAGTAATTTTTAACAGTAATTGAAGATAGAAGGTGAATGTTGCAACTAATGGCTAATGTCAATCATCATGGAATGTTTCAATAAAAAATGGGAAAAGCAGTTTCCATTATTAAAACAGGGGAATCATTTTATTTATTATTTTTTATTACAATTTTTCATCTTCTTTTCCATTAAAAACCTATTATGCGGGTGCAGCCACAGAGATTAAAATAAATAGAGAATGAGAGAAAAATCAAACTTACAGTAACGTGTTATTACTGCTTTAATTATTAAAAAAATGTACACATCAGCCCCTGTTAAAGTTATAAGATCCAATCCATTACCCTAGTTGTCTTTTCAATACGTTATTTATTCATTTTTTTTAACTAATTCCATTACTTTAATAGAGGGTACAATGTCATATTTTTGGAACTCAGAGCCTGTCATTTCAATTATTTTCAGCATGTATCAACGTGATTTTACTCGGTACAAAGCCTTGATTCTATCTTTTTGAGTTTCTTTTTAGTCTCATTCTATATATAATTTATTTTAAAATTTTAAACTTATAAGATTTACGTGAAAAAAATAGTGAGCCTCACAAGTGTACAAACTACACAATCCATATATCACATCATATATAGGAGAAATTTTCTTCTCACACCATGTTTGGCATAAGAGAAAGAATTATAAAGGAAGGAATATACGAAAGAAGAACATGAAAGAAAAGAATTAAGAGAGTATTTTTTTTTTCATATACTTGATAATGGAAGAAAGAAAAATAAAAAGAATTATAATCATTACTAAAGATAAAATAAAATATAATATAAAATTGCTAATATACCTTGAAAATTAAAAAAAAAAAAGAAAAGATAAATAAAAGAGGAGTAAATTAAAAAAAAAAATACAATGTTTTCCCTTCTTTCCCTCCTCTTACTCTCCAATTTGAAAGGAAAGAAAAATGGGTGGGATCAAACAAAATAATTCCTTTTTTGTTCCTCCCCCCCTAATTCTCCCTTCTTTCCAGTAAGAGGAATTATATATCTTCCTTTCTAATAGTTTTCTTCTCCATTCTTTCTTTTCTCTTTTCTTCTTCCCAAACAAAGTGTTAAGGAAAGACCTCTATCAAAGGTCTCAATGCAAAAAACAGGGTATTCTTTATAACCACAAAAACAAACATCGAAGAAGAGTTGTGCCCACTCCTTCTCATTCCTTTCTCTACCTAAAGCACTAGTCATCATCAAATTGCCAAAATAGAGCTTTGTTCCGATCGATGTTTCATCTTCCTTCTTGATGTTCATCACCATGTCAAGAATAATCACCTTCCCAACCTTGCAATTACCTTTGCCATGACCATTGCTTGTAATTTACTCCTTGCAACGCTTTATTATCTTCAAGCAGTTTTCATCGGTCCAGTCATGCAGTATCCGCCGTCATGCATATTCTTGATCGAATTATTGCATTTCAACATATGGAATGGGTTTTGTGGTTAAGGATTAGGAAATTCAATGGAGCTTCTTATATTGTGCGTTGTATATAAGACTAGTTTATGAGTTTATTAGTGGTAGAATTATTATTAATTCACGGCTAAGCCGTTATTATTAACTAATCATTGTATTACAAAATTGAGGCAGAGTATTAATTTGTATTAGCGTAGAGGATGATCAAACCAATTAACCATTGTTATGGCAATTGCCATGGTGGTTTTCGAGGGATTGTCATTGTTATTTATACTTTAATAGAGATCAATAAACAATGATTATCTTTTAACGATTGTAACTTTGGAGTATAATATATTTGAAAAATATATTGTATTCTATAAATAATTAAGTCTTTCACTTATTTTGTACATTTTCTATTTAATGAATTAGTTTTCATTCTTTTTTTTGTGTGTATTTTTTTACTTATAGTGCCCCTATTTGGATGGATATTATTTATGATTACCTTTTTTATATTTGCATTCATGAAAGAATTGGATTTTTGTGTACATTAATCTAAGAGCATAAAGATCTTGACATGATGGATGAATGAATATTAACTTACAATACTATATGTTGAGTTATACTGTTAAAAAAGAAGAAGTGGAGGAATGATGGTGTTTCAAGATATTTATTTTATTTTTGATTTTATGGGTTTTTTCTTTTCTTTTTTTTTTTTTTGCTAAAATTCTATTCATGAGTTTGAGTCGTGGGTTTTCTATACTAAACCCTATTTGTTTAAGTCTCTTTCATCAATTC
This sequence comes from Laguncularia racemosa, assembly GCA_037954665.1. Classification (NCBI taxonomy): domain Eukaryota; kingdom Viridiplantae; phylum Streptophyta; class Magnoliopsida; order Myrtales; family Combretaceae; genus Laguncularia; species Laguncularia racemosa. The sequence goes on along the minus strand of JBBMOL010000060.1, from coordinate 801,747 downwards.
CTTTTTATCACGGGGAAGAGGGGACATAGGGACCATTTTTATGGACTCAATTTAAGGGGGGGAAAGAAAGTTAAACGGAAAATTAAAATAAGTAGAGAATGAGAGAACAATCAAACTCACTGTAATATATTATAGCTTTATAATATTAAAGTATAATATATAAATGGATAAAATATAATGTAATGCATTTCTCAAAAAGTGTTGAAATGATAATGATACCCCAACACCTCAATAGCCCAGTTGTCTTTTCAATATATTTTTTTAACCTATTCCATTACTCTAATAAAGGGTGCACTATTGTAACCCTTGTATGATAGATATATATACTTTCATTCTATATAGATTATCTATTTTAAACCTTTAAATTTATAACACGTACTTGAAAAACTAGTGAGCCTTACAAGTATAAGTGTTCGAAACGTCCAATCCATATATCATATAGCATATAAAAGAAAGTTTTCTTTTAAGGATACACCTCTATTAGAGATCTCAAACCTAAAATAGAATATATTTTATAACCACTGAAACCAACTTCCGAGAAGAGTTGTGCCCACTCCTTCTCATTCCTTTCTCTACCTGAAGCTGTAGTCATCATCAAGATGTCAAAATTGAGCTTTGTTCCGATCGATGTTTCATCTTCCTTCTTCGTGTTCATCACCATGTCAAGAATAATCACCTTCCCAACCTTGCCATCGCCATCGCCATTGCTTGTAATTGACTCCTTGCACCGCTTTAATATCTTCACGCAGTTTTCATCGGTCCAGTCATGGAGTATCCACTGTCATGGTGCATATTCTTGACCAAATTATTGCACATCAACATATGGAATTGGTTTTGTGTTTAAGGATTTGGAAATTCAATGGAGCTACTTGTAATTGTGCATTGTATAAATGACTAGTTTATGAGTTTATTAGTCGAATATTTATTAGTTTAGAGCTATCATTTTTACATTTAAAAACAAAATGAAAAAGATTTTATAAACAAACAACATTGACATGGAATTCGATTATCCATTTTCAACCTAAATGTGAATAAAATCAAGCCGTAGAAATGCATATTCTTTAAATTGTTCTCTTTCTTTACATAAATTTGACCTTATAGTTTCTTATGTGGGGCTATATTTCAACTTAAACAGCTATTTTTTCAATGTTTATAAAAGGTTGTTTTCATATCATCAACGAAAAAAGGGTGACATGGATGACATCTCAACCAAAATTAGGTGAAGAATAAAACAAAAAGATACAGATTTATACCTTGAGAAAAGCCACATCAGCAGGAGGGATTTCTTCCAACATGTCCCCACAAACATATTTCAAAATTTTCTTGGAACTTCCCAAGTTAGAAACCACATGTGGAAGGTCAAGCACTGTGCATTGCATATGAGGGAATTCTTCAGCTATGGCCTCAGCAAAACACCCCCTATTGCCACCGACATCAACCATAGACCTCACTCCCTCGAAAATATCCCTACTCTTATCAATTACTAAGCTTGCTACCAATTTGGAATCATTAGCCATCGTTTCATTCATTATATGATTAATCCTAGGATCCATTGCAAAATATTCCCACACTTTTTTCCCATGTTTTTGCTCATAACTAGTGCTCTTGTCACCCCGAAACCATGATGAGACATCATGGATTGGATCGGTTATATTTGGATCGAGCACTAGTAAGGTGAACATGGACGCATTAAAGGGGTTATCTTTTAGCAATAAGCGTGATGGTTTTGTAAGAACGTACCCGTGTTCTAAGGAATTTTCGCTAATTCTTTCAATTGCGAAAAACCCCGAATGGACTAAAACCCGCATGATTCGGTAGACGTAGCACGACTTGGAGGGATCAATCGATAGAGCAGTGACGAGGCTGTCTAGTGACATTGGTTGGCCATGATTGTGAATGGCATCAGGAATACCAAGTTCAACTGCACATTTTAGCGATAGTGAGCCTATGTAGCAGAGTGAGTGATGCCACACATGTTCAAGAGATTGGAGTAGTTCGCTTTCACTTGCAATTCCATTACCATTCATATCCATGTTCTTTGAGACACAACTGTGTTTAGAGAGTGATATGTGGCTTATTCGTGGCAAGTTAGTAGTTTGATGACTTGCATAGGACTATCGCCAGGGTTTCTATTTACACTAGTGAGGTTGTCCTTTAGATGAAAATTTTTAAAATTTTTCACGCCAAGACCATTATAAAAAGAGACTTTTGCCTTCTTTAATCTTGATTATCTATATCATTCGATAAAAACGTGTTATTGAACTCGATATAATTGATTATATGGTTTTCTACACAAGAATAATATGGAGAATTCGGGTGAGTTAGTGCGCTGGTGAGTAGTCATTTATAATATCACTGTGAAAAAGATTAAAGCTACGTATCTTATGTAGTCATATATGATTTATTGCTAATTTATATAATCCATTTACGTTATAATAATAAATAGCTAGGATTTTCTTTATTTGACTCACATGCGTTGTGGATATGTGTTACATCGTCTATATTATTGAGCAAAAATGTATCATTCGACTCCATATAATGTATTATATAGTTTTTGAAAGCTAAAATCTAAAATAATGGGCAAATTATAGATATAGTGGAAAATACAGGTAGCTTTCATCAAGTAAATGGAAAATTGCATTTATACTTATTTATTTATATTAATCTTAATATATTGACTAATTTTATTTATTTTATTTTTAAACACACGCATCATTAAAACATACCATTTTAATATATATCTAATAGATATTAACTACATGGTAAATTGAAAAGACCGGCCTCTATTCCACTTCTTAGGAAAAACATTAATATCACATTTATTACATGAAAATAGACCTAAAATGGAATGACAATTTTAGGTTTTTATTTTTTTACTCTTTTTTTTTTAATGTTTACAAGTATTTTTGGAAGAAAGAATCATGATTTATTATAACCGGTCATTTTAGTTTTAAGGAGGAATTTGTGATTTCATTCCTTTCTCATTAATTCTCATTAATTAAAAATTACTTATTTAATATTCAACCAATTATAACATTTAATAACTGAAGTTTTTATATTTTAAACAAATATCATTATATATGTATTCTATGAGTGTTTCCAAACACAATGAATTTATCATTATAATTCTCATTCTATTTCAATTTATTTCGTTTTAGGCTGTTCCTAAATGTAATATTAAAAACTCTTATATCACATGCACATTTTCTATGTAAAATTCTGGAGGCTTTTTCATCGATTAATTTATAATTAATGAAAGGCAGGTACCAGTATGATCCAACACCCATTACATTCAAGACATCAGCCACTAAAGCTTCCGTCGGTGGGGATGGTTTTGTCGAGAGGGAAGACATGAATTTATATGCAATCATATACGTCTCTCTATTTCTTTTTGATTGACAATCAATGCATTTGAGCAACTTGAGATATGTGAAACCTTGCTGTAAAAGACACTCATGATGATAAATGAAGGCACGTAAATGCATATGCCACTATCATGCTGCTAACCCCACTCCAGTAAATGATTAATGTGTTAGAAAGAAGGTATCTCACGGTAATTTTACATTGTAAAAACACTCAAAATGTTTAGATTATTGGTGATGTTTGTAGTCAATACTGCAATATTCTATTACATGATTTGATTTGTGATATTGTTTTAAAATAAATATATCAGGAATAAAATTAAAATCCAATGCCTAATTTTCTCACCCCTCCATCCAAAATTTATCGCCCATCTCATTAAGAAAAAAAAAAACTTATTTCTAAAGAGGTCAAAAGGAGGTTTTTTAAGTATTATTTCTACAGTTTTGCAATTCTGGTCTTGCCACTCACAAACTTATTGCTTTGTTATTGGTTATTACTTCTCATGGATCCAATAGTTCCAATCCGAACAATTTTTCCAAGAACGTTGAGCTAACCCTCTTCGAGCTTTGGTGAGTAGTCCTATTGCTTCAGTGGAATCAGTTTTGAGTTAACTCAATCCCTTCAAATAGAATGATAACTATGATTGATTTACCCATTTGTGAGTGGGAATGCTTTCTTACTAATAATGTGGATGTGCATGTTGTTACAAAATTTTACCTTATTTGCGTAGTGCAGTATTAGTTCAATTAAGAGGATTGGAATTCAATTCATCTCCATATAGAAATAAGATATGATGAGCAGCAACTTTATAATTTAAACCACAAGAAGTTGATTCTTTTGGTATTTTACAAATAACATGTGTATGATACATTTGCAATCACAAATCTCAATATAATGCTTTGTTTAACAACTCTAGATACTAATCTTACCTCTCATCCTTTTTAGTTCCTAGGTTGAAAGATGAGTTTGTGATTATTGGTGAAAATGAAGCTAGTGATAGCTTGATCTTGAGCTTAAGGGTTATCTAATATGACCTTATGTGGGAAAGATGCAAGCAGCTTTAAGCTGAGGATGTCGTGGTCAAGGGCAAGGTTAGTATTGTTGCTTCTGGCGGTTTATCATGCTCTCTTGCCCTATGAGTTTGTTTCTTATTAGATTTTTAGGTTACATCTTTGCCTTGTCTTGATACTTCAGGTTATCGGGGCAAATAAAGTTGAAGTGGTAGTAGTGGTGGAGGGTCTATGAGGATTTGTTCCTTTCTCACAAATATCAACGGTTAGTTCATGTCTTGTCTGACATAATGTGAAGGATCTTACTGCTTTAGTTCTAGATTTTGTGGCAAGCATGCCCACTTTCTAATTTTCAAGTTTTATCATGAGAGTTTTTGTTTGTGAGACTTTATACATTTCCACACACACACACACACACACACACATATATATATATAATGATTTCTTTTATAAAAAAGTCAAATTATGAATACTCTTGTATATGTTGTAGAAATCTACAGCAAAAGAGCTTCCTGATAAGGAGCTTCTCTTGAAATTTGTGGAGGTTGATGAGGAGAAGTCAAGGCTTGTTCTCAATAACTAAAAGGCCAAGGCAACAGCTAGGAATTGAATCAGTGGTCGTTGGAACAGTTTAGAGTCTGAAAACATATGGTGCCTTTGTTAATAGTGGTGAAGTCAATGGACTACTTCATGTCAGTTAGATAAGTCATGGCCATGTCATAGATATAGCGACTATTCTTCAAGCCAGGGATACTCTCAAGGTACTTTTGATTCTTATGACGAGTGAAACATAATTTGAGCTAAAACCTTCGTCCTTTCTCTTGACATTGTATGTTCGTAAGTACAATATGGCCACTTCCTAGTAAGTGATGATACTGAGCCCTGACTGAGAAAGATGTAGAGTAAGTCTTTCAACCAAGAAATTGGAGCCTACTCCTGGAGACATGATTTGCAATCCTAAACTCGTCTTTGAGAAGGTAACCTCCGTCATTTTACTTATCTATATAAATATGGACTCGTTAACTGCATGCATGCAAAGATGCACCATTTCCTATTATTTATGAAAATAGTCAAGGATTCCCGTATTAGCATGGATATGGTGCTTCTAAAAACTTTGTTGAACATTATTGGTTGGATATGTTCTCTATTCTAAAAATACAACAAAATTTCTTGTGTTGGCAATGTATGCCTTGAATAGAAGGTTGTTATGAGGCATAAAAACTACATGTCACATGTTTTTAATGCATAGATCAAAATCAAATATGTAGTGTTATTAATGTCATTTTGCACTAATAGGCGGAGGAGATGGCACAAACGTTTAGGCAAAGAATTGCTCAAGTAGAAGCTATGGCTTGAGCGGATATGCTAAGGTTCCAACCTAAGGTACTCCTTTTGCTTCCTTGTTATTCTTATTATAAAGATTTCGGGCTAGCTATAGCACCATGCAAGTTCTCTTTAACCATTTTACTGTATTATCTATCTTTTTCTCAAAATGATTATATGCTTTTTGTATTACATCCCTTTCGCCCCTTCTAGGTTCAATGCATACACTTTTTCTTTCTTGGGTAATTTTATGTCTATGCTTTTAGTTATTACTAATCATGATCTTTTCCATTTTGCCTGCTCATGTAGAGTGGTCTTACCTTCAGTGTTGATGGAATTTTGGGTCCACTTTCTTTAGATTTACCAGCAAAAGGGCTTGACTTGAGTGATGTTCCCACTGTTCAGGATGATAATTGGGCCTTTTCCATGCCATTTAATGTGTGTAATCTATTCATTGCTTCTTGTTGTTCCGTAGAAGGAAAAATACAAGAAAGAAATATCAAGGCTAAAGCCCAAGGGTGTGGATTTGTTGAAGCTTAATTTAGTAATCTTTAGCCAACCTTCGCATCTTTGTAAACAATACATTGCACTCATATAAAATTTTTCGGTGCTAATGATGTATCTTTATTAACCTCTGTTTGTTGTGGCTAGGAGCTCAGTTGGATCGAGCCGCCAATTTTAATGTAAGTGATTTCCTACTCAACTACATTACTTTTGCTTTTCATTTTATATAAGTCTATACTTGGTTAACCATTGAGTTGATTGATGGATTCTTTAATTGCAGCTTAATTCTCTAGTGAAGCAACTTATATTGACCCTCTTAATTGCAGCTTGGTTCTAAGATATAATTTTACTGAAAATGCTTATATGATTTTAGTTTGGTTTGAGATATGAATTTACTAAAAATGCTTCTCTAATTTTAGTTTAGTTCTAAGATATGAATTTACTGAAAATGCTTATTTGAAATATCCAAATATGTGATATAGGGGCTATCAAACAAAGGAACAAGTGCTACCAGCATCAATGCAAAGAGTTCATGGCCACATAGTGTTTTTACTTGCATTATTGATTCTTGATGCAAGGTATAGAATTCAGAAACTTCTCCTCTTCTATTAGTAACTACTGTTGGTTGTTTGGTTTATATATCCCATGACCTAAAAAGACCTATTTAGTTATGCTATTCCCTTTTGTTAATATAAGAAAAAGTATGTAATGCATGATTAGTACTTTAAGTACAATAGCCAACATTCATGTATTTATTTGAATCTACAAGAAGTTTTTTCAAAGGATGGTGTCAATGGCTCAAATAGGATCCGGATTTTTTTTTTTTTTTTTTTGTCTACTCTTTCTTACAAGTTGGTGCTTGCTTCCTCACCTAACAACAATTCTTCATATGATTCAACGAAGATAATTATTATGGATATCTATGCTGTAGTTTTAGTCATGTAAAATATTTCCGAATAGTCTTATCATGCTACATACTGTTCTTTTCTTTTTATAGGAAATACTATAATGCCAAGTCAATTTTAGAACGAGCAATTTTATAGGAGAATGAATGCATTTATCATCCTCAGTCTTTGATCCTAGCTTGTATATGTGCTTGATTTCTGATAGGTTTTCCCAATGATTTCTTATTGGTAGCGTTTGTTGTGGTTTCTAGCATGGCTACGTAGATAAAATACGTCAAATGCCATGCTTAATGTTCTCTTTGCCAGAGGCAAATGATAATCATTGGATGTAACTTCCAACATCCTTGCAAATATGATTTGTTCAATTCTGTTTGAGACTATCATCAAAGGTACTTATACACATGTTTGTTTCTTCATCATCATTTTGTTAATATGTATATTCCTATATATGGTAGATATAATTCTTGTCAAGAATAAGCCTAAGCTAGTCTGTTTGAATCTATAGAAACATAACAAATAAGGAAAGTGCATGTTTTAACTCAAATAGTGACGCTTGTGTTGTGAACTTAGAGATAAGAAATACCCCTTATCATGTTGATTAATATCTTGATCTTCTCGTTTGAGATTGAATGAATTGAAATTGTACTTTTACCAACTATACTGTTATGTTTCCTTAGTTGGTTTAGCTCTTGTTAGGTCAATCTAGAGCTTGATCAGCCAACCAAGACAGTATATAGATTGAAAAGTTTAAGATTTGAGCTAATGACAAACTTTTCTAAAATACATTTTTTGCTAATAGATGAAAATACTTTTTTATTAATAAATAAAAATTGTGTTGAAAACTTAAAATCTTTTTGACAAAATAGTAAACTCAATAAAACAAATTATTGTATATTTATAATTTTACTCTATTGTTGTTACTGTCTAGATTCTATATCTTTGTAAGAGAAATAGTAATATTTTTCAAGTTTTTTTTAACATAATTTAGAAAATCTTATGTTTTTCATTCATTTGACAAGTAGTTATTTGAAAACTCTTCTTTAGTTCCATCCATTGCATATGCTTGATAGCATTTGTCTGACTTCATCGATAATTATCCAAATGATGTTTTAACTTTACATTTAGTATGCTTTCCTTTTGATATCCAAATGATGTCTAACTCTTTCGTTGAAATGGATAGGTGATCCTTGAATTTGCTTAGTAAACATCATTTGGATCAATCCTGATGCAATTACTTAGATAAGAAACACTCGCAAGTCACAAAAGGGTGAATTAGCCCTAGATGTAGTAGTTGAAAAATCTATGTGCAAAAGGAGTGATGATGTATGGAGGTGATGACAATCGAGCTAAGAAATGGATAGCGAATCCTCTTAAGATGCCAGTTGGACCTATGACCCGACTTAGAGCTAAACGACTTAAGGACACACTCAATGGGCTAATCAAAGAAATTCAAGATGAGGAGCAATGTTTACATCAATCCAAGAATGAACCAAGAATAATCCAATTCATTGGAATCCAAGATGTCCCAAAACAAAGACGATTTGAAGAGCTTTGTTGAAGAATCAAAGTTGTCGACGTGGAAGAAGGAAAGGTGCTGGCGTGGAGGAGAAAGGTTGTTGGCTTAAATGGTCGGCGTCAAATGCCTTGTAGGCCGACAAAGTAAGCTGCTGGCCTAAGTGGTCGGCTTACTCTATAAGCCAGTTCAAGGCACATATAAGTCGCTGGCTTACTCTATACGTTGGTTCAAAAGGCATTTAAGCCGTCGGCTTTGAGTGCCGGCTTAGATAGAAATGTAGGCCAATTCAAGTAGTTTTATATCTTTTTATCTTGTTTTGCGTGGAAGGTATAAACAGTCTCTAGAACTCTATTGTGAAAAAACTTTTAGCTAATTGAAATTACAAAACCTTTTCTTCTGTTCTTAAATTTCAAACTTATCGGAATTTTTCTGTAGCATTCCTAACATTATTTATCAATTGATATTCCATCTCGATTGTGGCGTAACATCATACCATGGTTCTTTCTTCTCTATAAGTAACAGGTTGCGGTTTTCCCTTCATTTGTGATCAATCGTCGATTGTTTGATTTCAAATTGATCTTGAGTTTTAGCACTGGTTGATGGAGTTCGTGTCATTTGGTATTAGAGTAATTAGTTTAGTTAGTAATTGCCTATCTTGAATCCAGTTCTTTATACATCTAGGTTTCAAAAATTCATATAAAAAAGAGAGAAAAGTTTGAATCTTTATGTATCTATTGATTTTATTAGACTTGTTATAGCAATCACTATATGCGTTCAATTGATTCACGTTTAATTTCTTCTTGAATAGTAAAAAAAAAGAGAGGAAAATTCGTATTAAAAAAAAATTAGGATTCTTGGCAATAGTTGTGTTGAAGTACATAATGTTAATTGAAGTGTTGGGGAAATTGTTGTGACTTGTTGAATTGTTGATTCTAACAATAAAGGAATCTGTTGAAATATGTGGAATGACTTCTGATTTGTTGTTTAATTCTAAAAGAATTGAGGAAGAGATTGTGAGTGGTAAAAGGCAAGAGTGGTGAGAACATCAAAGTGCACAAAAGCCAATTGAATCTTGTGAAAATAAAACATGAGTGATTAGAGAGACATTTAGTGATTGAATAGAAAAACACATGAGGGAGTGATTCAGTGCGGATCTATATTTTCTATTATCATCTTTGTTTTTTTTTTTTTTTGTAGAAAAACATATCTAATGGAAATTCTCCTAATAGTGTGATGGGTGGTATTGACACGAAATTGATTATGGAGACTTTGACTGCTGAGATGAGGAGAATGTTTAGATTGGAAATGGATTAATTTCATGAGTATATGGAGCAGAATTTTGAGCAGTCTCGGATTGCTTCTGCTAGGCGTAGGAGGGGTAAAATGCCAAGAAGGGCAGTGCACATGGAGGAAGATGAGTGGGGTAGAGAAAGATTTGCAAATAAATCTGATTAGGACTCTTTTATAGGTTACAAGAGGAATTTAGGGAGAAGTAAAGGAGCTAGGCATGAAGAAGGTAGCAATTTAGGAAACATAAAGATGAAAATCCCTTCCTTCCAAGGGAAGAATGACCTTGAGGTATATCTAGAGTGGGAAAAGAAGGTAGAGATAATTTTTTAGTACCACAACTATGCTAAAGCCAAAAAGGTAAAACTTGTTGCCATTGAATTTTCTAATTATGCAATTGTTTGGTGGGATTGACTTTTGTTAAATAGGAGGAATAGGGAACTACTAATAGGCACATGGGAGGAGATAAAGAGGATCATAAGGAAACAATTTGTACCTACATACTATTATAGGGAATTGTACAACAAATTACAAACCCTTAAGTAAGGCAATAGTAGTATAAAGGGGTATCATAAGGAGATGGAGGTTATCATGATTAGAGCAAATATTAGGGAGGACTGCGAGGCAACTATGGCCAAATTTCTAGCGGGATTGAATAAGGAGATTCAACATGTGGTAAAGTTGCAGCATTATGTGAAATTGGAGGATATGGTTCATATAGAGATTGTGAGGACCTAAACTTAAGCAATAATGTTAAAATTAAAATAATATATATATATATATATATATTTATATATATGTGTGTGTGTGTGTATAAAGTAAAATCAATATATATATATGTATATATATGTTATATGCTAAAAATAAAATAAAATAAAATAAAATAAAATAAATATATATATAAATAATAATAATATAATAATAATAATAATAATAATAATAATAATAATAATAATAATAATAATAATAATAATATGAATTATATGAGCATATATATATATATATGTAAAAAAAAATGTACATAATATATTATATTATAACTAAAAAGAAAATAAATAAAAGAGGAAGGAAAAAACAAAAAAAAATACAAAACAGCAACCTCAATGTCAGAAAAAGTAAGTAATATTATATATATATATATATAGAAATTAGAATAGGGAGAGAGAAAAATCAAATCATCAAAAAATTAGAAAAAAAAAGAAACCAAAACCCTCTCCATTTCATCCAAAATTTCTGGGCAAATTGAAGTTGGAATTTCCAACATGCAATCATCAGGATAGGAAGAAGAACAAGATTGAAGTAGGATGCAACAAGAATTTGAAGAAATTGAAGAATAAAAAATCAAATTAAGTAGGGAGAATTTTGTTTGTTCGTTCGAAGGGGGTAGGGTAAATCTGTTGCTAGGCCAAGCTAGGGTTAAGGTTTTGGGTGGGAGAGGATTCCGGCCGACATAGTGGTTTTCGGCGTTGGTGGCCGGAGGCCGGTGAACGGAGCAGCCCCCGGTAACGCCCGAAACTTCCTATTTTTTTTTAAATATCAAATGTTGATTAAAAATTATGATTTTTGGTATTCTGGCATAATTTGGTATGAATATTAATGTGATAATTTTACTTTTCTGAAATTTTATTCCCAAATATGTGATCCTTAAGAAATGCTCTGTTTTGGTCGTAAATTAAATTGGAAACTAAATAGGTCAAATGATGTAGTTTTGATTTAATTTTTATTATAAAAGATAATTATATGATTTTTTAGATCACCAAATCAATAATTTTTCAGATTGGAGTCGTTTTCTATTTTTAGTGAATTTTTCAAGATAATTACCCTGTTCTGGCCGAATTAAATCCTTAGCAAAATTAGAGAATTTGATTTGATTAGTTGAATTTGATGTTCAGTTGAGGTTCATTGAAGCATAATATGATTTTGAGAAGCTTGGGTTAGTTACAAAACAAAAACGGGAGTATTCGGTGCAAGATCGTGATAATTTAGAACTATACGATTCAATATAGATTCATGCTGAAATTTAATTTAATTAATATATAATAGAGCGTAGTATACCCGTATGTATATGAATTAGAAATTGTAAGAAAATGGTGGATTATACGAGGTTAAGATGGAATTTAAGAGTTTGGAATACTAAATTAGCAATTTAGGGTTCAATAGAGCGAATGAGGTAACATTGATTGGTATACTAATGATTCAGGTATTTCTGTTGAGTAAGGAGGACAAAGGAACTTGGCTGGTGCGACTGTTTGGATTGGCATATATTGTTTCAGGTGAGTACCCTCTTAACTTTTCTCTTGGGTACAAGTGGTTGATAATGTAGACTACTTGTTGTTAGCTGAAATTACCCTGTACGATCACTTACTATGATCAATGCAGGAGGATTGTTGAATTATATTGGTTTACTAATGGCTGGTTGTGTGTCATGATATGATTGGATTATGAGAAAAAAAAGAAGGGAACATTCTAGGAAATCCTAGAATGGGAGTTGGGTGCGGGATTTGATTATATTATTCCTGATTGTATGTGATGTAATGAACTTAAATTATCAAATGCTTGATGATTGTGATGTAATGCTGGGTTATTTTTAGCTTATTAAATGGGGTTTATATGACTGGTTGAGTTCATACTATTGTTGTCTTAGTAACGATGAAATATCTAAATGGATAATAAAATGGGAGTTAGGCTATAAGTACCTACTAACCTAAAACACTTAATGTAAGAAAAGTCCTGTTCCCTGCCTAGTAAGTTTGTGGTACGACCTTTGAGTCGACCCGGATGGGTTTGAGGCATGGTCGACGGACCGGCCCGGTTTAGTGACCTATAGGGATTTGGTCACCCCTTTTGTTTGAGGCAGGTGAAAGGCGAGCTGAATATTTCTAACTAAAAAGAGTATATAAGGATGTCTTAATTGGTTGAGAAAACATTAAGTTTTGAAAAAGTACATGAGGGTAGTTTATCTACCAGTTGACAGGCTTTGCCTGGATTAATTGAAAAATATTTGTGACCTGTGAGTAAACAGGAGTGATTGAAATGGTCTCCAATGAAAAGGTTATGAGTTTAGCAAAAATGGAATTACAGGGAAAATATCACTAAATAAGATCATGGTGATGTTAAAATGTAATAAATTGAATTTGGTTTCTTGCGAGTATAACTTGAGTTGAAAACTTGCTTGCTTGAGTAATCACTTCGAGGTATTTGATAATATTGTTGACTACTATTATGTGATTTTGTTGTTTGTTTTTATTGGGTTGCTTGATTTTATACTCACTTTGCTTCTTAAGAAGCTGAGGGGTTGGTGTTTTTGCTAACCTCAGGTATAGGTACTGAAGAATAAGTTGTTGGAGACTCGGGTTTATGGAGAGCGTCGATAGAGGCAAAGAAGCCCTTAGTTTCATTTTGGAACCTCTGTTATTTATATTAAGATCTATAGGTGTTAATCTTCTGATTGTAATGTAAATATTTGTGTGTATAAGGTTGGATTTGTAATCTTTTGAGCCACTTAAGGCTACAGGATCAATCTAGGCTATGCCTACTTACCGGGAATGCAGATCCCGATGATATATATATATGATGTATGATGTGACAGGAGATTTTAAGTACATGTGTTTATATATGATGTGGATATGAAATGATAGCGCTGTTAGCGCCATTTTATAGGACGTTTATAAAATTTCATACAAGTTGGAGTTACAGGTTCAATATTAGCAGAATTTGCCTTATCTCTAATTCAGAGACGGCATAGCAACCTATCTACAGGTACCAAGGATAGTTACAGGAATTTTGGAACAGGTTCAAGAATCAGACCTAGTAGGTGGGTCGCTACAGGGTGGTATCAGAGCTTAGGTTTATGCATTATGATTAAACCCGTGTGAGCTTGTGTGGGGTAGTTAGGATGAATGAAGACTTTAAGTTGTGTTAATTGATTTGACTTACCAAATTGTGATGTATTTGTGTATTGTGGAATACATATGCTTGTTTAAGAAGTTTAAGTGTTTGATTTCTGATTCAAGTGTACTTATTTATATAGATTTGATTGCAGTAAATGGAATGTGGAAGAGGTCGAGGCAGAGGTAGAGGAAGGAGGACCAGGAACATGGTCCCTCATGATCAGCAAGAGGATTTACCTCCACCACCTCCACCACCCCCACCACCTCCATCGCCAGCTCCACAGAATCCAATGGAGCAGATGGTTGCTGCAATGCAAGCTTGGGCTGAAGTTATGGCCGCGGGATCAGGTGGAGATAAACTAGCCAGGGTACAAAGGATTGTGAAGCCCTTTGATGGTAAGAGTCTAGACCCCACTACAGCTGTGAATTGGATAAACTCCATAGAAAGAGCTTTCCAGGTACATGATGTTCCCGAGGATAAAAAAGGTGGACTATGCTATAGTATTATTAGAAGATACTGCACATGATTGGTGGGTATCACAGAAGGAGCTGATGGAAGCTCCAATTACTTGGCCAGCATTTAAGGATGTTTTCCTGAGTCAAAATTTTCCCTCATGTGTACAAGATAAAATGAGGGAAAAGTTTTATGAATTAAAGCAGAAAGGTAGAAGCATAATGGAGTATGAGCGAGAGTTTAGCAAATTGTTGAAATTCGCTCCATTAGCCTATCAGAATGATGAAGAGGTAAAAGCTAATAAATTTCGTGTAGGGCTGGATATCTATTTTCAGGCAGAGCTGAAAAGAAGTAAAGTTGCGACTTATGTGGAGATTGTGAATGAAGCCCGTATACTGGAACAGGTGAGGGATATGAAGGGTATGGAGGGTCCTTCACACAAAAGAAAGGATGGAGGTAGTTTTGGGCAAAAATGGAGTAAGGATAAAGGAAAAGCAAAGAAGCAGTATCAGCTACCAGTCCGACCTCAGAGGAATCAGACTTATACTATAGTGTACTGGAAGTGTAAGGGCAATCACAAGGCTAATGAATGTCCTCAGCTGAGAGGAAAATGTTATAGATGTGGGGTAGATGGACACATTGCTAGGCAATGTCAAAATCCTAAGGACCTCCAATGTTACACCTGTGGACAATTTGGTCATACTTCCCATAATTGCCGGGGTAGGAGTGAGGGAGGTCAGCAGACTCAGGCTCAGACTCAGGCCCCAGCACCTAGGTATGATCTAAATCCTAGGAGGGGTAGACCGCGACCTCAGACTCAGGCACGAGTCTTTGCTATACAACAGACAGAGCCAGCTAATGTGGATGATGTAGTAGCAGGTAAGATTACTAAACTTATCTGATAGTTTGATAGTTAAATAGTTGTAATATAAATGAACCTATATATCTATATAAATATGTAAATGTATAAGTGTAAATATGTATTTGTGTGTGAATTTTGATGTGTATGGGATGCTGATGCTTGTTATGAATTGAGTAATTGAATTAATGAATGAATCTATATGTGTAAATATAAATGTGTGTGTAGACGTGAATTTACATGTGTACATATGTAAATAGTTGTATCTGCTTAGGGGTTAAACAAATTGTATTAGTGAATATATGCCTATAAGTACGTGTAAGTGCGTATATGCAAATGTGAATATATAGATGTGTTTATGGGTATATACATGAAGTAATTAAGATGTAGATGTGACTATGCTTAACTTTTCATTTAGTAGGATGTTAACAATAATTGTTGGAAGTGGAATGTGATGTGTTTGATGATTTCAGGTGTGATTCGATTAGATGATAATCCCGCTTATGCCTTGTTTGACACTGGAGCAACCCATTCTTATGTCGCTGAAGACTGGGTGAGACGGAACATGGCTCCAGTGAAGAGTTTGAAATGTGAATATGTGGTAAGTACTCCTTCTGGAGGGGAAAGGATAGCAAGTTATCAATTGGAGAATGGTATTGTGGTGATTGAAGGGCGGCAATTGCCAGCTGATTTGGTTATTCTTAATATGAAAGGGTATGATGTTATCCTTGGCATGGATTGGCTGGCCTGGTATAAGGTGCATCTAAATTGTTGGGATAAAGTGGCAGAGTTTCGTCTACCAGATGAGGAAGCATTCAGTTTCAGAGGGAGTATAAGGCGATCAATACCTAAGATCATAGCAGCTAACAAAGCCAAGAAATTATTAAAGAAAGGATGTATGGGATATTTAGCTTCAGTGGTAGATGCACAAGTGAAACATGATGGATTCACTAACAAGTATTCATTTGTACATGATCCGAAGTTTGTTACTCTCTGTCCTTTGAAACCTAGTGAGGTGTATGAAAATCAAATGAGAATACTGAAAGGGAGAGAGCAAGAGAAAATGAATGGTAAAAAAAAATGAGTATTATTATAGAAGAAAAAGAGGGAAAACAGACGAGAGTAAGTGGTAGAAATAAGTTGAGTGATATTATAGAGGAAAAAGAAAAGAGAAAAAAAAAAGATTGAGTGCTAAGAGAAAAATAGAGTGGAAAGAAAATCTTGATGAGAGACTTAGCGAGGTTAAGAATGCTCTATTTATAGGAACAAAGAAATCTATGGAGACGCATGAAAAGACTAAACTCAATATTGAGCGGTAGAAGAAGTAGAGTGTTAAACAAACTAGCAAAGGGCATCGTCAAGTTCTATTTAAACTCGGAGATTAGGTTTGGGTGTGCATGAGTCACAGGCGATTCCTAGCACAAGGGCACTCAAAGTGGCTTCCAAGAGGCGAGGGTCCATTTCAAGTCCTCGAGTGCATCGATGATCACATTTACATATTAGAATTGCTAGGTACGTATCCAACTAGTGCTAATTTTAATATTACTGATTTGAGTCGGTTTAATGCAGGAGATGATTTGAGGAAAAAGCCTTTTCAAGAGGAAGGGAATGATGACAATTGAGCTAGGAAATGGATAGCAGATTCTCTTGAGATTCCAGTTGCCCCTATGACCTAACTTAGAGCTAAACGACTTAAGGATGCACTCAATGGGCTAATAAAAGAAATTCAAGATGAGGAGCAATGTTTGCGTCAATCCAAAATGAACCAAGAATAATCCAAGTCATTGGAATCCAAGACATCTTAAAATGAAGATGATTTGAAGAGCTTTGTTGAAAAATCAAAGCTGCTATCATGGAAGAAGGAAAGTTACCGGTGTGGAGGAGAAAGGTTGTCGACCTAAATGGCTGGTGTGAAATGCCTTGTAGGGTGGCAAAGTAAGCTACCGACTTAAGTGGTCGGTGTCGAGTCTAATTTTTGAATTCCCATTCCTAATCCGATCTAAACTAGACCCTATGCTCATCTAATCTAGATCCTCGACTTGAGTTAGGAATTTCGTTTAATTTTTGGAGTCGCCACCCAACTGTTTGTTGGGAAAATTGAATTAAGACTAAAGGAGCGGATTAGTCTTAATTTGGACCACTAGTCGTCGTTCTTTCCTCTTCTCGTTTTTGTGAAAAGAGGAAAAGGGAAAACCAGAGCTTCTAAGTCCGGAGGCTAACCTATTAAAACCTTTACGGTTACCACCTAATCTCCCAAAATTGTTTATCTTTAGAAATGTGTTTCATTTGTGTTTCTGTTACTTTTTATTATGTTTGAGAATTATTTTGAGAAAATGATTTTTTCTTTATTTTATGGGTTGACCCGAATGGGTGCCTACGTACCTGCTACTCAGGATCAAACAAGCCGTAGTTCGCTTTTCTGAAAAAACTTTAGATTTGTTGGTGAATTTTAATTTTGAAAACTCTTTTGATTTAAGTTCTTAACGTCTTTGGAATTTTTAAAAATTTCTAAGCCTAAGCTTTGATTTTATTTTTGAAAATGATTTTTTTTGGGAAAACATCAATTTTGGATTTATTTGAAGAAAAAGATTTTTCTAGGTGCTGAAACTTAATTTTTCTTCTATTTTCATAATTTTTGAATTTTTATTAATTTTCATGATTTTTATGATTTTTGTGATTTTTTATAAGTTTTTGTGATTTTTATAAATTTTTGTAATTTTTATGCTAGAACATTTTATCCTAAGTTATTATCTATCCTATTTTGAAATCTAAAGTTTTATTATTATTTTTCCTAATATTTTTATTATTTTATTCTATTTTTTTATTTTCTTCTTCTTTTATTATTATTTTTATTTTATTTTATTTTTATTTTTTTACATTTTTCTTAATTCTAGAAAAAATCTGATTTCTACATTTTTCCTATTTATTGAAAATATAAAACAAAAACAAATGATAAATAAATAACAAATTCGGAATAAATAAATAAACCAAATAAATTAATTAAATAAAAAAAAAATCCGATTTACCTGGATCCGGGTCGGTGCGCGGGTCGAACCTGTCGGGTCAAATCGGGTCGGATCGGATCGGGTCGGATATGTCGGAGACGGCGGCGGGGTTAGCTCGTTCACGGCGTTCCGGCGGTCGTTTGCGGCGGGTGAAGTGTCGAATCCTAGATTCTTGAGGGTGCTGAATCCGATGGTGGTGGCGGTTTACTCCCAGATCGCCTCCTAGCGGTTGCTCCAACTCCGATCGATGGTCTCGGCTTCAAGTTCCTCCGGCGTACTCCGATTCACTCCTTTCTCTCACTTTTTCTTCGTGTTTTTTTCGTGCTTTGGCTTCCTCCTGTTCTCCTCTATTTATAGGCACCTCGAACTCCTCTTGGATAAGCTCGAATCGGCCGATTTAGATAAACCCATATTTTTCCGTTTCTTAGATTCGATTTTATCCCGGCGATTTGATGTTAATCTCTTGTGTTCCTTTGGTTTATCTGATGGATTTGGCCTTATCTCGACTTTAATCTAGAAGATTAAAAAGAAAACGGCCGATTTCGCCTTCGTCGGACTTCTGTCGGATTTTTTTCCTCCGGCTGGGCTTGCGAAGAAGACGATCACGCGCGACGCGCGTGACTTCCCTCGGCCAATCACATGCTGCCACGTGGCAGCTCCAGGGAAAAGAACGAAAAATTTTTGCCGAGCGCCTGCGGGGGATTCGAACTCGCGACCTTCAGCCTTCACACGGTTCCCATGCGCACACACGAGCCAGCTGAGCTGGCCCAATTTCCCGATTTTATTTACATCGCAAATTGTACATATGCGATGCAATTTTTTTATTTTTTTGTATTTTTTGAAATTTCAAAAATTTGTAAAAATTATTTATTATTCATTATTGCTATTTCTGAAATCATTTTTCAAAATTGAAGTGTTTTCCTATTTATTTTCATTTTTTGAATATTTTTATTATTTATGCTAAATTAAGGAAAAATTGGGAAAAATTACGAAAAATTGAAAATTGATTATTATTGAAAATTATTGATTCCTAGGGCAAAAATGGGGTGTTTACAGTCAGCTTACTCTATATGCCAGTTTAAGGCACATATAAGTCGTCGGCTTACTTCGTACGTTGGTTCAAGGGGCATTTAAGCCTATTAACTTTGAGTGTCGGCTTAGATAGAAATGTAGGCCGGTTTAAGCAGGGTTTTATATCTTTTTGTCTTGTTTTGCATGGAAGGTAGAGATAGTCTCTAGAACTCCATTATAAAAAAACTTTTGGCTAATTAAAATTATAAAACCTTTTCTTCTGTTCTTAAAGAATTTCAAACTTATCGGAATTGTTCCGCAGTGTTCATAACATTACTTATTAATTGGTATTCCATCCTGATTGTGGCATAAACATCATACCAAGGTTCTTACTTCTCTATAAGCAACAGGTCACGGTTTTTCCTTCGTTCGTGATCAATTGTCAATTGTTCGATTTCAAATTGATCTTGGGTTTCGGCACAGGTTGACAGAGTTCGTATCAGGAAGATTGTCCTTGATTCCTACCTCCTTGTGCTTCACTTAATTTATGCTATATGTTCAATACCATATGCCACAAAATAGGTCCAAGAGTTGCTGGGAATCTATTCTATTTTTTATCAAGTAATGCAGGTATTATACTATATTATTTCATTCAATTAATCTTAATCTTTTACTAACCTAATTATTGGGAAATTGTCAATGCATTATGTTCCTTAAAATAGATTTATACACTAACTGTTAAGAATGTGCTAAAGAAATGTGGTTATGCAGTTGTAGAGTAAGCCCTAGCCCATTAGTAAACCATCCATTCCAGCCTTGTCTAGTTATCAATAGAGATGGCTATAATCTATAGCTTCAATCTTCAAATTCTTACAATGAGATTTTAGTTATTTTCTATTTTTTAGTGTTAATTGGATTGATATGCCACTTATTTGTAATTGCTTTTAAATTATTAGGGCATTACTTTACTTTGTAGATATTAGAGCTTGGCAATATATCCAAGAGCATTAGCATTCATATTTTGATGAGATGTAGGATTTGTTCATTCACCAAATTCATCTAACAGTGATGATAGTGAAATTAGTGAAGATAATGATGATAGCAATGTTGATGATGAAAGCAGTGATGAGGAAGGTTGATGCAAGAAATAGGGTATTAGACAAGTTCATTTAACATATAATCTTAAATGTAATGAAGTTTGAACTTCTTGATCTTATTTAGATTTGTTTTTTGAGTTATAGTTAAGGATATTGTTCCCAAATTGTGTTGATGTGGAAGCATCATGTTATTGGGTTCATTTGATGAAGATATGTGAAAAATATACGTTGATGTTTATGGTATTTTAGTATATGTAATTGTGCATAAACTAAATAGGTATATCTTGGCAAATATGAAGATTGTGAAAGCGAGTCAAAATCTACGTCATTAGAATTACCAGATTTAAACGTTGCAAATTTGGCTTAATAGCGATGTTTTAACGTCGCCAATACACTTTTTACAACGTTGAAACATTGCTAGTAGGTTAACTTAAACAACGATTAAACATTGCAAATAGTTTAACTTAGATAATGTTTAAACGTCGCAAATAGTTTAACTTACTCAACGTTTAAATGTTGCAAATGTTACTCTTCTACCGCTCTTGTAATCTCATTAAATTTATGTAATTATAGTTTTATCACGTTTAAATGTTATGTATAATTACTTTTAGTTACGTGTAAACATCGCTAATGTTACTCTTATACTATGTTTAAACATCGCAAATGTTACTCATTTACCATGCTTTTGTGTCAATTAATTTTTTCATTGTGGTTTTATTATGTTTAAATGTCGCATATTACCTATTTTTAGTTATGTTTAAGCGTCATCCAATATAACACATTTACCTACGTTTCTACTTTTAGCAACGGACCTTTGACGATAAACGTTGCTAAATCTTTTTATTGACGTTTATTTCATGTTTAGCAACGTTTATTAAATATTGTCTAATATCGAATTTGTTGTAGTGACTTGATGAAAACTGAATAAAAAGAGGAATTAAATAAGTAATATAGAGTTTACTTTTTTAGTTATATATTTTCTAGAATTTTACTATTATTTTTTTCTTTACTCTTCATGGTTTGGTGCAATTTCAAAACAATTAGCTTTATAGTTATATGATTTGGAGTTTTCATACCAAAAGAAAAATAATATCCATCATGATCAAATTATGTACTTACCATATTAATTTAATTACCTCTACGAAAGTTGGCCCATGGAAAAAATAAATAAATAGAAATTGAGAGAAACTTAATCAGATTTGCAGTACAACAATAGTAACACATTATTATTGTGTTTAAATATTAAAGTATAGAACATAAAACATCCACCTAACCTTCAACCTAGTCTACATGGAGCTTAAGGTTGAGTTTCACATGGTATCAGAGCATCCAAATTCAGCCATTTTAGTTCATTTTTAGTCAAATTAATAAGTTTCTTCTCATCTTATTTGCTAAGTTGAGAATGGTGATTCAATTGAACCAAGGTCAAGAAGATATGATGAATTTCAATCTACTTTATGAGTTTAGGAAATGTTGCTATTGATGTACTTAATTTTCTAAGGTAGAGTAGATCTATTAAGGATGAATTAGGTGCAAGATTAAAATTAGAGTTTATCGATGGTTAGATAGTTAAACCCAATGATAATTCACCTAATTTGTTAAACTAGATATGTTGTAATTACATGGTCCATTGTTGGATTTTGGCCTTGATGAGTAGTGATTAGGTTCATAATTTCTTATTGCAAAATTAGCTCTTGAACTACGGAATGAGATTGTCAAAAAGTACGAAAAAGCAAATGGACCTCTGATTTTTCAAATCCAACATGGCATTTACAACATTAGATAGGGTAGTATGTCTATTGCTTTATATTACAACAAGTTAAAGAAATGTTATGATGAATTGAACATGTTGAATGCACATCTAATGTATACATGTGGTAGATTAGAGTATTGCACATGTGCGGTTAAAGAAAGACTCATGGAGTATGATTCTTTTCTAGAAGCTCATGCAATTTCTAATGGGTTTGAGTGATGTGTATGAGAGTGTGCATAATCAAATTCTTGCTATGGAGCCTTGCCATCTATGAATAGAGCCTTCTATCTTGTTTAACAAGTGGAAAAGAATAAGTAAGTTACTATGGTAAATGATTTAGATTCAATGGTTTTTAACTAACAAAGACGCTACTAGGAGCATGTCTAACTAAGGTTGGGCAAAAAAGTTTACCCGAATTGGTAATTGAACAAAAAATTCGTTTTTTTTTTCAAGTTCGGTTCTGTAATCAGTTTGGTTTGGAAATAATGCACCAGTTCACAGTTCAATTCACTTAGTTGAATGGAATTGAAGCAATATCTAAAAAATATATATAGAGGGGCAAATCTAAAGCACCTAAGGCCTATTGCACACACAACACTGTAATTTATAATTTATAAATTATAAAAAAAACACATTGCACTATAATCTATAATCCATAAATTATAAAACTAATGGGAAAATTTCTGGCACTGTCGACTTTTTTAGAGCCCGATTTGGATGATGATCCAAATCGCTCATATTTTACCTTATGTTTTTTATTCTAATAAATATTTGAGAATAATCTTATAGTTGCAATGATAATTCTCCATTGGATTCCAATATGTCCTACAACAGTTGATGGACACAGAACATATTCAGGATGACAATCAAAGACCCGCTGCGATTGTTTTCTATTCTAAGGTGTTGGATCATGAAGACTTATGTTATTTTGTACCTTGTAATTGTTTTAAGAACTATTTTGGTTGTATTTTGGTTTTGGGAAACTTTTATTTCTTTGTAATTTTCATTAGGGCTAGTCACCTTAAAAGTGGCAAACTTGTAATTTTGACCACTTTTTAACCCTAAGAGTAGCAAGTATAAATACTTGCTTAAGAGAGGGTTTGAGGAGGCCATATTTTGCAGAATTGAGAGACACTTTCACTGGGATTAGGGTTCTTTCCTTAGTTCAAAACTCTTATCAATTTCAACCCAAGAATTGGAATTGTGGCGAGTGCGACAAAGGGGAATTGTGATTCATATCGATTCCATCTTTGTTGTATGTTCATTTCTTCTCTAGTGAGTCATATCTAAGGTAAATTTGAATCTTTCTTAGACATATTTGTGGTTATATTTTGTGGACAACAATCTTGTAAGATTGATTGTTCCTTGAGCACTTGAATTACATATATCATTTTTAGTGCATTGGCGTGAATTTGGTATTGAAGGGGGGAAATGGATTTCATGGTTTTATTGCTTTCTTTTATCTGATTTCCACGTGGTTTTCAATCCTTATTGTGGTTACTTGGTGAATGTTACAAATAGAGATTATAATTACATCATTTGATCAACATTTTCCATCTAAATCTCTAAGGTATTCACGTAAATTATCTCTTTAGTGGATCGGTTTGTGATTGACTTGAGACTTGTTTTATTTGAGTCAATTGATTGTGTTTCAAAGTGGTTTTGAGCACATCAAACACACACACACACAAAGCACTATAACTTATACTATAATTTATAATTAATAATATCACTAAATTTAAAATTTATTGATAATAGTTCAAACTGTACATCAAACCAAACCAAATTCTTTTTTTCTTTTGTTTGAAAAATTCACAAACTAAACCATTTAGTTAGGTTCATTTAAAAGAAAAGAAAGGAAAACAAACCATAAAATTTGGTTTAAATTGGTTGAGAGGGCGAACTGGACTGAACCGCATCACACCTACCCCTATGTCTAATAGACATAAGAAAGGAACTGGATATGAGCCAATTTGCAAACATTGTCATTGAGAATAACAAACCATTGAGAGTTATTTTAAGATCATAAAATATCCTAAATGGTATAAAGAGAAAAAGGTTGGAAGGCCAAATACAAAGATTCCTTCTAATGTAAGTGTTAACTAATCATAAGCTATTATTGTTCAAGATGTTTAATGGTTCTACATCGAATCATGAGTGCTTCAAATTCTTGGACATATTCGTCCACAGTCTTACATCCATGTCTCAAGGTCTAGAGGCGCATGAATAGTTGTCGAGTCTAATTTTTGGATTTCCATTCCTAATCCTATCTAGACTGGACCCTATGCTCATCTAATATAGATTATCGACTTGAGTTAGGAATTTCGTTTGATTTTTGGAGTCGCCACCAAACAGTTGTTGGGAAAAATTGAATTAAGACTAAAGGAGCGAATTAGTCTTAATTTGGACTACTAGTCGTCGTTATTTCCTCTTCTCATTTTTGTGAAAAGAGGAAAAGGGGAAACCAGAGTTTCTAAGTCCGGAGGCTAACCTATTAAAACCTTTACGGTTACTACCTAATCTCCTAAAATTGTTTATCTTTAGAAATGTGTTTCATTGTGTTTCTATTACTTTTTTATTATGTTTTTGACTTATTTTGAAAAAATGATTTTTTATTCATTTTAGGGGTTGACCCGAATGGGCGCCTACGTACCTGCTACTCAGGATCAAACAAGCCGTAGTTCGCTTTTCTGAAAACTTTAAGTGTGTTGGTGAATTTTAATTTATGAAATCTCTTTTAGTTTATGTTTTTACTATTTTTTTGGGATTTTTCTAAAAAATTTCTAAACCTAAGCTTTGGTTTTATTTTGAAAATGATTTTTAGGGAAAACATCAATTTTTGGATTTATTTGAAAAAAAAAAAGATTTTTCTAAGTGCTAAAACTTATTTTTTATGATTCTTTTATAATTTTTGAATTTTCATGATTTTTATGATTTTTGATGATTTTTGTGAATTCTTGTGATTTTTTTTGTAATTTTTGTAAGTTTTTGTGATTTTTGTGATTTTTTGGGAATTTTTGTGATTTTTGTTGAAAATTTTATCCTAAGTTCATTATCTATCCTATTTTGAAATCTAAAACTTTATTATTATTTTACTAATATTTTTATTATTTTTCTGCATTTTTATTATTTTTATTCTAGAAAAATATAATTTCTACATTTTCCTATTTATTGAACATATAACAAAAAAATAAATAAATAACTAAATAAATAATAAATAATAACAAATAAAAAAATAATAAATTAATTCGGAACAAATAAGTAAATTAATTAAATAAATAAAATAAAATAAAATAAAAAAAATATCCGGAAAATCTGACTTACCTGGATCCGGGTCGGTGCGCGGGTCGGGTCGGTCGGGTCGAATAGGGTCGGGTCGGATCGGTCGGACACGGCGGCGGAGAATGCTAGTTCACGGCGTTCCGGCGGCCTTCTGCAACGGGTGAGGTGTTGAATCCTAGCTTCTCGAGGGTGCTGAGTCCAATGGTGGCGGTGGTTTGCTCCCAGATCGCCTCCTGGTGGTGGTTCAACTCCGGTCGGCACTTCGCGGTTTTGGGTCTCCTCCGATGCTCTCCGATTTCCACTCTTTCCTTACTTTCTCTCAATTCTAATCTCTATCCTGGCTTCCTCGTCTCCTCCTCTATTTATAGGCACTTCAAATCGAGCTGGATAAGCTTAGATTTCCTCCGATCGAAGCAAATCGGCTCGACGGTTAAAAAAAAAACAACTCCGATTCATGTCAATCCATTGATTTGTTGCGATTTGATTCCAATTAGATAATGTTTATCTCATTTCCGTTGAAGATCTGTTGGATTTGTGCAAAAAATCGAATCAAAACGGCCGAAATACGAATTTTTCCTTCCGCCGACGATCTCGGGCTTGAGGTAGGAGACGATCACGCGCCGGGCGCCTGCGTTTCTTCCAGCCAATCAAAGGCTGCCACGTGTCCTGGGCAAATGCAAAATTCGCAAAACGCGAAAACTGCTTCTCCCGCGATTCGAACCCCTGATCGAGCCCCCCCTGCCCGCGCCTTAGCCCATGGTCCGAACCAGCTGAGCTAGCCCATTTTCCTGATTTTTCTTATTTCGCAAATTGCATATATGCAATGCGATTTTTCTATTTTTTTGTTTTTTTTGAAAATTCCAAATTTTGTAAATTTTTTTTATTATTTATTATTGTTATTTCTAAAATCATTTTTCAAAATTGAGGTGTTTTCCTATTTATTTTTATTTTTTTGAATATTTTTATTATTTATGGTAAATTAGAGAAAAATTGGAAAAAATTGGGAAATTTTGAAAATTGATTATTAATGATGATTATTGATTCCTAGGGCAAAAATGGGGTGTTTACAATAGTTTATGCTTGTAATGTTCAGGAACAAACCTCTTTCTCAGAACTCTTTTCATCTTCTACCAAGTATAAACCTTGGCATCACCACTTCTCCTATTGGCCACAAGGTTCTTCTACCATAAGGTAGCAGACCTTGTAAACTTGATTGCTGCTAGATGAACTTAAGTATGGTCATTGATTTTATGGTACTCAAAGAGTCCTTCTACCTTATCTTCTCAGTCAAGATAATCCTCTATAGATCTCCTTCTAATAAATAAAGGCATCTACAATTTTACATATTCCAAACCCCTAGGTGGCTTGAACTCACAATTAGGATAAATCTCACCTTCAAAGTTATCATCCCTTTCTTCCTTATAAGCATGATACTCTCTTCCAACGCGTCTGTCCTTGTTTCCTCTTAAGGCTCTTTCTTTACCCACAACATTAAGGGCTACCTAAGGTGGGGGTGCTTGTGGATTTGCCACTGGCTGTTAGGATAACATCATTTGATCAACCGAAGTTGCTAGGTTAGCAACCACAATGGTTAGATTCTGCAATTGTTCTTCTAAAGTTCTCTTATGACCCATAATACGACGTCCCTGACTTCCTCCTATAACCTGACTATTGGCCTCATTCCCAATTCCTCCATTAATATTTCCGTTTGACATGTTTAATAGAAATTTCAATCTCAATACATGAATTCACAAGTCACAATCACACATTGCAATAATCCCCAATTGGCACAATCCCAATTACAACCTCCGCTCCATCTCCAATTCAAAACCCAATAGAACAACAAAACAACCCTAATGGATACACACAAACAACAACCGGCCTTAATTCAATCACTCAGCCCACAATAACAACCACAAAATAAAACCTTAATTTTCAATCCGCTATTAATACCAAGGAACAAATCCCTAATTCAATCACACACAACGTAACACAACCCAATCGACAACTAGTGTTCAATCTCAATTTAACCTCAACCAATCACAACATAATTGCACAATATTGAAAACCTTAATTTCTTTTAATGGAAGTTCAACAGTCACAATCCCTTCTCTCAACCAAATTCTTTGATATCAAAAGATGATATGCCTAATTCTAGAGCCGAATTAAGCAATTCTAAATCAAAGCTGATAATCAACAACAATCGAGTCCAATCAATCAAAATAACGAACAATAACAAAATATAACCTTAAACTCTTACTGGATATGATGCACCAGCAAAAGAGTAGTCCTAGTACGAATTTGCAGATATGATGTACGATAACCCAATACTGTCACTTGCTACAATCTACATGATTGATAAGAGTATATGAAGACAAACTTCATTGATAAAATTCTCAAAATGTCAAAAGTCCCTCAACTTTTCATTACAAGGCTATTTATAGAATAAGGAAAATAAACTCGTAACATTCACAAACTAAACCAACTTAAGAAAGTAAGTCGTCGACTTTAGGAATGAAGGTCACCGGCTTTGGGGAGGGAAGGCCGTCAACTTTGGGGAGGGAAGGCCATTGGCCTTTGTGGTCAACATAGCCGACCTTGAGGGTCGGCCTAAGAGGCAAAGCCACTAGCCTTAAGGGCTGGCCTAAAGGGTAAGCTACTAGCCTTTATGGCTAGCCTAAATGTGTCTACCTCCGGTTCTTGTGATTTGATTCTTTCATAAAAGAAATTTGTAATGGATGCAATTTGATTCCCATCATATGATCTTGTTGGGAACAAACACAAGTCTAGAGTTGAATAAACATAGTCTAAATATCGCATGTCCATTTGAGGTAAAGATGCTGCATCATATTTTGATCAAGCATGTCAATCCATGAACTAGACCAAAGACATCCATTACTTCACTAAATGCACATTTGTTAGCATCTATCTTCAAAAGGAAGCATATTCATATTCCTTATGTTTTGATCAACTTCATAGCCAATGTAAAGAAGAGAAGTAGTCTCTTTGATCACAAAATTGCTAAAGCACAAGGAAATAAACATGAAGACCTTTACGAAGGACATGAAGGATCATAAAGAAAATGGAATGCATGCTTTGAAAAGTATGCATATTACTGTTGGTGATGGAGTATGGTATGATAAGAACAATGTAGTTATGTTTTTGAAGAAGGAGCTCAAAGATAGACAAAGCGTAAGAAATAAGAAAGATCAGGTAAAAGCTCCTACATCTACTAGAACTATAATCAACTTTTTCTATCCTTCATAAAGATATGATTAATAGTTTTATGAACACCTACACTAGGTTAGGGGAGATTGTTGTAGTTAATAAAAGTCAACAAGGACAACATTTTGAATTTGTTAATGTGTTAAATTGGTTTATGATGCAAATGACTCATAATTTTGACCAAATGGTTGACACCATGGAATGAATTTCGAACAAAATGAGTCATCTTGAGGGTTGCTTATCCGAGATCTCCTTGCAATCTAGTTTTCTTGTTCATCCTTTCTCTCTTTCTACTGAAGCCAAAAAGAGGGAGAAGAAGGATTCAATAGTAGTAGTAGGAGTCACAGTAGTGACAACAATAGTAGTAGGATGTTCTACTAGGGCTGGTAATCCGGGCCGAATGGGCCGGCCCACGGGTCATCGCGGGCTGGCCCGTAAGGCTGGTGGGTCTGAAAAGTCGACCCGCCCTGCCTCGCGGGCCAATGCGGGTTGGCCCACGACGACCCGCAAAAAATTAACGACGTTTAACAGGCGGCCGGCGGTGGTGGCGGTGCGGAGTACAAGGGGTGCACGGACGGTGGGGTAGGCTGTTGCTAGGGTCGTATCGTCCACAGTGCAAGGCAGCTCACTGTCGCACGTAAGCAGGTTGTGTTTTCTAGCGGGTTGGTCGGCGACGGTGGTGTAGGGCAGCTCGTCAGTCGTCTCGTCATGTGCCCACGGCCACGTCGTCCTCATCATGTCCAAGATCTTGTCGTCCACAGTGCAGGGCAGCTCGCAGTCGCACGCAAGTAGGCTGCATTTTTCAGTGGGTTGGTCGGCGGCGGCGGTGTAGGGCAGCTCGTCAGTCGTCTCGTCATGTCCCCACGACCACATCGTCCTCGACATGTCCAGGGTTATGTCGTCCACAGTGCAGGGCAGCTCACACGTAGGAGTAAATGGATTGTTAAGGGTGTTGCGAGAATCAAACTCGTGAGTCATGACCTCTCGCACCCGAAGCGAGAATCATACCACTAGACCAAACACTTATCGGCATCGGGAGTAAGAAAGCTTCACTGCAAATGGCTGCTTCTACTTATGCTCTATCCCCTTCTTCTCATCTCCTCCATAACCTCCTCGTCACGCAGTCCACGGCCACGTTGTCCTCGTCACGCAGGTAGGCTGCGTTTTCCGGCCGGTTGGCCCGCTGCCCGCGAGGATTGCCTGCCCCGCCTCGCGGGTCAAGCGGGCACGGACCAAAATGGCCTGCACCTCTGTGGGTCAAAATTTTTTTGCCCGCCACGCATATTTTTGCGGGCGGGGCGGGTCAACCCGCGAACCTGCCCCGCAATTACCGGCCCTATGTTCTACTGGAGTTAGAGGAAAATTAGAGACTAAACGAGTTGTAATAGCAAGTTCCGAAGAAGAAGAAGAAGACTAAGAAGAAGAAGAAGAAGGACAACAGTAGCAAAATGATGGAGAAGAATCTTTACACAGTCTAGACATAGTTGATAAGTTAGCTATAGCAAACATAATTACTATTGTCCAAAAGACTGTTGTGTAGAATCAGAAAGAGGGTGATACAAGTTTGGAACTAGAAGCAAAAGCTAGCAAAAAGGTTCCAAGGGAAAGAAAAATTAAACATGGTTACATGAAAAAGTTCAACAATAGCCACTGAAGACTAAAGATGTTTGAAGATGCAGCTTGATGATGATTTGTTTTTAAGTTTCTTTTGCTAGACTTATTTTAATGTTTATGATGTCATTTCTTTGATGCTATTTTTTTTAGGACTTTAATTGTAATACCTCCATGAACTTGGGGATTTGTGTTGATATGATATGGTAACTGCATTAAAATAGGTGATACTGAGGAAAACAATACCTTGATGTTTAATTGATGTTTTTTTTAATCATGCATATTTGTAGAAGGAGCATCTTTATGCTTACTGCTGAACATGTTTTGGCTTCATATATATATATATATATATATATATAAGGCAGGGGTGGGGAGGTTTGGAAATGTGAAAAATCCGATTTTTAATGAAACATACACATATACACATGCTACCGCATGCTTTCAAGTTGTTTGTAGGATGTAGTAGAAGCAATAAATGGGAGAATTTGGTGGAAGTAGATTACAAGATCTAATACTTATCCACTATGTATTTGGGTAATACACTTAAGAGAAAGAGATAAAAATGAAATATTTCAAATTAAATTCAATGATAAAATATAATCTTAACAATCTTTTATATATGGCACATGTTTAATAAAATAATTTTTGATAAAATGATTGGTTTATCAAAAGGATTTTATGCTAAAAATGTTTTTTTTTTTATGAGTTGGCATACTAAGTTTTATGAAAAGGAATTTTTTTAAACAAAATTTTATAGAAATATCTTTATTAGTGAATGAATCTTATATTTTTGGAAAGTAGATTTGCTAGCATCTATAATTTTTTTAAAATCATTTTATGCCAATTTCTACTTAATGTCTAACAATCAGAGTTTTTGAATTATTGTTAACTTGCAAAAAATAATTTGTGATGCTAATGAGACCAAAGAATATTTATTGTTGTGCCGCCTATGGGTGGAACTATTATGGTTTATTGTGATGGGAGTGGAGATTGATGAGAGGTCAATTACAATGCTTAATGTTATTTAAGAGCTCAGAGAATTATGCTTCAACAAAGACTAAGAAAAGAGAGCCGTTTGCTAAACTTGCTACTATTTTATGGTGTGCTTGGCAAGGACGATGTAATGCTATATTTGACTTTAAACAATCAAATATAGAGGTAACAATTGATTCTTGTAGGAGAGCTTTAATGGATTTAGACACAATTTTGTACAAATGGTAGACCAAAGGCAACTCAAGAAGAAATTAAGAAGGATCAACAACTCTAGAAGAAGCTGAAACCTAGAGTGGTGAAGATTAATGTAGATGGTGAAGTTGATATGAGATCAGAGCGCTGCTATAGGATTGATGGCTGGAGATATAAATGCAAATGTGTGTGGAGGTATCAACAAACTTGTTCCACCACTATAGGTAAAAGAAGTCTACATGTTTGCAATGGTAGAGGTTTGCAATCAGCAATATGCAATGGTTGGAGTTGTGCAGAGATAGAGATGAATAGCACAATTGTTCATAAATCTTTAACTTCCACAGAGGTCACAGATTGGAAATTGAACCCTTTTATTGCTGATATACATGCCCTCAAAGTGAAAATTAGGTTAGTAGTCTACAAATTAGTTAGAAGAAATGCAAATAGAATAGTTGATTAGGCTGTGGTTAATACAAGAAAAAAGATATGCCCAATGGATTGGGATATAAGTCCTCCATCTTTTCTTATGAATATTTTCCTGTTTAATGCTTGTTATCATCTTTTCTTATGAATATTTTCCGGTTTAATGCTTCTTATTATGATGTTGAAAATGTTTTGTCACACTCTTGTAATGGCAGTTTTTATTGGATGAGGTTGTACAATTTTTACCATTTACTTGCTTTTGTGGTCCGAGGCATGTTCTTCTTACAAAACTGCCGATTATTTTATTTTACAATCATTTCAATTAATTTGGCGGTCTTGGAACACCAATAACGGGTAAAGCACTATTTCCTCATCTTAATTGATGGCATATCTTATTCTACCACGGAAAGAAAAAGGTATAAGCAGCCCCAGAAGCGGAGGCTGCCTTCCTGACATCCTGTACCTTTCAAATTATATGTTTTATTTTTGGGGTTAATGCATTAATACTGTATTTTCCATTTTCTCATCGTCTGTATGCACTATGAGTTTGGTACATAAGGACGAATTGGGTTCATATATTTTTCAATCAGAAGAATGGTTAGATGCTTCACATTTTCTTGAAGCACATCAATGCTATAAATAGACTAGAATTTTAAACTATTCCCAAACAATTTGAAGAAGACTGAGAAGACATTTAATTGACGTTTATGGAAAATGAACCTCAATTATTATGAATTTTGTATAACTACTTTTCCCCTCTTGCCTGCTCTATTACTATAAAATCAGACAAAATTGTAAATTTACACAAATAGTTCTTTTCCTTTTCTTTTAGGATAATAAGTATTGTGTATTTAGTTATTTTATATTTTAATATATATACTTTTACGTACGCATATTGCCCGTGCGTGATCATCATTTATTAATATTTTTTCATGCATATAGTTCGGTTTCATAATCGTTTTTATGTTCTCAATTTGACACTTGCTGTATTTAATTATTATACACCAGAACACTTGTGCGGCTGCCAGTAATAATAATTCTAATGGGATGGATCATTTGTTCGGTATTTAAAACAAGCAGTAAGACAAGATTTTAATTTATAAAAAAAAAAAAAAAAAAAAAAAAAACAGCTTCTCAATGTCTGTTCACTATAGTATGTGGTACAATATATGACATTCGTCTACAAGATTCCGCTGTACATGACCAGGATGAGCAAGGTAGCTTCTACCTCGAAGACCCGAAAATCTAACCTCACACATAAAATCAACTACCCTCCTTTCAACAATCAAGAAGTACATCAATATACAAAGTTGAATAAACAGAAGCTCAAGTGATTAAAACCTTGATTCGCTTGGGCCAATGCCCAAACGCGTAGAATTCCGGAAGCACTATAGTGGAAAAGGAGCTGGACGGAACACATCATCATGCATGAAGAACTAACGGTTATCCTGGAATGCAGAATGAGGAGCTCAGAGCCGGAGGCAAGACACATATTAGATGAGGTCCTGCAGGATTACAGCTTATATTTCCTTCCTCAACGTTTGGAAGCCCCAATTGCGGGGGATGAACATAGCCTGCCACCAGTGGCACACACAAAATGGAGATTACGATCCTTGAACCTGTCACCATGCATGAAGAACATATTAGACAGGAATGACATTATGAGGAACAGGAAAAGTAGTGTATGGAAACAACATTGCCAGATATAGCCTTCACATAATGATATGGGATTCAAAAAATACGAGAACAATTTAAGAACGTAGTGTATGGAAACAACATTGCCAGAGATAAGAGCACACCTTGCTTTGAACATAGAGACACGTATCCCTTCTTCCTTCCAGCAATCATCCAGTTTGTGGAATTTGCATTGACTTCATATAACACCTCATCCTGCTGCAAGAACTTCAAGATTATGATTTACTCGTTAAAATGTTAGATCAAAATAGCAATGATGTAGATAGATTGTATGCTCCAGATCAATGTTGCTCAGTAACCATGATAAAAGAATAGTCCCTGTGATACCTAGGTTGCCTCACGTAGGGCATGGTTAAATTTCAAGAATGCAAAAGATTTAAGGCGAGCTAAGCAATGCTGTAAACTAAAAAACATGAATTCATTGTCGTCTCTTTCATGCAACATTTTCCACAATTCTACATTCTTTCATTTTCAAATCAATCAAATTGAGATAACCTTTCGCAAAGATCAATTGAATAACCAAATTCTCTTAGCAAAGTTAAAATTATTACCCAGTAGTTTTGATAGAGTAGGCAATTGTAGCTCTTATGTACATATGTTGTTGAATGGGGAAAAAGAAAAAGGTCAAAATCAGCCATTTAAAAAAAATGAGAATGATGTGACAAGGAGTGAACTACTTTAGCCGTAATCAGTGTGATTCCAGTGTCAAGATACTAGTTCAATGCCACTATATACATTTGCTCATAAAGATCATTAAATCCAAGACTTACTTCATGCAGCTGCAAATTCTCTTCAAAATCTTTCAATCTTTCAATCCTCCATTTCACGGTGACTAGTTGCCCTACTCTAAGGCCATTAGAAGGAAGAGGGAGAAAACCAACAGCCAGGCACGGATCAAGCACAGGCCTTTGCAAAGTAATGGCACTCCTGAAGATCAAATCTGGCCTAGTGCTACCTGATTCAGTCAATTCGGCTAACACTGGTGGATGTGCACCACTTGTGCGATGACCAGAAATTCCATATCTGATATTCAGTATGCTACCCTGCTGTTGCATCTTAGATATATCTGTGATTAAAATGGGTAAAAGTTCCTTCGGGTTACATTCAAAAATTGCTACAACCAGACCATTGCAAGGCAGTAAAAATATAACCAGATTCATCATTAGATCGAGAAACTGGACAAATAGGCACACAAAAGAACACAGCTATGGAATCTTATCCTCCACCTTCAGTAGTAAGGTATGATTACTGTGGACTAGTTACCTTTGAACATATGAACGACTGAAGAAAAATGTAAGAGCATTACACTTGTAATCAAGACTGTTACATGAAAAACTAACAGCAACAACTAGGATTAATATAGGTCTTTCAATTTTTCCTTTATTCATGCAAAATAAACCAACATTCACCATTCTTTTTATACCTGCTGCACCCATCTTGTCTGTGCTTATGCTGAAGACAATTCCAGCATGAGAGGTTGGAGAAATGACCAGAGGAAAAAATGCAGATGCTGGCCTTCCGTTGCTTTGTCCAGTATGCAAAAACCCATCTTGAAGATCAAGCCAAGCATCGTATACAGTCAATTCTGAATTTACTTGAGAATGCAGTATAATCTGGAAGTAGGGCCACCATGCAACAAAGATTCTTTTGATAAGTAGATTTTCAGCGATGAACTTCTATTTGACAGAGAAAATAAGCTGAATGGAAAAGAAAATGAACCTGCATGTGCATGTGTGTGTGTGTGTCTTGCTTTGACTAGTGATAAAACATTCATGATTGTATCTTTCTTGAGTCCACTCCTTAAGATCTATGAGATTTCAAACAATTAAGACTGCCCTTTTTTGGTTAATTCAATGATTACTAAGCAATATGAATGTCTAACTCTAATGCAACGCTATAGTTTGAGACCTCAAGCCTTAATTAAAACTAAGCACATTGCCCCAAATTTTGATTTCCCTACAGCTACTTAAGATTGTTGTTCTTTTATTGATTGATAACAGTAATTTTCAAATTGGGTAACAAGAAGTGTAAAATCAGCATAACCTGCAATAACAACGTGCCATCATTGCATTTATCAGCAACACGAGTGCTCACATGGAAAGGATCCATGAAATGCACAGCTATTGTCCTGCCAGGAAATTCAACTCAGTACTTACAAAGAAAAGGCAGAATGTGTTAATCTGTTTAATTGAATGTATACAAATAAAGATAGGTAGCCAGTGCCTGTCAAATATCTGGTTGTGGGACACTCCAAATTCAAGTTTTAAAGCTATTGTCCTCATACTGTCCACAATGCTTTGTTTCTGAGGATTGACTGCTCACAAACAAAATTAGATAGTTAATGCAACAAAGCAACTACAGCAGATACACAAAAAGACAGAAGCATTCATGCATGGTGTTGACACATGGCAAATAACAAGGAAAAAAATCATAAATCAAAATGACCTGAAGAAGAACCTCTTGCAAGCTCATCCTTAATAGCTTGAACTGGGATCCACAGTAGAGATGAGATGTTGCTTGCCCAATCTGGAAATTCTATTCGGCTGTCTTTAAGTTTTAAGCGCTCAAAACTTTTACCATCAGGCAAACTATTTTCAACATCACCATCAATGTTCCCAGAAGCAGAAGGCCTATGCATTTCAGTGGTGTAGCTTTCCATCTCAATGACATGCAAATCATCAATCTTTAACCCTGGACCAGTATCTATATGCAGGACAGCATTTTTCAAAGAGTAGTTGATAGGCTTTACTATTATACCAATCCACTGAGGCTCATTTATCAGTAAACCAGATGAAACAGCTGCAGTAAGATCAACCAGAGGTCTTGGATTGAAAACCTGAGGAAATTTTTCATTTATATCACTGTCATAAGTTGCCCATAAAAGTAAAAAAAAAAAAACAAACTTTTTGACAATGCATTCAGCTCTAAGATGCATCATTATCCTAAATTAAATTTCTGTATAAAAAAAAAAAAAACTGACATCTTGGCAACAATTCTTTTCTTTCAATTTAAACCAGGAAATTTACCTTCAGGATAGGTTTTGCTGGTTTTTCGTAGCTCATAAAATCATCACTGTCAGCTGGGCCAACCTTCGAAAAGCTATGGGATCTGAATTTCAGCTTCCCAATCTGACCAGTAATGACTCCAAGGACATAGGATCCAGGTTTTTGTGGAGGTAGTGCCAGTGTGATGGTGTTTTTGCCAGGCTTCAAAATGATCTCAGTAGAACTCTTTAAAGCCTGGAAATAAACTACCGGAGTCAACAAAATTATACATGTTTACAACCATTCCATTAATGTGATGTCACAAAGAGAAATTGTACACAGGAGATTATACCTTAGCTCCTTCATCAGCATTATATGTAGCTGTCAACGTGAGACTAAGGGAATCCAGGGTTATATCATCAGGAAAACCACTCCACACAGCAACTGAGAGGCTCCCAGGATCACCATTACATAGCTTCAATGGGGGTCCAGGGTTCCCAGAAAAGGTGATTAATGACGACACATCCAGGGGCACAGGGTGTGTCATGTCACTGTGTGCAAGACGAACCACTTCAGATTGAAAAGCTTGGCGTTCCTTCATCGAAAATAAACCTTCATCTAGAGAAAGCAATCTCACACAAGAAGAAAGGTAGCCAGCTTGATCATTCAGTATCTTCTGACATTCAGCCAGATTAGGTAGAACATCAGCCAATAGTTCATGCCATCCTTCACCCGAATATAGAGCACAGACCTTTTCATATGATTTTGCAGCCAAATCATAATTTCCATCCCTAAAACATACTGCTGCAATTTCACCATCAAGGACGACTCCATGTCTTTTCCACCATGATTGATGGTAGTTATCAGCAGCCCCTTTTGTAAGTTCTAGATATTTTTGCTGTCATAATTGAATTCACAGCTAAGAAAGATGTAAACAATTATCCAATACATTTGAAACGGGGGCAAAAAAGATATTTCAAGGTAAAGAAACAAGATCCCATGGAAAAAGCCTAACCATTTGGATGGATTGAAGCCATATATCCTTTTATAATTTTGAGCTAAAAGTACCTTCATGTCCTCTGTAAGTCACAAATTATTTTTTTTCCCCTCGGTGTGTGTGTGCAGTGGGGGGGGACCATGCACAAGCTAAGTATAACTTGCATTATGGCCAAAGCCTAACCATCAACATGAATTGATCCCATATATCCTTTTACAATTTTGAGCTACAATTACCTCAATGTCCTCTGTTCAAAATTATTTTTTTGGGTTAACGGAGGCGCATCATTGTAATTGGACTAGGTACCTCTAGGCATATTGTGGAAATTCTCACAACATTTAGATTAGGATTTCATATTTAATTTATTTATTTCTGATTTTATTTAGTTTCCTAGTTTAGATTTATCTATAAAAAATCAGATTTGGTCATACAAATCGGGATCCCTTAATTTGTGGAGTTTTTCCTCTATTAGGCAGTATTGTCACCAAATTTAGTAACTTTCATAAAGTAGAACACATATATATATGTATCTCAGCTTATATGAAAGATATGAAGAAAATTTATCTCAAATTCCACATGGCATCAAAGCAACCTCTGTATACCTAATTCTTCATGACAAAATACGGTATGACCACAGAAAGATTCTACTTGTCAACATCGAAAGTCACCTCCAATCCGCCATCTACTAGAGGTCATCTTGGAGGAACTAAAGCCACCCCTTTTCTCATCACTAGCCACAAACTCAACGGACAAAATTATCTACAATGGCCACAGTTCGTAATGATGTTTATTTGTGGTATAGGTAAAGACGGCTATGGATGTTGAAATTCCCACAAAGGATGATCCAAATTTCAAAAGCTGGAAGACTAAGAATCATATGGTTATGTCATGGCTGATCAATTCCATAAACAATGATATCGGAGAGAATTTTCTTCTATACG
Organism: Laguncularia racemosa; assembly: GCA_037954665.1. Classification (NCBI taxonomy): domain Eukaryota; kingdom Viridiplantae; phylum Streptophyta; class Magnoliopsida; order Myrtales; family Combretaceae; genus Laguncularia; species Laguncularia racemosa. Next base: position 763,427 of record JBBMOL010000060.1, on the reverse strand, counting down.
GAACCGTAAAGGAGATGTGGGATGCTGCTAGAGAAACATATTCCAGCACAAAAAATACAACAGAATTGTTTGAAGTGGAAGCTAATCTACATGAGTTACGTCAAGGAGATCTCACTGTAACTCAATACTTCAACAATTTGGCTCATCTTTGGCAGCAACTCAACATGTTTGAAGTCTATACCTGGAAGTGCGCTGATGACTCATCCCTATATTGTAAAATTGTAGAGCAAAAACGAACTTCCAAATTCCTTCTTGGCCTCAATAAGAATCTTGATGATGTTAGAGGAAGAGTAATGGGAATTAAGCCTCTCCAAAGTCCCCAAGAGGCATTTGCTGAAGTTAGACAGGAAGAGAGTAGGAGGAAGATCATGATAGGATCCAATACTTCTAAATCTTCCTTTGAAGGATCTGCTGTGGCAACCCAAAAGTTCCCTATCAACAACAGCAGTGACAACCATCAAAGAAAGGGGAGGCCATGGTGTGATCATTGCTGCAAACCAGGACACCTTAGAGAGACATGTTGGAAAATCTATGGAAAACCTGTGGACTGGAAGCCTTCAAAATCCGGAAGCCAAGCCAATGCTGCTGCCAACTCCACTGCTGATCCTAAACTTGGAGAAACTAGTCCCTTCACAAAAGACCAACTTGAGATGCTACAAAAGTTATTTCAACAGAACTCATCAACATAGACAAATACTCCCACTGCTGGAACCAGTTTATTGGCACATAAAGGTAAAAGTTTTAATGCCTTTGTTGTCAATAAGAAGCAAACAAATTCTTGGATCATTGACTCAAGTGCATCAGATCATATGACGAGTGATATCAATCTATTCCATGAATATAGTCTACACAAGGAAGACTATACAGTGAGAATTGCAAACAAAACATTTACCAGAGTTGCGGGATTGGGTTCTGTTCCTATTTCTAAGGACCTAATCCTAAATTATGTTCTACATGTTCCCAAGCGGGACTGCAACTTACTTTCCATTAGTAAATTAACTCATAACCTTAAATGTATGACTAAATTTTTTCCAAACCTATGTAAATTTTAGGATTTGGAATCGGGGAAGACGATTAGCAGTGCTGAGATGCATTCTGAACTATATTTCCTTAAAGGCCAAACTCTACCTAGAAGAACAAACCAAAATACAAGTCGTGTGAGTCAATGAAATGTTAACAAAGATAGTGAAGTCATGTTATGGCATTTTCGCCTTGGTCATCCAAATTTCATGTATCTTGAGAAACTTTTTCTTTCGTTGTTTATCAATAAAAATTCAAAATCTTTTGCATGTGAAATTTGCTAGCTACCCAAACATTCTCGTTCTCCTTATCCCAGCATTTCATATAAACCATCTCATCCTTTTGCAATGATTCATAGTGATATATGTGGACCTTCAAGAATAAAAAATATCATAGGATCAAGATGGTTTGTATCATTTGTTGATGATCATACTAGGTTAACCTAGGTGTTCTTGATGAAAGAAAAATCTTAAGTAATCCAAATATTCAAAATTTCCATTCAATGGTGCAAACACCATTTCAAACCAAGATTCAAGCTCTCAAAACTGATAATGCCAAAGAATATTTTGAGTCTACACTAGAGAAATACCTTCTTAACCAAGGCATAATTCATCTTAGTTCATGCATTAATACACCCCCAACAAAATGGAGTTGCAGAGAGAGTAAACATTTATTGGTGGTATCACGATCCCTTATGTTCTCTACAAGTTCCAAAACATTTTTGGGGAGAAGCAATTCTTACAATAGCATATCCCATTAATAGAATGCCTTCTAAAATCCTTAAATTCCAAAATCCATACCAAATACTCCTAAAGGAATTCCCAAAACACCAAAACACTTATATCTTTAGACCCAAAGATATTTGGTTGCATTGTATTTGTCCATATAAGTCAACAACACTAAAGCAAACTAGATCTTAAATCGATTAAATGTGTGTTTCTTGGGTACTCATCTTATCGAAAGGGATATAAGTGTTACTCTCCAATCACAAAAAAGGTATAAAATTCCATGGATGTCACCTTCTTCGAACATCAAGCATACTATCAAAAACCCTCAATTCAGGGGGAGAAATGAGTAAATATCAGTTTTGGGACGAGAGTCAAATTGGTCATACTGATATTTGTCTTCCACTTCCACTCTCACACACATCCAATGTTCAAAGTCTAGAACTTGAAGTAAACCCACCAAAAAATCCTTCATCACCTCAAACTGAAATTCTTAAGAGTCACACCCCTACTATATCTAAGTCTCCACAAACTGGAACCAAAGAGCTATGTGTCTATTCTAGGAAAGCAAGGCCTGGAAAGGAAATAGTGGACTCAATTCCTCTCATCCTCGACCAAGAATCTGAATCGGAACCAAACTATCTTCAAATTCAATCAGGGAAGGAAAATTTTAGTTTGAGTTCTAAAGAATTTGGTGATAAAGATCTTGATATACCAATTGCTTTGAGAAAGGGTATTAGATCATGCAGTAATCATCCTATCTACAACTTTGTTTCATATGAAGGCCTCTTACCATCATATAGGGCCTTTGTCACCTCTCTTGATCATGTGTAGATACCTCATTCCATAAAAGAAGTTCTTGAAAATCCTGAATTTAGGAAAGTTGTACAAGAAGAAATTAGTGCATTGGAAAAGAATGATACATGGGTGATCACTGATCTTCCTAAAAAAAAAGAAACTTGTTGGCTGTAAATGGATTTTTACTGTCAAACACAAAGCTGATGGAAGTATTGAAAAGTTGAAAGCTTGTCTTGTTGCTAAGGGATTCACTCAATCATATGGGATAGACTACTAAGAAACATTTGCTCCAGTAGCCAAACCCAATACTATCTGTATTCTTCTATCACTTGCAGCTAACAATGATTGGCCATTACACCAATTAGACATAAAAAATGCTTTCCTAAATGTTGATCTTAAAGAAGAAGTTTATATGGAGATTCATCCAGAGTTGGAAACTACATCAAACTACAACAGGGTATGCAAACTTAAAAAATCCTTATACGGTTTAAAACAGTCTCCTCGTACTTGGTTTAGTAAGTTTGTATGATCAATTATAAGACAGAGATACACTCAATGCCAAGCAGATCATATCATGTTTGTAAAATTCTCCCCTAAAAAGAAGGTTGCAATATTAATTGTGTATGTTGATGACATAATTCTAGCAGGAGACTACAAGAACGAATTAATAAAGATGAAGGAGGCACTACCTAGGGAATTTGAAATCAAGGATCTTAGACCTGTTAAATATTTCCTAGGACTGGAGGTGCCACGGTCAAGGAAGGGCATATGTCACAATGAAAATAGGTTCTAGACCTACTAAAAGAAATAGGTATGCTAGGGTGCAAACTAGTAGACACTCCTATGGAATCCACCAAGAAGATAGGAAATGAAGAAAACTCTGCACCAATAGACAAGGGAAGATATCAGAGACTCGTTGGTCATCTTATCTACCTTTCACACACTCGCCCTGACATTGGATTCTCTGTAAGTGTTATAAGCCAGTTTATGAACAATCCAACCGAAGATCACATGGAAGCTATAAACAGAATTTGAAGATATTTAAATGGGAATCCTGAAAAGGGATTGATGTATAAAAAGAATGACAAGAGAACCATTGAAGTATTTTCAGATGCAGATTGGGTTGGTGATATTACAGATGGACATTCCACTTTAGGTTATTGTTCTTATGTGTGGGGAAACCTTGTAACTTGGAGAAGCAAGAAGCAACCTATTGTCTCAAGAAGCAATGTTGAGGCTGAATTCCGAGCACTAGCATTAGGCATCTATGAAGGAATGTGGATACAAAGGCTACTTCAAGAACTAGGAGTTATTCACAAGAATCCTATCATGATATACTGTGATAATCAAGCAATTATTAGTATTGCTAAGAACTCAGTTCATCATGATCGAACTAAACACATTGAGATTGATCGACATTTTATCTTGGAGAAAATCAAAGACTCAATTGTGCAACTTGTGTATACCCCTACTAAGTCTCAAATTGCAGACATTCTCACTAAAGCTCTTCCAAGATCTTGCTTCGAAGAACTAAGTCACAAGTTGGGCATGGACAACATTTACAACCCAGCTTGAGGGTGAGTGTGGAAATTCTCACAAGATTTAGATTAGGATTTCATATTTAATTTATTTATTTCCAATTTTATTTAGTTTTCTAATTTAGATATATCTATAAAAGATCTGATCTAGTCATACAAATCAGGATCCCTTAATTTGTGGAATTTTCCTCTATTAGATAGTATTGTTACCAGATTTAATGACTTTCCTAATGTAGAACACTTCTATATACATGTACCTCAGCTTATATGAAAGATATGAAGAAAATATATCTCAAATCCCACACATATAAATCACCTTACAACACTCATGCACCATGGTAAGACCCATTAGTAGAACAATCACACTAAGCAGTAAACTAGGACTAAAGAATTCTTGCTTATGGTAAGCAACACAACAATCACACAAATCGGAAGAGAAACAAAGAAGTACCTAAGCTAGAGCTCAGCCAAAGAGAGACTATCTGAAAACAAATGCTAATAGAAAATGTTTAGATATTTTCCTAACCGTTTTTCCCTCCCAAATTTGCACTATTTAAACCCCCCAGCTCAGCCATGTCAGCACACTCCTCTTGGCCATATCAGCCCCCACACCTCTAGCATAGATAACACCCCAACTCCTCAGCCACATCAGCACACCCACATCACAACACTAACCAGGACACAAACAAAACACCACACAGCCTACACTACTAACATATTACACAGAAACACTACACAACACATCCCCACAAGCTACCCCTCAGCCCCTCTCCTCCAATACACATTCATCAAAGGAGCATCAACCTGCAGGATCATATCAATTACCTCCCCCGAAACAATGTCCCTGTCCTCAAGGACAAAATCTGGAAATTGCAATTGGAAGACAGATGTTTCCATCCACGTCACATCAAGAGAAGATTGCCTCTCTCACCCCACCCTTGGTGCTGCTTGCAACTCTTCCCACTCTTCTCCTCCACCAATTTACTCCTCCTCTAATACCAATAATTGAAGAAAATTATTTGGGCAACGATGATTAGAGTTGAAAGGCTGATCACACTTAAAGCACAATCCCTTAGCCTTCTCCCAGAATTCAGCATGCGAGAGTTGCTGTTGCCTGTGAGAACAACAGCTGCCTTCCTTGATAGAACCAGAACTGGATGCCACTTGAGAATTGACACCATGAGCTGTCTCAAATTTTCTAGGCATAGAAATATTCGATGCCACTTGAGAATTGACACCATGAGCTGTCTCAAATTTTCTAGGCATAGAAACATTCGATGCCACTTGAGAATTGATACCACCGGCTGTCTCAAATTTTCTAGGCATAGAAACATTCTCCTCAGCTGTCCTAAATGAATTGCTCTCCCATCTCATCTCATCTCCTCCAAGAAAATGTGAATTACGAGGAACATAAGACACCAGTGAAGCTGTAGGTATAGAATACCCCTAAATACAAGAACCTGGTAGGAGGACTGGAATGGAAATAATTTTGTCTGACATTAGCTCGTCCCCCATTTACTTGATCTGAAACAACAAAAATTCCATTCTCATATTCTTTTTCAACTTTCAAAGCCAATTCCATGGCACGTTCTAGTATCAAAGGGGACAATGTATCTACTCTCGTTTGTATTGCATCCCGTAAACCTCCCAAAAAATAGCCCATAGCTGAACCTCGAGCATAATTGCTGCTTGTGAAGTCAATGATTCAAAGTCTTCAATGTATTGGAAGATTGTTCCCCCTTGCTGAAGCTGTGAAAGACTCTTGAATGGATTTGAGGCCATTTGTCCACCATATCGTTTCATCATTTCCATTTTTAATTTAGGCCAATTGAGATCAAGTTCCCATCATTGAAGCATGCAGAGCCAATGGATGCATCGACCCCACATACATAGAGCCACCAGCTCCACCTTCCGTTCTACTTACGTTCGTTGAATCGAGAAATATTGCCACCAACAAAATCCAGTTCGAAGGATCTACACCATCGAATATTGAAAAGACAATCCTGGATGCATTCAACCGATAATCCTCGTCCAGTTCCTCATCTTGAACTTCGTCAATCTGGAAATCAGAATTAATTTCCATCTATTGTACTCCCTCTAGTTGTTTTCCACGGTCCTTCAGCACATTCAAACTCTCACCAAAATTGATTCCCATATTCCTACCTAACCAGATATCCTCGAGCAATTTCTACATTCGATCCATTTTTCCTTGCATCGTAGTAACCTCTCCAAACATCAATTTCTGTTCACCGTCCAAGGAAACAAGTTGATGTTGAATCTCTACCACCTCATTATGAATTTCCTCCATTTTTTTTTCTAGAACCTCCACCCGAGCATCCATCTGAGTCATGATTCAATTGGCCGATGAAAAGCTTCGACCTTAACTCACAAGAAGTTATCGTGTCACAATTTCCTAACATAATGGCGAATGAAGAAATGTCGCACAACAACAACCGTCAGAATTCCAATATTTCCATCCAATTTGATAGATTTCAACGTATTCTCCAACAAGTTTCCTATTGTGATTTCCGTCGTGAATTCCAATGAATTTACTGACAAGTCTCTTAACGTAAGTACCGACAAAGGTTTCCCAGCGATGGAACCAATTGATAAGACCCACTAGTAGAATATCACACTAAGTAGTAAACTGGAACTAAAGAATTCTCACTTACTGTAAGCAAAGTAAATTAGAACTAAAGAATTCTCACTTACTGTAAGCAACACAACAATCACAAGAATTGGAAGAAAAACAGAGAAGTACTTGTGCTAGAGCTCAGCCAAAGAGAGACTCTCTGAAACCAAATGCTAACAGAAAATGTTTAGATATTTTCCTAACTGTTTTTCCCTCCCAAATTCGCACTATTTAAACCCCCCCAGCTTGGCCACGTCAGCACACTCCTCTTGGCCATGTCAGCCCCCACATCTCTAGCATAAATAACACCCCAACCCCTTAGCCATGTCAGCATACCCATATCACACACACTAACCAGGACACACAAACAGAACACCACAGCCTACACTACTAACATATTACACAGAAACACTACACAACACACACCCAACACACCCCCACAAGTTACCCCTCAGCCCCTCTCCTCCGATACACATTCATCAAAGGAGCATCAACCCATGGGTCATATCACACCAGCTAGTATAACTTGTATTATGTAATATGTATGTAATTACAAGAAGTGTTCTTAGCAGGATTTGAACTCAATACCTCATTAAGTAAAGGCAACAAACAATAGAAGACTAAATTGCTCACCACAATTAAACAATTTAGATACAAGCATTAGGCATGAAATGTGAAGTTTGATTACCTCAAAATCCTCTACAGATGACAAAGTTTTCCAAAGATCAGGACTTGTGATTGTCTGCTGTAATGCATGCTCCGCTGCAACATAGATTTCGGCAAGTCTCATGGGTCGACCAATGGAGCTCTCAAAGGTTCCTGGAGATGAATTAGTTCGAGACATAGTAGCTGCATGCACTTTATGTGATGGTGACAATTTTGATGTTGATCTGTCAGTACATTGTGAAACAAAATTAGACACCAAAAAGGATGAGTAGCATATCAGGAATTCTAATGTCCATCCACCAGATTGATTCTTAGATCTGTAGAAATTTTAAGATTAAAAGGCCTGAAACTTGAATTTCTGAATTTCATTTACCCATCAGGGCGACCATCGAATATTTCAAGCATATTTCCAGCTGAAAGAGAAGCCCTTCGCCTATTAGCCTCACGGAGCAATACAGAAGGTTCAAGAGGCAACCGACTCCTTTGAATGCCAAAGTGTTTGACTCCTGGACTAGCTTGTAGAATCATCTGCAACGAGCCAGATTGCTAGTTATCTTAAGAATTTTCACATGGTTTGAGGATGACAATTGATTATAACATATAAATTTTCAGAAAATGCCAAAATAAAGTAAATTACAAAAAATTTAATTATTCTAAGGAATGATAAAGCTGCGGATACACATGCACACTAGAGATAATCTGTTCTCCTTCAAGTCAGTGATAGTCAGAGCATATGCCAAACTTTTGATATTGCTTCATTGATTAAGAGGATGGACAAGTTGTATGCTTTCTACCATTCCACTGTTATTTTACCCTTATTTTGGGTGGATTCTAGCCCAGCTGATGACAAGGTCAACTGGACTATAGGATTTTATCAGACCTTGAAGGTTTTTACAGAACTTCATCTAGGGTCCTATGTCATTTGAAACAGTCAAAAGACTTTCTTCATGCTATTTGTCAGACCATAACTAAAATAAAGAAGAGTTTACAGCAACACAGAATTACCCTTTATCTCAATGTAGAAATGTCATGTCATATACCAATAACTTTCTACTGTAAGGAGCAGTGCCTCAACTGGGAAAGAGCTCAATATATGGCAGAATTTTCATCAGTTGAAACAAGCACTGAGGGAACTTCCTCTCCAATGACTCTTCAGTGTAAACATAATCAAAGTCATGGTACATTATTAGATTTAGCACAATGGAAGCTAGGATGTCATAGGAACTGTGACACTTATAAGACTCTTATGGCACATCTAGTTAGCAAAATATAATAACGTAGAAATAGTATTGCCTTTCCTAAGGAATAAAGTAGAGAAGTAGTTATTATTACTTTGTTGGACTGCACTTAAAATGATATTAGTGATGTATGAGGAATACTTCTAAAAATACTGATTCATCTTTGCCTAGAACATAGCATGATTTTCAGTATAAAGTCTCGTTGGTAATATGTAAATATGAAAGAAAAACCAAGGAATAGTTATTTCTTTAAACTTGAGAATGAATTGCAATATCTCATTTGGGAGTAATGGGAATTCTATGAAATTATAGTAAAATCAAAATATTGATTAAATAGAGGGAGAAAATGCTCCCACCTCTCTTTTACACTCTTCCACACACTCACCTAAAAGACTAATTCTTTTAGGCCAAAAATCACACACTCTCCCCCTCCGCTCCCTGACCTATGCGCTGCTGCTGCTGATGGTTTTGGATGGCAATCAGCTTCATGACCCACCTTGTATGTTGCCTACTAGTGGCCGGAGTTTGCTATGGGAGCATTTTCCTCCCCTTAACTTCAGAAAACCAGCTGTAGCTCCCCTAGGCACGCCTCCAAATGCTGGAAACACCGGCCTTCCAGATAAGGAAAAAGTAGGGGAAGCTTTTCACTCTACGGGAAAAGTTAAGTTTACCCAACCAAAAATGGTAACCTTGATCCTTGTGCCCTTGTTGGAGCACCTTTTGGTCACTGTCACCAGCTGCATGGCAGCCCCAAAGACAGACCTCATGCCCTACCCCCTTTGCACCCTTCCCAAGTCCTTTCCCCCTTTAGTAAATCCACCTTGGAATTACCTAACCGGCTGGAAAGAAACCATGGAACCAGAAAGCACCACACAACACCATCTTCTCCAACGGATACATACTCTGGTGGCCAAAGAGAAAGGAAATCGTATGCCCATGCATGCAGCACGACTGATGTGGACGACCCCAACTTCAAACTCAAGTTTCATCCACCTGATATGAAGGGTCGGGTACCACAGGTGAAGATCCCCCATGTGGTAGAAGTGGCTGGAGTTGATTATTGGTCTTCCACACTTGTTGGATTTTTCCTTAGACATAGGCTGCCGTTCCAACTTGTTCACGACATGGCCTTCCGCCTTTGGAAAGAGCATGGAATCCTTGAAGTCTTGGGAAGTAAAGAAGGGTACTTCTACTTCCGGTTCCCTCACAGATCAGACCTCACTCCCCTACTCAAAAGGACATGGTATTTTGCACAAAGATACCTAATCCTTCAAACATGGAGACATGGCATGGCCCTTGAAAAGCCTTAGCCAACTTATGTCCCTGTTTGGACTTTTCTCCAACATGTTCCTTGTGAAGGATTAGGTATGCCAACTTATGCCTCAGCCTTAAGGGGGACTCCAATGCAAAGTGTTTGGCCACTTGTGCCATCCTAACAAAGTGGAGACTTCCCCAACTGAGCCCAGCGATCAAGGCACCAAGAATAGTGAGGGGCAGTGGATCCCAGTGGGTGGTGGTTGGAAGGAGAAGGAGAAATCCATTGCTGGATCCAAGACATATGCAAATGGCAACAACAAGCCTAGCCATACGTTTAAAACCGTAACAAATGAGGGAGGACAGCTTAGCCATGCACCTAGCCGTGAACCTGAAGTTACTATATCAATGAAGGCATCAACAAGAATGCTATTGATCCTGGGGTAGGTGCTGATATGCAGCAACAAAAGGTGACGATCATTGAAGGGTTTGACTTGGAAGTGGATGGAAGACACGATCTAAACACTAGAGATATTCCTGTTCAGCAGCCTGAGAATTCAAATTCCCTTCACAGCAGTGATCAAGTCCCAATCGAGGATGATCTTGGAGTGGACGATTTTGAAAACACTCCACTTTGCAAGATAATCCCCCACTTACACCACGGTTAGGGCAGGAACCTGAAAATACTGAAGGGCTCTACCTCTTCTAGAAGGCACAAGAAGAAGGAGCGGAAGAGGAGAAGATCCTTCACCTAGCCGTCCACCTACATCACCCTAATGCATATTGCCGCTTGAAATGTCAGGGCCTAAATGATCCCATTAAGGTAGCTAAAGTTAGAAGGATTTGCAATGATCGCAAGATAAGTTGTATCGGCTTGCTTGAGAGCAAGGTTAATCCAAGGAACAAAGCATCAATCCAAAATGCATGGGAGTAGCTTGGCAAGTTAGAATTAATACAGTGGCTAGAAAGCGTATGTAGCTAGCTTGGAAGCCTAGAGAATGGGTTATTAGCATAGAATCAGAGCATTCCCAATTTATACATTGCAAATTCGTTAACACGAGATCTAGCTCCACCTTTTTTGCTACTTTCATCTATGCTTCCAACAATGGGAGGGAACGAAGATCCCTTTGGTGCAACATTGTGAATATAGCACCATCCACTCACCTCCTACAGTAGATAGTTCTTGGGGATTTTAACACTACTAAATCCTCTACTGAGAAATTGGGTGGGAGAATGCACCGTACTGACAAAATGGTCGAATTGCAAAGTTGTATTGCACATGCGGAATTGGAGGACTTGAATTATGTGGGGGACTTCTTCACTTGGTCTAATCGACAAGAGAACAACCCCATACTACACAAGTTGGATAGAATCATGGTAAATCAACAATGGCTTCAGTTGTTGCCAAGGACACATGCTCAATTTGTTTCCCCAACTCTTTCAAACCATTCACTTGCCATCACTTGTGTTGACGCTACATTAGCAACTAAGAAGCCTCCTTTCAAGTTTTTCAACTTTTGGGTAGGCCACAAGAGCTTCAAAGATATTGTGAGCAACACATGGAGAATGGATATTGCTGGGTCCAAGATGTTTCAAGTCGTCAGGAAGCTCAGACTACTCAAGCAAGAACTCAGACAGTTAAACAAGAATGAATTTTCCTACCTCCCTGACAAGGTTGAGAGGGTGAAAGTTAGACTATAATCTCTACAAGCTACTGTCCATGGGGATGGAAATACATCCATTATGGAAGAGGAAAAAGAAGCATATAAAGCTTATTATTTGCTGAGAGGAGCTAAGGAAAGTTTTTACAAGAAAAAATCCAAGGCACATTGACTGAAGCTAGGGGATAGGAATACTTCATTCTTCCACAAAACCATGAGGAACTTGCATAACCATAGCTACATACATCACCTACTCAGAGACGATGGGAGTGAGGTTTTTGGGGATGCAGAGGTCAAGGCACTTGCAATGGAACACTTTCAGAAACTCTATGATTGTCCTCCTTCTAGTCCTGCACTGGAGGATGTCAGTAACATGGTTACATGGAGGCTGAATAACCAGCAACAAATTGAATTAGCTCTTCCTTTTATAGATGATGAGACTAAGTGGGGGTTCTTTTCTCAAGCCAATGAAAAAGCACTAGGGCCCGATGGATACACTGCCAAGATCTTTAAGGACACCTGGGGGATTATTGGTGAGGACCTTCTGGAAGCATCAAAGGAATTCTTAACATCTGGATACCTACTCAAAGAGATTAACTCTTCCATCATCTCCTTGGTTCCTAAGATTGCCAACCCGTCAAGACTAGGAGAATTTTGCCCTATTGCCTGTTGCAATGTTATTTATAAGGCCATCTCTAAAATCATTGCAGAGCGTATTAAAAGGGTCCTCCCATCCCTAGTTGGCAGAGAGCAAGCCACTTTCATCCTTGAACGAAGAATCACTGACAACATCTTCCTTGCTCAAGAATTGATGGCGGGCTATCATGTACAATCAAATTCACCTTGGTGTACCCTTAAGTTGGACCTACAAAAGGCGTTCGATACGATTAGCTGGTACTTTTTGATGGCTACTCTTCAAGCTATGAAGTTTCCTCCCCACATATGCTCCCTTATTCATCATTGCATTTCCACCCTAAAGTTTTCCATCAACATTAACGGGGAACTAGCGGGTTATTTTCCTAACAAGAGGGGGTTAAGACAGGGTGATCTAAAATCTCCTTACCCCTTTGTGTTAGGAATGGAGATCCTATCTACCCAATTGAGACGACTGACTGAGAACCCCCAATTCACCCTTCATTGGAGATGCAAGAATGAGAAATTAACACACTCATGCTTTGCAGATAATCTTCTCATTTTTTCCAAAGGTAACCTCTAATCAGTATCATTGATCAAGCAAACGCTTCAACGGTTCCACTCTATGTCGGGCTTGGAGGTCAATAATAACAAGAGCAATATCTTCTTCTCTCATGTTCCCAGAGATGAGAAGGAGGCCATTCTATCTTTTACCCAGTTCCAGGAAGGTAAACTGCCAGTGCATTACCTTGGGGTTCCCCTCTCTTCTACGAAACTGTGAAAAGAAGACTATTGTGCCTTGTTCAAGAGAATGTTATCTAGGGTCACGTCCTGGACGTCCAGATACCTTTCCTATGCGAGGAGATTGCAATTGATCAAGTCGGTCCTCATCTCCTTACAAGTCAATTGGAGCAATGTATTCTTACTCCTAAATATGTTATTAGGAAGATGGATAGCCTACTCAAGAACTTTCTGTGGAGCGGAAACCCTCACACCTACACTAAGGCTAAGGTTAGATGGAATGAAGTTTGTAAACCATTTAAGTGTGGGGGTTTAGGGATCCCAGACCTACACCAATGGAATAAGGCCATCCAGATAAAACACATTTAGCATCTATGCAAGGATGGTCCGAAAACCCTTTGGCTAGAATGAGTCTACTCCACATTCTTGAAAGGTCGAAGCTTTTGGGCAAAGAAAGCACTTGCATCATGCTCCTGGACATGGAAGAAACTATTGAAACTCAGATGCTTAGTCCACCCCTACTTTCAATGGGACAACAGTCTTATTATATCCCTTTGGTCAGACTGTTGGCTTCCAATAGACCCCTTGAACTTGATATTCAGTGCTCGGGAGATGGGTAGTACTAGACTCCCTCCTATCACCAAACTTTGTTCTCTCATGGAAGGCAACGAATGGTGCATCCCTGAGAGTGTGCAAAGGAATAATATTCAAATCCCCACCTCGCTCCATCCTGATGCATCAGTCAACGATCGACTCATATAGATCCATTCTGCCATGGGTAAATATACAACTAAGAGTGTGTATGAATTCCTCATTCCCCCAACCCGGATGTACCCCGGGCTAAGGTGATTTGGAACAAATACTTAATCCCTAGACACTCGTTTATCTTATGGTTAGCCTGGTTACACAAGCTAACCACACTAGACAAGTTAGGAGCATAGGGAATGACTTCTTCTACTACGTGCTTCCTGTGCCAACAGGGTCAGGAAGGCCACCCCCACCTCTTCTTCAATTGTAGCTATTCCCGCTCAATCTAGTGTGAGGTTTGTGATTACCTTCATTGCTCGACACACTTCAGAAGCTGGCAAGGGGCTACATCTCTATTACTGGTCTCAATTGACTCCAATTCTCCCAACTTCAATAGAAGATATGCTACATTAGCAGCGACGGTTTATTGTATTTGGAGAGTGCGTAACAATGTACGCTTAGGAAATCATATCCCCAGTTGGGGCTCTGTTGTAAACCAAATTAAAGCTTACTCTTTCATTTTGTAACACTCTTAAGTAGTCTCTTTATCTTTTTATTGTTTACTTTGTCCTTGAGTCTATGATGTAAATCTACCCATCTTACAGTTATACACCTTTGGGCATCAATAAAATAAACTTATCCAAAAAAAATTCTATGAAATTGCAATTTCACAAACTAAACACTACAACAGTTTTGCACAGAAAGAGCAGCTATTCAATTTCACCCATATGGACGTGAATCTTACTCCTTGATTAACTATACTAGTACTAATACTAGCTATACAAATACTACTACTACTAACTATAGCTAGTACCTAACAAGCTCCCATGAGAATCTAAATATTCATATGTCATTTGTTTAGTTAAGTCTCCACTTCCAAAACCACCACGTCCACTTAAATAACCTCCCTATTGATGTGACCATGGGTAAGAAGTTCAGATTAAAGATATAAAATAGCTAAGCAAAATTGTGTTTAACCTCAAGAAGAATCTTCCGAGTGGTATAGAAGAGGCACTTATGGATTGGAAAATGCTCTCTAACAACCCACCATCTCTTTTCTTTCTTATTTTCTTTTTTGCAAAGACATAACTAATTCTAGGATTTGCTCCACTTTTTATATCCTAAGCCTAGCCTTCACTTATTTACCAAATTACCCCTCTACTGACTACATTTACTAAACTGCCCTTTATTTACTCCCTTAACTACATTAAACCATTTCACTAGTAGCACCCACACACATTTTATTTATTTACCACACATATCACAGAGGTCATTTCACCTATACTGATACCTACAAAAAGAATTCTCTCTGCTTATCCTTCCAGCACCCTTTGATCAGTTTTTCTGATTTTGAAAACCTTAGCAGGTCAGTGCTACTAAGGATAGTTAAGTCATCTCAAATACTCTTGCAGAGGAATGAGGTGGAGGATGAGCACCCAGCCCCTGAAGGGAATCGTAAGCATAAGTATTCTGGAAAACAGCTAGGCAGGCCAACAAATAATGCCTTTTTCTCATCTGCATCTCTCTCACAAATATAAGGACCATTGCGGCCCAGAAATTTTCAAAATAAAAGCATATCAGAGACATTCTGTTTTCATCCAAACAAAAGAGAAACATTCTGTTGAGCAAGCCAACGGAAGAAGCAAGGCTTAGATGATGGACAGCCCCTTGCCTTGCTTCTTCTAGCCTTTCCTTCTTGCTTACTTACCTAGCCTTCAACTCAGCAACTCTTCCCCTTATCTTTCCCAGGTTTTTCCCTAAGTGTTAAGAGAGTAGAATTTTCATTTGATCCAATAAAACGTGGGACTCTTGGTTAGAGAACGGTTCTGCGATAGCCCAACCAGGTTGGTGGCACCACCTAACAGATGAAGAAATTCTCAATCTGCTTGATCTAATTTTGAAAAGTCATTCTCATACTCAGAAAAGTAGAGCTTTAGATAAGAGATATGCAACAATATTCCTAAATCACATTTACGATGTACTTGCCTTTTTTTGGATAAGGTCATAAGTTCATTGATGATAAATAATTATAAAGGAGTGTAGTCCACTGTACAAGCAAAAAGGCAGATTATATGAAGTTAAGCCCAACTATAGGCAATTGCACTACAAAAAGAGTGCAAGGACCAACTCAGTAAAACAAGTGCGCTTACTATCAGGATGATTTACTTGCCTTTTCTTTTGCAAGAACTTCTGATGAAGCATCAGCTGGAACTGAAGGCCAAATTTCAGGCTTAGGCCATCGAAGCATGCTGAGTGAAGCACTGCTCAAAAGGAAAGGTCAGTTTCAGGAATTTCTTCTACTAATGTAAAAGCTTTGATAAGAAGAGGGGAAAGGGACATCATGATTTGGAGGAAACTTAAATTACACCAGTATTTGCTTCTCAAAAAACTTAGATAAGTACCTATTAATGGGGCTTCTCTCTAAGTACATTTCATATCCAATCAAGTATGCCAGCCTCATGAACTGCCACCAGTAGTAGCAATTGTCAGTACATAATCGTATTAATAACCAAACTAGAGCTACAAAGAAATAGATTAAACTCACAGCAACAAAGATATGCAATAAGTTCACTTTTTAGCATATTAGATAAATTTCTTGCCAGATAATATTACTGAGTACTGTGGAATTTATATGGCCATGCTTCCCTCAGCCAGTTCTCCATTAAACATGCATCTAGGATAATTATGCCGTGATGATTGCAGGTCCCTCTTGTTAATTCCATGGAAGACAGCATCAATTGGTCAACGTTTAACAAGGTCAACACTGATATATTTGCTTAAAATTATGCACTTTCTTCCCCCTTTTTGAAACGATTTCTTCTAAACAAACATAGAACGCTATAATTTCAAGATGTCATACGCTACCTTAAGCCTACAGAGAGAATAAAGATCACCCTGCAAGCGGTAGAACTCCTTTTCCACATCCGATGCTAGAAGCCCATCTTTATAATGAGAGGCAGTTGCATTTATTAAGGCCAAGCAAGCTGTTACTACCCAAACTTCACATGTGCAAAAAGGCAGTATCCCCTGACATAAAATCCAAAGAAGAGAACAAAAGTGATGAGAATATAAAGGCATATGGTCAAAATTGTCCCATCAGTAAAAATAGACAAGCTCAAAAGGATGGATCAGCAAAATCATTAAAAACAAAAACTAATAGACATACCTCATGTCTTGCAAGGGATTTCAAAAAGCTTATTATGAATGAATAACCCCGTGACGCAACTTCATATGGTCGATTAACTTTAAATAGAAGCTGCAGTTAAATGTACATGAGTTAGTTGCTCTGCAGACTCATACATTTGCTTTTAGAGTAAGTGTTGGACTTCAACCAACTTGAATAATACATTAGATATATACATTGAGGAAACAACAGAGAGTTGAACTAGATACTATTGAAGTGAAATAAATCAAATAGAGGCACTATAGAATGAGTCAAAATTATAGCCATATTACCAATAACCCCTTTTGTTGCCTATAATGCAAGAATTAGTTGTAACAATGAGGATATGCAAGAGTTTTATGACACATTTACAAGAAATCAGTTCATTTCACAGGCCAATGACACATTATGGTACAAGCCTCACATCCGGGTGAAGTGTTAATACAGATAAGGCATCAGGGAAATACCAACTAAACAGTGGATGCTTCATAATAGATATCGATCATTATGGACTTGAACACATATGAGGTAGCATGTATCTATATTGCAATATTTTTCTTGAGAATCTCCAGAGATGTGGGTGGTATGCTGGTGTTGAACCTCTAGATCTCTATGTTGTACAAAATACATGCAAACATAAAAACTGTGCTAGCATATGTAAGTGATGCACACCTTTGATTGACAGGCAAACAGATATTGTCTAAATTCAAATTCTCTAAATGAATCATCTTGAACAATTTGGGTCAACGGCTTGTTTCCAGGATTAAGCAGCGCCGCCTGATCATCACCACGGTCTAGTCCACCAAAGTCCCTCTGTTTCCCTGCCACATTTACTGCACAACACGATGCACTAATTTGGATGAATTAAACAGAACTATCAAATAATGGATATATGCAATAAAAATAAGCAACATTTCTCTCAAGCAATGAAAAGGACAGTGAAAATTGGACAATGGAATAGGTTCAATTTTTTCATCGTAGTTACTTTCATTTCAATCAATTCATACCATTATTGCCAACCTTATATCTAGAAATTAATCTCATCACTATCAACAAATTCTTGAATGACTTACATGCAACAGCATTTCAACATTCACATCAAAAGCTGCAGTGTAATTCAAGGTCCAGCAGATGAACAACCCTCATTTTGCATTTTATTTTTCAACAATTCTCCAACATCAATAGGCAACCCAAATCCTCCTTTTGTTATACAGTTGTGTCTATTCATAAAAGACAGAAAGATAAAGAACAAAGGGGCTCTATAAAAGCTGCCAGGGCTGACAGTGTTTGAGCTTTTCAGCCTAACTTTAGAAGCAATGACATGGACAATAATCAAATTATGATCTTATTAGAGCAATTTGTACCAAAGAGCTGATTGAATGTTTCCATCTTACACAAAGCATACTGTGCATAGAGAAGAGAAAATGTATACAATATTCAAAATAAGCAGCACATGGACTCAAAATGTCGTAGAGTACAAACCTGTTTCTAAATAGCAGAGTTCAAGTTCATCATACTCACGCAGTGCATCTTCATTAAGTTGAGCCATTTCAAACATAAAAGCCAAGCTTTCCTGTAGATCATCTAAAGAATCAAACCAGGTAATAAGGAAGAGTACATTCGAAAAGAATGCCATCAAAAGCAGGAAAAATATAACAAAATGTGAACTGTTATCAGCAGTGTGCTTTGATACAAAATGGTGTTAAGTGGCTAATCTGCAAAACATTTTTTTAATCTCAATATCTCGAAAAAATGATACGTGTAGATAAATCTAGGGGGCTTTTGGCTCATCATTTTGGCATTATTTTGGTATGGCTGTTTTGAAACCAGGTGTTGGGTTATATAAATAAAAAATAAAAGGACATATACACATAACAAATGCAAAACAGACAAAACAATACAAATCAAATCCAAATAGAATACAAACAACAAACAGATGAAACAGACACTCTTAGAGCAATTATAATACTAATCCCAGCAAACCAGGCAACAGTTGCAGCAAAATAGTATATTCTGTTGGCAAACAACCACTGATTAAGGCCAAAACCTTTAAAATGAAGAAGTTACAGAAATTCCAAACTGGCATGAACCGCTGTTCACTAAGCTTGCGTATCTCTTCCTCATAAAACTGTACACGTCTATCCAGTGTATTCCTAATCGACTCCACAATTTTAGACTCCAAATCCTCCCAAAAGTTCGGTTCAGGGCCATGTATGTCTAATTTGCAGCACCTGAGAAAGGAAAATGTTGAAAAATCAGAGCTTGAAAAGGCCAAGGATTTCTCTAATACCATTTATGAAGATACATAAACAAAAGAAATAATCCTAGATTTCCCTTTTTGACTAACAAAGAAGCAACAATTTCCTATTCAGATCAGACGTCTCATAGATGGTTCTTTCCACCATTAATTTTTCGGCACACTGATCCCTCCTCTTGTCCACCCTAGGATGTTGAAACATGCATGCAGATTTTTTACCATAACATATGTAGTCATTGTGATCTTATTTATTACTTGCTTATAATACCGCATAGTAGCTTCTAGAACCTTATGGACTGGATAAGCTGTATATACAACAAAATATATAAAGATATTCATTTCAGCTTCTCTAATTTGCAGTAGGAATGCAGAGAGACTAGAAAGAATTAGCAGAGACCTTTCCCTCTTTTTAGAGCTGAAGTCAACTTCAATTCTGGCATATACTCTCTTTGCCATTTTGGTAGCCTGATCATTGCTGGGATGAGCTCTAGACACGAATACAATAAACCATTCACGCTCATCATTCTGAACAAGTAATTTCAATCGAGGTTTCACGATGGTCTTGAACTCATCAAGATCCTGAAATAGAGCAGGGTAGAATCAAGACAACGACAACACTAAAAAGATAAAAATACAAATGAACAGGGAGTGAAGGATGGCAAGAACAAAAAATTTGAATTCCAAACATGCTATTTTCTTCTATTCAGAGAAACTTTTCTGATTTAGAATGACACTAAAATCTGATATAATCCAAAACTCTTATGAGGTCACAATGTCTGATAATGCTAGAAAAATAATTCATCTTCACGGGAACAACAATGCAAATATAACTACAACAGATGGTTTCACATGCTCAATAACCAGAAAAAGGTTAATTTGCACAACTAGAAAATCCACATGAGCAGAAATACCAAGGCATATTCGGATTCCATGGAGCCTAAATCCGTTGAATTAGCTTACGTCAAAGGGCGTATTAATTGGTCATAAGGTACAGGAAATGACTTGCGGAAACCTTAAGCAACTAGGAATCGATGAAAAGCATACTCAACGACAAGCCATAGGCCAATGCAGCAACCATTCCTACATCAAAAACCACATAAAGATAATAACTTGACATATCAGAAATCAAGTACCTCACAAGTAACAAGAATGATAGTGGCATACGGTTCTCGAAACCAAAACAAGTATTGCTCCTGGGGAAACCGGCTGCGAAGCCTCGCATCGGTGGTGAGAATGAATTCAGCAGGCAAATTCTCAAAATAAACCGGATTACGAGTCTTGTTATTCAAAGAAGCTCGTTTAAACGGCAACCGCTCTTCGAATCTACTCCTAACAGTAGGCCACAAGTCGCTCACGTCCTCAACTGTAAAAACAACAAATTTCATAACAAATAACAAATTTCAGTTGTTAGATCTCCATATTTGAACTAATCACTAATGAGTCATTCAAGTAGCCGTACTCTTGAGTGTGAAGTGAAACCCTAATATAGTACCTGCAATTATGAGGTGATCGCAAGAGCTTTTGATAGTTTGAAACTGAGCTAAGAAGTTGGCCATTTTGGATCTATGGATACCATAGATCACGTAAGCACATGTACTTTAGTGCATCTATAGAGAGAGAAAGAGAGAGAGGGGGGCAGTGTGTGTATATTCAGTTGTTGCTGGAATTGATTTGTCTCATTTCTTAGGCAGATCTGGTGCTTCGCGATGTATCAGGTTTTGATGGTGCTTCGGACGTGTCAGTGGATCCACGTCGGAAACTGACAATGTAACCTCGGAGGAGGAGGCTTGGGTTTGTCAACCACCGTCATAAAACAATGCAAACACCATTTGTGAGTCGCTCGACCATGTCCGTCAGTGACGTTGGACAGATTAGGATATTTTTTATAATTTTTATTTTTCTTACAAGGGATATACAATTAAAACGGGTTATATATATAATGAGAAAAAGTGATTCGAACCAATTCGTTGGCACTCCACGAGCGAGAGAGAGACAGAGAGAGAGGAGAAGGGAGAGTTGCATAATTGGAAATTAGAGAAGAAAATCAAGCAAGAAAATAATATGGTGTAAAATTGAACTACAAATATTAAAATTTTATTTTTAAATGGGTCATTAGTTAAACTTGAATAATGGTTTTAGATGTTAAACTTGAATTGGAAATATTTAAAGAGGAAGAAAATGATTTTGGTGTCTTATCTGATCAAGACTATTATTATAAACCTTATAACTTTTTTAGATCGATTTAAATCGCAATTAGACATTTTTGAGAATCGATGATGCATAACCCTAAACCTAAAGACTAGATTCAATGACTCTAATATACTCTTCAAAGACTTTATTTGAATCTTAGAACTCAAAATACTAATTAAAACATTAATTTAAATCCTAAATTTGACAACAAAACTTGATCCAACGGTGGTCCTCAATTCAAGGGAGATTAGGGCATAGGCTAAGGTTTATAGGGGGAGGAGAGTCACTAAAAAATGAACATGATTTAACCTCGATCTTTTCTTTAATCAATTAAACCCAATATTACCAAAAATAAGCTATTATTTGATGTGTCAAAAGAGAAAATCAAGCAAGCTTAGGGGCAAGAAAACCTACTCCCACCATCAGTTACTCTCTCACACTTCCTGTTCATTTTTCTAGTCAAATTTTCTCTCTTCACACTCAAATATCACCCTTTGAAATCAAGAAGAAGAAAAAAAAAGAATCAAACACCACCCTTGTTTCTAAAATCTCCATCACTAGCCACACAACATTACCACCCTCATTTCTTTTTCCTCTTACAATTTTATTCACTATTAAGTGTATGGGAATCTCCCTTCACTATGTAGAAGCATATCTTATATTTATAAATAGATGCTTATAGAGAAATTTTTAATATATAACTAGCAAGAATTTCAAAGTTACATCATATTGCTTTTGGAGATTTTATTATTAAGTGATAGGGTGGATTTTAAAAATAATCTATTTAAAAGGCTTTAATCAACTATAAACAAATTTCATGCAATGTGAGAATTAGGAGAAATAAAATATGACAACTCAACCAAAATATTAGACCATAGTCCTAAAAAATAAACCTAAAAGAGAATTTATTCTTTAGTTTCCAACTATAGGTAGTCAACTAGATGGCCTTTAAATTAGACTTAACATGATATGGTTATCAATAACTATGTATAAATAAAACTTGAAATAAATTAATAAACAAGTCAAACCCGCTTGACCCATTTACAAAAGTATCTAAATTCAAGTTCCATATCTAAACGCGTTTAAGAAAAGGTTAAATATGCATTTATGAATATAATTGCAAACCCTTTTAATCAAGGTTGCTAAACTCACAATTCTACTTAAAACTACCAAATGGTCTATACAATTAAAACATAGAATCAGAACATAGAAACTTAAAATTTTACGAATTATGTAAAATAGATTTTAAAAGCTATAAATATATTTACTATAGACATAAAGAAATGAAATATAAGATAAAATAGATAAATTTAATATACATTTTAGTTATTATAACGAAAATTATATACTTATACAAATATATAAAACTATAATATAAAGAACAACATTAATATAAGATGAATTACAATATAAATTATAATAATAAAATACAATGCTAAAAAAAAAAAAATCATCAACCCCTTTATCATCATCAAAATCAAAATTATCGCTAATTCTTTCTTCACCATCATTATCATTGTTGTCATCTTCATCATCAATACCAATATCATTATTAGTATTACTACTAATATTACTTTATATTATAATTTCAATTCTTTTAAAGAACTAATAATATTCATATCTTGTAAAAGTCAAGTTGTATTTTTCAATTTTTAGCCCATTTGACTAAAATATGTAGAATCGATAAACTTGATTAAAAATAAAATATTTTATTGATTTTATGTGTAGACTCATAATTCTACTATGAGTCTATATAAAAACAATTTTATATTCGAGTCAATTTGGAAAGATCTCTTAAAATTGTAAACTCATAAAATCGTATGGATAGAATTGCAATTTCAATAACTATGCTTTTAATATTAATATTTCTAATACTTGTAGTTTAATTGTATACTTTGCTATCTTGTTACTTTAGTCTCTTTTACAATTCCACCTGTACACCTCTCTGTCTCTCTCACACATACGTGCATGTCATCCATTACCACCATTTGCCATTAGTCATGCTAGCTATTGTTGTTTCTCTCTAATTATTGTCCCCATTCACTTTCAATCCAATTTTATAAAACTAATATTATAAACTTTTTTATTTTCTTTTATATTCCAATTTTCAACAATTTTACAACAGTGTAGTATAAATACATGTCAAGCTTTGTTTTCATATACATATTCATTTAAGCATATTTTATTAAGTCCCAACCTTATGAGTGAAACCACATGATATTTTTAGTGAAAATAGAATTGGATGTAACAATCGGTTTTTATTTAAATATGTTACGTGTAATGTTGTGAATTAATCCATAGAACAATTATGGCATAAATTTTTATCTAAGTTAGATATAAAGTACTTAAAGTCTATATCAATGGTTAGGTTTTTGAACTATCATATTTTATTGGATTTATCCTTACATATGGCCTACAAATAGAAAAAACATCTTTACAAGTATTATCATAGTTTTCAATGTAATGCTCCTCATAAGCATTAATTAAAATTTAAAAAAAAAAAGATATTGAAAATATATTTTTTCCAAATAGAGACTTAATAACCATGATATATTTCTTTAAAAAATTTCTTAATCAATAAAAAAATTCAATCTAAATATGGGATATGCTTATTAAACATATTAGATTACATGTTTATGTTCTCAAGGACGATTAATAAATTTATCATATTATAAGTTGAGTTAGACACGAATCTATTTAGATCTGGACATAAAATAGCCATTAACATGAATTGGTAGCTCTACACATAATCATTAATGATATTCATGTTAATAAAGTTTTTATAAGACAAACTTGTAAACTTTGTCATTTGAAGGGAAAAAGTGCCAACTTTTGCAACTCTAATATTTGAAGAGTAACTTCCTTAAAAAATGAATAAATAATTTGGATTAGAGAGAGAAAGGGGAGCATATTTAGCTAATCAATAGAGGGAAAATAAACTTATCCTAAAACAATTGCATATTAGCTAAGTTACAAAGCCTTAATAAGATGGAGGGGAATTAAATTGTACATTTTGTAAAAAAGTCAAGCTCTTAAAAGATTGGTTTACTTGTATAATCTTTTGTTTCATTTGAAACTTGTTAAATAATGGTAAAAGTGGAAAACAAATTATTAGTATAGCCTTATATTTATAAAAAGTTGGTTCTTATGGCAAAAGAATTGGTAAATTTATGTGATATTACAAAGTTATAAGTAAAGGTAATTACCTTATTTTTCTATAAATTATATTGTTAATCTTTGTCTAAATTCTTCAAGCTATATGTGAAAATAAAAATTTTTAAATCTCTAAAAAGTTTGAAGGCTTGTACTTTATTTTTCTTTTGTCAACTATATAGTATATAAGCGATTGAGCATGCACGAATTAAACCTACCTAGGCAATATAAAAGAGTAATGTTCTTACAAATTAGACTAAACTTAGCATTAAGCTTTTCATTTTTTGCAAGTTGTTTCACTATTTTAAAATAATATAGAAATAGAATTATACCACAATAAGTAAGTTTTTCCCTATGAGTACAAAGGAAAATATAGCACTATGAAACCTATCATAGATTTTCTAAGCTTTTAGAAAGGAAACTATTCGACTTGAACTATAATGAATCTTATCCATTAATTATAATCACATGTTGATTCATGTTTTGTGATTCCACAAGAAAATAATGAAAACAATAACATCTTCTCCATTTCTTGGTTTCTTTCATTGTCAACCATGAGCACTTTGATACAAAGAGGAATTGGAAAATGTCACTTCTATCCTTTATTGAAACTTAGTTGTGTTTTTATATACATTTTATAAAGATTCTATAAATGGTTAATATCAACAAAAATCTCATAATTAGGGAATAAACGAGTCATTTCCTTAATATGAGTAATATACATGATTTCCTCCTATAATTGCTTGATACAAATGAGATAAGACAACTCATGCCAACATTCCCTCTCAAGTTGGTGTAAAGATATCTCGAATGCCCAACTTGATAAGTGAGTCATGGAAACTTTTGCTTGCAACAACCTTGGTAAGAATATATACCAATTGGTCTTTAGATTTGACAAAAGGAAATTGGATTATTTTTTCCTCAAGATTCTACTTCATGAAATGTCGATCCACCGCAATATGCTTCGTACAAATGTGTTATATAGGATTATGAGAAATGTCTATAGCTGCCTTATTATCATGAAACGACTTCATTTTAGATTTAGGAGTAAAGCCGATTTCAGTTAATAGCCTTTTAAGCCATAGAAGTTCACAGTCCTTTAGCTATACCACTGAACTTTACTTTAGCACTTCATAGTGCCATGACCTTTTATTTCTTACTCCATGTGACTAAGTTTCCACGCACAAACTTGAAGTAGTTTGATGTAGACTTTCTATCAAGGACATTTCATACCTAGTTTGCATTTGTATAACCAGCAATGTCTACATGACCATTTTTACATAACAACACTCCTTTTCTTAGGGTAGATTTTAGGTATCTGAGTATCAGTATGATTGCATTCATATGTTCTTCACTAGGAAAATGCATAAATTGGCTCACTACATTGACTGCATAAGCTATATTAGGGCGAGTATATGACAAGTAAATTAGCTTCCCCACTTGGTATCGTTCTTTATTGGTTAGAGCATGACCTGAATGTTCTCCCAGTTTGTGATTTTAAACAATAGGTGTATCGACTGACTTATAATCAATCAGCTCAACTTCAACTAATAGGTTGAGAACATACTTTCTTTGACAAAGGAATATATCGTGCTTTGATCTGGCCACCTCAATTCCAAGAAAGTATTTGAGTTCCCCTAAGCTTTTCATCTTAAATTTAGTAGCCAATTTATCTAGAAGTTTAGAAATTTCTTTCATGTCATTTCTTGTGATAATTAAGTCATCAACATAGATTATTAATGTTGTTACCTTTCTTTGTTGGTGCTTCAAAAAAAGGGTATGATAAGAGTTACTCTATTTAAAGCCATATTTTTTCATGGCTAGACTAAACCTTTTAAACCAACCTCAAGGTAATTGCTTTAATTTATATAGAGTTCATTGTAACTTACACACAACTTTCTTATTTGACTGTACAATGTATACTAGTGGAATATCCATATACACCTCTTCCTCTGGATCACCATAGAGGAAAGTGCTCTTTACATCAAATTGGTGTAATGGCCAATCTAAATTTATTGCTAATGACAATAGGACCTGTATTGTATTAAGTTTTGCCACAGGAGAAAATGTGTCTTGATAGTCTATTCCTTATGTCTGTGTATACCCTTTTTCCATAAGCCTCACTTTATGCCTTTCAATGGATCCATCTCCTCTATATTTAATGGAAAACACCCATTTACATCCAACTAACTTCTTCTCATTTGGCAACAAAACAAGCTCCCAGGTATTATTTTTCTAAGATGCATCCATTTCTTCTTTTATTGCTTGAGACCACTTTGGATCTATTAAAGCTTCAGATACCTCACTTGGAACATTAGAAGAGGATAGTTTATGCACAAAAGCTTTGAGAGGCTCAAATAGTCTATGAGTACTCATATAGTTTGTAATTGGATACTTTGAATTTTTTCCTTTAACATCCCAAGAGTCAATTATTTTTGAAAGGTAAATTGTAACTTAAAGGAGTATTTAAATGTTGAATAGGAGATGGAACTGAACAGCTTACCTTAGGATTATTCACAAGATTAAGAGCATAGGCGTCCTCATGTATAGAGAAAGGGGTTCCTTCAAGGGTAGTTTCTTATTCAACATCCTCATGTCCATCTTCATCATCCTTAAGCAAAGCATCTCTATTCTTTGATTTCTTTACTTCACCATCCATCTCTTTGCTTTCTCCAACCAATAGAGCGTCATTGTACTACTAGTCACCTTGGAATGAGTTAGTTGTGGTTTAAACAACTCATTCTTGTTTGGTTTCTAGACACCAATTATGCTCTTCATGCCTCATCTCCCCCTTAAGAGTAGGGTTAGATGTTGGTGTAGAGAAGAAAGGTTTAGACTCCAAAAAATGTTACATCTCTAGTGACATAGTTGCACTTGGTGATGGGGTCATAACCGATGTTTCACTCCAAAAATATAGTGGATTGCACATGGGTCAAGTTTAGTGCGTGGATTTTTATGAAGATGAATAAAAGCCACATAACCAAATATGCGCAGAGGAAGTAACAACACAGATGGTATAGAACCTATAATGGAGTCTTGAAATCCAACACTTTTGATGGCATTCTATTTAATAAATAAACTGATGTAGTAACTACATTAGCCTAATATTGGCACATTTGCTTCAATTAATAAGGAACGTGTAATTTCCAATATAGGTTTATTCTTTTGTTCAGCCATGCCATTTTGTTATGGTGCTTGTGCACATGATGTTTTATGGAGAAGGCCTTTCTGTTAGAAGTAATCTTAGAAAATATGATTGACATATTCATCACTGTTGTTAGATTGGAGAATTTGAAAATTTGTAGAAAATTGAGTCTGAATCATAGCATGAAATGCTTTAAACACATAAAATACCTCATCTTTATGTTTCAACAAGTACAGCTAAATCATTTTAGTGCAATCATCCACAAAAGTTGCAAACTAGCAATAACTAAGAGTAGTAGTAATTGGGGAAGGTCCACAAACATCAGAGTGAATCAAGGCAAAAGGAATAGTACTGTTATTCAAATTACTTAGAAAGGGTAAACAATGATTCTTAGCTAAAATGCATGTTTGACATGTCAAGTTTGAATTATCTAAACTAGAAAATAAATTAAGAAATATGTATTTCGTGTAATTAAATGATGGATGTCCCAAGCAATGGTGCTATAACCAAATCTATTTCATCTTTGCATTACCTAAGTGATGTATGTTACTAGAATGACAAGAATTAAAGTTATCCATGCAATATAACCCCTATCACTTAGTACCATGCCCAATGATCTCCTTGGTCTAAATATCCTAAAGAAGGCAAAAATTAGGATACATTAGTGCAACACAATAGAGTTCTTCAATTACTTGATTAACAGACATCAATTTATGTAAAAGAGATGGGACTAGTAAAGTATGGGACAAAGAGAGAGAAGGAGATAAAGCTATAGTTCTAGCTCTAGTAACTGGGTAAGTAACTCCATTAGCATTCTTTACATTAGTTTGTTGAGGCTTTGTAATTTCAACAAAATCTTTGGGGGGGAATGTCATGTGGTCGGTTGCACTTGAGTTTACTATCCATTCATTGCACTTACCTTAGTCAGAAGTCAACAAAAGCATAGCTATTGTTTTCTTGTGGTATATTACCTTGATCTATAGTAATGGTTTGCTCATTTGTGGGCTCAGTTTAAAAAATGAGAGATAATTAAGGTTTTGCATTTACTAAAGCTACCCATTTTGTGCTACTAGCCTCTTGTTGTTTACATGCTTTAAGTTCATTCCATCATTCAAGATACTTATGTAACTTGAAGCAAGTTTCACATGCATGTTTCATATTGCCGCAATGAGTGTAACCCCCTCTCTCTATATGTCCTTTAGATTTGGAACTTGCATTTTTTTTTTCCACCATTCATAGAAAAAGCTCATGTTTTTGTTATCTAAAGTATGGGTTGTTGTTCATATCCTCCTTTGTTCCCTTTTGATGCCACAACAACACCTATAATAGTTTTAGTACTTGTTAACATTATCACTTGTTTGATGTCCTCTCTTCTGACATGAGCATATGTTTGTTTAACTGTAGGGAATTATCATATTTGGAGCACTTCACTTTAAATCTCATTTGGTCAATCATCTAATCTATCTAAGAAGGTATAGACTTAATCTTTCTATAAGATTGCATTGTATTTCTATATATTACCTACATATTCCATTAGATTTGGGTGGCAAAAATCAATTCCCCCCCATAAGCCTAAAGAGCATTGCAATTTGATTCAATAGATCCCCTTGCCTATCTCATTTTAGTCACATGTTTCTTCAAATCATACACTTGAGAAGTATCGGTTCCATTGAAATAGGTTATAGCAATTGCATCCCATACCTATTTGGCTCTAGGGAAATGAATGAAATTGCTAATCAATGATGGATCCATGGAGTTAATTATCTACCCCTTCACAATTGCATTCTTGGCACACCACTTTCTAAAAGTAAGGTTTGTCAATTCTGGTTGCAATAAGTCTCCATTAATGTATACCAATTTGTCTTTCTCTAAGATATACATCTCTATAACTTAGGACCATAAAGCATAACTTTTTCCATCTAATTTGATGCCAATATGTGTAGCAAAAGCATCATATATTGTTGTTTGGATTAGGATTTGAGTTTGGGTCAAATCTCATGTTAAATCTTTAAGAATGGCAGCATGTTCCTTATTTTCCACAATGCTGCTTGGTTCTTCCATGAGTTTTGATCTTTTTTTATGTTTAAATCTAGGTTTTCTTTCTTAGTTTTTAAGGATTTCTTTGGATCATTGCTCTGATACCATGATACAAAGAGGAATTGTATTCTTTTGTTGAAACTTAGCTATATTTTTATATATAATGTGCAAAGATTCTATAAATGGCTAATATTAACAAAAATATCATAATTAGGGAATAAATGAGTCATTTCCTTAATATGAATAATATACATGATTTCCTCCTATAGTTTCTTGCTACAAATAAGATAGCTAGCTCATGCAAACACGTCCTCCATTCACAATTGTCATCATTCCTCACACTTCCCATAACAAGTTTTTACTAATTAGCACTTCTACTTTAAATTACTATTTTGCTATCTTATAATAATATACATTACAATGTAACAGCATTAAATTACAATAGAAAATAATTTCTAGAAAATGGACAAATATCCTTAGTTTAAAATGAAAATCTAAGACTACAAATTGAAATATTTGAAATGGAAAATCCAATTAGTCATTCATGATTAGATGGATGAAGATTGCATGAAGATTTTAAGAAAATGCAAAGAGGCTATTTCTTTGAGGAAGGAAAAGCAATATGTAAAATATATATATTACATATTTATTATAATTTAAACATAAGGTTATAAAATGTAATAAGTTCAATATATGGGAGGGAGTTTAGTCTTTTTAGGGTCAAGGTATTTAAGCTTCACTTAACCTATTGCCTCTCCTTTCCCTTATTTGTATAGTGGATACCAAAGAGACATTCGCAAACACTCAGAAGGTGACCTAACGAAAATTAACAAGATCAACCCACTTTCACCATGTAAGGTCTCTTATCATTAAGATGTATATTTCTAATTATAGATTAGAAGGTTTAACTGAGTTTGGTATTGTATTATTAGAATTTAAAACAAGGAGTAAGATGGAATGAGCATAGATGTGGGAACAAGCAATTCGGGGATTCCATTCACAAATTGAAGCAAGCAAGTGAACAAAGTTTATATAATGTATTAGAATTAACAAGTTAATTGAACTGATTCAATTTGGATTCATAGAAATTAAGGTTAGGAAGCAAATTGGAGAAGAGGAAGAAGTGGATTCATGAAACATAAGGGTACATAGATATGTACCTTCACCATGTTGAATGAAGATGGAATTTTTTTTTTTTTTGTAAGGGATACACGACACGATATACAAGCATATACCTACCTGTGTTGTAGTACTAAGCCAATTACACAACTGTGTACTTGAGCAAGTTAGAAAAGTTTTGTACACAAAAAGGTACATGACCATTCACACGGTTATGTTCCCTTCTAATGTTCCTCTATACAACCATGTTGTTCTAAAACACTTATATTTCACTTTATTTCATTTTTCTACAATTTTAAGTTAAGATTTGTGCACCATAAAACAATGGGGAAGGGAAATATGCAATTATGATATGATTAATCACTTAGTAAACTTAGATTATGGCATATGATATAACTAAACTTAATCTTTGGAGTTTGACAAGTTAATATTCTTTTGATAGTGACATAAGAGCTACTATGAGATCACTCCTCCAAGTATATGCTTATTGTGTTACTCTTTGTGATTGTTAATGTAGTAAAATAAATGAATTTAATTGAATATTGGGTTTAAATATATGTTTTGCTTGTGCTTAGCTTGATCTAAGGGCTCGTAGTGGTAAATCCTTAATGGGTATCTTGATGATTAGTATATCACGTTGTCCCTAGTGGAGCTTTATATCGAAATAATTTGGCATGGATTATGCTTAGATAAGGCTTGCAGTGGCAGATCTCAACTTAGGAATAATATATATATATATATATATATATATATATATATATATAGTGTGTGTGATGAGGTCATTAATACCCTCTTGTTCGTTGTTGAGTAATTAAAGATAAATAATCTAATGATTGTGATATGTACATTTGTTGCATTTATGTGTGTTTGTACTGTGAATAATGTAATACGTGCATGTTTGTATGGTACTCACGTACTAGATTTAGGCTTATTTTGCTTATTTTTCAACTATAGGTGAGTACAATGGGTACGCTAATTACAATAAGAATAAAATGTAGTGTATTATTATCAAGATGAGAATATGGAAGAATATTACTATTATTATGGAGATGAGTAGCATGGAAAAATATTAAGTCTTGGTAGAATTTGGGAATTTATGGACGAAGAATTAGAGATTGTTATTAGCCAGTAAACTTGACATGAAATTTTGAATTGATGGAAGTTACAATGGTATTTATATTAAGGTTGATGGGCAATTTTTCTAAATTTATAGTGAAAAAATGGTTTACTTATGAATCATTTATTTATATCATTGTAGTTATATTGATATTAATGTATAGTGAAGAACAAATTTGAAGTTACACATGAGATAGAGAGCCTTAGTGTGTTGTTACTCAATAAAAACATGTGATAGGTTGTGGCATCTTAGGTTCTAGGGCATTACGGCTTAAATGGTATCAAAGCTTAGGTTTTAATTAATAAATTATAGGTTTGTGATCTATAGAGCTTAGGTTTGATGATATTTAGAAACTAGGTAATGATTAATAAGTATATGTTTCAATAAATAGAAAGTAGGTTGAGATCTTTAGATGAATTAAGCATTGAATTAGTAGGACGGTAAGATATGAAGAGAGTGGGTAAATTATGGATTGATATTTTATTTAGCAGTTTAATTTATTTTAATTATTATCTTTAATTACAGTTTCCTTCTAATCTATATTTCACTTATAGATATATATGTGTATATATGTGTAGATATGGGTATACATAAATGCATACCACTACTAATTTTTAACTAACTCTAACATTCAAATCTATTTGGTTACCTCCTTGTATGCAAATGCCTCCTAGAAGGATGATAAGAATTGGCTCATTTGGCACTGGACAAGATAGAGATGCTCTAGATGAAAAGTACCTTACAAGATCGCCTCAGTAGGGAGCTCTAGCTTAGTCTATTGATAGGATTGCTTAATTGCTGGAAACTATGAATGCCCTAATAAAGATGATAGCTTAACAACAGCAACAGGCCATGAGACCTACTAGGTCTATAGAGGACTAATTTGGACCGGACAAGTTTATCTAGTTAGCAAAGGAATTTAACCTACAAGTTGACGATCTAATAGAAGCCAAATGATAGAGCCATTTTATACTCAATCTTTATAGTATGAATTGTGTTAATTTATTATTGATTTTATAGAAATCATAAGGAAATGGTACTTAAATTTTATTATGGTGATAAATTAGGTTTAATGGAGTCAAGAGTGTTAATTCAAGTGATTTAGAGAAGTCATCTACAATTTGGATCAAAGACAAGGATTTACACCACCGGAGGGAAGTACACGGGCGTGTATTTGAAGTACACAGCCATGTATCTAGTTCAAAATCAACAGAAACATACACGGTTAAAGTACATGGCCGTGTATCTGGCTTGAAGAACTAATAGAAGCATACATGGTTAAAGTACACGGCCATGTATAACAGTGAGTTGAGACCGTATATATGGATAAGTTTGGCCGTTTCAGGAGATCTTTTGATTTTCTTATATATACCTCTTCGTTTTCCAAAAGATGGGGTTTTTTGGAGAAGTGAAGAAACCGAATAGGTAGAGCAAGAGACGGCTGAAACAAAGACTTTTCATATTTTCACTTTTGATTTTCGTTTTGGGATGAACATGTGTGACTAAACAGATTTTCTAGCCAAAGGATCATCAAAAGTTTAATTCTTCAAAAATTGTGAGATCTAATTGATTTATCTTTACTCTATTCTTTGTTTTTGGATATTTATATATCTTCTAAATGTTTTGTTATTATTATCTTGGTTGATTGGTATGAATTAGAGCTCTTCTACTCAATTAGCAAGTTAATATATTGTCAACTAGTACGTCGGATCCGTAATTGTTTGATAGTTCTAGTTTCTGTGACACAATAACATGTTTGATTATAGATTAGATAGTCAAATTCATGTTATGGAGATATATGATCTTGTTTAAATAGGTTATCTTATAATCTACTGGCATGAATTGGTAGTCTCTTTAGTTTTTAATGTTATTGATAGATTAAATCCTAAGAGCTTGTTTAGGGTTATTTAATCAATAAGAGAAGTAATCAAAGAGCTTGTTTTGATTATCAAGAAAATAAGGAGAGATAGGTTATTAGAGCTTGTTAATAACCATAACTAGTTTATCTTAGATAAAGAATAGAAAATAATTGCATCAATGATCAGTTCTATGAATTAAACTATAGTGATTCCTTTGGTTAGGCTTTCATCATTATTCAATCTTATTATTTGATTTCAGTATTATTTCAATTTACAAACAAAACCCCCCCCATTCTTCTTTTCCTCTCTATTCTCTTTTAATAGAAATATATTTAACCAATCCCTATGGATACGACCTTACTCACTACTGTATACAAATTATATAATTGTCTAGGAGTAGGTTTTTATTTTGTTGGATTCGACACCCATCAAATTTTGGCGCCGTTGCCGGGGATTGGTGTCAAATTTATTTCTATTCTTGCATGACTCGTTCTTCTCATACAGGTGAACTCACTTATAATCCAAAGATTGAGAAGACTTTTAAGAAATTGCGAAGAGAAGCTAGGTTGCATTAAAAAGAAACTGTATCATCTTCATCCCCTGGACTGAACTTAGCATTGGATTTGTCTGATTCATCCATTGATTCTGAAAAAGAAGAAGATATGGCAAATCCTGAAAGAACATTAAGAGAATTGGCTACACCGGATGTGAATCAACAACCACTTTGTATTCAATATCCTGAATTGGCTGTTGAATTTGAATTGAAATCTGGTTTGATACATTTGCTACCCACTTTTCATGGTCTTGAGAATGAAGATCCTCACAAACATTTGAAAGAGTTTCATATAGTGTGTTCTAGTATGAGGCCGCAAGGAATATCCGACGATCAAATCAAGTTGCATGCCTTTCCATTTTCTTTAAGTACTAGAGCTAAAGATTGGTTGTTTTATTTGCCTCCAGGTTCTATAACTACTTGGACAGATATGGTGAAGCTCTTCCTAGACAAATTTTTCCCTGCGTTTAGAGCCGCTGGTATAAGAAGAGAGATTTGTGGTATCAAACAGAGGGATACCGAGACTCTTCATGAGTATTGGGAGGGGTTCAAACAACTTTGTGCAAGCTGTCCACAACATGGGATATCTGAACAACTTCTCATTCAATACTTTTATAAAGGTCTACTTCCGATGGAGAGGAAGATGATGGATGCAGCTAGTGGAGGTGCCATAGTGAATAAAACCCCTGGTTAAGCTAGGGAATTGATCTCCATTATGGCTGCTAATTTGCAACAATTTGGGTATAGACATGATTCATCTTCAAGGAAGGTAAATGAGGTAAGTGTTTCTAACCTTGAACATCAAATTTCTAACCTAACCTCCCTTGTACAGCAGATAGCCCTCAAAAATACATAGCAGGTGAAGGCTTGTGGAATTTGTGCTGCCCCTAATCATCCTACTGACATGTGCCCCATATTGCAAGATGACAATCATGAGCATGCCAATGCTATAGGAGGATTCTCAAGACAGCCACAGAGGAAATATGATCCCTACTTGAATACTTATAATCCTGGATGGAGGGATCATCCTAACTTCAGATATGGTAATAACCCACAAAATTTTCAACAATCCCAACCTAGGCCATCAAACTAAGTACCACAAGCTCCTTCCACTTCAGGTATGTCTCTTGAGGAAATTGTTAAATCGCTAGTTGTTAATATAAAACAATTTCAAGATGAGACAAAGCAGAGCATTCAAAACTTGGAGAACCAGGTAAGCCAACTTGCTTCTTCTATAAACAGGTTAAAAACTCAAGGTAAGTTACCTTCTCAAACTATCACAAATCTAAAGCAAAGCGTTAATGCAATTACCTTGAGAAGTGGAACGGAATTGCAGGGATCAAATAAGAAAGGATACCCATCTAATCTTGAGAAAGAGATTTCGACTCCGAGCCAGCAGGACAACCAGATCAAAGGGTCCCTAGTTGAGCCACTAAAGGTGATACGAACCATGCCAACCCGTGACGAAACCCAATACCAATACGTTCGGAAATTCGTTGCCTAAGACGCCCAAACACTTAAAGTGGAAATCGCGACCCGTTGTCTATAAGCGAGACAAGAACCTTGGTATAAAATGAAGACGCCACAATCGGGATGAAAGGCCGATTGATAAGTCGGGATGAACGCCATGGAAATCAATCCGATAAGTTCGGTTTAGTTCATGAAGAACCAAGAGAGGTGCCTCTCAAAAGTGTTTAATGTTCAAAGATGTATATTCTAAGTTGTTCTAAACCCTAGGAACTTTTATACTAGGGTTACAATTCGTGTAAAAAACGAGTCCAAAACGACGTAGTTTAGTTAAGTGACATAAAAACGCGAAACAGAACAAGCTGGCCGACAGGGGATACACGGCCTGTGTACACGCCCGTGTACTTTGGCCGTGTACTGTTCTGTGCAACTTCTGGCAATATACACGCCCGTGTACTTTGGCCGTGTATCGTTCTGGGCAACTTCTGGCAACATACACGCCCGTGTACTTTGACCGTGTATCTGTCTGTAACTTCTGGAAACATACATGCCCGTGTACACGCCCGTGTACTTTGACCGTGTATCTGTCTGAGCAATCTTGAGCGTCCTACACGGCCGTGCCTTGAAAATACATGCCCTCTTCATCCCGTGTCTAATATAACTTGTATAAAAACAAGGGTCTTCCCATGGTTGTTCCAATCCGTTCCAACTTCATGATTGCTCCAATCCTTTCCGGCTTCATGGACAACCTTTATCAACCCGTTAAGTGCTTCCTTGAATCGTTTTGCTCGATTTCTTGTGATCGGTCCAGGCGGTACTTCAAGAGGATCTACATTCCTTCTTCCAACTTGACTCTCATCATGGATCTCATCATTTCCCTCCTCTTGAAAAGGATTTGTCCTCAAATCGTCATCTACATCAAAAGGGCTCAAATCAGTAACATTAAATGTGGCACTTACTTGATACTCACCAGGCAAATCTATCTTGTATGCATTGTCGTTGATGCGCTCAAGAACTTGAAATGGTCCATCTCTTCTAGGAAGTAGTTTAGATCGACGTTGCACGGGAAACCGCTCTTTGCGCATGTGAACCCAAACCCAATCTTCAGGTTCAAAAACAGCTTGTCAACGACCCTTGTTGGCTTGTTTCACATACTGCTCTGTTCGACGTTCAATGTTCAGCCTTGCTTTCTCATGGATCTGTTGAACAAATTCGGCCTTCTTCTTGCCATCTAAATTAACATACTCAGAAATAGGCAAAGGTGATAAATCCAAAGGAGTTAGTGGATTAAAACCATACACAATTTCAAAAGGAGAAAATTTAGTAGCAGAATGCACTGTACGGTTATAAGCAAATTCAACATGCAGCAAACAATCCTCCCAACTCTTAATATTCTTTTTAATTATAGCCCTTAACAAAGTAGATAAAGTTCGATTCACTACCTCAGTTTGACCATCAATCTGTGGATGACAAGTAGTAGAAAACAATAACTTAGTTCCTAACTTAGCCCACAAAGTCTTCCAAAAGTAGCTTAAGAACTTAGCATCCCTATCTGATACAATTGTTCTAGGCATACCATACAATCGCACAACTTCCCTAAAGAATAAATTAGCAATATTACAAGCATCATCCATTTTATGACAAGGAATGAAATGTGCCATTTTAGAAAACCTATCAACAACTACAAAAACATAATCTCGACCATTTCTAGACTTGGGTAATCCTAACACAAAGTCCATAGAAATATCTACCCATGGCTCATGAGGAATGGGAAGTGGGGTGTAAAGCCCTTGAGGTTGGACTCTAGATTTCGCTTGCTTACATGTGACACATTGCTCACAAATCCTCTCAACATCTCGTTTCATGTGAGGCCAATAGAAGTGTTCCTGCAATACCCCTAATGTTTTTGCTACTCCAAAGTGTCCCATTAAACCTCCTCTATGAGACTCCCTCACAAGTAATTCTCTTAAAGAACAAATTGGAATGCACAATCTAGCCATTTTAGCCTCCCTATCCTCCTCTACATTCGCCCTAATCATAGTGACTTCCATCTCCTTGAAATACTCATCTACACTTCTGCTTCCTTGCCTCAGAGTTTGCAACTTGTTATGCAATTCACGATAATAATACGCAGGCACAAACTGCTTCTTCATCACTCTTTTCATTTCTTCCCAAGACTCAATAGGTGGCTCGCCACTCCTTCTATTCAACATTAGTTGATCCCACCACACTATAGCATAATCCGAAAACTCGATGGCAGCAAGTTTTACCTTCTTTCTCCTACTATAGTTGTGACAATCAAACACCATCTCCACCTTTTTCTCCCACTCTAAGTACGCCTCGGGATCATTCTTCCCTTGGAAAGGAGGAATCTTCATCTTTATGCTACTCAATTGATCATCATCTCTATTCCTATCTCCTCTATCTTCCCAATCTCTAGTCCCTCTATTCCGACCACTATAACCTCTATAACTCCCAACTGAAGGCTCATCAAAGTTATCATCCGACATCTCATCTCCACCCCTCGGTACTCTCTTAGAACGACTCTCCCTCTTACGCCCTTGGAATATGTTTGTGGATTGCTCTAGTCTTTGCTCTACCGTCTCATGAATTTGTTCCATTCCCTCTTGGAACATCCTCTTCATTTCTCCCCTCAGCGCCTCAATTACTAACCTAGCATCAAACCTTCCCCTCTCACCTTCAGGAGAATGTTGTCTCGACATAGTTCCTGCAGAAAAGATTAGTACTAACACAAATATATATATGATTAAACCTCACAATACACTCCCTTACGTGTTTTCACTCAAATGATGATATCACACAGTCACTCGTGTATGCTCACAAATAATGATGATATCAACTCGCCAATTTCCTCTTCTCAATCCTCTTAGAACTAACCCGAACTACACCAATTTCCTTCCGTAGAATTCAAAACAACTCTAGGGTTCGCAAATTTTCCTCTATTTTTCTATCCAATTTTTTTTTTGTTTGTCTCTGTTTTTGGATTTTGATCACGTTTCTCTTTTCTTTTCTTTTCCCTTCTTTTTTTTTTGTCGTGATTTTTACTCTTTTTTTTTTTTTACAATCAACTAGTAAATACTACACTATCAAAAGACAATTAATATTGCAGAATTGAATGCTAACAATGGATATGAACGATTGGAGTTAGGGTTTTTGATATTACCTTCCTCAACCGAACTTGATGTTTTGACAAACCTAAGCTCTGATACCAAACTGATACGAACCACGCCAACCCATGATGAAACCCAATACCAATACGTTCGGAAATTCGTTGCCTAAGACGCCCAAACACCTAAAGTGGAAACCGCGACCCGTTGTCTATAAGCGAGACAAGAACCTTGGTATAAAATGAAGACGCCATAATCGGGATGAAAGGCCGATTGATAAGTCGGGATGAACGCCACGGAAATCAATCCGATAAGTTCGGTTTAGTTCATGAAGAACCAAGAGAGGTGCCTCTCAAAAGTGTTTAATGTTGAAAGATGTATATTCTAAGTTGTTCTAAACCTTAGGAACTTTTATACTAGGGTTACTATTCATGTAAAAAACAAGTCCAAAACGACGTAGTTTAGTTAAGTGACATAAAAACGCGAAACAGAACAAGCTGGCCGACAGAGGATACACGGCCTGTGTACACGCCCGTGTACTTTGGTCGTGTACTGTTCTATGCAACTTCTGGCAATATACACGCCCGTGTACTTTGGCCGTGTATCGTTCTGGGCAACTTCTGGCAACATACACGCCCGTGTACTTTGACCGTATATCTGTCTGTAACTTCTGGAAACATACACGCTCGTGTACTTTGACCGTGTATCTGTCTGAGCAATCTTGAGCGTCCTACACGGTCGTGCCTTGAAAATACACGCCCTCTTCATCCCGTGTCCAATATAACTTGTATAAAAACAAAGGTCTTCCCATGGTTGTTCCAATCCGTTCCAACTTCATGATTGCTCCAATCCTTTCCGGCTTCATGGACAACCTTTATCAACCCGTTAAGTGCTTCCTTGAATCGTTTTGCTCGATTTCTTGTGATCGGTCCAGGCGGCACTTCAAGAGGATCTACATTCCTTCTTCTAGCTTGACTCTCATCATGGATCTCATCAAAAGGTCATGTTGACAACACCTCCTTTCCCTTCTAGATTAGCGAAATCCAAGAATGAACTTGAAGAAAAAGAGATTCTTGAAACTTTTTGCAAAGTTGAGGTAAATATTCCTTTGCTCGATGCAATTAAGCAAGTACCTCGCTATGCTAAATTTCTCAAAGAATTGTGCACTAACAAAAGAAAGCTGAAAGGTAATGAAAAGATTAGTGTGGGTGAGAATGTTTCAGCTATTCTTCAGAAGAAGCTTCCTCCTAAATGTAAGGACCCAGGTATGTTTACTATTCCTTGCAAAATAGGTAATCTTGGAATCGCTAAAGCCATGTGTGATCTAGGAGCTTCGATCAATGTCATGCCTTTGTCTGTTTATCAATGTTTGAATGTTGGTCCCTTGAAGGAAACAGGTGTTATTGTTCAACTTGCTGACAGGTCCAATGTTTATCCTGAGGGAGTTCTAGAAGATGTTTTACTACAAGTTAATGGGTTGGTTTTTCCTACTGATTTTTATGTGCTTGACATGGAAGATGATGATTCTCATAATTCATCACTGATATTATTAGGGAGACCATTTCTTAAGACATCCAGGACGAAAATTGATGTACATGACGGTACCCTCACTATGGAATTTGATGGTGAAGTGATTAAATTTAACATTTATGATGCCATGAAATATCCTAGCGATATTTCTCCTGTTTTTGTCGTGGATGTTATTGACCCATCAACACAGGCACCAAAGCTGGAATTAAAACCTTTACCCGAACATCTAGCCAGGAATGTCTAGCTAAAGACGTTAAAGAAAGGCGCTTCATGGGAGGCAACCCATGTAAAAAAAAAAATCAATTTATTTTATTTTAGTTTTGTTTTGATTTTTTCTTTTGATTAGCTACAAAAAGGGTACATATCATCAGATGGTACTCTCTAGTGCTTAAGGGGAGAACTCCAATCACTTTACACTTTATACCAGGGAAGTACCAGTATTCCTTTTCTCTTATTCTCTAATGTTCCTTATGTTTTTAATTCCTTTTTAATTGTGCTGAATTAGGAACAGTGCGGACAATGTTCAAACTAAGTGTGGGGGAGAGGATAATAAAATATAGAGAATAGAGAATTGACTCATACTTTGAATGTTTGTCCTTAAGCATTATATGGCAAAATTTTAAGCCAAAATTTTCAAATTTTCATGAAATCTAGAGATTGTACTAAATGTTGTAATAAGTATCTACAAAATGTGAAATTGACTTGTTCAAGTGCTTTACTCATCTACTGCTGTGATTAGAATACTTGGTTAAAATTAAGTAGTGAAATATTTAAGAAACAAATTTACCTTGTATTTAGCTTTAGAATTGGAAGTTTAAGAGTAGATCGAGTTCTTAAGTGAAAAATAAACAAGTTTACTTCTAGGTTATATTAGTTACTGTATACTCTTTGAAGTTGTTTTTGAAACAATGATAACACTTAGTGAAAGATGTTGAAGAAACTTTCTCTTTAGTAATTTAAAAAAAAAAAAATGGAAAAAGAATCAAGCATAGCCATTACTCCAATGATTCAAGTAATTGAGTTAAGAGTATTTGAACTTGAATGTTAGAGTGAGGAAGAGTCCGTAGGGGTATCTTAAAACCTAATCACTTGAGTGACGAGCTCGGGATGTTGCCGACTCGATGAACTCACTATAATGATAAGGGCAGAAAAGGCAAAAGTTCATGAAAAAGAAGCGGGCAAAAACTCGTCAAAATAGATGCTTGATTAAATTAAAAGAATATGAATGTAAAAATCATTGAATGAAATAAGACTTATAATAAAAAGGGAGAAAATCTAGGGAAAGAGTAGATACTACATGCTTTTACTTTGTGTTGCAAATATTATATACTTGCTAATATCCAATGAAGTTTAATTGGGTGTTTTTACTTATTGGATTAAGTATTTACTTTTGGAATAAAAGTTCTTTTACTAAACATGAGGATTAAAGTTTGTTTTGTTTAGATTAGCTATTAAATTTTGTCTATGGTAATTTAATCACAGGAAACCAGCTTTGTTGGAGAAGTAGACATTAAAATTACAAGTTATGAATTATAAAAGAATAGATGCTTGAAATGATGAAAAGAAATTTCATATAATCTATGACGAATTTCTCAATTGATTTGATTCAATTGCTTGAGGACAAGCAAGAGTTTAAGTGTGGGGGAATTTGATATAGCCATTTTATACTCAATCTTTATAGTATGAATTGTGTTAATTTATTATTGATTTTATAGAAATCATAAGGAAATGGTACTTAAATTTTATTATGGTGATAAATCAGGTTTAATGGAGTCAAGAGTGCTAATTCAAGTGATTTAGAGAAGTCATCTACAATTTGGATCAAAGACAAGGATTTACACCGCCGGAAGGAAGTACACGAGCGTGTATTTGAAGTACACGGCCATGTATCTGGTTTAGTATCAGCAGAAACATACACGGTTAAAGTATACGGCCGTGTATCTGGCTTGAAGAACCAACAGAAGCATACACGGTTAAAGTACACGGCCGTGTATAACAGTGAGTTGAGACCGTGTATATGGATAAGTTTGGCCGTTTCAGGAGATCTTTCGATTTTCTTATATATACCTCTTCGTTTTCCAAAAGAAGGGGTTTTTTGGAGAAGTGAAGAAACCGAATAGGCAGAGCAAGAGACACCTGAAACAAAGACTTTTCATATTTTCACTTTTTGATTTTCGTTTTGGGATGAACATGTGTGGCTAAACAGATTTTCTAGCCAAAGGATCATCAAAAGTTTAATTCTTCAATAATTGTGAGATCTAGTTGATTTATCTTTACTCTATTCTTTGTTTTTGGATATTTATATATCTTCTAAATGTTTTGTTATTATTATCTTGGTTGATTGGTATGAATTAGAGCTCTTCTACTCAATTAGCAAGTTAATATATTGTCAACTAGTACGTCAGATCCGTAATTGTTTGATAGTTCTAGTTTATGTGACATGATAACATGTTTGATTATAGATTAGATAGTCAAATTCATGTTATGGAGATATATGATCTTGTTTAAATAGGTTATCTTATAATCTACTGGCATGAATTGGTAGTCTCTCTAGTTTTTAATGCTATTGATAGATGAAATTCTAAGAGCTTGTTTAGGGTTATTTAATCAATAAGAGAAGTAATCAAAGAACTTGTTTTGATTATCAAGAAAATAAGGAGAGATAGGTTATTAGAGCTTGTTAATAACCATAACCAGTTTATCTTAGATAAAGAATAGAAAATAATTGCATCAATGATCAGTTCTATGAATTAAACTATAGTGATTCCTTTAGTTAGGCTTTCATCATTATTCAATCTTATTATTTGATTTCAGTATTATTTCAATTTACAAACAAACCCCCCATTCTTCTTTTCCTCTCTATTCTCTTTTAATAGAAATATATTTAACCAATCCCTGTGGATACGACCCTACTCACTGCTATATACAAATTATATAATTGTCTAGGAGTAGGTTTTTATTTTGTTGGATTCGACACCCATCACTAAACATTAGATAACAAAGATTGAAAAAACGTTTGTTGCATTTAGGGTGCCAAAGGACAAAAAAGTAGATTTCATAACCTTTATGTTAAAAGGATCAGCT
Source organism: Laguncularia racemosa (assembly GCA_037954665.1). Classification (NCBI taxonomy): domain Eukaryota; kingdom Viridiplantae; phylum Streptophyta; class Magnoliopsida; order Myrtales; family Combretaceae; genus Laguncularia; species Laguncularia racemosa. The sequence continues at coordinate 719,972 of JBBMOL010000060.1, read as the reverse complement.
GCGGACTAGTGGGCTAGTGTATCTAGATTAACAGGAGCACTTATCCATTAGTAAAGGTTTAGAGAATTATTTCATGAAAAATACTTCCACAGTAGCATTAAAGATGGAATGGAGGTAGTGTACTGTAACTACCAATAGGGTAATCATACGGTAGAAGAGTGTGAAGTAGAGTTAAACTAGCTGATAAAATTTTTACTTAAAGTAGTTTGTATATATGATTTCTTTAGGGCTAGAAGGCTTATGAGAGGTTTAGAGCCTAACCTTCTGCATGAGGTAGGGTCCTTCCAACTATCCACCTATATAGAAGTCATTGATAAAGCTAAATCCATGGAGCAAAGCCAAAAGAGAATTGAGGAGCAGTTATCTCGTAGGTCTGGAATTGCTTTAAGGAAAATACTTACCTTGAGTATTTCATATGCAAAGAAAGGAAAGAGGCTGGCAGTATGTCAAGCCAAACTTGTGGCTTTCATGCCTAAACCTATTTAAGTTAGGCCTATACATGATATGCTTAAAAGGGGTTCTAAGCATATGTAAATAATCTAATTAAACCACTCCTAATCATAAGATCAAAACCGGATCAAATTGGAACAATTGGCGTGAACCCTAAAAATTTGAAGGTGATCCGATTTATGAAAACAATGATGATTAAAACCACAATGATGCCATTGCTGAAATGAATTAAGAACTCAAATAAATTTCCAATAAAATCCCAATTAATAACACCAACACATAAACCGTGAACTCCTCCTTAACATAATGGAATTCCACGCAAAACAATATAAGATAAAATTGAAGGCAATATCAAGAGATAAAACTAATCAATTAGATAACATTACATGAAAGGATTTTGGATCACAAGTGATGCCAAAATCAAATCAATAAGAACCAACCTAATCTATCATAAATATTACACACTAGTGATGAAAAGGAAATCAACTTAGGGAATTGATATAACTTACAATTCACTAGGTTGCAACTCGCCACAATTCTAATTGGATTGAAATTGATAAGTCTTATGAAATCTTAGGAAACCCTAGTCTCTCACAAAAAAATCTTTGCTGCAAATTTTCAATTCTCCTCTAAAAACCCTACTTAAGTAAGTATTTATACTTGCTTCCTTTCGAGTTAAAATGTCCACAAAATTACAACTATGCCACTTTAGGGTGGCCGATCCTAAAAGCACCTATTACATCCAAATAAAAGTGTTCCAAAAAAAAAAATTACAACATAAATGATTCAAATAAATGAATTACAAGTGAAAATAGTGTTCAACATGCTAGTTCTTTAATAGCATTCATCGGCCTAACTCATCGCCAGTTCGAGTCAGTCTATGGATAACCCACAAGCTGAGTCTTAGTAAGTTTGTTTATCGCCTTGTAAAGCTTGAAAAGTGTGCCTGTTGGAATATACCATACATGAGTAATAGAAAAACGGTTAGTAAACAAATAATTCCGTGGTTGATTTACTCAAAATGGACCCTCATTGCCAAGATTTGAAATCCTTTAGCTCTTGCCCTAATGATAGGTCTTGTCGAATTTTGATTCCTATCAATACCTCTAGTGTTGCCACCTCCACCACAAATAGGGCCACGAAGAAGATGTCTTAGATGTTTGGGACCACATGATCTACATTAGTGTAGTTGGCTAGAAGGGGCATGCTTTTCTTGTGGTAAGATTGGACATTCTAGTAAAAACTATATAGAGAAAGCTATTCCTCAAAAATTTTGCTATACCTATAAGTAAAGGGACCACAAATCTTTTGAGCGTAGTGTTACCATTAATTAGGTAGCTGCAGTACCACAACAAATTCTAGTGCAATAGCCAGTAAGACCTCCACCTAGAGTACTAGTAGGTAAACCCTAACATATAGGATTGAGGTAAAGGGTACCTGGTCGTGCTTTTACTTTATCATAGCAACAATAGTAGGATGCTTCGGACAAAGATATTATTACAAGTACACTACTCATCTACTTAGGTACTATTTATGTACTATTTGACACGGGTGCAACATGTTCGCGCATATCATTTGTCTTTATGCATATGTGTTGTTTGAAACCAATGTTGTTGAATGATATTATGATTATGAATACTCCTTTTGGAGTAAGAGGAAGGTTAGATCAAATGTGTAGAGATGTCAGGATCAAGATACAAGGAAAAGAAATGCTAACAGATTTATTTGTGTTGGAGATGATGGAATTTGATGTAATTTTAGGGGTAAATTAGTTGCCTAAAGATTATGCAACAATTTATTGTCACAATTTAATGGTTCGTTTCAATTTCCCCAATGAAGATTTAATTATATTCATGTTAGAAGTATAAAGGCCTATGCCTTTTCCTACTTATAAGTTGTGGGATAAGTGCAGGATATCGGGCACCATTAGTAGAGGCCAAATAAGTCACAAAACTAGAAGACATAGGGGTTGTGGAAGAATATGTAGACGTTTTTTAAGAAAATCTACTAGGCTTACCGCTAGTTAAGAAAACAAAATTTTGTATTGATTTGGTACTAGGAACAATGCCAATATCTAAGGTACCCTATAGAATGGCATCCATTGAATTGTCAAAGTTAAAGACTCAACTTCAAGAGTTGCAAGATAATTGGTTTATCAAGCCGAGCCTTTCGCTATGAGGAGCTCTAGTGCTTTTCATTAAGAAGAAAGATGGGAGCATGGGATTATGCATTGATTATAGGGAGCTGAACTGAATTATAATCAAGAATAAATACCTCCTCTTTAGAATTGATGACTTATTTAACCAATTATAGGGAACTTAAGTCTTCTCCAAAATAGACTTAAGATTGGGGTATCATTAACTAAGTATCAAGGAAGAAGACAAGATGATATTTAGAACTTAGTATGGGCATTATGAATTCCTGGTAATGCCTTTTGGGTTTACAAATGCACTAGTTATTTTTATAAATCTTATGAATAAAGTGCTTAGGAATGTTTTAGATCGGTTTATGGTGGTGTTCATAAATGATATCATCATTTATTCAAAGATTAAGGAGGAAGATGAAACACATCCGAGAGTAGTTTTGGAAAGACTATAGGGGGAGGGCTTATATGCAAAGTTCAATAAGTGCAAGTTTTAGCTAGATTAGGTGTCCTTAGGACATATGGTAAATAAGGATGGCATCTTAGTAGATGTTGAGAAGATAAAAGTGATGATTGACTAGTCAAGACTCGTGATAGAGGTAAAAAGCTTTTTAGGACTAGCTGGTTATTATAGGTAATTTATAGATTGGTTTTCTCATTTAGTAACTCCTTTGACCCAAATAACAAAGGAGAAGGTGAAATTTATGTGCAATGATGAATGTGGAAATAGCTTCATAACACTAAAGAAGAAATTAGTAACAGCTCTAATGTTAGCTTTACCTTAGACAGGAGAAGAATTTGAGATCATTAGTGATACATTGACTCAAGGTTTGTGATGTGTACTCATATAGAATGGAAGAGTCATTACATATACCTTTCATTAGCTAAAACCATATGAAAGGAAGTATCTTACATATGACTTAGACTTAGTGGCTATAATCTTAACACTGAAATTGTAGAGGCACTACCTATATGGTGAGAAGTATAAAATCTTCATAGACTACAAGAGTCTAAAAGATTTATTCACACAAAAGGATGTAAACATGAGGTGGGGAAGATGGCTGAAGTTAATCAATCACTATTATGTAGAAATCCATCACCACCGTAAGAAGGCAAATGCTGTAGTGGATACCCTTAGTAGAAAGAAGCAGGTTAACATAGTAACCTTAACCACCTCTTAAAAATAGATATTGGAGGACATGCACAAGTTAGAGTTAAAGATGGTGACATGTGAAGTGGGAACTAGATTAGCTTCCCTTTATATTCAACCAACACTTCTTAATTGGATTAAAGTAGCACAAATGAGAAATCCTAGCGTTCAAAAGATCATGAGCAAAATGGAACGAGGAGAAATAATTGAATTTAATGAGGATGATGGAGCTGTAGTTAAATATGTTATGAGATTGTGTGTGCCAGATAACACTAAATTAAAGAAGGAGATTATGAAAGAAGCTCATTACTTAAGATAAACAGTACATCTCGGAAGCACTAAGATGTACAAAGACTTGAAGAATCATTATTAGTAGAGAAATATGAAATGAAAGATAGTAGAATTTGTATCTAAATGCATGACATGCTAGCAAATCAGAATTGAACATCAAAGACCAGTTGATGAGTTATAACCCCTTCCTATACCTGAATAAAAGTGGGAGTATATAACTATGGACTTTGTTACAACTTTCTTGAGAACTAAGACGTGATGCAATTTAGGTGATTGTAAATAGATTGACCAAATAAGCCCATTTTATACCGATTAAGGTAAAGTATAAATTACAGAAGCTTACTTAATTGTATATTAAGGAGATTGTTAGATTACATGATGTGCTAGCCATTATAACTTTTGATGGGGATAACTAGTTTGTTAGTAGATTTTGGAAGAGTTTACATGGGGCTTTGGGTACTAAATTACAACTTAGTACTACTTTCCATCCTTAGATAGATGGGTAGTTTGAAAGGACCATTCAAATTCTAGATCCCATTATGAGCATGTGCTTTAGACTATAGGGGTGATTGGAATGACCATCTACCTATGGTGGAATTTGCATATAACAATAGCTATCTGGCTATTATTCAAATGGCTCTATATGAAGCATTTTATGGTAAGAAGTGTAGATCTCTCTTACATTGGGATGGAGTTGGTGAAAGATAAATAATAGGTCCAAAGATAGTGTAGGAAGCTATCAATAAAGTGAAGGTGATAAGATAGAGAATTCTTTTAGCTTAAAGTTACGAGAAAAGTTATGTAGATGGAAGGCGATACCTTTTGAAATTTCATATAGGGGATAAGGTTTTATTGGAGGTTTCTCTAACTAAGGAGGTAATTAGATTTGGTTTGAGGAAAAAGTTGAATCTAAGGTATGTAAGTTTATTTGAGATTCTAGAAAGAATTGGCAATGTTGCTTATAGGATGGCTTATCACCAAGTTTAGATGGGGTACATGATGTATTTCAAGTATCTATTTTGAGGAAGTTTGTGCCAAATTTGAACTAAATAATGGTTTTGGAGCCTTAAAATGTACAACTGAGTTTATCCTCCATTAAAAGACCTATAAGGATTATTAATACTAAGGAATAAGTGTTAAGGACAAGAGTAATTCCTTACGTTAGAGTACAATGGACAAATCAACCAAAACATAAAGCGATGTGGGAATTGGAAGAAGATATGCGAATGAAGCCTCTAAAGCTCTTTCCAAACACAAGTAACTTTTGAGGATGAAAGTTTCTATAAGAGGGAGAGAATGTAAAATTTACATATTACATATTTATTATAATTTAAACCTAAGGCCATGAAACATAATAAGTTTAATATATGGGGGGCATTTTAGTCTTTATAGGGTTAGGGTATTTAAACTTTACTTGACTAATTGTAACTCCTTAAAATTTCATTCAATAGAAATATTATCGAATAAGTTACAATAAGAAAATATGTTTAAGCTGTAGCTCCAAATGAATATAAGATTAGGTTAGAAATTAGAAATAACATGATATCTCATAAGTTGACCTAAGTCGACTTAATTAAAGCAAAGGTCAACAAAAGTCAACTTCCAACAAATAATTAGATGACTCAAGAAGACTTATATTGACTTGAGTCTAATCCCTTCTAAAGCTATCCTATCTAATCCCAATTATGAGGATTAATGGCCTAGAACATAAATCAACAAAAACAAATACAAATTAATGACAAACCAAATTATAAAACCAAATCAAAATTAAAAGTCCCTTAAACCTTGCCTTAAAAGCCTTCTAAGTGGTTAAGCTCGAAACCACCCCCAAATCTTAATCTGTTTCAACAAAAAATTTCCTAATTCAATATTACACCTTTAATTACTCAATAATACACAAAATATAAAACAAAAAAATTAAACAAAATTCCATTAGCTACACCTTTAACCTAAGACACCATGAAGGAAAAGTCAAACTTCTCATCTTACCTTACCTTATCTTATCTTATCTTATCTTATTAAGATTCCCATTTATTACACCTGATCTTATCTCAACCCTACCCCATTTTATCTTGTCTAACCTAAGAAAAAGACATAAAAAAATTTACAAATGGACATATGAAAATTGGGTCGCAATAAAATACACTAAACTCATGATTTTTCTAGTTTTGCCAAGGTTTACTTATCTTGATCTATCTTATTCTATAGTTAATAAATCTTACCCAAAATTTACCCTATTATACCTTAGATATACCTTGATTTCCCAGTGAAAGGGCTTGGCAAAATTCGAAGAGATGAGCCTCAAATAAATAAATAAATAAAAAGCCTTTTTTTCACATGAACATTGAAAACCCATCTAACTTGACATCATCCAATTCACCCTTTTGTTATCTTAATTTAATTCAATCTAAAATATCCTAAATTAACTTGATTAAAATGGGTAAAGAACCTAAAGGTATCATGGAAAAATTTAAGTTTTAAACTCTTCTAAATAAAAGGAGAATTACACATAAATCTCATTTTCAAAAAACACCTTGTTATTTAACTTTGTTTCATCCCATATTTGAAACCATCTTGCCTAATCCTAACTTAATCAAAATTAGCCCAAAATTTTTCAAGACCAAGCTAAGGAGGTTAAGTAAAAGTAAACAAAAAAGCAGCCTAAGTAACCTCCTATGATTCCATCAACTCCATATGATTTTGCCACATTAACCTTATCTTATCTTATGCAATTATTACCCTAGCTTATCCTGTGAGAACTTAGGCTAATTATGACCTTAAAACCTGCCTAATCTTGTCCCCTTAGGTGTTCCAAATTAAATTACAAAACAAAAAAGTTTAACTACTATAAAAAGGGAGGTAAAAAGCAAATTTACCCTTACCAAACAAACCTACCTTTCACATGCCATTTGCCGCTCATTTCCTCTAAATATTTTCCACCAAATTTCCACCAAAAACACCTCATATTGCTCAACAATATTAGAAAATTTCACCAAAAATAACCCCACTTTCATCCCTAAAGACAATCATAGTTTTAGACCACTAATTTCAAAATCTAAGGTAAGTAACTTCCAAGAAGGTTGAGCTATTTTTAGACCCTTTTAAGGAAGTTACTAACCTAACTGATTTTCTATGTTTTAGGTGCTTTACTTTAGGAATTTTTATCAAAGTAAGGTAATTCCAATTTACCTAAATGGTTTTTCATAGTATACTCATCATACTCATATTACTTATATGTAATAGTTGTAGATTCCAATCATAATTCTATATCAAAGAAACTTCATCTTTGTAAAATTATCTTATTTTTTTTTTCATTTGGAATATTTATCTAATAATTAGAAATATTTCAAACTTCTAATGAACATAAAAGTGTAAAGAAAAAAATATTAAGGCCTTATCTTTAAATCATGAGGACCTAAGACCATCTATGATCTATTGGACATCCATTGATACATTCTTAACATATTTTGGACATTTTATGGACATATATTCATGACTTACTCTTGACATATGCTTTGGACACATATTTGCCTCATTATGGCAAGGATAAGACTTTACTCGAGCGAGACCTAAGTGCGGACCTTGATAATGGACCGATTCCCTAAACGAAGACTTAACATTAAAACACTTTAATAAAATATGGGGTTAACCTTGATATACTATATTAGTTTATCTTAAAGGTAGTTACTTCTTATATATATAAATATTTCTCTATGTTTATAGGTTTTTTAGAAGATTGCCAAGTTTTACCTGAGGATTACTATGATCCTTAAAAAAGAATGGCAAGGTGAGTACCATCGATGGTTGCTACTTGATTCATGCTTGTAATTTTAGTAGCACCTAAATTTGAATACTAATGAGCCCGTGTGTGTGTTTGATTTGGTTGATTGTTTGATTGTTAAGGCTTAAAGGAAAAGAAATCACAGTTGCTTGTATTCATGGCTAGTTTTGTAGTTGATGGAGTGTCTGTAAATTGTTTGGTCACCTCTTAACTTATGTTAAGTATATTGAAATACTTATTTTGAATTGGATCATGCATAGCATCTTCTTGCATATTTTCATATATTCCATCACAGTTACACAAATAATGAAAGGTGTCCGTGTGTTGGTATGAATCCATGTTCATTATTTTGTTTTGGGTGCATGCATTTAGAGGTGTACGGGTAGGGAAAATATTATTTTCTTTTGGTTTATCCCAAGTCCTTACTTAGAAGATTATTCTTCTAGCATAACTATTGATATGTAGAGCATGACTTTGATTTGTGTAGCAAGGATGCATGCAAGTGTAGCGAAATTGGTAGCTCAAACTCTGATAGAATTTTAAAATGATCCTTAACCCAAGGTCAACAGGGGGGGGGGGGGGGGGGGGGGGTTGTATATTGGTTAGAAACATCCTTAGACCTCATGTAGTTTTTGGTTAACTACATGTGATGATTGGCATACACTTATTCATGCATTAAAAATGTCAACTTGCTTGTCTTATGTGAAAGGTGGTTTTGAGTTAGGATCTCACTAAGCTTTATAACTTACCTTCTACAGTTTACCCTTTTTGCAGGCATTGTTTTGGTTTTACCCAAATTGAATCTAAACAATGGTGAGACTCTTTAAAGATGATGGTAGCTGGGCGAGTGAGGAAGAAGACAATTAGAATAGATATTTTTCATTTTGAGTAGACTTTTAGATGAATGTAATGTTAACTTATTTCTCTATCTATTATATGTGTAAAACTTTATGTTTTATATTAATAGACGTTATCTTTAATGTTAGTAGAATTGTTATCTTTATAGTGGTTTTTAGAGTAACGACACCTTATATATCATGTTAAAGTTTGTGTGTACTGAAATTCGGCTAATGATAGACTTTAATATAGTACACGGCGGGTTGTTATGACTAGGGTAAACCTTAGGGAGTGACACTAATTGCCTCCCATTTCCCTTAATTGCATAGTGGACACTAAAGAGATACTCTTAGACACTCATAAGGCGACTTAATGGAAATTCACAAGATTAACCTACTTTCACTAAGTAAAGGCTCTAATCATTAAGATGCATTGTTTTTTTTTTTTATTATTATTATTATAGATCAGTAGTTCTAAGTGAGTTTGGTGATATGTTATTAGAATTTAGAATAAGGAGTAAGATGGAATGGACATAGACTTGGAATCAAGCAATTCGAGGATTCCGATTGCAAATTGAAGCAAGTAAGTACATAAAGTTCATACAATGTATTAGAATTAACAAGTAAATTGAACCAATTCAATTTGGATTAATAGAAACTAACGTTAGGGAGCATATTGGAAAAGAGGAAGATTCTCAAAATAGAAGGATACATGGTCAGGTGCACGGACATGTACCTTTATCATGTCAAATGGAGATGGAATTTTGTGTTGTAAGGGATACACGACATGGTACACGAGCATGTACCTGCCCATGTTGAAGTACTTAACCAATTATACAATTGTGTACTTAGGCGTGCCAGAAAAGTTTTGTACACAGAAAGGTATATGGCCATTCACATGACTGTGCTCCCTTTCATTTTCCTCTATACGGCTACACACATGGCTGTGTTATTATGGAACACTCATATTTCACTTTATTTCATTTTTCTACAATTCTAGACTAAGATTTATGCACAATAAAATAATCAGAAAGGGACATATGCTATTTGGACATGATTAACCACTTAGTAAATTTAGATTATGTCATAGGGTAGAACTAAACTTATTCTTTGGAATTTAACAAGTTAATATCCCTTTGATAGTGACATAAGAGCTATTGTGATGTGTTTAAAACCAAAGTCTAAGCATACACAAACCAAGTTTGAAAGATAATTAGACAATGTCAATTAACTAGTTCAACAATTGCGCCAATCCTCAATGTTTATGAACCAATTCTTCAAATGTTGACGTGTTTAATCTTAAATATTCAAATGTGATTGGCTTTGATACCAAATGATGATATGCCTAAAAGGGGGTTTAAGCACATGCAAATGAACCAATTAAACAACTCCTAAATGACAAGAACGAATCGGTTCAAATTGGAGCAAAATTGCGTGAACCCTAATTTTTAGAATGTGAACTGAATGATAAAAATCAATGATGATTAAATCACAATGATGCCATTACTCAAATGAATTAATAAGTTAACTCAACATCCAATGAAGTTCCAGCCAATCAACATTTACAAATAGACCGTGACTCCTCTTCACAACAATACCCTTCCATGCAACATAATGTAAAGTACAATTGATGGCAATAACAAGTGCTAAAACCACTCAATTATATATAATGACAAGAGAGGATACAAATGACGCCAAATTTAGATCAAAGAACCAACGTAATCAACCCTAGATATGACGCACTAGTAATGAAAAGGAAAACACAACTTAGGGAATTGATATTACTCACAATTCTCTATGTTGTAACTTGCTATAATTCCAATTTGTGGATTGAAATTGATAAGAGCCAATGAAATTAGGAAGAACCCTAATCTCTCACATGAAAAGTGTTTACTGCAAATTTCAAGTCTATCCCCCAAAACCCTACTTAAGCAAGTATTTATACTTGCTCCATTTAGGGTTAAAATGTCTATAAAATTATAACTATGTCACTTTAAGGTGGTTAATCCTAAAACATAAATTACAACCAAATAAAAAATGTCCTAAAAACTTACAACATAAATGGTTCCAAGAAATAAATTACAAGTACAAAATAATCTTCAACAAGCTATCTCTTCAATGGGATTCGTCAGTTCAGCTCATCGCCGATTTAGGCCGGTTTATGAATAATCCACAAGTTGAGTTTTAGTGAGTTTGTCCACCACCTTATAAAGCATGATAAGTGTGCCTATTGAAATATACAATACATGAGTAATAGAAAAGAGGTTAGTAAATACATAATTCTAGGGTCAATTTGCTAAAAAAAACCTTCATTGCTAAGATTTGAAATCCTTTGGCTCCTGCCTAATGATAGGTCTTGTAGGATTTAGATTCCTATCATCTCCTTGAGCTTTAAAAAGTTTTGTCCACAAATTTGACAGATTAAATGCAGTAGAAACTTTGTATCCTCCTAGCAAGCCATTTGAAGAAGTATCATTACAAAATCCTAATATCTGAAATACCACAGGGGGTGATTGCTTTCTCTCCTCCATTTCTAGGATGCATCTCATTTACAACACAAATCATGCCCCATTATCCACTAAAGTCTCCCCTGCCTCAACTCGTTCCACCGATATTGTTTCCTACTTTTCTAACTCATCTGTATGTTGCTGACCCTCATGGTCCTCTAATGGTTAGCTCAACTGCTCATGGCCTTCTAAAACCTCTAAAGGTGGGCACAACTATCTCTGAACAGTTTAGCCTTCTAGTGATGTGCTCATCTGACTCTGACCCTCATAATCCTCTAATGGCTTACTCAACTGCTCATAAGCCTCTAGTACCTCTAAAGGTGAACACAACTGCCCCTGAATAGTTTAGACCTCTGGTGGTCTGCTCATTTGGCTCTGATCATCAGGATCCTCTAAAGGTTGGGACATCTGTGTTCGACAAATTTTATGCTCTATGGGTTGGCTCATGTAACTAGAAACCTTAGGAACCTCTGAAGATTTGATCATTTGGCTATGACCTTTGGGAATCTTTGATGGTTGTCTTATCCGTCTTTGCATCTTCTAGATCTCTAATGGTGACATAAGGTTCAATACTATACATTTACCATCCCGTTGGAACATATAAGTATTTCTATACCCATCATATAATATCATCCTATCATACAACCATGGCCTGCTAAGCAATATATCGGATATAAACATAAGAATAATATCACATTCAAGTTCATCATAGTACTTGTCCCCTATATTGAAGGGTACCCTAGCCCTCTGGGTCACACAAAGACTATCCTGATCATTTAGCCAATGTAATATATACGGTTTGGGATGTGGGATAGTGTTAAGTTTCGACTTTGATACTAATGATGCAGCTACAACATTAGTATAACTACCACCATCAATAATAATTATGTACAAATTTCGTTGTACTTTACAAGAAGTATGGAATAAGTTTTCTCTTTATCAATCATCAATGGTTGGATAGGAAGTTACTACTTGATATACCAAAGTAGTAGAAGTATGCACATTATTTGACATGGTTATTAACTAACTTCAACAAGTTAATAACACACTTTACGACTAGCACTACAACAACATACCCTTACATACTCACGGTGCTCACACTTTAACCAATACAAGAAATGCTTATTGTTACTTCAAGCAAAGTCAAGTAAAATAATTGAAGCACAATGAAATAATTTTTGGTACTTTAAGTAAAGTTAAATAAATGAAGTACACATAATTACTTCTAAGTAGTTTAGAATTAAATTCAACTACAAGTGTTTAAGTAATGAATTCAATTACTTTCACACTTTAATGACTTATTTGAATTTAAATTCTACTACTCAACTTTCCTTTTCTTGTTTTGGTTTCACATTAATTAACTTCATAATGGGCAGCACCTCAACACAAGCACAAATGCACAACTTCACCGCCATAAAATTGCCCTTTGTCCATGGTTCCACAATGCTTATGCCATCAACAACAATTATTTATACAACACACACAATAACCAATGCCAAATGCACACACCCTTTACTAAATTTACAAAAAACACGACACCACACACTTACACCTTCAAGTCATGGTGCACTTCTCCACTTCCACACAAGTATCAAACTGCAACAACAATAACAAAGGCAACTTAAATTTCAAATTTAAAATGAGTTCAATAATTGCAAGATTCCACAAATGGTAAAGAGCTATTTCAAATTCAAATGAATACACCGTTAAATAATCACTTATTGTGTGTTTTGAAATTCAAATTGCTTCATTAACTCACACTTCGATTCTGAAAATGCAAATATGAAATCACAATTGCTACTCCTCCAATTTTCGAAAATGCACAAAACAATTCACACTCCTCCAATTGATCATAAAGGATCAACACTCTTATTCCTCATGTCTATTTTAAGACACTACACACTCACGACCAATGATTAAAGGAAGCCAAGAATGCTACAAGTCTCCAAGTGTACAACAACTAAACAATTAGATAACACTTCAACAATACAAGGAATAAAACGTAACTCCACTTCATAATTTGGATCAATGTGTTAATTCAACAACCCCTAATTTCTGAATTCCAAATTCAATCAACCCCTTATCAAAACCTCAAGCTTTGATACCAAAAGATGATGTGCTTAAAATCAAAGTCTAAGCACACACAAACCAAGTTTGAAAGACAATTAGGTAATGCCAATAAACTAGTTCAACAGTTGTGCTAATCCTTAATGTTTATGAACCAATTCTTCAAATGTTGATGTGTTCAATCTTAAATATCCAAATGTGATTAGCTTTGATACCAAATGATGATGTGCCCAAAAGGGAGTTTAAGCACATGCAAATGAACTAATTAAACAACTCCTAAATGATAAGAACAAACCAGTTTAAATTGGAGCAAAATTACGTGAACCCTAGTTTTTGGAATGTGAACCGAATGATAAAAATCAATGATGATTAAATCACAATGATGCCATTACTCAAATAATTAGTAAGTTAACTCAACATCCAATGAAGTTCCAGCCAACCAACACATACAAATAGATCGTGACTCCTCCTCACAACAGTACCCATCTACGCAACATAATGTAAAGTACAATTGATGGTAGTAACAAGTGCTAAAACCATTCAATTATATATAATGATAAGAGAAGATACAAATGACGCCAAATTCAGATCAAAGAACCAACCTAATCAACTCTAGATATGACTCACTAGTGATGAAAAGGAAAACATAACGTAGGGAATTGACATTACTCACAATTTTCTATGTTGCAACTCACCACCAGTGGTGAACCTTCAGGCACCAGCTCGGGTAGCTCCATAGAACCTTTAGAGAGACAAAATAGTGGGAGAAGGAAAATTTGAATAGAAGGATGGATGGGGTTCATCATCCTTATAGGGAAGAGAGGGATGACAACTTCGGGGCTAATCCATACCAGAATAGGGATTTCAAGCCACCTCGGAGACTGGAGTTTGTAAAGCTGCAGATGCCTTCTTATGATGGCAAGGGATCGACTAATGATTATTTGGACTGGGAGGACAAGGTTGAGGGTCTCTTTGAATGCTATGAGATCGATGAAAATACTAGAGTTTAATTGGCTGTTGTCAAGTTTACAAGATACCCTGTACTATGGAGGAAGAATTTGATCATCAGCAGGTGTAGAGATGGGGAGACATAAAGGGATATGAAGAGGGTGTTGAGAAAAAGATTTATTCCTAGGCACTACAAACAGGAACTGTTTATGCGATTGCAGACTCTAAGGTAGGGAGGCAAGACAGTTGATGATTATGTGCAAGAATTTAAAACCCTCATGATTAGATATGGGTCAATTGAATCTTTAGAACAAACCCTAGCACGCTTCGTCTCAAGGCTGAAATATGAGCTAGCGCATGTTGTTGAGCTGTAACGCTATAGTACACTTGATGAGGCTATTCAATTGGCCTTGAAAGTGGAGAGGCAAAAGCGGTCGAACTTGTTCAGGGCTTCGAGCAACAGGCCTAATACTACTACCAGACCAATGGCAACTAATGGTCGATTAGGAGGGATAAAGGCGGTATGTGAGATAGTGAGAGTAGTGGACAAAACTACCCCTAGCACTACTAGAGAAAATATACCCTCTAAGAAGGGTAAAGAGGTAATAACACTAGATGTGAGGTAGATTGTTCTTAAATCTACTAGTGGAAAAGTATGCCAAATCAAATGCTTTAAATGCATGGGATTTGGGCATATGGCAGCACAATGTCCAAATAAGAGGGTGATAACTGTTATGGACGGCGCTGGGGAAGATGATGAGGTTGAGGAGGAACAGGCTGAGCTTACGGATTTATCTGTAGCACTGCAAGAGTATTATGATGACCAGACTACAGAAACACATGAGGAGTGTATAGGTGAACAATATCTACCTATTAATGTGTTACGCAGGACTCTAACCATATCTCTTGAAGCTAGAGACATAAAGAGAGAGAACATATTCCACACCTCTTACAGGATCAGAGGTAACCTTTGTGTACTCATTATTGATAGTGGTAGTTGTACGAATGTTGTATCTGTTGCACTAGTGGACAAATTACATTTATCTACTAGCCCACAACCTAGCCCTTATGACTTGCATTGGTTGGACAATCGAGGCTATATGTATGTTACGCTAAGGGCAAAGGTGCCTGTGAGTGTTGGACAGAAATATCAGGATGAGATCCTATGTGATATGATTCCTATGAATGCATTCCATTTGTTGCTGGGTAAGCCTTTGATGTTTGATCGGCAGGTGTTACATGATGGATTCAGGAACACTTATATGTTCAGTATGGGAGGTTCTCGCATAGTACTATCACCTATGACTCCATCTAAGGTGCACTAGTTTCAGGAACAGATCAGAACTACTTACACTACATCTGATAGTTGGGAGAACATGCCAATAGAGATGTCCGGGTTTAGTTCCAGAAATGACCCTCTAAATTTAAGAGCAATCGTTTAGAAGCCTGAGGAGATGATGGGAAATTTTCCAGCACCATAGATGTTCTTAAAACTCGATTTGGATGATGATCCAAATCGCTTATATTTCACTTTATTTCTTTTTATCTAATAAATATTTGAATAATAATTTTACAGGTACAATGATAGGAATCAAAATTCGTCAAGACCTATCATTAGGACAAGAGTCAAATTCAAATCTTGGCGATGAGGGCCCATTTTAAGCAAATTGGCCCTGGAATTATTTATAAATTAACCTCTTTTTTATTATTCTTGTATTGTGTTTTCTAACAGGCACACTTATTTGGCTTCACAGGGCAATGGACAAACTCACTAAGACTTAGCTTGTGGGCTTTCCATGGATCAACCTAAAAATCGAAGATGAGCTGAACTGACGAATTCCATTACAGAGCTAGCTTATTGAAGATTATTTTTGTATTTGTAATTTATTTTTGAACTATTTATTTTATAAGCTTTGTAGGACATTTTATTTGGTTGTAATTTGTCTTTTAGGATCAACCACCCCAAAAGTGGCATGGTTGTAATTTTATGAACTTTTTAACCCTAAAAGGAGCAAGTATAAATACTTGCTTAAGTAAGGTTTTAGGGAGCTTTTGAACATTTTGAGAAAACACACTTTTGTTGCCGTGAGGTTCATCCTTGCAAGCAATCCATCTCTTATCAATTTCATCCTTGAAATTATGGCGAGAATCGACTTGAAATCGATTGGGAATAATATCAATCATTTCTTGTTGCTACAAATTATACTTAGTGAGTCATATCTAGGTGCTATTTGTTGTTTCCTTTTGGTTCACGTGAATTTAGGGTTCTATTTTCAGCTTTGGAACTTTTCAATTTGAATTGGAATCTTAGTTCATTTCCTATTATTCATCATTGAAATCTAGCAATTGATTGTTCTATTTATCCTTTTGATTTCCATCTTCGTAAATTAAGATTAATTTGTGAAGGAGTTGATCAAACCAAGTGATATTGATTGTTAGCATATTCACGCCTATTGTGGAGTTTATTTCATTGGGTTATGTTACATGCTTGAATCATTTAAGCATATCTCCTTTTGGTATCACATCTTGCTCGGTTTTAACATCCGGATTTCATGACGAATTAGGGGTTTATCCTTTTTGTGTGATATGGGTGTTGATTGGAGTTCCTCATTTGTTATTTGATTGTGCTTAGTTGTTTTTAGGCACATCATACAATATTATTTCTCCATGAGATGCCAAAATGCCTTACATTAGTTGATGGCCATGGGACATCATCAGATTTGCATCTAAAGGCCATTGCGATTGATTTCACTTTGAAGCATTGGCTCTTGAAGAATTATATTATTTTTGTACTTTGTAATTGTTCTTTGGACCATTTTATGTTGTAATTTCTTTTAGGATATTTTTATTTGTTTGTAATTTTCATTTAGGGCCGACCACCCTAAAAGTGGCATAGTTATAATTTTGTGGACTTTCTAACCCTAAAGGGAGAAAGTATAAATACTTGCTTAAAGTAAGGTTTTTGGGGAGAATTTTTCTGATTAAACACATCACTTTTACTTGAGAGAGCTTAGGGTTCATCCTAATTCAATCCCCCTTTATCAATTTTAATCTCAAGAGTTGAAATTGTGACGAGTGCAACAACTTGAAATTGTAAGTTGTATCAATTTCTATTTGTTGTGTTTTCTTTTCTTCTCTAGTGTGTCATATTTAGGGTTGGATTGAAACATTTCTTGGTTAGATTTGAATTAGTATTATTCAAAATATTGTGCTTCATTTGAGTTACTATCATACTTATTTTTTGATTCATCCATTGTGCACAATTCTTGAACTATGAAATCAATCCATTTGGAAGGTGGATCACGGAAGTGGTTCTTATTTTTTTTTATTAGTAATCATGTAGCTTTTTCAAGTATAATTTGTGATCTTCATTGAGGAATACTTCACCGTGTTAATCATTATATGAAATACATCATTCAGATCAAAGATTGCATTTAGGGTTTACGGACCAATTTTGCTTTAAAAGTGAACTGAATTGGTCTTGTCTTTTAGGGTTGTTATTTGGATTGTTTTTCTTGTGCTTAATTCCTATTTAGGCACATCATCCTTTTGGTATTAGAGCTGCACATACTTGGTTCATTTCAATATTGATCGCATCCTAATTGAAGAATTGGTTACATTCATTGAAAATTGACGCCATTGAGTTACTAGGATGATTGACATTGTCTAAGTGTCTTTCAAATTGGTTTTATGTGCTTAGTCCTTGGTTTTTAGGCACATTAAAGGGTAGGTGATCATTCCAATTACCCTTATAGTCCAAAGCACATTGCTCATAATTGGTCCTCTAAAATTTGAATAGTTCTTTTAAATAGCCCGTTTGTTTAAGGATGGAAAGCAATACTAAACTGTAATCTAATACCTAAGGCTTGATGTAAACTTTTCTAGAATCTACTAACAAATCTTGTATCCTTATCAGAAGTTACAATGATTGGCATACCATGTAATATGACAATCTGCTTAATATATAGTTGGGCGGGTTTTTGTAACTTACACTTTACCTTAATTGGTATGAAATGGGCTGATTTGGTTAATCTATCTACAATTACTTAAATTACATTATGTTTTTACTTCATTCTTGAAAAAGCTGCAACAAAGTTCATAGTTACATGTTCCCACTTCCATTCAAGTATAGGAAGTGGTTGTAACTCACTAACTGGTCTTTAATGTTTAATGATGATTTATTGGCATGTCATGCATTTGGATACAAATTCTACCATCTCCCGCTTCATATTTCTCCACCAATAATAGTTCTTTAAATCTATATACATCTTGGTGCTTCTAGAATGTATCATGCATCTTTTTATATGGTTTTAACTGATGAGAGGCATATGCAACCACTCTCCAATTCTACATGAGTACACATCCTAAACCTTGAGTCAATGTGTCACTAAAGATCTCAAATTCTTCCTCTATTCTAGGTAGATTTAACACTAGGCCTGTTGCCAATTTCTTCTTTAGTATTATGAAGCTATTTTCACATTTATCATTCCACACAAATTTTATTTTCTTCTTTGTTAGTTGGGTTAATGGAGTTACAAAACAAAAGAACCTTTCCATAAGACACTAATGATGGCTAGTTAGTCTTAAAAAGTTTTTGACCTCTATTACAGTTTTTGGACTTAGCCAGTCAATCACTGCTTTTATCTTATGAAGATCTACTAAGATCCATTCTTATTTACCACATGTCTTAAGAAGGATACTTGCTCCAATCAAAACTTGCATTTGCTGAACTTTACATATAATCTCTTCTCTCATAGTCTTTCCAAAACTACTCTAAGATGTGTTTCATGTTTCTCTTTACTCTTAAAATAGATGAGTATATCATCTATGAACACTACTATAAACTAGTCCAAAAAGTCCCTAAGCATTCCGTTTATAAGATCTAGAAAAGTAACTTGAGCATTTTTTAACCTAAAAGGCATTACTAGGAATTCATAATGCTTATATCGAGTTCTAAATGCCATTAGTTGATGATACCTCGATCCTAAGTCGATTTTATAGAAGACTTGAGCTCCCTGTAATTGGTTAAATAAGTAATCTATTTTAGGGATGGGGTATTTATTCTTGATTGTGACTTAGTTTAACTCTTTGTAATCAATATATAGTCTCATGCTCCTATCTTTCATCTTAATGAAGAGCATTGGAACACCTCATGGTGAAATGTTTAGCCTAATAAATCCATTATGTTGCAACTCTTGAAGCTGGGTCTTTAACTTTGACAATTTAGGAGGTGCCATTCTATAGGGTGCCCTAAATATTGGTGCTATTCTTGATACCAAATCAATATAACATTTGACTTCCCTGATCGACGATAAGCCTGATAGGTTTTCTGGATTCATTCATAGCCTATATGTCTTCTAGTTTTGTAGTTTATCCGGTCTTTACTAACAATGCTGATATCCTACTCTTATCCTACAACTTATAAGTAGGAAGAGTTGTAGGTCTCTATGCTTTTTACTTGTATGTAACTGAATCTTCATTGGGGAAATTGAAACATACCACTAAATTGTGACAATTAATTGATGCAAAATCCCACGAATTGAGTTGTGAGACCTAGCAACAAATGATCAATTTCTTGGACCTCCTAAATCCCGATTTTGATTAAAAACAACTAACAAATTACTGACCCATTGTGCTGCGGAATTCCGATACGAGTTCCTTCACACACACAACCAAATCGTTAACAACAATCAAACAACTCCAATTTTTAGGGTTTTCTGGATTTTAGTACTAACGCATAGAATCAAAGATATGGATAAAATTATCAATCTATAGATGCCAAGATTGATAAAATTAAACTGTTTCGCAATCAAAATATAGAATGATAGAACCCAAGCCCTACAAATCAATCACTATGGTTAAAGAATTCCACGAATTCAATAACGATGCTCGCCACAAATTCTATAGAACCAAGAATTTGATAAGAACAATACGAATAAAGTGAAAATCAATTCTCAATATTCAAGAATCCCAAAAGAGGAATCACACACACAAGTGTCTTTGTGTTTTTCAAAACAAAAATCATTCTGCCCCTGAAAAACCCTAAGAACGCTTATTTATATCATTGATGGGTGTCGAGTCCAACAAAAATAAAACCTACTCCTAGACAATTATATGATTTGCATATAGTGGCGAGTAGGGTCGAATCCACAGGGATTGGTTAAAGATATTTCTATTCGAGGGGTTTTGTTTGTGAATTGAATAAAGTTGAAACAAGATAAGAAAATTGAATATCGATAAAAGCCTAGCCAAAGGAATCAAGATAGTTTAATTCTAGGAATTGATCATCGATGCAAATGTTTACTATTCTTAATTCTAGATAAACTGGTTATGGTTATTAACAAGCTCTAACAACCTATCTCTCCTTACTTCCTCGATAACCAAGACAAGCGCTTTGAATTATTTCTCTTATTGATTAGACAACCCTAGACAAGCTCTTAGGATTTAATCTATCAATAGCATTAAAATCTAGAGAGACTACTAATTCATGCCAGTAAATTATAAGATAACCTATTTAAACATGATCATACACCTCCATAACATGAATTCGATTATCTATTCTTATAACCAAACATGTTATTGTGTCACTGAGACTAGAACAATCAAACAATTACGGATTTGACGTGCTAGTTGACAATATATTAACTTGCTAATTGAGTAGAAGAGCTCTATTCATACCAATCAACAAAGATAATAATGACAAAACGATCAGAAGATATATGAATACCCAAAAACAAAGAACAGAATAAATACAAGTCAATTAGACCTCACAATTCGTGGAGAATTAAACATCTATGACCCTTTGGCTAGAAAAATAGCTTAGCTACTCATGTTCATAAGAAAAACGGAAATAAAAAGTAAAAACATGATGAACCCGGTTGCCTGCTCTGCCTCCCTCCTTCCTTTTTGTCTCCAAGATGATCCAAGGTTAAAGATTAAAGATTGAAAAGTTCCTCTAACCCTCCAGGGTTGGTTCTATTTATATTGTTAGAGGGATGGCATGTGATCTTTTGCTAGCAAGATACGAAAATATCTTTCCTTTTCCAAGTAGATTTCGAGAAGTGAATTTTTGTCCGCTTGGCACGGCTTACACCACGGCTAGATTTCCAACCTTGCCTTCCTCTGTGCATAATCAACAAGTCTTCATCCGTGTCCAGTGTGTACCACGGCTCCACCTACGGCTAGATTTCCAACCGTGTCTTCCTCTGTCAATGTTCCACAACTTCTTTTCCTTAGCACGTCTAGCTTCCACCACGGTTTCCCCCACGGCTTCCACCACGGCTTGTACCACGGCCGTGCCCTAAGACGTGTCTCTCTTTCTCCTCATGCAGTGTGTAGCACGGTTTACAACGTGGCCAGATCTCAAACTGTGCCTCCTTCTAGACAGATACATGCCCATGTGCTTTCCTCCGGTGGTGTAATTCCTTGTCTTGATCCAAGTTGTAGATGACTTCTCTAATTTACTTGAATTAGCATCCTTAACTCCATTTAACCTGATTTATCACCATAATAGAATTAAGTACCATTTCCTTAGGAATTCTATAAAATCAATAGTAAATTAACACCATTTATACTATAAAGATTGAGTATAAAATGGCTCTATCAATCATCCTAAAAAAATTGTGCGAAAACATTCAAGGCCGGCAACAAAAGCCGGCGGCCTACATTTTAGGCCGGCTCCAAGGTTGGCGACCTTGAAGTGGATTCGGCCGGCCTTTATTCAAGGCTGACTTAAAGCTGGCCGGACTTCGCCTTGAGTCCTCCCAACACCTATGTCCTGCTTTTGCTAGTGCTTGTATTTTCACTCTTGGAATCATATCATTCCCTCCATGTTGAAAATGATTCGACCTCGAATCTGTATCATCCATCGTGCTAGGCCACATAAACAGACTCCTCTTTCCCTTGGGCTTCTTAAGGCAAATCAGTCTTGTGTGTTGTACTTCAGTTGGACTCATAGGAAGAAGCTTGTATGTTTTGTTCTGTTGCTAAATGGTATACACATTGGTGTATCCATCATATTTGGCTCTGAGGTCATACTTCTAAGGTCTTCCAAGGATCAAATGTGTAGCTTCTATGGGAACTACATCACAAACAATCTCGTCAATATAATCACCAATAAGTATTAGAACACAAACCTGTTTGTGTACATGAACAACTCCCTGTGGACTCAACCAATGAAGTGCATAAGGTCTTGGATGCTGCTCCACCTGCAAACCCAACTTAGTAACCCAGTTTGCTGAAGCAACATTAGTGTAGCTGCCTGTGTCAACCACAATCCAACAAGTCTTTCCCTACACCATGCCTTGGATATGGAATAAATTGGCCCTCTGATTAGGAACAGTTTCTTCCTGCTGAACCATTAGCATGTCTCCCTGTACTGGACTCACTATAATGTCTTCATCTTCCTCTTCTGCCTCAGTACTCTTCTGTTCTTCTTCCTTACTCTCAACTTTGTCCCCTTTGATGACCATAACCCCTTTATTAGGACATTGAGAAGCAATATGGCCAAGTCTTAAATACTTGAAACATTTGATATCCCTGCTCCTCTTTTGTTACATTTGGTCAACAACCTCACTAAGAACTGCTTTTCCCTTTTCCTTCCTTTCCTTCTCCCTCTCACTATCATCTGATTTATGGTGTTGATATGATTTCTGATCCCGCCTACGCTGATGCCGCTCTACCCGACTGGCTAATTTAATCACATCCTCAAGAGTTTGGTAATGCTGGAGTTCCACTACACTGGCAATGTCCATCTTCAACCCATTGATGAAACGAGCCATGGATTCATCTGATGTTTCCCTGATATCACATCTTGCTACTAATGTCTCAAACTCCTTCACATACTCTTCTTACCCTGCCTCAAGGATTGCAACTCCATCAGCATCTCTTGTTTATAGTAGTCTGGCACAAATCTGCGTCTCATCAATCTTTTCATCAAAGCCCATGAACGCACTTTCTCCTCATCAGCCCTACGTCTCTCAGCTTGTAATTTGTCCCACCACAAACTAGCATATTCAGAGAATGCTAAAGACGCCATCTTCACCTTCATGCGCTCATCCCACTCATAACAGTCAAACACCTTCTCAACCCGTGGCACCCAGTCTAGGAATTCCTCTGGTTTACTACTATCAGTGAAAGGTGAAATTTTTAACTTGATGTTTTCAATCCCCTTACGTCTGTTAACATTGTTTCCTCTCCTATTCCTTTCACTACTAGCATTAGACTCACTACTAGAGTGTCTCCTCCTATTTCCTGCACCACTATGGCTTCTTCTATCCCTAACCTCCAATCTCTGCATAATCAATCTAAGATTTTCTTGGATTTGATTGAACTCAGCCCTAGTCACAACCTCACCCCCATTATCAGCATCATTCCTATTGTTGTTGTTATGAAAACTTCCATGCGACGACATCTCTACTCTTCAATAATCAATAATAGAAATTCACCAACAACCCAAATTCTCAACAACAGCCCAATCAACAATTCACAGCAATACAATTCACAAAATAAATTTCCAAAATTTCCCAATGATGTGCCTAATTCCAAGCTTAAGCACAATCAAAAGACTTAAGAAAAACAATCTCAAGTCAAGGTAAAACCGAATCCACAAAAAGGCAATTTCACGTGAACACCTTGTAGATTTTGATGGAAATTGTTGTTCAAATGATTCAATTGTAATCTCTAATGATAATATTAACCAAATGACCACAAGAGAAGATGAAGTTCACGTAAAATTAGATCAAAAGGAAACAATAAACCAATGAAATCCACTTTCCCTTTCAATCACTAGTTCACGCCAACAATAACAAGGAAATGTGAATTCCAAGTGTTCAATGAAACAACCAATCTTATAAGATGATTATTCACAAAAAATAGAATCACAATTAGATCCAAGAAAGATCCAAATCTACCCTAGATATGACTCACTAGAGAAGAAATGAACATACAACAAAAAGGAACCAATATTAGTCACGATTTCTCCTTGTTGCACTCGCCACAATTTCAACTTCTTGGGATTGAAATTGATAAGAGAATTTGGAATTAGGAAAACCCTAAGCCCTCTCACGAAATGTGAAGTGTTTGTTCTGCAAAATAAGCCTCCTCAAACCCTCTCTTAAGAAAGTATTTATACTTGCTACTTCTAGGGTTAAAAAGTGCTCAAAATTACAAGTTTGCCACTTTTAAGGTGGCTAACCCTAAATGAAAATTACAAGGAAATAAAAGTGTCCCAAAACCAAAATACAACTAAAATAGTTCATAAAAGAAGAAATATATAAAATAAATGGTCTTCATGATGTCGATCTTCTATAGGATCCATTGGCTCAGCTCATCGCCGGTTCAGGTCGGTCTATGGATAACCCACAAGTTGAGTCTGAGGGAGTTTGTCCATTGCCCTATAGAATATGATAAGTGTGCCCGTTGGAATATATAATACATGAATAAGAGAAAAGAAGTTAGATAACAAATAATTCCGGGGTCGATCTGCTCAAAATGGGCCCTCATCACCAAAATTTGAATTCGTTTAGTTTTTGCCCTAATGATAGGTCTTGTCGGATTTTGATTCCTATCACCCAACCAACAACAATATTGAATTAAAACTACAATTGAATTGAGAATCAACAGCCTTACCAATTTCACCCACAATCTGATCGAATCCTTCGTTCTGAACCCTTACGAATCCAACCTTCGCTTTGATACCAAATGACGTGGAATTCCGATACGAGTTCCTTCACACACACAACCAAATTGTTAACAACAATCAAACAACTCCAATTTTTAGAGTTTTCTAGATTTTAGTACTAACGCATACAATGAAAGATATGGATAAAATTATCAATCTATAAATGCCAAGATTGATAAAATTAAACAGTTTCACAATCAAAATATAGAACGATAAAACCCACACACTACAAATAAATCATTATGGTTAAAGAATTCCACGAATTCAATAACGATGCTCGCTACAAATTCTATAGAACCAAGAATTTGATAAGAATAATACGAATAAAGTGAAAATCAATTCTCAATATTCAAGAATCCTAAAAGAGGAATCACACACACAAGTGTCTCTGTGTTTTTCAAAACAAAAATCATTCTACCCCCGAAAAACCTAAGAATGCCTATTTATATCATCTTAAAAAAATTGTGCGAAAACATTCAAGGCCGGCGGCCTACATTTTAGGCCGGCTCCAAGGCCGGCGACCTTGAAGTGGATTCGGCCAGCCTTTATTCAAGGCCGGCTTAAGGCTGGCCAGACTTCGCCCTAGGTCCTCCCGACGCCTATGTCCTCCTTTTGCTGGTGCTCGTATTTTCGGTCTTGGAATCGTATCACATTGTCTATGGAGACAAGAACTGGTAATATATATATATAAAGAAATTGTTGACCCGTTGCCTATAAGAGACAAGAACCAATAATATGAACCAAGCTTGAACCTATAAGGTCAAAACCCCGACCGCTTGCTCAAAAAGAATAGATATGAGAAAATAACTCTTCAATTGGAAAATTCATCCATCTTCCTTAACTTAAGTTTTGATACCCTATTTATAGAGTTCCAAAGCTAATTAATGAATAAAAAACCATCCATATACCCATCAATAACCTACTACCAAAGAAAATTAAATGTGCTATTAACTACACTAATAACTATTTTGTTGATGTAAGCAATGGCCTCAATTATCTTCTAGAATCCCTAATTATTGTCTTGGCTAATTTGGGCTCCATTTGTTAGGCTTGGATGACATTATTAGATTTGGGTTTAACCTAGCTCCATGTTTCCAAGGTCATTCCAAAATTGACCTCATTTTCAAAAATGATCTTCACAAAGCCTTGCATGGCTTGCTTGATCTGTTTTGCTCGCGCCCTTTTGATTGGCCCTTCGGGTATTTGTAGTTCTTCAATTCCACTTTGATTGCATTTATCCTCTTTAATACTCGAACCTTGAGATGGTCCTCCATCATCCTTCCTCTCTTCAAAAGGTTTCGTCCTTGAATTTGAACCTGTATCAAAGGGAGTAAAATCAGACACATTAAATGTGGCACTAACATTATACTCACCTGGAAAATCTAACGTATATGCATTGTCATTGATTTTGGTTACCACTTGAAATGGCTTATCTCCTCTTGGATCTAATTTAGTCTGCCTTCAAGTTGGAAAGCTTTCTTTCCTCATATGTACCCATACCTAATCTCTAGGTTCAAAAGTTACTTTCTTTCCGCCTTTGTTGGCTTGGGTAGCATTCTTCTCATTCTGCTTCATGATGTGATGTCTTGCTTCTTCATGAATCTTTTTCACCATCTCAGCCTTCTTTTTACCATCTAGACTAGTAATCTCATTCTCAAGTAAAGGAATCAAATCCGATGGGGTCAAAGGATTGAAACCATATACAATCTCAAAAGGTGAGAAACCGGTAGAAGAATACACAACTTGATTGTACATAAACTCAATAAATGGAATGCATTCTTCCTAGGATTTCAAATTCTTCTTTATCACAGCACACAAAAAAATAGTCAATGTCTTATTCACTAATTGAGTTTAGTTATTGGTTTATGCGTGACATGTAGTAGAAAATAACAACTTTGTTCCCATTTCCCCCACAAAACACACTAGAAATGACTAAGGAATTTAACATCTTTATCACTTACTATGCTCTTAGGCACTCTATGCAAATGAACGATTTCTCTAAAGAACAATTCAACAACATGCGTAGCATCACTAGTCTTGTGACATGGAATAAAATGTGCCATTTTCAAAAAATGATCCACAATCCCAAAAATGGAATCTCTACCTCTCTTAGACCTAAGTAGACTCAAAACAAAATCCATCGAAACATCAGTCTATGGTTCATTGGGTATAGGTAAAGGCATATAAAGACCATGAGGTTTAACTCTAAACTTAGCTTTCTTACATGTGGTGCATCTAGAGCAAACTCTCTCCACTTCTCTTTTCATATGGGGCTAAAAGAAATGTTCTTTCAACACATCTAATGTCTTAGCAATACCAAAATGACCTATAAGACATCTACCATGTGACTCAAGCATAAGTAACTCTCGCATTAAACACTTAGGAATGCACAACTTGTTCTCCTTAAAAAGGAATCCATCGTGCCTATAGAATCTATCAAATGCACCCTTTTCATAAGCATGATACACAACATGAAAATCAGAATCTTGTATGTACAATTCCTTTATGTATTCAAATCCAAGCAATTTAGCTCCAAGAATAGTGATAAGAGCATACTTGCAAGATAGGGCATTTGCTACCACATTTTTCTTACCTTGCTTGTATTGGATCACATATGGAAACATCTCTATAAACTCGACCCATCTTGCATGTCTTTTGTCTAACTTGCCTCAGGCCTTCAAATGCTTTAAAGATTTGTGATCCATGCGAATAACAAATTCTTTTGACAATAAGTAGTGCTGCCATGTCTCCAATGCACGTACCAATGCATAGAGCTCTTTATCATACGTCAAGTACTTCAAAGTAGCTCCATTTAGCTTCTCACTAAAGTAAGCAATAGGACACTTCTCCTGCATCAAAACAGCTTTTATACCAATCCTGGAGGCATCACATTTGATCTCGAAAGTTTTGGAAAAATCGGGTAGAACTAATAATGGAGCAGAACATAACTTTTCTTTTATCAAATTAAAGGCATTTTCTTGTTCTACTTCCCATTTAAACCCATCATCCTTTTTTATTACTTTAGTTAAAGGGGCAGCTAATGTACTAAAATTACACACAAAACATCTATAAAAACTAGCAAACCCAAGAAAACTTCTTACTTCAATCAGCGATTTAGGAGATAGCCAATCCTTGATGGCTTACAGCTTTTCTTCATCCACTTGTATTTCACCTATTGTAACAACAAAACCTAAGAACACCACTCGGTCTATACAAAACCTACACTTTTTCTAATTGGCATATAATTTTTCCTATCTTAGCACATCAACAACAGCCCTAAGATGTTCCATATGCTCATCAAAGCTCTTATAATACACTAAAATATCATCAAAGTATATAACGACAAATTTTCCAATGAATGCATGCAAAACATGGTTCATTAGTCTCATGAATAGACTAGGTGCATTAGTTAACTCGAATGGCATCACTAACCACTCATATAACCCATGTTTTGTTTTGAGAGCTGTTTTCCACTCATCACCCTCTTTCATTCTAATTTGATGATAGCCACTCTTTAGATCTATTTTTGAAAAAATCACAGATCTATGCAATTCATCAAGCATATCAACACATATGCACCATGTCAGTACTTTACTGTGATTTTGTTAATGGCTCAGCAATCAACATACGCGCCATGTCCTATCTTTCTTAGGCACCAACAATACTGGAACTACGCACGGACTCATGCTTTCTCGAATATGTCCTTTAGCTATTAACTCTACCATTTGCCGTTATAGCTCCCTTATCTCAACAAGATTCGCCCTATAAGCTGGTCAATTTGGAATCACCGCTCCAAGAACAAAGTCAATCTGATGCTCAATCCCTCGCTTTGGTGGTAGACCATTAGGTACTTCATCGAGAAAGATGTCCTCATAATCCTGCAAAAGAGAAAACACACAACTAGGCAAAGAAGTGTCAAGGTTAGAATTAGCAAACATGGCTTCCTTATATATAAACAAAATCATTGAACTTCCAACCTTAAGTGCACTCTTGATCTCTCGTTCTTTTGTAAAGAAACTCATTCTTTTCTCTTTTCCCTTAGTTATAGCCGAGCACTCTTGCTTTTTTCTCCTAGAGATTTTACTTTCTCTCTTCTCACCACTCATATTTATTTCAATTTCATTTTCCCTCTTCTTTTGTTTCTTGGCTTCTACCTCACTTTCCTCACAAATGGCTTTTTTAAACTGTAGTTGATCCTTATACACCTGGCTTAACGTCATTAGCATCAATATAACTTTCCTTCCATCCTTCACAGATGAGTATTGATTCTTATACCTATAATGAATGGCTCTCCTATTAAATTGCCAAGGCCTTCCGAGTAAAAGATGACCAGCATGCATAGGTATGACATCACAAAGGACCTTATCTATATATTTCCTAATTGAAAATGTCACATGGACCTGCTTATTCACCTTCACTTCTCTACATTCATTTAGCCATTGCAAATTGTACAACTTGGGATGCTTCATAGTGGACAAACCCAATTTATCAACAAGTATGTTACTTGCAACATTAACACAACTACCTCCATCTATGATTAAACTATACACCCTCTTTTGTACATGGCACCGAGTGTGAAAAATATTATCTCGCTACACATTGTCATTATGATGTATGAAACCTAGGTATATTAAACCTTGAACCCGACGTATGTTATTTGAATCAATTCCTTGAGTATCGTCTCGAATAAGTAGCATGGAACTAGACCCCGATCACACCTGTTGATTGAAACCTAAGTTATCAATTAAGGGTTTTCCTCTAGTAATTCAGATGAAGAATTCCCAAAGGAGAGTTCTTTTGTAAAGAACAAAAGCAGGTTTTTGTTTTCCACAAAAAAAAGGTGTTTGTAATTTTCTATTCAATGATCCCTTATACCTACCCCTTACATGGCTTTATATAGAGCACATATAACACTAAAATATAAAACCTAAGTTTCCTAATCTAACTTTAGTTCTTATCCTCTTGTGAATTGAAATAAGTAACTATTTATTCTAAATTACAAACCAAAACAAATACTAAAAACATAACAAATAAAACCGCAAATTCTCTTTCCTTTTCAGTTCAACATACAACATTTCTTATTTTAGGACTTCAAATCCTTGCATTCTTCTATGGAAACGTGAATCACATTAATAAGTGTCAGATCTCTTTTCATGTAATTTGATTCCTTGGCTTGTAAGTCCATGACTAGTCCTTGTAGGGCATCATTCATTCTCTTTGCTTTAGCTCGAGTCATTAGGCCTCCAATTCCTTGCCATGGATCTTGAGTTTTTGGTTCTGTCTTCTTAGGTGCTAGATGATCCTCATCATTCCCTCCTTCTTCGAAAATATTCGTTCCCGAATCACCTGCATCATAAGGAGTAAGATTAGAAATATTAAATGTAGCACTTACATTACCATAGTGACTTGGCAAATCTATCTTGTATGCATTGTCATTTATGCGCTCCACTACTTGGAAAGGTCCATCGCCCTTTGGATGCAATTTGGACTTCCGTTGCTTAGCAAATCATTCTTTCCTCAAGTGTACCCAAGCCCAATCTCTTAGATGAAACATGGTTTTGACATATCCCTTTGGTATTGGCCACTCCAAGATCGCCTCCATTTTCTCCTCATCTATGGTTATCTCACTTGTACCTGCAAAAAAACCAAGAAAAAATACCATACTAGCAATGAAGATTTAGTGTCAGTATGAGTAAAATAAACATCTTTGTACATAAGTACAAGTAGTTGTTTCCTCGCTAGCATTACACTCTTAACCTCACTTTTTTCTTGCAATTTTCTCTATTCTCAATGTTTCAAAATCTTTTCCCTCATAGCTCACTAGTATTTTTTTTTCTCACTCTTCTTCTTTTTCTCATCCTTCTCTTGCACATTCACGTATTTCTCTCTGAATTCTTTTGCAATCCTCACTTGATCCTTGCACGCTTCCCATGGTTTTTGTGAAGTTAGAACCACATTCCTTTTGTTTAGAACGAAAGAATATTGGTTCTTATACCCATCATACGTAACTTTCCTATCAAATTGCTAGGGTCGCCCTAAAAATAAGTAACTAGTCTGCACAGGAACCACATCACACATAACTTCATCTTTGTAGTTCCCTATGGAAAAGGCTATAAGAACTTGCTTGGTCACTTTTACATCTCCACATTCGTTCAACCACTGTAATTGATATGGTCTCGGACGTTTCACAGCTTTCAACTACATCTTATCTACTAGTAAAGTGCTAGCAACATTAGTGCAACTGCCATTATCGATTATCAAACTACACACTTTATTTTGCACATGACACAGTATATGAAATATGTGCTTACATTGGATCCCCTCACCATCTTCCTAGGGTTGTACACTAAGTACTCTCCTCGTGACATATAACTCACCACTCATGGGCCTCTCCAAGTCAACTCCGTCATACTCTTGTGATGGTAACTCCTCATCCTCCTCAAAGCTCACGCTCTCTACATCCTCATTGTCACATATGATCATAGCTCTTTGATTTGGACATTGAGATGCAATGTGTCTAAATCCCAGACATTTAAAACATTTGATATGTCTAGTTTTAGAAGGGGGTTTAGTGCGAGTTTTTCCCTTAGATGCAACAACTGGATTCTTAGCCTTCACATCCTCTTTAGGCTTAGAATCCGTGGAGTTCCTCTTACAACTAGACTTCTATGGAGATTTAGAAGTCGACCTAGACCTCTGATCACTTCTATATTTTAATTGTCGCTCCACCTTGATTGCTTTATGTAATAGTTCTTCCATGTTTAAGTAATGGTGTAAATCTACCATATCAGCAAGTTCCTGGTTCAAACCATTAACGAATCTAGCCATAGTGGCTTCATCATCCTCCTACACTCTGGCCCTAATCATGGCTATCTCCAACTCCTTATAGTAGTCCTTTACACTCTTGGTTTCCTGCGTCAATCCTTAGACTTTCCTAAGTAAATCCCTATGGTAGTGACTAGGAATAAACCGTTTTTGCATTATAGTCTTCATCTCTTCTCAAGTACTAATAGGTTGCTTTCTATACCTGCGCCAATTATGCACTAGTTGATCCTACCATGCACTAACATAATCTGTGAACTCTATTGTAGCCAATTTGATCTTCTTCTCCTCAGTATAGTTATGACATTCAAATACATGATCCATTTTCCTCTCCCACTTTAGGTACAACTCCGGATCATTCTTCCCCTGAAACATTGGTATTTTCATCTTAATACTACCTAGGTTACTATCACGCCTCTAGGTGTTCCTTCTCTCCCTCACATTATGATATTCACAAAAATCAGAATCCTCACCTTCTTCTATCCTAACTCCTCCTCTAATCGGTCTTCCTACGCCTTGACTAACAATAGTACCGCTAGATGGTTTTCTACTCCTCTCCATCTTATCCATTCTTTCATAGGTTTGTTCAAGCTCACCTATCAAAATCCTTTTCATCTTGCCCATCAACTCCTCAAACATCACCTTATTCTTACCTCCATTTGTGTTTTACGCCAACATATTTCTACAGTTAACAATAAATTGATATCATAAGTAAAAATATATTCCCCATACTCACTTGTGTATTGCTCTCAAGTAGTAATACTCTCACAATCTACTCGTGTATATCCCTCACAGATATGTTCTCACAAGCCGCTCTTATAGTTCTTTACTAGGAACTCGAATTGGAAACTTCTCACCACAATTCACTAAGTCAACACCTAATTATCCTCTCGGTTTCAAATCACGATGACAATTGAGAATAGATGTAATTTTCAATAACTATGACAAGCTTTTACTTTAAACTTCGGAAACAAATCAAATAATTCCTTATCATGCAATTCAAAAGGACAATAACTTTGCATCGAATCTAATAAGGATTATGGAATGTAATTCGTATGCATAATTTAGAAAGCAAAAGATTTATGTTGCGGTTGGAATTAGAAAGTGTATTTGGCAATTGAATTATAACTTTCCAAAACTAAATTTTATTTTGGAGATTTTGGTTCTGAGATTTCTTCCACAATTGAATTGGTATTTTTTTGTATGTGTTCTTTTAAGAAGAACTAAGAATTGAATCACAAAAGCATTTCAATGGCTAAACTAGACTTGTGTGTTGTCGATCTCCAATTGTTTTTATGACCAATTTTTTTTTTTTTTATATGAATTTCTGATATGAACAAGAAGTATGGAATTTAAATAACTAGCAAATAACAAAAGGATAGAGATTACTTGATTCAAGAAGTTGAAGCTCTGATATCAAATGATGCGTGAACCTTAGGTATATTGAACCTAGAACTTGATGTACACTATTTGAATCAATTCCCTGAGGATTGTCTCGGATAAGTAGCACGGAACTAGACCCTAATCATACTTGTTGACTGAAACCTAAGTTATCAATTAAGGGTTTTCCTCTAGTAATTCGGATGAAGAATTCCTAAAGGAGAGTTCTTTTATAAAGAACAAAAGAAGGTTTTTGTTTTCTACGAAGAAAAGGTGTTTATAATTTTCTATTCAATGATCCCTTATGTTAGCCCCTTACACAACTTTATATAGAGTACATGCAATACTAAATTATAAGACCTAAGTTTCCTAATCTAACTTGAGTTCTTATCCTCTTGTGAATCGAAACAAGTAACTATTTATTCTAAATCACAAACCAAAACAAATACTAAAAACATAATAAAGAAATCACAAATTCTCTTTCCTTTCGGTTCAACATACAACATTTCTTATTCTAGGACTTCAAATCCTTGCATTCTTCCATAAAAACATGAATCACATTAATAAGTGTTGGATCTCCGTTCATGTAATTTGATTTCTTGGCTTGTAGGTCCATGACTAGTCCTTGTAGGGCATCATTCATCCTCTTTGCTCTAGCTCGGGTCATTAGGCCTCCAATTCCTTGCAATGGATCTTGAATTTTTGGTTCTGTCTTCTTAGGTGCTAGATGATCCTCATCACATTCTCTTCTTGTTTCACTTGCACATTCAGGGAATGCATAATGACCAATGACTTGCCTTCTACAACATATTCACAATCACTAGCATCTTCTAATTGTAGCATAGTATCATCAACACAATCAGAGCCATCATCATTAGTTTCAATCTCCTCACCTTCGCACATGATCATCACTCTTTGGTTTGGACATTGAGATGCTATATGCCTAGTCCCCAAACCTTTAAAACATTTAATATCTTGATTTCTTAGAGTTTGAGATGATGAGTTACCTCTCTCCTTAGTGGCCTGTAGGTATTTCTTCTAATTCCCGCCATCATGCGCCTTGAACCTTGGTTTCTCTTCCCTTTCCCCCTTGTCCACTTTCTACGGGAGGAGGAATTCGAGTAGTTGTGGTTCCCAGCTCTAGTGACTTTCACTTCTTTGAGTTGTCGCTCAACTTTCATGGCCATATGCATCATGTCCTCTAACTCCACATAATGTTATAATTCCACGATGTTGGCGATGTCATGATTTCAGTCCACATAGGAATCTAGTTATAGTAGCCTCAAGGTCCTCCTCCACATCAGCTTGGATTAAGACTATTTCCATCTCCTTATAATAGTCTTCAACACTCTTCGACCCTTGTTTGAGGCTTTGTAATTTAAGGTGCTGATCTTGATAATAATGTGATGGGACAATTCGTCTTCTCATGCCAGCCTTCATCTCCTCCCAATTGTTAATTGGTTGTTCACCACACCTCTATCGAGATAAGATCAATTGATCCTGCTAATAATGGCATAATCTGTAAATTCCACTACCATAAGCTTCACTTTCTTCTCCTCAGAGTAATTATGGCAATAAAAAACTAGCTCAACCTTTCTCTCCCATTCCAGGTAGATGCCGGGGTCATTCCTCCCTTTAAAAGGAGGGATTGTCATTTTGATACTCTCGATATTTCTATCAACTCCATCTCTGACTCTATTATTGATATGGTCATTCCTGCATCGATTGTACCTTTCCTCTTCGTCTTCTTCAGCAGATTCATCTCGAGGTGCAACTGATCGATTTACTTGTCTCCGTATGAAAGGGATTCCCATAAGAGGTCTTGTTTGCAATTCATTGATCCGCTCATTTTGTCTATCCATTCGGTCACGGATTTCTTCGAACACCACATGCATGCACTCGAATTGTTGCTACATAGCCTTTAAAATAAAGGACTGATTGGGTTCATCCCATTGATTCTCGTGTTTTGACATGATGATGATCTTGAAAGAAATTCAATTAAGAAGTCCTCAAACACTCCCTCACGTGTTTGCACTCAAAAGGTCTATCTACACTCATGTTGCATACAAACTAATGGCTTTTACCCTCTATTACGCTCACCCACTCTCGCCTTTTACCACTCTTATTTTCCCCTACCAAGTTCTTTAAGAACACAGCAATTGAAAAACCAAAGTAGTCACTTGTAAAACTCAAACATTAGTTCATATAATTAGCTTAAAATGGGGCCAAGAAGATAGTGATTAAGAAAACACAAAGAAGACAGGAAGAAACAACATCGTTGAAGTAATTCTCAATAGAAGAATAGATTCATCGCAGAGTTTAGTATGTAAGGAATCAACTCGGGCATTGATGATGATAGAAGACAATAAAAGAGATTTTTTTTTTAACTTTTGTTTGTTGATTTTTTTTTTCAAAATGACACTAAATAAAAACAGTAAAATAAGATTATTGAAGAAATAAATGAAATTTCAACAAGGAATATGAAGGATAAAGGATAATAACCTGATTGAGAACCAACATAGCTCTAATACAAAAAATGATGTGAAATCCCACGAATTGAGTTATGAGACCTAGCAATAAAAGATCAATTTCCTGGACCGCCTAAATCCTGATTTTGATTAAAAAAAAAAAATTACTGACTCGTTGACTACGGAGAAAAGAACTGATAATATATATATAAATAAATTATTGACTCGTTGCCTATAAAAGACAAGAACTAATAATATAAATCGAGCTTGAACCTACAAGGTCTAAACCTCGGTTGCTTGTTCAAAAAGAACAGATATGAGAAAATAACTGTTCAATTGAAAAATTTGTCCATCCTCCTTAGCACAAGTTTTGATACCCTATTTATAGAGTTCTAAAGCTAATTTATGAAAAAAAAAACCATCCATATACTCATCAGTAACTTACTACCAAAGAAAATTAAATGTGTTCTTAACTACACTAATAACTATTTTGTTGATGTAAGCAATGACCTCAATTATCTTCTAAGATCCCTAATTACTAACTTAGTTGATTTGAGCTCCATTTTCTTGGGCTTGGATGACATTAATGGATTTGGGTTCAGCCTAGCTCCATGTCTCTAAGGTCATTCCAAACTTGACCTCATTTTCAAAAATGATCTTCACAAAGCCTTACATGGCTTGCTTGATCTATTTTGGTGGCACCCTTCTGATTGGCCCTTTGGGTATTTGTAGTTTCTCAATTCCACTTTGATTGCATTTGTCCTCTTTAACACCCGAACCTTGAGATGGTCCTCCATCATTAATGGTGGCATAATTTTTAGACAACAAATTTTCCCCTAAAATTACATCAAATTCCATCATCTCTAACACAAATAAATTTGTCAGCATTTCTTTTCCTTGTATTTCAATCTCAACATCTCTACACATTTGATCTAATCTTCCTCCCACTCTAAAATGAGTATTCACACTTATGGAGTCATTTAGCAACATAGGTTTCAAACTACACATGCATAAAGACAGATGACATGCATAAATGTGTCATAACTGTATTAAATACTATATAAGTAGTAGTTGAGTGGATGAGCAACATACTTGTAATAGTATCTTAATTTGGAGTATCTTGCTATTGTTGTTGTTGTAAGGAAAAAACATGACTTCGTACTCTTTAGCTTAGTTCTGTATGTTGGGGTATACCAGCTAGTACTCTAGGTGGAGATCTTACTAGCTATTGCATTGGAATTTGTTGTGTTATTATAGTCGTTTGATTAATGTAACACCACATTCAAAAGATTTGTGACCCTTTACTTATAAGTATAGTAGAATGTATGAGGTATAGCTTTCCCAATACATGTCCTATTGGTGTGTCATGTTTTACCACAAGAGAAACAAGCTCCTTTAGGCTAACTACACTAATTTAATTTATGTGGTCCCATATATTAGGGATATCTCCATCTTGGTCCTATTGGTTAGGTTATAGGTAGGGCATATAGTATAGGTCTTGCCTAGATAGACCTAGGTACAAAGGCTATAAGTTTAGCCTAGTATGCTACAAGTTTCTTCCCTTTATCTATATAGGTACTAGGGGTTAGCCTCTTCTTTAACACCACTTCAACCTAATGAGATAACTACTCTTTTGTTCTCCTACTCTATTCCATAAACGTAGCCTTGTCTACAACTTCTACATATGTAGACAATTGGAAAGAACCCACCCCATGCTGAAAATTAGGTTCCAAACCCTTTATAAATCTCCTAACCTATAAAGCATCATCAGTACGAATTGTCTCAAGTAAGAATTTGACTAGGTGATTCAACTTTGCTTTATACTCTTTTATAGTCTAATTACCCTATTTACAATTGTAATATGCTGCCTCCATCCGGTCCCTAATGTTGTTAGGGAAGTACTTCTCATAAAATAATTCCCTAAATCGTTGCCAACCTATAGGTGCTCTTACCAGTCTAGAGACATTATCCCACTAATTTATAGCTAACCCTTTTAGCATAAAGGCAGCATAATCCACCTTCCTATCTTTTGGCACTCTAAATGTAGCAAAATTTTCTCAATCTCTATGATCCAGTGTTCAGCTTTTACTAGATCATCTACTCTTGGATGAAATTCTTTTACTAGCTTGATAAACTTATCTAGCCTAAATTGATCATTTACAAGCCTAGTAGGTTTCATGGCCTATTGCTGCTGTTGTGTTATCATCCCTACTAGGGTAGTAACTAGCAATTGTGCAATCATGTTCGTTGCTGGTGCTGGCAATCTTTATTGTGGTGGCCTTAAGGGTACCTTTTATCTAAGGTATCGTTATCTTGTTTGATAATTGCTATAACACCTTTGATTTTAAGATGATTTAAACCCTTTTAGTTGATAATTTAAGTGAAAATCCTCTAAAATTGGTACTTAATTAATGAAATTGTTGATTTTAAGAAAAATGGAGCTAAATGTGATCAAATCAAGAGACATTGACAAAGAAAAGAAGAGATAAAAGTGATCCTAGATTCACATACCCTATAGCAAGGATGATGGTGCACATATTCAAGATCGAAAGCCACTACGCCCCTTGCTATGCCCTATATCAAGGGGTGTATTAACTCAGTATCATGCACAAAAAGTCATACAACCTTTGCCATAGGGCATAGTTGGGGGCTTATCAAGTTATGTGCCCTTAGTTTCTTTTTATTTTCTCTAACATTTAAGACCCCATATATATAAATAGCGTCTTGAATTAAAAGGGAGAGGTTAGAATGACACTTTGCTAAGGTTTTTGAGAGAGATTTGAAATCAATTACAAAGGCAAACAATCAAGAAGATTCAATTTCCAAGGCATTTGAGTTTTAATTCCATGAGTTGTAATCATGAATTCTAATTTCTCTTCCAAACTTTGTATGTGTGTGTGTTTTTTCAATCTTATAGAGGACTAAACTCCAAACTTATGTCTTATTTAAATACTATTTTGTCATGTGATGATGATTTGTTCTTAATAAAATGTTATTGATGATCTTATGTTCAATTGCATGTTCTGCTATAATTTCCTTAGATTCATATATTGAGAGTATAAATCTATGCTTGATAACATCTAAGCTAATTGAGAAATTGCTTCTATGATTCAATCTATGCAATTTATGAGGTTTGCTTGTAATTTTAGAGACAAGATAGCAAAAATCTTCTATTTTGTGATTGAATTGTTGAAGAGTTTATGTTTCTCGCAATCTATCGTTTCTATTGATTGAGGAGAGATTGTAATTGATAAACTTAAGATTGGATAAGTTACTTAACTTGAGAGAGTCGCTAGCTTGAATTATAGAATTATATGGTGTAAGAACTTAATAATGATAATTTTTGGATTCAATGATTCACATGATAAAATAGAAATCGAATGAGACCTTTGTTGTTTTGACAATTGAATTGAACCTTGTTGCTTGCTTTAGTGATCCTTGCTTAGTTTTGGTAGAATCATATCAATTATTTAGTTAATAGTTTATAATTTAAATCACTCTTAATCACAGTTAGATAATAGGAATAAAGCTAATACTAGTACTTAGATTATCTTTGTGGGATGGCTTTATGCTTAACACTATGTTGCAATCATGATAGATACACTTGCCTATTGTCTCATAGTTGGAATTGAGAACGGGTGTAGATACCTCATTTTTGCTTTCATCTAGACTAAAAAAGAAAAAGAGCCTAGTTTATGGATTAATAAAAAAAAATAAGAATAATTAATATGAAATAATTGAAAGAGCTAAATAAAGATGAAATGAAAAAAATTATAAAAATAACAAATAACAAAAATTAATAAAAACAATATGAATATTTTTAATAAAAGTAAGGAGATATGGGTCTCTAAATTAAATATAAGAACCTTAAAATAACAAAAATTAGTTAAGAGAGTCGATTGATATACAAGATAATTGCAATAAAAAACCATGAAAAGGGCCAGCCTAGCTGGTTTGTGTATTGCCTTTATATGAGCATGAGAAGGCCATAGTTGTGAGTTCAAGTGCCACAGGAGAGGCACTTTGTGACATTTTTTCACTTTTTCTAGTCGTTGCTACATGGCAACGTGCGATTAGCCAAAAGAAATCATGTGCCTTGCACATGATCATCTCCTTCCTTGGAATAGATGCCTAAATAATGCATGGATCTAGAATAGAAGCAGATGAAGACGAATCAATGTTGATCCAAGCTATGCATATGTATATATTAAAGATCAACATCAATAAGGTTTAAAACAAATTGTTTAAAGAGATAAAATTCAAGTTTATTTGTTTCAATCCTAAATCTAATTCAAATCTTTCTAACACTTATCTAACTCATTCGTAGACTCTTATAAATAGACTAAGGCACCACGATTTTAAAGGATCCATTGGAATCACTCTAAACATGCTCAAAAGCTTCTGCGTAGCAATTTCTCTCTCTAGAACATCCATATTTGTGCTTAACCTTCTCTCTAGATTTCCTTTGCACATGCACCACCTCAAAACCAACTATAGGTAGCAATAGGTTTCTCAGACCATGTAGATTAAGAAAAACCCCATCTTCACTTTCAATAACTTGCAAATTGATCAGGCTAAAGAAGGGAGGTGGTGGCCACCACTAGTTTCTCGTAAATCGCGACTTTAGGTATTTTGGAGGTTAGATAATGTTGACAATGTATTCTAGGTAGTTGAATTAGCTAGGTTGATGACTTCTCAAACTTCGGTAACCATTAGAGCTAACCCACTTCTAGACTTATGACTATATCCAACTTGTGACTAGGTATGTTTTTTATTAATTAAGTTTTTTTAGTAATTGATGTTAATTGATTGTTAAAGTAAACATTAAATAATAAAATAGATTTAGTTAAAAATAAATATGATTAATAAAATTGGTATCTAAGGTAGATTTTAGAATAGGAATAATAACCTAAATATAATTAGATTAATAATCTTATCTTAATCTATTTAGTTAATCTAGAATATATTAGGAAAATTAGTAAAGTAAATAATTAGGAGGGAACCATTACGTAAGCCTTAAGTGTTGCATGTAACCATCACTTAGGGTTGATTAGGTTCCCAACTAATTTTTTAAAATAATGAGTAATACTTGGTTTATAAATATAGAAATATAAAAATTGAAAAATTAAAAATTAAACAATGGTTTATTATGTAGGATATAGTTTTATTTTGAAAAAAAAATCATAAAAAAGGTTTTGTCACATAGAAAAATGATTTTGATGAGATAAAAAAATTTAATTGGTGTTTTCAAAAGTTAGGTCTTTGGCCTTTCAAAATTGAGAAATAAAGTTTAGGCTTAGAATTTAAAAAAAAAAATATTAAAATGATAATAAATATAAGCCTAACCTGTTTTTATAATTAAGATTAATCAATCCTCTAAAGTTTTATAAAAACAGAATTACATTGGTTTGATCATGATTAGTGGGTACATAGGCACCTACGGGGTAACCACATATAAAATTAAAAAAAAACATTTTATTATTTTCCTATTTCAATTTACCATATAAAAAATTACAAAAAAAAAATTATCCTTTCCAAATTTCAATTTATAATACAAAAACGTAAAAATATTTTATCCTATTTTTTTAGTTTGATTTTAATTAAAGTAGAAATGCAAAAGTTTTATTTTCTTTTATTTCATTTCTAATTAAGAATAGAAAATTTGTAATAAAAAATGATTAAACAATTTTCATGCTATTTTGATTTATTTCATGCTTTATCTATATGAAAAAAATGATATGTCTTGCACATGTGGTGGTGAAAAGAATTTATAAGCTTTTAATCCATTTTCTTGAAAAAATAATAAGTGGTAACCATGTAGGTTTTAATAAGATAGCTCTCAAGTTCAGATTTTCTAATTAATATTTTTTTCTTTTTTCTTTTTAGAAAAATTCATATATCGATAGATAGCTAAGGTTAATTTTCCTCATTAACCTTAACTTATCTTATTTTCTAAGTTAGGTTAGTGGTGTGTCCAATTTTTCTTAAATGATTAAAAATATAGTTTTTCCTTGATTTTACTATTAAGTAATGATAAGATCACATTATACTTATATTTTCTTTTGGAATTTATATTAAACTTATTTTAATATTATAAGAAAATATAAATAAATGGTATTTAATGGTGTTTATTGTAAAAATTCAGGTTTTGAGGACCTAAAAGTAAAATACAAGTTAATTGGAGGAGTTTTTCACAAAATTGAAGAAGCAAGTGAAGAATTGCATTAAAGGCCGCTGGCCTTAGGTCGGCCTACTACTGAAGACTATCGGCCTTAAGGTCGGCCGAAGAGAAAAAATCATCCCAGCGCATTAAAGTCGTTGGCTCTTAGCCAGCTTACAATCAAGGCCGCCGGCCTTGACTGTTTCTCGGATGTCTATGTGAAAATTTCTCCAAAACCTTATCTTGATTGATTTGCTAACTCAATTCCTCATCATATCAGCTTTATCCTCCTCTTCTTTGGATCTATAAATAGACCCCTTGTGTGAACCTTGGAATTCATTTTTGTTTTGATCTTTTGAATCATTAGAATTCCCTTGGGAACTTTAGGATTTTATCTTCTCTTTAAATCTTTTTCATTTCGTTGTTATTCTAAATTTTAGTTTTGAAGAGATAATGTTACTTTGCTGAAGTTTGCTTTCAATTGAAGAATTCTAAGAATCATTTTGGAAAATTGAAGTTTTACAAACTCTTGAAGATTATAGTAATTGTTTCATTTATTTTATTTTCTTTTATGCAATTTATTAGTTTATTTTTATTATTCAATATGAATTTCATTGCACCTACTCATTTAAATTGTTTTTATGCAATCCACACCATAATGTTCTAAATAATCTCTGTGGGAAACATGATGAAGCCATAATTCAACTAAAATGATCATTGTATTCATGTTATAGGACATTAGATATGTGGAATTTTCATA
Source organism: Laguncularia racemosa (assembly GCA_037954665.1). Taxonomy (NCBI): domain Eukaryota; kingdom Viridiplantae; phylum Streptophyta; class Magnoliopsida; order Myrtales; family Combretaceae; genus Laguncularia; species Laguncularia racemosa. Next base: position 677,528 of record JBBMOL010000060.1, on the reverse strand, counting down.
TGGGAATTTCTACTATGAATTGTATTTTATAATTGAAATCAATTCATAGAAATCTAAATGACTCGAAAGAGAAATTTAGGATTTCTTAGGAACTCTCAAGTACGATTTAATAATTTATGCAGAAGTGACATTATTGAATTTTATTAGAAATTGACCTAAGTGTTTCATGTAATATTTTTATTTAATTTTTCACTAAGGGATTAGGAGAAATTATTTTAAAGATATTAGGCAATCATATAATTGGGAAATTTATTATTGTAATTTAGAATCCTCCATTGATTTTATTTAGCGGGAGCTATTAAATTAAATTGGGGTTTTGATACTTTAAAACTTGAAAAAGGATTAAGGTTTTGTCAAATTCCTTGTGAAAATCCACATAGCTATAAGTTATTATAACATGAAGGCAATATGATTAGTAGAATTAGGGTGGATTCTATTTTCCACCATCCATTCATCCTTTTTCAACACAATTCTCTTTTTACACATTTAGTATAATTCATTCACATTTTATTCTCATCAAATATTATTTTCTAAATAATAGTAGAAATTGATATAGGTCTATTACTTAATCAATCTTTGTGGTTCGACACTCTTCTCTCACTATATTGCTTGATTTGATTCGGTATACTTGCCGGTATTTATTCACGCTTATTTTATATCTCTTTTTATGTAGATCAAGTAACTTATATTAAGTGGGCTTGACTTAATATGGGTTAAATTATGGAAAAATCCAAAATTAAGCTTGACAGCAGGTATTTTAATTTTTAAAACTATGGTTCAACTACGATTCTGATCAAGTTTTTGGTGTTGTCGCCCAAGATAAGCCAATATTAAGAACAATTAATACTTATTAATCTAACCATTTTTATTTTAAATTATTTCTCTTCTCCTTTTCATAGTATATTGGTGCTAATGCTTGCTTAACATTGTGTTGCGTAGTGTATGACTAGGAGCCACTCTAAGAAGCTTCTTGATTTTAATCTCGAGCTAGAGAGAACCATTTTGAGATATCGGAGGAAGGATAAAAACATAGCTGAGTCTATAAAAAAATTGTTAAGGAAAAGTTCCAAGAAGAAGAGATAGCTGATCTGAATGAAAATCATGCTTAAGAGCTAGATGAAGGAAATTTGTATTTGATTCTTAATCTACTAAGTACCAACTATAATTTTACTGGACTAAATTTTGTTGGTGTCAACTCTAACATAGTTCGAACTCAAGTGGATACAAACAACTTTGAGCTTAAGCCAGCTATCATCCAAATGATACAATAACATGCCCAATTTGATAGGCTACAAGATGAAGATCCCAATGCCTATATCCAACTCTTTTTAGAGATATGCGATACTTTCAAGTTTAATGGTGCAAGTGATGATGTAACTCACCTCCAACTCTTTCCATTCTCTTTAAGAGGCAAGGCTAAGTAGTAGCTAAACTATTTGCCAAGAAACTCCATCACCACATGGCAAGAATTGATTAAAAACTTCATTGATAAGTTCTTTCCTCCCTTGAAGACAATTAAGCTTTGATTTGAAATTTAGTTCTATCATCAATTGGATATGGAGACCTTGTATGAGACTTGGGAGAGATTCAAGAAATCAATGAGGAAATGTTCACACCATAAGATCCCAAAGTGGCTTCAAGTGTAGATTTTTTAAAGGCATGGCTATAAATAATTATGAATGGTCAAACACCAAAAGTAGAGAGAAGAAAGCTACAGGTATTCTAAATGTGGATGTGGCTTGCACAATCATGTCTAAGGTTGAAGCTTTGTCAAGAAAGATCGATGGTTTAACTATGTCACAGCAACAATAGCTAACTTTTGTAGATCCTTCGGTTTAACTATGTCACAGCAACAATAGCTAACTTTTGTAGATCCTTCCTTTGGTGAAGAAGCTTACACTAAGCAAGTAAACTATTTAGGAAATTTGATTTGGCCTTAGAACAATCCATATAGCAATACCTATAACTTAGGTTGGAGAAACAACCCAAATTTCTCCAAGAGTAACAACATCAATGTTCCAATGGGCGATCTAAATCCTCCTCTAAGTTATCAAAGACTACTTAGTCAGAGTTCTAAGTCACCACTTGAAGATTTGTTGACAAAATTCATCAAAGATTTAAATGAGAGGCAAAAGTCTTTAGACATGATTTTGAAAAATCAAGAGATAACTCTTAGAAATCGTGGAGCTACCATACACAATCTAGAGACTTAATTTAGCTAGATTGCTAAGACGCTTTTAGAGAGACCTCAAGGCTCATTATTAGGTAATACTGAGACAAATCTTAGAAAACATGTCAAAGCAATGACATTTAGAAGTAGAAAGGAATTATAAGCTAAAGTTTAAGAAGAAAAGAGTGAGGTGACTAAGCCATTGAAAGAGCTAACTGCTAGTAACGACAAAGAGAAGTAACTTGAAAGTCTAACTATAAAGAAATCATCAATGCCACCCATTCCAAAGTACAAGCGCACTATTTTTTACCTAGCAAGACTTAAGAAAGACAAGATGGATGAGCACTATGATAAGTTTCTAGAGATTTTCCAATAGTTACACATTAATCTTCCATTGGTTAAGGCATTATCAAAATGCCAAGATATGTAAAGTTCTTAAGGAGCTGCTATCAAACAAGAGAAGGCTTGAAGAATTCTCCCTTATGACTCTTGAGGGAGAACGTTCTGCTATCATTCAGAACAAATTACTAGAAAAGCTTAAGGATCCTAAAAGCTTTACCATTTTATACTTGATTGAGAATTTATTTAAAGAAAGGGCCTTAGCTAGCTTAGGTGCCAGCATTAATCTTATGTCATACTAGATGTTCAAGAAGTTAGGACTAGGGGAACCCAAACAACAAGAATGGGCTTACAACTGTTTAATAGATCAGTGAAGTTCTTAAGAGGAGTGGTTAAAGATGTGTTAGTGAAGGTGCAAGACTTCATCTTCCTAGTAGACTTTGTCATTCTTGATATGAAGGTAGATGTAAATATCCCTCGTATCTTAAGGAGACCATTCTTGCTTACTACCAAAACTATAATAGACATTGAAGATGGGAAGTTAGTTTTAAGAGTGGGCAATGAAGAAGTTGTTGTGAAGATGCCTAATGTACTTAAGTAGAGTTTTCACTAAGATAATACTTATTATGCAGTTGACTTTATGAATTTGGTTGTTTTAGATTCACTTAAAAAATTCTTGTGTAATGATACTTTGGAACTTTGCTTGATGAATAGGGAGCAAAAGGAAGATGGGAATTTAGCACGTAGATTAGTTACGAACTAGCTTGATGATAATTTTGAATTGAAGAAAGAATAGAGTTTTGAAGCCATTAACAATCCCATTATTTAGATATTAAAGCCCTCCACTAAAGAGCCATCAAAGCTAAAACTAAAGCAATTACCTGATTATCTTCAATATGCGTTCTTAGAAAAAGACTCCAAGCTTCTTGTGATTATAACATTAGTCCTTAGTCAAGAGGAGCGAGACAAGTTATTGTTTGTTTTAAGTTAACACAAAAGAGAAATTGCATGGAAGATTGTAGATACAAAGGGGATCAACCCCTCCTTTTGCACACACTAGATTCTAATGAAAGATTGCATTAAACCAATGGTACAACCTTAGTAATAACTCAATCTTAATATGAGGGATGTGATGAAGAAAGAGGTCATTAAACTACTAGATGTTAGGATGATCTATCTTATATTTAACAACTCATAAGTGAGATCAGAGTAACTTGTTCCAAAAAAGGGTGGCATGACTGTTGTGCCTAATGAGAAGAATAAACTCATTCTTATGAGGACTGTCACGGGCTAGAGAGTATGCACAGATTATTGCAAGTTGAATGATGTAACTTGGAAAGATCATTTCCCCTTCCCATTTATTGATCAGATGCTTGAGAGGTTAGTTAGACATGCTTATTATTGTAGCTTGGATGGAATGTTTGGATACTTTCAAATCCCCAATGCATTAGAAGATCAGGAAAAGATGATATTCACATGTCCATTAGGAACATTTGCTTATCGTCATATGCTTTTTGGGTTGTGCAATGTCCTAGCTACCTTTTAAAGGTGCATGATGGCAGTATTTGAAGATATTGTTGGAAAGAGCATGGAAGTGTACATGGATGATTTTTCTATCTTTAAGAATTCATTTGATGAATGTCTCTACCATTTGGAGTTAGTTTTGTAGCGTTGTAAAGACACCAATCAAGTATTAAACTAGGAAAAATGCCATTTTAAGGCATAAGAAGGAATTATCTTGGGCCATAAGATCTCCAAGAAGGGTATTGAGGTGGATGATGCAACAATTGAAGCTATCTCCAAGTTGCCACCACCATCTTTAGTAAAATCCATTGGAAGCTTCCTTGGCGATGCTGAATTCTATCTCTGGTTCATCGAAGACTTTCCAAAAATCGCTAGGCTAATGATAAAGCTCTTAAAGAAGGATGTGCCCTTTGAGTTCACTTAAGAATGCTTAGATGCTTTCAATGTTCTCAAGCAAAAGCTCACAAATTCCCCCATCACGGTCACACCGGATTGGAACCTCCCATTTGAGATAATGTGTGACATTAGTGACTCAATTGTTAATGCTGTTTTAGGGTAGTGAAAGGATAAATATTTCTAACCCATCCACTATGCAAGCAAGACACTTACATCTATACAAGAAAATTATACAACAACCAAGAAGGAACTACTTGATGTTGTCTTTGGTTTTGATAAATTTTGTTCCTATCTCATTTTTTTTAAGATCATTATGTATACTGACCATTTTTCTTTGAAGTTTTTGTTGACAAAGCAAGATGCCAAGCCATGTCTTGTTCGGTAGATTTTACTCCTTCAAGAGTTTGACCTTGAAATAAAGGATAAAAAAGGTGCAAAGAATTTAGTAGCTGATCACTTATCATGTCTTGAAAATCCTCACTTATAGAAGTTGAATGAAGCGAACATCAATGATGAAATTCCCAAAGAGCGTTTATATGCTATATACTCAATGGAGGAAGCTGAAACACCATGGTTTACTAATATTGCCAACTACTTAGTGTTAAAAGTCTTTCCTAAGGACATGAACCAACAGTAAAAGAAGAAATTCTTTATTGATTGGAAGCATTACTTTTAGGAGGATCCATATTTGTTTAGGGTTTGTGTTGATCAAGTGATTAGTAGATGTGTATCTCGTGAAGAAGGGTGAAAAATTTTGTTTCACTACCACAACGAATTGATTAGAGGACACTAAGGTCTTAGAGGTAGGTTTTTATTGGCTTTCATTGTTCAAAGATGCTTAAAGCTACATAACCCAATATAATAGATGTTAAAGGGTTAGAAATATCTTTAAGAGGAATGAAATGCCACAATGATGCATTTAGGAGTGCGGAGTGTTGGAACATAGAGAACTTAGAAAGGGTAAAGGAGTAAGAGGAAGTGTTGAGAGATGTTGAACTGGTATGAGTAATGGGAAGTCTTGAACCATCACCAATCATGATTTCATTTGTGCCATCATAAGGATTGTGAAAGGCAAGATTGTTGAGATCAATAGTGACATGATGTGATGCTCTGATGTCAAGCTACCATGAATCATCAAGAGAAGTTGATTCTATAACATGCTTGTGCTTGCTAAGAAGGTGTACTATGGGATTAAGTTGGCATGTTAGATCGAGGTGGTCGCTGAGCATGAGGATATTGTTGATGAAATAGTGGGCATTGTGAAATAACATATCCCTATGCATGATGCCATTGAAATTTCTTGAGGAATAGTTGAGCTGGGCAATGTGCCCTAGCATTAGCAAATCTAGCCAATTGAATTGTAGTAGAGATATATTGATGGGATAAACCATTAGTAGACCAAGGAGAATGATTGTGAGCTGACCACTGATTGGAGCATACATTTGAGAGGTGTGTAAATGTTGGGAGAATAGAGGAGCTTGAATTGTGTTGTGGAGAGAGTTCTCTATTGATGAGCTTTTCATGTAGTTCATCAAATGAAATGACTATGTTGCAACTGTTTACTATGTCTATTATGGACTGATAGTTTTCATCAAGGCCTTCCAAGACTTTTTCAATCAAATCTTCTTGATCAAGAGGTTTTCTAAGGGCATTAAGTTCATTTACATGAGTTTTGATAGATTACATGTAATTTGTAATGGAATGAAGACCCTTAGTGATGTTTTTTCAGATTATCCTTAAGTTGTTTGATGTGTCCTCGAGAAGGTTGAGTAGATGTGTTGGTGAGAGTTTGCCATGCCTTGTGAGATGTTTTTGATTGCATGATAAGTGGTATAATATTGGGCAAAAGAGTGCCTACCAGAGCTCTAAACAAAAGTTTATGCTGCCTTAGCTATGTTTGATATGTTGGATTGGGAGTGATTGTTTCATTGGTTGGAGAAGAGGGATGAGACCCATCGATAAATTTCTATAGATCAAAGCCGATTAGAATAGCTTTAATTTGGGTTTTCCAAGAGAGATAGTTTGTAGTGCAGAGTTTGATGGAGTTATGGATTGTGATCATGGTTAGTGGATTTGTAGGTTCTAAAGTGTCACTTTTTGAATGACAGTTGGAATGTCCTCGGTTGCCATTGCGACTGAAGGAAAATGTTGGCAATTATTCAGATGCAGTGATGGAGCTCAAGGATGCGGATCAAGCTCTAATACCATAAAGGAGTAGAGGATGAGAATAATTAGGAAAGGTTTTCGCATACACTTCCATTGATTGCTTTCAATATATATACATTTATTACATCCATGATCTTAGGACTCTTATAACAATGCTTATCTAAGTTACACAATTATAGAAATAGCTAAACTACTTTGCACAAAACTAAGAGCTAAGAAATTTAGTTGTTATGCCAGTTTGTGTTAGGGCTTATCAAACTGTATAGTATATAAGGGATTGAGGATGGAGGAGTTGAACTCATCTAGGCAATGGAAAAAAAAAATGGATTAAGCTTAGCATGAAGGCTTTTCATTTTACTTTGAAAGTTGTTTTATTGTTTTAAAATATAGAAATAGAATTATGCCCTTTTGAATACAAATATACATTTGTCCCTCATATGCATAAATACGATTTTTTTTTTTCTGATTCCAATGGAAAATACTAACGCTAGCTTTTAAAAAGGAAAATATTCGGCTTGCTTGAACTACAATCCATCATACATGATAATCTTCACACATTAATTATAATCACATGGTGATTCATGTTTTGGTTTTCCACAAGAAAACAATGAAAATAATATCTTCCTCATTTCTTGGTCTCTTTCAATTAATGTTACCACTTGCCCATGAGCACTCTCCATTCACCATTGTCATCTTTCCTCACCCCATCCATCGGTGGCTTGTTACTAAATGGCATGATTGCTCTAAATTACTATGCTCTTTTACAATAATATATGCTACAATTCAACAAACAAAACATTGAATTATGGTAGAAATTAATTTCCACAAAATGGACAAAATTCTTATTTTAACAAGAAAATTTAAAACTGCTAATTGACACGATTGAAATGGAAAATCCAGTCAATCATCTATAATTGGACAGATGCAGACAGTGTGAAGATCCTAAAAAAATGCAAGGAGGCTATTTCCCTGAGAAAGGAAAAACAAGGCAAAGTGATCATAATAGATATAGTATTAGATAGTCAGAAGAGGGACAATGAAACAAAGGAAACACAACTCTTCTTTGACATCATGATGATGGTCTTGCTTACTGGAAGAGAGGACTGAGAAGGAATGGGCTAATCCTTTCTTCGATGCTGGTTTCACTGAATATAAGATATCCCTATTCTTGGTACGAGATCTACTATTGAGGTTTTTATGTAATTTACTAATTTTAATGTATCTTTCTTCTCCGACATATCTTATGTGTCAATAATATGTTGTGACATAGTATATTACGTGTGCTTTCCAATGTTATAATAAAAAATAGTTTACTATGACTCAGTAGTTTGGCTCTTCCATATTAATCAATGGCTATTCTTACTTTGTTCCATCGAAGAGGACATATATAGTGATGTGATATTTGCATATCTAAAACTAATATTTATACTTTATATGTCCGCTTATATATACAGTAAATCCTAGGTTTTACATAGGGATCATAATATTTCATCTAAATAATCTATTCTTTACAATTCTTACTTTGTCGTTCTGATTTTCCAAAAACTCTTGATACTTCACATCTTATCCTATCTCGAGCTTTCGAAATCACTACCTACAAAAAGGGTTTGTGGAGGGGTGAGCACACTATAGCTTAGTGAATGGGATGGCGACACTTTCAATGTTACATACATACAAGTAATTTCAAATCAGGTTATCAAATCATATACTATGCGTGAACAGTTCTATGAATGCAGTATCTTATGTAGTCTTCCGATAATTGACGTGAAGTCTAGGGTTTATGCTCTCCTTGACTTTGGGTTGGGGATTCTGAAGCCACCATTAATGCCCAAGTCTTACACACATCTTCATTACTCTTATTACTTATTTATATTGTGTCTTAGCTTTAATGTTTTAGGCTCAGGTGTCTTAATATACCAAGCAATTACACCCTTAAGAGATAGGCCAGACTCAGAACCGTCAAGACGCGACAATCCCTTAATCACTTAGTTCGCACTTGGCAGAACAACGATCCTTTGATCACTTCTGCGCGTCTTATAGCAGTGATGGCCTTCAATCTCATGTGATGTCTTGTGGAAATGCATGTCAAGTTTTAATCGAGTCCACTTCTTTAATTAATTGATTCATGGTGACCAAACAATATATATAGTCGCATCCAATTTCCATTCAAGGCAATGAAGAAGCTACCAATCATTTAAAATCTACCACTTCAAGAACAATCCATAGGGACTTAGTGGTGTCCTATAAACATTCCACATCTCATTTTCACACGTACCACAACAAGTAAAGATCATGCATTTCACATCACAAAATAAACAAGGAAACCAGACCAAGCGGATGTAAACTATCTATCTATATATAAGGTCTTGGTTAACTTGATACCTCTGTGCCATTTGACTTAAATATCAAATCAACCACTCAAGATTGATTTACAATTATCATTTGTGACACCTCTGTGTCATCGCACTTCTCAAGTGCTCTATTATTCATACATCCAAGAGCCAACAAGGTTGTCTCGTATATTCCTTCTAATTCCTCAATACATCTATGTATAATATATATATATATATATATATATATATATATATATATATATTAGGTCTATAACGTAGCTTTAACTAGAGGACCATTTACTAAACGCCTTCCCTCACTTACTTAAGAAGGTAAGAAAATAGGATTGTTAAGTTGCAAAATCAAAGTTACACTCATGATTTATATAGTTATGTGCATAAGTGTATTATATAAATATACTAGGAAAATAAATTTGCTTAAGCATATATTCATATTCGGAAGTAAACTCCGATATTTGTACATAATGATATTTATATATCCTATTCTAGCTATGCATACCTACTTGGTAACTATAGAGGGAAAGGTTAGGTTTATATAATTTGGTTTAGTTTGAAGAAACCAATTTTGAATCGTAGGTTAGGCTTATAGTGTGAAGTGCTATCATTAAGGTAATGATATCTAAACCCTCAGTCTATTTTATCCTCTACATTCTTTAAACAATATTTATCTATAACCTATCTAACTACTAGTTTCTTTATAACTTCTTTCCTAAACTCATTTAACCCCACTATATGACTCAAAATTAACAAAATCACATCCAATTGCAACTACAACAAAGTAAATGAATTAACATACATAGCATATCAACATGCAACACAACATCGTAGCATATCATTAAATTTCCCACTCACTTGTTTAAGGTCATCATAGTCCTAGCCGAAGTTGAGCGATTCCAGCGGGTAACCCCTTTACTTTCCTCTTGAAATCAGTGTCTTTCTGCAATGCTTCCTTAACCAAACCATAGAAGGCAACATCTCCACTTGACTTTGGTAGTTTCCTAGCACATGATATGTGTACTCCACTTACTATGTGTTTGATAGCAAGGCATGAAGTCTTCTTAATAGGAATCAAAATTCTACGTGACCTATCACTAGGGCAAGGGCCAAAGGGTTACAAAATTTGGCGATGAGGGTCCTCTTTGAACAAATCGATCTAAAAAATATTTGTATACTAACTTTTCCAGCAAGTATACTTGTGAGTTTTTACAGGGTGATGGATAAACTCACTAAAGCTCAGCTTATGGGTTATTCATAGACCGACATAAACCAAAGAAGAACTGGTCCAACAAATTGCTCACTTGAATTGAAGAACTGACTACTTAAAGACCATTTGAATATGTAATTGTTGCTATGAGAGCTGACCGTTTTTGTTTATTTTGGTACTTGTAATTTGATCTTAGAACTGGCTACCTAGTGGCAACTTTGTAATTTTTTGGTTTATTTTACCCTAATAGGAGCAAGTATAAATACTTGCTAATTAAGTTTTTTAGGGAGCTTTTTGATAATTTTGAAAAATATACACTTTTGTGTCGTGTGAGAGAGTTCCTCTTGTTAGCATCACTCTTATCAATTTCTTTGGAAATTGTGGCGAGTTTGGCTTGAAATTTCTTGTGAGTTATATCAAGATCTTCTAAGTTACATCCTATTATTGCTAATGTGCAATATCTAGTGATAGTTGGTTGATTTTTTACTTGTTCTTTCATGCCAAATTAAAGTTCATATTGCTAAGATTACAAATCAATTTTAGAGAGTGGAATTGCATTGTTCCATGTAATTTGGTTGGTATTGGAATTCCATTGTAGTATATCTAATTTAGCTCACGCCATTGAGATTGTGAATACTTTTGATTTATGCTAATTTTGAGTCCAATTGATTATTTTTGGATTGATTAATCATTTGTATCTTGTGCTTGTTGATTTGGAATTATTAAGCACATTATATTTTGGTATTAGAGCAAGTTGTTCATACAATTGGGGTTTAAGTGGTAATTGGTTTACGCCATTTTTGTGAACTTGGTTTGGTTGAATTCTTTAATTGGTTTATGTTCATGTGCTTGGATTATTAAAGCACATCATATTTTGGAATTCGAGCAAGTTGTTTCATACAATTAGGGTTTACATGGTAATTGGCATCATGCTATTTTTGTGAACTTGGCTTGGTTGAATTCTTCAATTGGATTGTGTTCATGTGTTTGGAATTTCAAGTACATCATATTTTGGTATCAGAGCATAGGAATTGAGGAAGGGAATTGCATTATCTTCATTTGATAATTAGGGTTCTTGAAGTTGATTTCTTGATCCAAAATTGTTGAAGTGATTTGTAGTAGTGCTTATAGATTTTATTGCATTCTTGTTGTTGTTGATTGAAGTGGACGTGGAATACTTGATAGCATTGTTTTTCCTTAAGCTTGCCATGAGGAAGGAGGAGTGTTCTTTTGTGATCATTTGGGAAAAGTGGAAATTGAAATAAAGGAAAGTGGATTTCTTGTTGTAATTTTGGAATTTGAGATTGTCATTTACAATTTCCAGATTTGCATCGTGTAGAGATAAGGAAAATTTTTGAAATTCAAACACCTTATTTAAGTTGAAGAAGTTATTATGTATTAGTTAATTGAATGATTATTTGAATTTGAATTGCTTCTTACCATTTATGGAGAAGATTGCATTAAGAGTGTATTTTGAATTGTTGCCATGAAGTGTTATGTGTGTTGAGGTGAGGAAGTGTTGCACATGAAGTGATGTTATTGTTTGAAGGGAGTGCATTGTGATTGTGTTATGTATGTGTGGCGGTGTGAGTGTGTAGTGAAGGGAATTGCAAATTGTTGTGGAGTTACGTTGTAAAGAAGGTGCTGCACATGGAAGTAGGAGTGTGTATATGTCATGATTAGAAAGGGAAACATAGTGGTTTAAAATTTGAATGTCAAAATAAGCATTAAAGTGTGGAAGTTATTATGTATTGATGCTTAAACACTTGCTTAGTTAGAATTATTAACCTATTATTTGGAGAAGTGTTTAATAATACTTCTACTTTTTGTTGCCTTAATTAAAGTGTAAAAGTGTGAGTAAAGTTAAGTGGAGTTTTAGGTTTTCTTTTATAGTGGTTGTTGTGTAGCATTAGAGTGTTGCTGTTGACCAAAAGTGTGTGTGTTGTGGTGTAAAATAAAGTGAACTGTGGGTGTTGAAGTGTGTGTAGCATGATTGTAGGAGTGTGTACGTAAAGCTATTTAAGGTGTGTGTTGCACTAGTTGTTGTTGTGTCGTGGAAGTGCATTTGTGTGTATTGCACCATGAGTGTAGGTGTGGTGTAAGGTTGAGGAGTGTTAATTGTAACGTGTTGTGTAAGTGTGTGAGTAGTGAACCGTGTTATTGGCTTGTTGAAATTAGTAAGCAACCATGCTAAATGATTTATATTCTTCTACTAATGTACTACGTCGAGCCTTGACTTCTTTTCTAACCATTGATGATGAGTAGAGAGAAAATTTATTTCACACTTCTTATTGGGTGCAAGGTAATTTGTGTGTTATTATTATTGATAGTGGTAGTTGTACTAATGTTGTGGCTACCTCATTAGTATTGAAATTACAACTTGTAACTACCCTATATCCAAAACCCTACAAATTACATTGGTTGATTGAGTAGGGGAGTCTTCATGTGACCTAGAAGGCTACGGTACCTTTTAGTATATGGGGTAAATATCATGATGAAATAGAATGTGGCATTCTCCCCATGTGTGCTTCCCATATATTTCTTGGCAAGCCGTGGTTGTATGACATGAGGATTTTACATGATGGCTATAGAAATACTTATATGTTCCAGTTGGAGAGTAAACGTATAGTATTGAACCCTATGTCACCATCAGAGGTCCAAGAGGTGTAAAGATAGATAAGTCAACCATTAGAAGTCCTTGAGGTTCATAGTGAGATGAGTCAACCTTCAGAGGACCAAGCGATTCAGAAGCAGATGTGTCAACTATTAAAGGTCCAAAAGGTTTAAGGGAAGATGAGTAAATCATCAGAGGGCCAAGAGGTTCAAAGACATATAAGTGAAACAGGGAAGGAGAAGACAATATTGGTGGGACAGTTTGAGTTAAGGGAGTCATAGTAGATGATAGACCATTATATGTGTTGCAGATGAGATCTATCCTAGAGATAGAGGGGTGAGAGCAACTACCCCTTGTGGTATCTCAGGTACTAGGAGACTACAGTGATATTTTTACAGATAACTTGCTAGGAGGATATAGAGTCTCTACTGCATTTGACCTATTAGATTTGAGGACAAATCTTCTTGAGGCCCGAGGAAATGATAAGAATCAAAATTCTACAGGACCTATCACTAGGGTAAGGGCCAAAAGGTTACAAAATTTGGAGATGAGGGTTCTCTTTGAACAAACCGACCTAAAAAATATTTGTATACTAACTTCTTTTCTATTACTTATTTGTTGTGCATTCTAGCAGGTATCCTTGTGGGTTTTTACAGGGTGATGGATAAACTCACTAAAACTCAGCTTGTGGGTTATTCATAGACCGACGTAAACCAAAGAAGAACTGGTCCAATAAATTGTTCATTTGAATTGAAGAATCGGCCACTTGAAGACCATTTGAATATGTAATTATTGCTATGAAAACTGACCATTTTTGTTTATTTTTATACTTGTAATTTGATCTTAGAACCGACCACCTAGTGGTAACTTTATAATTTTTTGGTTTATTTTATCCTAATATGAGAAAGTGTAAATACTTACTAACTAGGATTTTTAAGGATCTTTTTAATAATTTTGAAAATATACACTTTTATATCGTGTGAAGAAGTTCCTCTTGTTAGCATCACTCTTATCAATTTCTTTGGAAATTGTGACAAGTTTGGCTTAGAATTTCTTGTGAGTTATATCAAGATCTTCTAAGTTGCATCCTATTATTGCTAGTGTATAATATTTAATGATAGTTAGTTGATTCTCTACTTGTTCTTTCACGCCAAATTAAGGTTCATATTGCTAGGATTACAAACAATTTTAGAGAGTGGAAATGCATTGTTCCATGTAATTTGGTTGGTATTGGAATTCCATTGTAATATATCTAATTTGGTTCACACCATTGAGATTGCGCATCCTTTGATTTATGCTAATTTTGAGTCCAACTGATTATTTGTCGATTGATTAATCATTTATATCTTGTGCTTGTTAATTTGGAATTATTAAAGTACATCACTCCTCCTTAAGGAACTTTGGACAAACAAGATTCGAAACATTGAATACTTCTTCAATGTGATTCCGATATAGGGTTCCAAAAGGAACAACCTTCTTATGAATTATTGCTTCCAACACCCCAAGTTTCTATGATCGACTGTTTGCTTTCCTTGTGTAGAAGTCGAGCAATGGAACATCTTTAACCTGCTAAATTCAGAATTCCTTCTTCCGTATATGCAAACTACCCTTAGAAAGAACAATTAAAGGTCTTGCATTAGGGTATTTAACCAATAATGTTCTTCCTCAACATCCTTTGAACATTCTATTGTAAAATCAATTTCATTCCAAATATCCCCCAAGCCATTATCTTGGACATTGCTTAAATCACCCCCTTCACCATCTACACCAAATGCCTCTCCTTTACATGAAGCATCTTTAAACCGTTCATTTCTCAATTTGTCTCTAATATCTTCTAACGAACCACTTGTAAGACAACCCATAGGATTTAGTAGTCTTTAAAGGTTTTATATCATCTTTTTTCTTTTTTCTTTTGTTGACATCTCCACCTACAAGGTTTCCTATCATTTTTGGTTTTCATCCTCACTCATGTTTCCATTACCATTCATACACTAAACATTCCCACACATCGTGTACACATACTAACATACTCCTATCCATACACATACACACTTTGCATACACCACACATGCACCTACACATACATACACACAATCATACTATACACCTACTTACACACACACATAACTGCACTTTGCAATCCTCTTTTCTCCTCAAGTCTACACGTATCCACACACACCACTAGTGCATACATACACACATACTCCACACATGTCTCACACCACCGACACATACATACGTACATACTCTATATATACCTCACAACACCAATATGTACATACCCACATACTCTGCACACACTATACAAACCTTCCATACACATGTACTCATACCCACACACACCACACACCTTCCATACACATGTACACACACCCACATACATCACACACCCTCCATACACATACACACATATCCTCATACACATACACATACACACACACCTTCACATACCACACACCTTCCTTATACATATACACATACTCGCACACACTACACACCACCTCATACACATACACACATTCTCGCACTCACTACACACCACTTCATATGCATATACACATTCTTGCATGTACCACACACCACCTGTACACACATACACATACCGCACACACCACACACCATCCATACCTACGAACACATACCACACACATCACACATCACCTCATGTACATACGTACATACTCAGGCACACTACACACTCGGCTCCTTCTTCCCCTTTCCCCCTTCTTACGCTGCTGCTACAGTTATCACGGTCACCATTGCTGCTATTTGTTGTTGTCATTGTTGTTATTGTTGCAGCTGTTGGGTCGTCGTTGTCTTCCTCCTCCCTCACACACACCTTACAAGCACCAAGCACTTTCCTCTCTCTTGCTGGAACATTACCCCCTACCTACACATCATCTTCACGCTTGCATTAAAGCAAGGGACTAAACATAGCAAAGGCCTTCATGAATTTCTTCCCGGACGTTGTTTGCGGGGTGTAGATGCCATCGTGGTTGTCATTGCTGTCGCCATCACGGTTGCTGTTGCAGCCATGGTTGTCGTCATGGCTGTTGTTGTTGTGTGGCTTCGTGGTTGCTGTCATCGTGGTCGTTGTTTGGGTCACCATTGCTGTTGCTATTGCCTCCTTCGTCAAGGAAGAAGACGAGATAGACACGATTTGAAAGCTGTTGTCACCGTCATTGCTGTCGTCACTGTGTTGTTGCTGTCACCATAGAGTTGGAGTGGGAGCGGGAAGAGGGTGTGATGGAGAGAGTGACGAAGGGGAGGTGGCACCAACATTGAGGAGCTACGAAACGAGGAAGAGGAAGAAGGAGGGAAGGGAACACGGGACAGGGGAAGGGTAGGGAAGGAAGATGCTGCTCAAGAGAAAATGAAGAAGAAGAAGAGAGGAAGAAGAAGGGCAGAAGAAGAAGAAGAAGGAAAAGAAAAGAAAAGTAAAGGGAGAGAGAAGGGACAGGGACGGCTGAGGACTGATGCTGTTATGTTGCTGCCTGAAGAAGGATGTGATGGGACGTTGTAGCCGTCTGAAAAAATCTGCTTCCAGATTTATTTATTTATAGTTGTGTAATATATTTATATTATATTATAATTATATTTTATATAAAAAAATATTTCTATTTTAGTATTCTACATAGATATAAAGCTATCTTTAAATTTTGTATTTTTAGTATTTTATTATAAAATATTACATTTAAGATAATTTAATTATTTTAAACATAAATATTTACTTTAAATTATCATTTAAAATCCTTAGATCTATAATTTAAATTAATTTTATTATTTAACACAATATTGTTTGAAATTTACGTTTCGGAGAATTTATTTTTTTAATTAAATTTACCCGAACTAAAGTTAGGACTTATGATTATTTTTATTTATCCATTTATATATCTATATTTGGATATTTTTTAATTATTTCGCTTCCTAAATTCATTTAGTAATATATTTCATAAAATTCAATTTGTTATGTTCGTTATCTTCTTTTCTTTGTAAAGGTTGTTCTTTCTAATCGTTTTATTTTTAAAACCTATTAGTATTGCAAATTATTAAAATAATATTTACGCATCATGATATTGAATTTTTGTCATACATTTATCAAAGTTTTTAATATAGCGAGATTGTCACTCTCGTTATATTGATCTAGAAATATTTATTAATTTGATTATTTTCTTTAATTTTTGTATAATCTTTTTGAAATTTTTAGGACTTTATAGAACTACTACTATCATTACCATAAATACCGCTATATTATCATACTACACTTTAATAAACCTCTAATCCACCATGACCACCACCAAAGTTATCATCACAATCATCTCAAATGCACTATGACAAGCAATGCTGCATGCAATATGAGGAGCATAATACACGTCCGTGAAATAGCTATATTGTTTTCTCTATTACATACGTTATTGTTCTGGTCAAAAAAGTAGGATAGAGATGATGGAAAATACCAAGAGTGGAGATTTCAAAAGAAAAAAAAAAATTTCACTACTAAATACATTTTTGATCTCATATATTGTACAGTAATGGAATGCCTTCCCGATTCCATCTCAATCTTTTCCTTTTGCGTATTGATATATTTGAAATGATGAATGTTGCAAAGGCACAAGCATAAAAATCTTAATCAGCAGATGATGACACTATCTAGCCCATCTACCAGCAAGAAATATTTATTGGGGCACTATTGGAGAGGGCTCCTTGGCATTAATAGTTTGGCATAGCAATGAGACAACGTTTACACTCTAATCTTATCTAATCTTTTATGTTCACGGCTACACACCATCTCTACACCAATTAAAGCATGTTGCCACCCTATAATTTTGCAAGCCATCAGTGTCGCTATCCAATCTAAAGGAGAAATGACGTTCACCTAAATTGTATTTCTAACAAACAGAATACATTAAAACAAATATTGCTCCTCACTTATTTATCAAGAGCTTTCAGGCTTACTTTTCTATGAAAAATCCTCTTTGATTCGAATTTATTTACATATTCTTCTCTCACACGACTCCCTCAAAATCAGTCGATAAACTATTAACAATATTGCATGATTTGCATTCAACAATCTCGTCAGGTTTCGGCCTCGAAGTAAAAAATGTCTTGTCAAGCTAGCCATCTTATATAATATAAAGTCAGGCACAGGCCACCATGCAGCAGCATGAATCATGTGATTTACATCATTTCACCAACAACTTGGGCAAAATATATTAAACGCAACACGAACTAGATTTTTAATGACAAGTGCCAAATGTATTATTAGGGCAATGCTGTATTCTTAGCGCTAGTTTCACATAGTACATCATGGAGCTGGTTCATGGAGAGAGCGCTAGAGATGAGCTGCTCCAAGCCCATGGTCATGTGTGGAATCAAATATTTAATTTCATAAACTCCATGTCTCTAAAATGTGCCATGCAACTGGGTATACCGGATATCATCCATAACCATGGTCAGCCCATGACCCTTCAAGAACTAGTCTCCGCACTACCAATTACACCTACAAAATCACATTGCATTGAACGTCTTATGAGGATTCTTCTTCACTCTGGCTTCTTTGAGTTAAAAAAAATTGGTCCAAATGATGGTAAGTTAGGGTATGTTCTAAATCGTGCATCTGAACTTCTGCTCAAGGATAACCCTGTGAGCATTAGGACATTCGCTCTTGCCATGCTAGATCCTGTATTAACAGACCCATGGCATTGCCTAACAGCTTGGCTCCAAAACGACACTGTGACACCATTTGAGACGGCACATGGCATGACATTCTGGAACCTTGCCGGGCATAAGCCAAAGTTCAATGATTTTTTTAATGATGCCATGGCAAGTGATGCTCGATTCGTGGCGGGCGTTGTGGTTAATGAGTGTAAGGGAGTATTTAAGGGGTTGAAATCATTGGTCGATGTAGGCGGGGGAACCGGGGAAATGGCGAAGGCACTGGTGGCTGCCTTCCCGGAGTTGGAATGCACTGTGTTGGATCTTCCTCATGTTGTGGCTGGAATTGGGGGGGATGGAAGGGTGAAGTATGTTGGAGGGGAAATGTTTGAGAAAGTCCCACCCGCAGAGGCAATTCTATTGAAGGCAATTTACTAATTTACCTCACGTTAATTATATTTTCGTCTTTGTATGCATTCATATCTAGTTGTTCTACATATCAAATTATGAAATCAGGCGAAATGCCATACATAGTACAAACTATCAATCATCAAAGCGCAATATTTTTCTTTCCCCGGTATAAAAAAGCTGCATTATTTTACAGAAAATTTTCTTAATTTTTTAATGTTGTTATAATCTAATATAAATAGACGATGCATCAGGATTTGCATGCTAAAAACTGATTGTACTGAAGCCACCAATATATATATATTTTCCACTGATGAAAGCTATTCAAATCAAAATGTAAATTAATACCACGACTTAATTACATAATAATAGATGCTACATCAACGTTATGATGCTTAAAAATGTTAGGGCCTGACACAATAACTTAGTAAAGTTTAAAAAGGGAGAAAAAAAAAAAAACACAAGATTTTATGTGATACTCTTTTTTTATCGAGAAAAGCCCCATAGCAAATATACCCTGTTATAACTTTCACTTTACTATCAAGCACTCTTCGCAGGGAGGGAGCAATTGGAAATGTCGTTCCATCCATATAAAAGAGCAATGTTCAGGCATCGTAGGTTACGGGTATAGAACTACATATATGGACATAAATATATATTAGTCCCAAATTTTATGAATACTAATAAGTCCTTTTGTTTTTATTTTTTTGAGTACAAAGTAAAAGTACTAACGTTATGGGCTAGACTTAGAATCCAAGTTGAATCGGCTTAAAACCGAGCCCAGAACTCCCAGTTCACAGTTCCAAAACTGTGGTGCTGTGACCTGTACATTCCTTCTCAATTCTAGGCCAATTCAAAAGGCTTGGTGATTCAGAGGTCCAAATTGGACTTGCAAACCATCATTTTTTTTTTTTCATTTTAGAAAATTTAAATTATAAAAACTTAAGTCTAAAATTAAAAACAAAAAACTATAAACCCAAAATTTATCTAGGTTTTAGCTCATTTCGTAAATAAGTTTAAGAGAATTTGCATTTATTTATATATAACTACACACAAATATAGTTGTAAAATTGGTAATGCAGGATAAAAGTAAAAAAAAAAAAAAGAAGATTAAAAGACAGAAGCTAGTTTTAATCTCACATTATTAATGAATGGAAAGTTTATAAATATTCAACTAGACATACTTTTAAACAGTATCTATTTTTCATATTGTTAACAAAATCACATTGAATACAGTGGATGGAAAATACTACTTCACATGAAAATAATTTAAATTTTCAATATTATTTGAGTTAATATTATTTAAATAAATACTTTATTTAAATTTTAATTTTATTCCCTTTTGTTTTATTATGAACTAACCTTGATCTATTTGTTCAATTGATCTACTAGCTCAACTGGTTTGTAGTCTTGAACCATCATGACTTGTCCAATATGACGGTCATTGGCTAGTTTAGAATTGGCCATCATGAGCTAGTTCGCAGTTCGTAAATCACCAAGTGGGTTTTGATTTGGTTCACTAGCTGAACTAGCCTTTTATATGGGTCTATATGAGACTACCATAGTTTTTCAGGCTTTTATATTAAAAAATATTTGTCTTGCTTAAACTACAATCAATTATATATTATGATTTTCATACATTAATCATAATCACATGGTGCTTCACGTTTTGCTTTTTCACAAGAAAACAATGAAAATGATATCTTCCTCCTTTCTTGGTTTCTTTTAAAGAATGTTAAGTACCACTTTAGCACTCTCCCAATTACCCACCATCATCTTCACCACCTTAGATAGGTAGGTTTTTACTAACTTGAAATTAATAGCATACTATTTGACAATAATATACGTTACAGTATAACAAACATTAAATTACAATAAAAAAAAAAAAAAAACACTTTCCACAAAACAGACAAATATCCACAGTTTGAAATGAAAATCTAATGTTGTTAATTGACATGATTGAAATGGAAAATCCAGTGGATCATCCATGATTGGGCGAATGAAGATGGTGTAAAGATATTGAGAAAATGCAAAGAGGCTATTTCTTCGAGAAAGGAAAAGCGGGGTAAAGTGATCATTATAGATATATAGTCATGGGCAGCTGGAAGAGAGATAACGAGATAACAGAGACACAACTCTTTTTTGACATGTTGATGATGGTTTTGGTTCCTGGAAGAGAAAGAACGGAGAAAGAATGGGCGAAACTTTTCTTGGAAGCTGGTTTCTCTAAATATAAGATATCACCTATACTTGGTACAAGATCCCTCATTGAGGTTTATTTGTAATTCTCTAATTTTGATATACCTCTCTTCTTCTCGATTGATACTATATATCAACATTGTTGTGATACAATATTATGTGTTCTTTCCAATATTATGCTAAAAAATAGTTTACTACGATTTATATAGTTTTAGCCCTTTCATATTAATCAATGACTCTTTTTTCTTTATTCTAGGGTAGAAGATATATATACACACAAAAAAATTAAATAATTTATACTTTAAAAACAATTTAATTCTTCTATGTTAATGTTGATATTCAACCACCACTTCTTCATTTCAAATGAGTAATATATGTATGTCATTTTGAGTTAGTACACCATGTAGTTGGTAAATTACACAATGTTAGGGTAACGCACATTGAGGATTTACTTGCAATGAAAAAAGTATATGGGACTTAAGTTTTTCAATTCAGGTGAAAGGAATCTAATCAAATAAGATGTAAGTGAATTGTATTGAAGATTGTAGAGCTCCGGTGAGTTCCATAACGTTAGGGCAACATATATTGAGGATTCACTTGCAATGAAAAAAGTATACGGGACTTAATTTTTCCAATTTAGGTGAAAGGAATCTAATCAAATGTGATGTAAGTGCAAATTGTATTAAAGATTGTAGAGGGCTAAATGTAATCTAAGGCCTTATATCTAATAATAAATTAGATTTGACTTTTTTGGCTAAGGTGATAGGGCTTAGAGAGATAAGTTCATGATCTTAGGATGACTAGCGGAGATTTGGAATGGTGGGCTTAGAGTAGTATCCATAGGAATAGACTATCTACTACTAACTTTTCTCATAAGACTTATACACTTAAAGAAGGCTTTTCACTAGCCTACATGCTTGGTTTTTCTCATTAAAAGAGGGTTCATCTAGATTGTTGATGACTAATATGATTTGAATGATGACATTGATGGCCAAATCCCTATAAATAGCAATAACCTTTTCACATTTAGATAAGAGAGATAATTTAGAAAAACACTATTACTCTGCTAAATTATCCTCTCAAAAGATCAAACCCTAGATTATTTGAAGAACTAATTGCTTTTCACCATCATTAGTAGAGTTTGATGCTTTAAAGACTCCTCTACCTATAACCAGTGTGTTTAAGCCAAATGGGACTGCCTACTCTTCCTCCCTATCCTACTCTCTCTTGATCACCCTCCTATATGCCATCACACAACACTCTTTTATGTTCTTGTGTAGTGCGAATATCACGTAGTATGCACATAACCATATTGCAATCGGACCCATCCACCTTCATTTTGGTGATTCCATTAAGGAGATAAAGTTGATAACTTCATGATGGTACCCTTGAGGAGAAGGATGCTTGATCATAGTGATAACATCAATCAAGACCATGAAGTTAACTCTAAAGTTATTGAGCATCTACTCTCGCTTGAAAATAATGATTTTTCCAATGACACTTAAGAGCCTCTACCCAATAATGTACAAGTAGTGTGCACTCTTCAAGAAAACTTTATGATGATGAGCTAATTCAAGATGATGTACACCCAATGTATACTTGGTATCGTAAGCTTTGCTATTGTGCAACAAGGAGCAATTTTGCCAAATCTTGTTGTTGCTGCATAGTAACCTACCCCCTAAGCACCTTAATCCTCTAAGTTAACTCCTATCAATCAAGAAATCTTTCTTAAGGTCGAGGAGCAAGCTTCTACACTAGAGCCCATAACTGCACATCACCCTACACTTGAGGTGAGCAACTAAGGAGTTGACATTGGGGACTCTTCATCCTCATGTATTGTGCTTGTGTCATAGGGTGTTACTAGGAGATTTGTAGTTGTTGCTAACCTTACTCCCATTACTATTGTAGAGGTTACAATGTTTACTTTAGGAGAAAATTTATTGTGAAGGAGGATCTAGGCATGCATTTGAAGGAAATGTAGATGAAGTCTATTGTGGGAGTTCTAGATCTTAAACTTCCATACAATTGGTGCATCACAACTAAACTTTACCCCAATGACTATGTGAGTCTTAAGTTCATACTTTTCAATAGAAAGAAAGGAAGCACTAAGGAGCATTTGTTGAAATTTATTGAAACATTGGAAGTTAATTGGTTGGATGATGTCTTGAAACTTAAAGAATTCTCTAGGTTCCTCACGGAGAAGGCATACATATGGTGTATCAATCTTTTATTAGGGTCAGTAGATTTATAAGGTAGCATGTGTAAGATGTTCCTGGAGAAGTTTTTCTCTACTTAGGAAAGAGTCACTCTAACCGATATAGGATGGATCTAGAAGCCTAAGGAAGACTTGATGGAGTACATTGAATGCTTTAGAGAATGCACTCTAGACATTCAATACATTTTTGATGAAAAGTAGTTAGTGGAGATTTGCATCTAAAGGACGTTCACTAAATACGCAGTGTATCTAGAGAATCTTTTTTTAGTGTCATTTGTTGTATTGGTTGAAAATGTCTAAAGGATCAGCATTTCTGCTGCAAAGTGAATGGGGGGAGGTCCTAAGTTCAATAAGTGGGCACCATTTGTAAGCTTATCCTAAGGAGAAGAATGTAAAGGAGGGAAGAAGCCTAGGAGTGTAAAAACTAGAATTGAGATGATGAGGGGCTCTACGATGACATTAACATATCCATACCTAATGGGAAAGGTACATGCAATGCTTGGCATATAGTTGCAAGACGGGAATATCAAAATCCCAATAGATTTTATAGATTCCATATCTACCAAGGATTATTGGACATTCCACTAAGGATTGTGATGGGAATCAAACCATTTTCATAATAGGACCCATTACCCGAGCTAGAGCTAAAGGATTATAGAGTCTTGCATTGAGAGCCTTTTTTACTAGATGGAACCTGGAGACACTTACATAGTATCTTCATTCCTTTTACATGACTGCTTTACATTTAATCAAGTATAATTATGAATACTTCTAGATGATGACCAAGTTAATTAGAGCATGGTTCACGGCTCACTTTTGAACCGACCTAACTAATGGGGAGCCGGCCATGTATTTTTGTTTTTCCTTTATTTTCTTTATGCTTGTTTCCATATGAGGGACTACTATAAATACTTGTACAAGGGACATAAAAAGGATAATTCATTTTTGGTAAAAAAAACATAAGGAATACACATGAAATTGAGGGTTATCTCATTTCATCCACTCTTATCAATATTTTGTGGATTATGGTGAGTCAAAGGCTAGGATTTTTATGTGTCATATCAACAATTACAAGCTTGATCCTTCTTCTACTAGTGTGTAATGTTTGGTAAGAAATTAGATCTTCTTTGTTGTCTTGTTCTTAGCATGAATTAGGGTTCTACGTGAAAAGTGATATTTCAATTTGGGGATTGTCCAATTGTCTCATGATTATATATGAGTTGATTGTCAATTGAATTGGCATATCATAATTTAGTATTGGATCAAGGTTGAGAGAAGGGATTGTAATGTGGAAGTGTTGATTTCGAATTGAACAATTAGGGTTTATATCGTAAGTCTCTTGAATTGTTTGATTGTGAATCAAAGCTAGGACTATTGCATGATTTATGATGTGATTCATTAGCTATTGTGAATTGGAATTGAAGTAGAGTCTCAATTAGGGTTTATGCTGTGGATGGTGTGTGGGTATGCTATGATTGATGCTATAATTGCGTGATTGAGGATTAAATTTAAGTAAGTGCCGTGAATGCTCAATTTGAATTGAAAATTGAGTAAGGTGAATTTAGAGAGCATGTGACGTAGTGGTGTAGTATATGCGATTGTGGATTGGAAATTGAACAAGGAGTGATAATTGGGTTTGTGTTGTAGTACACATGATTGTCGAGTGGAAATTGAATAGGGGTTGAGAATTGGATTGCTTTGTGAATTACGAGATTGTGGAATTGGAAAAAAAATTGAACAAAGGTTAATATTAAGGCATATCATGGAGGTGTGATTGTGAGTTGGGATAATTTGATAGGAATCAAAATCCGATATGACTTATCATTAGGGCAAGAACTAAAGAAATTCGAATTTTGGCGATGAGGGCCCATTTTGAGCAAATCAACCCCGGAATTATTTATATATTAACCTCTTTTCTTTATTCTTGTATTGTGTTTTCTAACAGGAACACTTATCATATTTCATAAGGCAATTTCAATTTCATTTTGTTGTGATTTCTTTTCTTCTCTAGTGTGTTATATCTAGGGTTGAATTGAGATAGTTCTTGGTCAGAATTACTTCTTATTGTTGATGAATTCTTGAGTTTATTTGAAGTACTTATCAATTGTATTTAGATCAACATTGAAGAATCTACTTGAAAACGTGTTCTTCTTTATTGGAAAGGAATTCTTCTAATTGAGGTTTTCTTTTGAATTTGTGGAATATTTTCGTGGATTACATGTGATTAGGGTGTTATTAGAAGAGATTATTCTTGTGGTATCACAATTGCAACATTGATCATTTGAATTTCATTGCATCTTCACTAGGGTCACGCAATTTTTGCCCTTTTTTTTTTATCCGATTTTGTTGTTGACTTAAGTTTGTTTTCTTGAGTCTTTGATTGTGCTTCCAAGTGGAATCAGGCACATCATCTTTTTGGTATCAAAGCTATATCATATTTGGATTTAGATTCAAACACATCATCATTGAAAATTTTGGTTACAAGTGTTAAGGATTTGCGCCATTTGAGGACTAGATTGATTGGCATTGTTTGTGTGTCTTTCAATCTTGGTTTTTGTGTGCTTAAACTTGGTTTTAGGCACATCATAATTCCATTAAAGATTATAATTCAACAATCATGTCAAATGATAGTGTGAATGGAGGAATTGGGAATAGAGCTAATAGTCAGGTTGAAGGAGTAGGTTAAGGATGCCATACTGTAGGTGGTAGAAGGGACATAGAAGAGCAATTACAAGAGTTAACCACCATTGTTGCTAATCTAGCTATAAGGGTTGACCATATGACACTTCCTTAACAGCTAATGGCAAATCCACCAATATCCCCACCTCATATAGCTATTAATAGTTTAGAATATGTGAAATTACATATGCCTTCATTTATTGGAAGGGAATTTGTAGATGATTATCTTGATTGCGAGGATAAGGTGGAAGGATTTTTTGAGTGTTATGAGATTAATGACCATACTTGAATACGTTTAGCAGTAGTTGAGTTTATAGGGTATGTCGCCTTATGGTGGAAAAACAATGTGGCCAATAGGAAAAGAGATGGAGATGTTGAAATACGTACTTGGTAGGAGATGAAATGGGTTATGGGGAAAAGAGAGATGGAGATGTTGAAATACGTACTTGGTAGGAGATGAAATGGGTTATGGGGAAGAGTTTATACTAGAGCATTACATATAGGAGCTATTCATGCATCTCCAAACATTGAGATAGGAAGGCAAAACCATGGATGAGTACGTCCAAGAGTTCGAGACATTAATGATTCAATGTGGAGTAGTTGAACCTCCTGAATAGACAATGGCACGATTTGTGTCTAGTCTGATGTATGAGATTGCTTGTATTGTAGAGCTACAGTGATATGACACAACTGATGATGCCATCTAGTTAGCTTTGAAAGTTGAGAGAAAAAGGCATTCTAATCCTTATAAAGTGGTGAGTAACAGGTATAGATCCTCTAATAAACTATATGGGTCAAACAGTAAGCATGTTGATAAGGGGAGATATGATAAGAATGTAAAAAAGAATACAGTTATCCTAGACGTTAGAGGGGAAAAAGAATTTTCTGGAAAGGGAAAAGCGGTTGTTGGGATTGATAATAAACAGATGACAGCCAGTTCATTAGGAGGAAAGAATCGCTAGGTTAAATGCTTCAAATGTTTAGGTTTTAGACATATGACTACTCAATGTCCTAATTGAAAGGTGATGACTACTATGGAGGTGGAGAGTGAGGATGACGAGGAAAAAATGCACGAGCCTACAGATTTGTCAGCAGTATTAGATGAGTATTATGGAGATGTAGATGCTAAGGTGAATGAGGACAAAGGGAATGATTAGTATTTGGCTATCAACATGTTGTGCAGGGTGATGACTACTTTTTTTGCTAATGAGGAAGAATAGAGGGAGAACCCATTTCATATTTCCTGTAGGGTCCAAGGTAACCTTTATGCTCTTATTGTTGATGGTGGTAGTTACACCAATATAGTGGTTGCTTCATTAGTTAATAAATTGAAACTAGTTACTACCCCACACCTTAAGCTATATAAACTACACTGGTTGAGTAAACAAGGCAGTCTGCATGTTACTCAAAGGGCTAAGGTTCCATTTAGCATAGGGGAGAGATACCATGATGAGATAGTCTATGATATTCTTCCTATGTGTGCATCATACATACTGCTTGGTAGACCTTGGTTATATGATAGGATGGTGTTGCATGATGGGTTTAAGAACACCTATGTGTTCTAAAAGGATGGCAAGTGCATTGTATTGAATCCTATGTTACTAACTGAAATACAAGCATAGAGAAAAATCAATAAAACTGTTAAAAAGAAGACCTTGTTTATGGGACAACATGAACTGGAATAAGCAATTCAGGAAAAGAGTGTATATCTATTGCAAATGAAATATGTGTTGGAAGTTAATGGGTGAAAACAATTACCTCCAGTTGTAAACCAAGTGCTAAATGAGTATATGGATGTATTCCCTGATGAGTTACCTGATGCATTACCACTTGTAAGAGGCATTGAACATGCCATTGATTTTTAGCTTGGATTAGTCTTACCAAATCGACTTACATATCGCATGAATTCTGACGAAGCTAAAGAATTGAAGTGACAGGCGGATGAGTTGGTAGAATGGGATTTTGTTAGAGAGAGTACTATTCCTTGTGTTGTTCCTATACTTTTTGTTCCAAAGAAGGATGGTATGTGGAGAATGTACATTAATAGTACAGCCATCAACAAAATTACCATCAAATACAGGTATCCCATTATTAGACTTAATGATATGTTAGATGAACTGAATGGTGTATAAGTATTCTCTAAAGTGGACCTTAAAAGCGGATATCACCAAATTCAAATGAAGGGTAGAGATGAGTGGAATACCACTTTTATAACACGACATAGTTTTTATAAGTAGATGGTCATGCCATTTGGGTTGACTAATGCCCCCAGCACTTTCATGCGACTGATGAATCATGTCATGAAGGAATTTCTAAGAAAATTTGTTGTAGTCTATTTTGATGACATTTTGATTTTTGGTAGAAACATGGAAAGTCATGTTGAACATTTAGCTAGTCTTTTTAGTCTTGAGGAAACAATGGTTGTATGGAAATCTCAAGAAGTGTTCATTCTGTTAGTTAGAGGTAACATTTCTTAGCTTTATTGTAACTGGTTTTGGTGTAAGAGTTGATAAAGAAAAAATTAGGGCTATCATGAAGTGGCTAATGACATAATCAGTAGCTGAGGTAAGGAGTTTTCATGGTTTGGCTTCTTTTTGTAGGAGATTTATTAAGAACTTTAGTAGCATTGTCAGTCCATTAATTGAATTGACTAAGAAAAATGTTTCTTTTGTTTGGGGAGATCAGACTTAGAGGAGTTTTGAGAAAGTGAAGGCAAGGTTAACTAGTCCTCCAGTTTTAGCATTATCAGATTTTGATAAAACTTTTGAATTAGAGTGTGATGTATCTAGGGTAGGAATTGGTGCTGTATTGATGCAGGAAAGGAGGCCCATTGCATATTTTAGTGAGAAACTGAGTGGTGCACCTTTGAACTATTCAGTGTATGATAAGGAGTTTTATTTCTTAGTGCATGCATTGATGATGTGGCAGCACTATCTTCTCCTTAAGGAGTTTGTTATCTATATAGATCACGAGTCACTGAAGCACTTCAAAGGCTAACAATGTTTGTCTAAACAACAAGCCAAATGGGTGGAATTCCTAGAAAGCTTCGCTTCTGTGATTAAGTATAAGAAATGGAGTATAAATATTGTAGTTGATGCCTTATCATGCAGAGCAAAAAAATTGTGTATACCCTGTGGTTTTGTTAGGGAATTGTTGGTACGGGAAGTCTATGCTGAAGGGTTATTAGGAAATTTTGGTAAAAAAAGGACATTAGAGTTGTTAAAAGAACATTTTTACTAGAGAGATATGCTAAAAGATGTACACAAGGTTTTGGAGAGATGTGGTGTTTATAAGAGGGCAAAGAGAAAGAAGGAAGCTTGGGGTGAATATATGCCTTTACCTCTACCCAAATGGCTATGGATTGGTATCAGTATGGAATTTTTTCTTGGGTCTGCCTAGGATACGATGAGGTAAAGACTCCATCATGGTGGCCGTCGATTGCTTTAGTAAAATGTCATACTTCGTACCTTACCACAAAACAGATAACACACTTTTTATTGCTAACCTTTTTATGTAGGAAGTTGTAAGATTACATGGTGTTCCCTACAGCATAGTGTTTGATAGAGACACTAAGTTTCTCAATTTCTTCTAGAAGATACTTTAGAAGCAACTTAACACTAAACTCATGTATAGTACATCTTGTCATCCTTAGATAAATGGCTAAACAGAGGTGGAGTTACTAGGAGAATACGGCGTCTCTGCTACATTTAATATTGCAGATCTATTGCCTTACCTATTAAAATATCTTCATGAAGACCCATTAGATTTGAGGGCAAATCTTTTACAAGCTCGAGAAGATGATGGGAATCAAACCATTTCCATAATAGGACCCATTACCTAAACTAGAGCTAAGGACTAGAAAGTCTTGCATTGAGAGTCTTTTTTGACTAAATGGATCTAACTAACCAATACTATTTCCTTTTCTTATAATAAGGGAATCACCTTGATAATTATGGGATTACAAATTGTGTGGATACCAAATCTTAAGGTAATTATTCAATCCATTATGTCTTGATAGGAATAAAAATCCGACAAGACCTATCATTAGGGCAATAACTAAATGTATTCAATCTTGGCATTGAGAGCCCATTTTGAGCAGATCGACCCCGGAATTATTTATATATTAACATCTTTTCTATTTTTCTTGTATTGTGTTTTTCAATAGGCACACTTATCATATTCTATAGGACAATGGACAAACTCCCTCAGACTCAGCTTGTGGGTTATCCATGGATCGACTTGAACCGATGATGAGCTGGGCCGATAGATCCTATAGAAGACCGGTATCTTGAAGAATATTTCTTTTATATATTTCTTCTTTTATGAACTATTTTGGTTGTATTTGGTTTTAGGATACTTTTATTTCCTTGTAATTTTCATTTAGGGTTAGCCACCTAAAAAGTGGCAAACTTGTAATTTTAGGCACTTTTTAACCTTAGGAGTAGCAAGTATAAATACTTTATTAAGAGAGGGTTTGAGGAGGCTTATTTTTGGCAGAACAAACACTTCTTCTACACGTGAGAATTAGGGTTCCTAATTGTCATCTAAACTCTTATCAATTTCAATCCCAAGAGTTGAAATTGTGGTGAGTGCAATAAGGAGAAATCGTGAGTAATATCGGTTCCTTATTGTTGTTTTCCATTTCATCACTAGTGCTTCATATCTAGGTTGATTTGGATGTTCTTGGACTTGTTTTAATTCGCAATTTGTGATCAATAGCTTGTTATAGGATTGATTGTATTGATGTATGATATAATTCTCTTCATTGTGACATGAATTGGATAGTTGAAGGAAGGGATTGGAATTTGCGGTTTTGACCCATTTGTTTTCTTGATTTGATTCACGTGGTTATAATTGTTGTTATTTGATGAAGATTACTTGTATGGATTGTTAATGGCAATTGGAGCTCTTTGGATTTCATTCCATTGCCTTTAGGATTTCCGCATTTACCTAGTCAAGTGAACCGGTTTTTGTGTGTGTGAATTGAGGTGTTTTCCTTGATTCTTTTGATTGTGCTTAAGCTTGGAATTAGGCACATCATCTTTTTGGTATCAGAGCATCATCATACTTGGATTCATTATTGATTCACATCTTAGTTGAAGAATCGGTCATAAACTTTAAGGATTTGCGCCATTTGATGACTAGATTGATTAGCATTGTTTGAGTGTCTTTCAATCTTGTTTTGCATGTGCTTAAACTTGGTTTTAGGCACATCATGTCTATGTTTGGGTGTTATGGCTATTGTTTGACTATATACTTGACTTAATGTAATTTAAATTAAATTGTGAATATTTATTGAAAAATGTGAGCACAGGCAGTTATATAGTGGAACAGGTCAAAAGAATTGTAAGCTAAAATGTTATTCTTTGAGATCTACAATGAAGCTTTGAATTTTTAGACATTTTACTGCATAGATTAGGATGATTACTTCTTACATGCACATCTTCCTGGTGTAGTGCAACAAGCCTTCAAATGAACAACTTACCCAAAAGCCATTGTAGTGTGTTCTATAATAGCCTATGCATGCATGTCGTACTGCATTATATCTTGATAATTTATATTTCGTTTGATTGAGGTGGAATTCCTTAATTTGTAGACATTAGCAACATTATCAAAGTGTACCAAATATATTGTTTTGATTGTTTTATGGTGATTTGTTGGCCATATTGGGTTATCTTGAAGGTGCTTGTGCAATGTGAAGTGATTGTATGAAAATTTTTATTAAAATAAGGATCAAATATCAATTTGCATATTAAAGAGGGACCATAGTTTGATGAATGTAGGTAGAACT
Organism: Laguncularia racemosa; assembly: GCA_037954665.1. NCBI lineage: Eukaryota > Viridiplantae > Streptophyta > Magnoliopsida > Myrtales > Combretaceae > Laguncularia > Laguncularia racemosa. The sequence goes on along the minus strand of JBBMOL010000060.1, from coordinate 645,817 downwards.
AGTATCTATATATTAATTTTGAGTAAATTCTAATAATTAAGTGTCAAGTTTAATTTAAAAATTTTATATTATCTCCATAATTTGATTCATATTAGATTCTATGCTCATCTAATATAAATCATCGTCGTAAATTAGGAATTTCATTATTTATTTGGAATTGCTACCCAACTGGAATTGGGAAATATTACTGAATTAGAATTAATTGAGCGAATTAATTCTAATTTAAAAAACTAGTCAACAAAATCTCTTTTTTCTTTTAGAAAAAAAAAAGAGGAAAGAAAAACTAGAGATTCTCGACTCGGTGGCAGTCCTATTAAAATCTTAAAGTTACCACCTTATCCTTTTAAAATCTTAATTATGTTATGATATCCTTTTTAGCATAAAAAAGAAAATCTTAGAAAAAATGATATAACGATTACATTAATAATGATTTGAAAATATTTTTTTTATTTTTTTAAAGTTGCCCCATAAGTGTGCCTACATACTTGTTATTTGGGATCAAACAGGCTATAGTTCGCTTTTATAAACTTTTAGTGGATTATATAGTCTTAGTTATGAAAAAAAGGTCGGGTTTATGTTTATTATCATTTCAATTTTTTAGAGGAAAAATTCTAAATCTAAACTTTTATTTCTTAATTTTGAAAGAAACTAAAAACCTCTAATTTAAAAAAAAAAACTTCAATTATTCATTCATTTATTTTTATGAAAGGAAGTTTCCTAAGTGATAAAATATTTATTAATTTTTTATTAAGTTTTATTAAATTTAAATTAATTGTAATAGACATATATTTTTTAGAAAATTCTAAACCTAGTTCTATTAACACATTCCTAAAAACATATATCTTTATTATTTATATTTATATTTATTATTATTTTATATAAAAAAAATTTATTTAATATTAAAAACTAATAATAACAAAAAAAATAAATAATAATTAAAAAAAGAAATCCGACTAACTTGGATGCTAGTCATGGTGCGGGTAGTGTCAGGTTCAGTTTACGGGTTGGGTCGAATCACAGCGATTGGAAATCTTCGTTAGTAGCGTTCCGATGATGGTTAGTGGCGATTAAAAGGGGTTTCTGAAGTTTTCAAAGGTGAGGAATCAAATGGTGGTGTTCGTTTTCTTTGAAGACCACCTTGGGCAGTGGTTCGGTGACTATAACAGTGAGATCGAGAGAGAGAGAGAGAGAGAGAGAGAGAGAGCTCCAACGAGTGCATTCTTTTTCTTCTTCTTCTTCTTCTTCTTTTTCTTCTGATTCCTCCCTTTCCATTTGCGAGGTCGAGCCTTATTTATAGACTCCCAAAATCGATCCTGATAAGCTCAGATCTTCCTCATCGTTGAAACCTATCTCTATTTTTTTTAATTTTTTTTTTCGATTTGATCAAATCTTTTGTTTTTTTTTTATTTGTACTAATTTGATATTTATTTATTTTTTGTTAAAGATTCATTAAAATCTTATTCAAAATGGCCAAATTTTGCTCTCCTCGCATCGCGATCGATCTTAGTTGGAGGTTGAAGATGAACATGCGCTAAGCGCATGTCTTCAAGTCCTCCAATCAACTGTTGACACATAGTAGCTCGGAGAAAAAAAATCAAAATGGCATAAAGTGCCTTTACCTGGATTCGAACGCTTGACCTCATCCTTCCTTGCGTATACTAGGCTAACGGATGGACCAGTTAGGCTAGCCCATTTCTCAGTTTTTTCTTTAATGCAAATTACATATAAGCGTGGAAATTTTTATTAATTTTATATTATTTTAAAATTCTAAAATTTAATAAAAATCCCCAAATATCTTTTATTGTTATTTTTACCTTTATTTTCTATTATTGGTGTATTATTCTTATTTATTTTATTTTTATTATTTATTTTTCCTTTAGATTTGAAAAATAGAGAAACACTAATAATAATCTGGAGACAAAAATGGGGTGTTTACAACTGCCTCTCTTTGTAGTAAAGTTTGAAAAAGCTTAACTGCAAAGACTACGAAAACACCATTTTTCGCTTAATAGAAGGGATAGATAGCGCTATAATTAGCTGGCTATCCAAACCTGGATCTACTAAGGAGTTATTTGACCAAAAGTTTAAGTAAGGAAATTGCTCCATAAGCTAGTAATCCCATGTTGCAAAGGAGGATAGTTACTTTATGATGATTAATATTCCTTCGGGAGTGATCTTAAACAAGAAATATCTTATTAGACTAGCAATCTGGAAGGAGAGATCATCTAGAGAAATGCCTTTATATGCAGACTAATCGATGATAGAAAGCGTCTCATTAGTCAAATAACTTAAAACAAAGATTGCTTAGGAATGTGTCATGATAATAAGAAGCATCTTATTAGACTAGCAACCTTAAAGAAGGGATTTTCTAGAAAAGTGCTTTTACGAGTTGACTAATCGATAATAGGAAGAGTCTCATAAGACTAGCGACCTTAAAAAAAGGAAATCATCTGGAAAAGTGCTCTTATGAGCTAACTAATCGATAATATGAAACATCTCATCAGATTAGCAATTGAGGATATTTAGGAAAGTGCTCCATTGTGAGCTAACTAATTGATAGTGGGAGATATCTTTTTGAACGATATTTGGATGCATCTTAGTAACCTAACATCCCTAAGAAATGCTTTTGTGAGTTAATCAATCGATAATGACAGGCGTCTTTTTATACTAGCCCATTTAAATAGAAATGTGACTCATGATGAATGATTACTTATTTTAAATGCTTACCTGATCTTCGTAGATAACAACTAAACAACCAAACTTTCGTGATAATCTAATCCTTCTCTGCTTATCTTTGCTTTGAATAGAGTAGAAAATCTTGATGTATTTCTTCTTGTAGGCTTAGCTCTTATGATTGTGGCATTATCCTGTAAATATACCGGATCTAATGTTTGAAACAAGTGGAATCATACAAAATTCCATTAAGTTTTATCATTTCGTCATTGTTCATTATTTATTATTTCCCTACATGTGCAATGGATAGTGTGTATATATATAAAAAAAAAAAGATATGAGAGTTTTTTTTATGACAATTGGTTAGGGTAATTGACCGTTCAGAGACATCCACTTTGCTTGTAGAAGAATAAAAATCAAAACCATGAAGTTGTAATAATTGTTGGCATTTATGAATTTTGGAAAAATTTCATTATTCTTGCCTAGGGATAGTACATCTTAATTGCGTTCGCATTAAGGCCCCTCTTGATAACACTCTTTTTACAACATACAAACCCTCATAATTTGGGGTAAACTCGCTCCTCGAATCTTGTGCATTTGGGAGCACCTTTCTTAATACCAAATCTCCCTCTTTAAAATGTCGAGGCCTTATTCTCTTGTTGAATGCTTGGGTCATTCTTTGTTGGTTGCATTGATAATGGCATAGTGCTATGAATCTTTTTTCATTGATCAAATTTAGTTGGTCGATCATTTTCTTTACCCAATTAGATTCATCTAACTGTGCCTCAGATAAAACCCTAAAGGATGGTATTTCGACCTCAACTGGCAATATTGCCTCGGTACTATTTACCAAAGAATATGGAGTAATTCTAGTAGACGTTTGAATCGAAGTTCCATAGGCCATGAGAGTGAATGGTAACATATTATACCAATCTTTATAAGTGATGGTCATTTTCTCAACAATTCTCTTTATGTTCTTGTTGGCTGCTTCTATTACCTCGTTCATTTGAGGTTGGTATGGAGTTGAGTTTTTATGGTTTATCTTGAATTGTTGACATAACTCTATCATCAATTTGATGCTGAGGTTGGTACCATTATCCATAACGATTAACTCAGGAACTCCACATCGAGCTATTATGTCTTTCTTCATGAATCGAACTATTACTCCTTTGGTGACATTAGCATATGATGAGGCTTCTACCCACTTGGTGAAATAATCAATAGCTACCAGTATGAATCTATGACCATTGGTTGCCTTTGGAGTGATTGGCCCGATAATGTCGATTCCCCACATAGAGAAAGGCCACGGTACGGATAGTGAATGAAGTTCTTTAGGTGGAGCATTTATTTTGTTGGCATAGACTTGGCACAAGTGACAGTGCTTAACATATTTGATACAGTTTGATTCCATTGTCAACTAATAGTAACCTATCTTCATGATTTTTTGAGCAAGCATGTGTTCATTCATATGAGGTCCACCTACCCCTTTGTGCACTTCTTTCATCAATTCACCTGCTTCTCTTTTGTCTACACATCTCAACAATGTGGTGTTGAATGATCTTTTGTAAAGTATAAACCCGTTTAATAAGAAATAGCTTGCCAACCTTTTGAGTGTTCTTTGGTCATTTTTACTAGCCATTTCAAGGTACTTGCTTTCTTGGAGGAAGGTTTTCATATCATAGTACCAGAGCTTGTCATCTTGTGTTTTTTTGATTACTAAATAGGAGGCGGGCTTATCTTCAATTTCTATTTTCAGCGGTTGAACTTTAGCTCTTCCCGTTATTTGAATCGTGGATGCTAGTGTGGTGAGGGCATCTACGAACTGATTTTGAGTCCTTAGGACGTATGTGAAGGTGACTATCTTGAATTCATCTATTAACTCTATCAAATGTTGATGAAACGGGACCAATTTAGGGTCCTTAGTTTTGTATTCTCCCCATGCTTGTAATATGATGAGTGAGGAGTCTTCGCATACATCCAATTCACGGATTTCCATATGATAGGCCATTTTGAGACCAAAGATGCATGCCTCATATTCTGCAATATTATTAGTATATGGAAAAGTGAGCCTCGTTGCTAAGGGAAATTGTATTCCTTCTTGTGATATCAACACTACCCCAATTCCATAACCAAATACATTGGCAGCTCCATCGAAAAACATCTTCCATTTTGGATCTTTCTCTATCTTAGACTTTTCTTCCGATTCACCCTCCGCCATTAGTATATTTTCATATGGGAATTGAGCCTGCGATTTTTGGGAATCTCCTTCAATCAGGTATTTTGCCAACTAATCTGTTAATGATTGCCTTTTCATCGAATTTTGATTTACATATATGACATCAAATTATGATAAGAGCATTTGCCATTTGGAGATTCTTCCTAATAAAACAGGCTTCTCTACTAAGTATTTCAAAGGATCATGCTTCGTTAATAATTTAATGGGATAGTAGAGAGTGTACTATCTTAATCGATACATGACCCAAACTAACGTACAGTAAATCCTTTCTATTTCGGAATACTTTTGTTCCCCTTCCGTGAATTTTTTACTTAGGTAGTATATGGCATGTTCCCTTCCTTTTTTTTCCTTTTTCCTTAGTATATACCCCATAGATTTGGGGAATATTGTGAGGTATAAAAATAAGGATTTCCCTTGTTTTGGGATTATTAAGACTGGGGGATTCATAAGGTAATCCTTGATCTTTTTGAAAGCCTCTTCGCATTTATCATCCTATTCTACTGTGGCGTTCTTTTTTAGTAGACGAAAGAGCGGATGGCACTTATATGTGAGTTGTGAGATAAATCAGGCTATGTAATTTAACCTTCCCAATAAACCTCTTACCTCCTTGATGGTACATAGAGATGTCATTTTTAATATGGCCTTTACTTTGTTAGGGTCAATTTAATACCTTCTCAGCTTACAGTAAACCTAAATAGCTTGCTAGATATGACCTTAAAAGTACATTTCTTTGGGTTTAATTTCAATTGAAACTTTCTTAATTGTCCAAATAATTTCCTTAAGATTACCACATGACTTTCTTCTTTTTTGGATTTAGCTATCATGTTGTCAACATATATACCTTGACTTCTCGATGCATCATGTCATGAAGTATCACGACCATTGCTCTTTGATACTTTACTCCAGCGTTCTTCAAATTGAAAGACATGATTTTATAGCAGAAAGTACCCTAAGTTCTGATAAAGGTTATCTTAGTTTTATCTTTTTCCGTCATTTTTATCTTATTATATCCTAAGAAACCATCCATAAACGAGAAGAGATGATTACCTACGGTATTATCTACCAAGGCATCTATGTGAGGTAGAGGGAAGTTGTCTTTAGGTGTAGCTTGGTTTAAATCCTAGAAGTCTTCGCATACTCACAATTTTCCATTTTTCTTCAAAATAAGGACTATGTTTGCTACCCATTCTAAATAGTCTTATACCTCGATAAACCCAACTTCCAATAGTTTCTTGACCTCCTCTTTAATTTTTAATAAGATGTCAGGCCTAAATCTTCTCAATTTTTGTTTTTTAGGTTTGACATCTTCTCTTGTGGGTAGCATGTGAACCACTATCGACTGGTCAAGTCCTGGCATGTCGCCATATGATTAGGCGAATACATCTGCATATTTAGTCATCAGCTCGGTTATCTCACGCTTTTGCTCGTCACTTAGATTAGCTCTAATTTTAAGGTTTTGGGCTCTTCTTCGGTTCCTAAGTTAACTATCTCCATTAGCTCGTTAATTAAGATTTTACCTTATTCATATTTTTGCCAACTCTCTTATACCGCTTCGTGGTTAATAATATCGCTTTTAACGGCTAACCTAACAGTGTTGGAAACGATATCAATATTTTCATTACTTGCTTGTGTGAGATGTCCTTAACTTTCAAAAGTATCGAATATGTAGGAAAGTGAGGTGAGAGTATATAAGTAAAGGAAAGAAATAACTTGCAATTTTATTAGTATTTATTGAAGAATCTTATCAAACAATGATGGAATGATAATCACAACAAAATTCAACTATGTTTCTTTCCTACTCTTAAGCAGACCAAGTGCTATTCAGAGGATAGGAAAACTAATTATTAAGAGCTTCGTGTTGAGAGGTAGAAGCCTCTACCGAGTCCTCATCATTAGAGTTAGCCTGGATTGTTCCCGGTTTTGGAGTGCTAGCTGGCTAAGAAAAAATTTGTCGAAGGGGTGGAAAATTTATTTGGGTGTCATTCAACTTCTCTCCCTTTCTGCCTCTAACGTATTTTGCTCGAGTTTCTTCTCTCAAGGTAGGAATGTACTTTAGCCCAAATGTCCCTTGCTGACCCTCCTTGAACCGATGCCCCTCTTTGCTCGTGACCATGCCTACTTTATCAAATATTTGGAGACCCAAGTTCTTAGGGTCGTCCACCCCAATGTAGGGTATAGCTATTTCTTTATAAATGGCATAGTCCTGTTCACCTAGTACGGTGATTATTTAGCCTTACTATGAATTTGACCTTCTAGTGGAGGTTTGAAGGTATGGCTCCCGTGGTATGTATCCATGGTCTTCTCAATAGTAGATTGAAGGACCTTGGTATGTTGAGGACTTGAAATGAAATGTTAAACACTTGTGGGCCGTTCTCTACCGGCAAACCAATTTCCCCCATTATATCCCTCTTAAAACTGTCAAAAGCACTAAACACTATTGAACTTAGCTTGATATTGCTCATGTCAACTCTTAACAAATTGAGAGTGGCTAAAGGGCACACATTAAGAGAAGATCCATTATCTATGAGGACCCGGGAGACTATTGTGTCATTGCATTTTACCACTATGAAAAGCGGTTTTGTATGTTGGTCTCCATCTTCTCCTAATTCTTCAGGTGAGAAAGATATATGATCCATGGTAAGAATGAATCTGTGACATGGCTTAGTTTTTCTATTGCGATGCCTTTCGATACTCTAACTTGTTTGAGCACTTTGAAGAGCGCTTCTTAGTGAGGTTCAGATGTCTTGAGGAGGCCTATGAGTGATATTTGGGCTGAAATTTTATTAAGCTACTCCATGACCTTATAATCACTTGATTTAATCATTTTTGTGAGTGTAGGGAGTCCTTATTCCTCTTCCTTTTCCAAATCGGTGGCAGGCTCTTCAATGGAGATCCTATTTTTAGGATCATAAATTCTTCTTGAATGAGTGATTCCCCCTACAATAGAAGATTTCTCCTTATTAATGGCTTAGTAGTCAAACGATGCTACTTTATACCTTTCTAGGGGTATTAGGACATTGAACACATATTTTTTCTTCGGGACCTTTACCTCCGTTTCTTGCCCTTTATAACATTTTATAACTATCGATTTGAGTTTGATCTAATCATGTTTATGGACTCATTTTTCCCTCTTAGTAGGTTATCTTCCTCCTTGAATTCAGGCCCCTACCCACTAGGAGACCCATAAGCTTTTAGAGTGAATGAATAATCTACCAGATATTCAAACTTCCCAAATGATTTAGTTAAAGTGTCAACTGTTGGATCTCTTACTAGCTACCTCTTTCTTATTTGTGATTTGGATCTCCTGCTAATTATCTCTTTCTTATTTTTGACTTTTTCTGGATGCTTTCCCATAGGCACATCTGTTATAGATTATAATTGGTGAAGTATATCATTACTAGAATATTCTTTAGGGTCTTTACAATTATCATGCATTCCATCAAATTTTAAGCTATATCTTTACCAATAGTCATTCGGTAACCACATTCTATGACCAAATACCCAATCTTGTTGTTAAGCTTTATTGAGGGTATTTAGTCTTTGCGTACTGGACAAGTGCTAGCCTTTTCTACTCTACCCAAACAAATTCCCATATATATGAAAGTCATTGATGGTCTACAATAATGCGACATGCATTTTGAAAGAAGACTTGGAATATACATCATATATCTATAATCCATTAACCCAAAGATCTTTCAGTTCACCTATTAAAGGTTGCAGGTAGACATCAATCTCCTTCCCCATTGCTTTAGGTCCTAGGATTAACAATGACATCATTAAAAACTCTTTCTTCAAATACATCCAAGGGGGCAAGTTATATTTAAGTAGAACCACAGGCCACATGCTATATGATTAGCTCATAGATCCAAAGGGATTGAAGCTGTCACTAACTAGCCTTAACCTAACATTGCAAGTGTCCCTTGCAAACTCAGGGAATTTAATGTCAAAATTGACCCAAGATAACCCATTTACGGGATGACTTATAGAGTTTTCTTGTTTCTTATGTTCCTCTTTATGCCAATGCATCTTTTGAGCAATTTTAGCATTCATGAAAAGGTGTTGCAACCTTGGTTTCATGAGAAAGTAAAACAAAACCTTATGAGGAATAGCCTTCCTAGATCCACCACATACCTTATACCTTGATGTACCACGTATAGGCATTGTGTGAGGTGCTTTTTACTACCCTAAAATAAGCAACAATCATATTTGCTTGCATGAATATAATGGAAACCTAAGCCTAATCCCCTTAAGTACTTGTTTACATGATAGTATGACTTAGAAAGAGACTCTCCATTAGGGATCACGTCATGAAGAAGTTGAAGAAACATATCAAAAGACTTATTGCTCCATTTATTGTATACAAGTGTAGTAGCTTCACTATAAATGAGAATTTTGATAACTTACACCCTGAATAAAGCTCTTGTTGCAAGTTAACTCTTAGCACATTAATAAAATTGGGTGGGATATCAAATCCTTCCCTAGGAGTTAAACTTTTAGCTTGATTGTCAATAAATGCCTCTAAATCTTCTAGCATCTCATCAAGTACATCAATGTTGTCATCATTTACCTTATTGAGCCCCTCACTTTTGTTTGTTATCAAATCATATTCTTCATGATGTACCTACCTTGAGTTTTCATAGGCAATTGAATGGTCGACCCTTCACCATGGTATATCCAACAATGGTAAATTACATCTATCCCATTTATAAGCAAGTGTGCTCTTATTACATTTGCAACATGCAAGTTGGCGTTTAAGCATTTTCTACATAGATAACTTAACCTCTTGTCCATTCTATAGTTCATGCATAAGTATCTAATAAAAAACTCAACACCTTGCAAGTACTCTTTGCTTTTAATAGGACAATTCATCTAACTCTTATCTATAACTCTAAAAGAATCCCAATGGAAATCAAAATGTAAGACCAAAAAGTATTTTAGAATAAGATTAAGGAAAAAAAAGTGCAATCAACAATGTTTTACACATATTTTCAATGTTGAAGAAGCATTTTAACTCATTTGAAGATGGACAAATGATGGTAAATTTTTGACAAAGAAAATTACTAAATTCGTGTTCACAAAGCATTTAACTCTAGCTCCATTGGTAGTAAATTTAATTATTAATATTAACTAGATAAATTCCATTCTATAAAAACATATAAATTCAAGAACAACATTGATAGATCCAAAGCCTTATGATGGCTCCATAAAAAAAGGCCCTTTGGTCCTACCAAATACCACAACCTATCCTAATTATGGAAAGTTGTCGAGATACATGACAACTGTAGTCAATGGTATTTCTAATTTCCATTATCTGCTAACATAATTTAGTATTAATTTTTCTACTTCTAATGTGTAAGATGGCTAAAATGAGTTAGAGTGAGTTGACTCAAAACTGGTTCATCTAGAGCTTGAACTTGGATTTGAACCTTTTCATCTTAAGTCTTTAATTATTCCCTTATGTCTCATATATCACTTTTCAAAGTAGGAAAACTTCAGACTAGGAATAAAATCAATGAAGAAGCCATATTGTGTATGGCAAAATTCTTGCGATCTATGTTTATGAATATGCACTCTTTATTGTCCTAATGTTCTTCCTGAAGGGTGTAATAAGGTTTATTTGCATATGATTGGGTCTTAACTTGATTTTGTTATGAGTTGCATCCTAATCAAATAGAAATCTCAAGTTTTTGCAGAAAAATATTTAGGAGGATTGAATTTAGATTATGATAAAAATAATAATGTGTAAAACAACCTATTGTCAAGCTTAAATTTGAGCAAAATCATAAATAGATAATGGCAGTAGAATAACACACCATTAAGCTTGCAAAACATATATTCAATAGATTTCTTAATTCGAATTGTATCAAAATTTTTACACATGACATAAAGTAGAGATCACCACATATGCCTACGCTATACTATAAAAATTATGTAAAACTAAACATTCAGAAATCATCAAAGGTCACCATAGTATGTAACACTTAATGTTTAGTTATTCTTCTTAAGTGAAGCCAGATGTGTTGATCCTTTTTAGCCTTTGCACTCCATCTTAAACTGCGATGATAGATCGCCGATGTCACAAAATCTAAAGAAGATTATCTAGAAACGCAAATAGGTTTCTAACACTAAATTTCCTACTAGATGATAATAAATGAAATACTAAATCTAAAAACTCCAATAGTAACAATCAAACATCTCTTGAGTCCATGTTATTGTATATTGTCTAAAAAAAAATCAAATCTTTCTATAGTAAAGAACATAAAAAGGTTGATTAAATCAACCTTCACACCTTGTTTTTCTTGAACCAACAATTTTCATTCTTTGCCTTGTAATTTCATTAATGTGGACAAAATAGGAGGGTTGTTTACAATAACAAAAATAGGGAGTTGCGAGAATAGAACAAGAGGGTTGTATACCTAATTTCCTATGTTTCACTGTTCTAATCACTTCCTTCTAGCAATAACATTATCCTAAAAAATTGATATTTAGTATGTATATTAACATCATCCCCACAAGCACACTGTCGCAAGAGTTGTACTCCTTATTGTCTAAAAGGTTCGATTATGACAGTTTGAGCCAAAAGAGGCCACATTTAGCTTCTTGCAACAGATACTCCTCATTTGGTTGAATTCATAACCTATGCTATGTAGTAGGATTTCATGGAATATCCTTTCATACAATTTTGGAGTGACAACAATAGGGGATACTAAGAAGGGAGAAACAAATAAAAGGGATATGATATTGCCATAGGATCCCTTAATTATAAGTCTACTTAATGTCCACTAGGTATAACAACAACACCTGCTACACAATGCTTGCCAAATAACACTGATAGCACATGGATGACACAAACAACAATATTCCTAACACACAGATGAAACAACGCTCTTGACATTGTTGGCATCAATGCATTGTCTAGAGAGTTTCCAGTAGAAATTGGATAGCAATCATATTTACTATCTTTGTAAATTGTATAGCTTTTCAAGGTACTGATCAATTAAGATAGAGCCTAGATGAATCAATGTTTTGAAAAATAGCTTTAGGATTTTGTTTAAAATATGAAATACAATGATTATACAAAAGAGATAACAAACTTGTAGCCTCAATTGATGTTGAAAATTACTCCACAAATCTGACTACTAGTAGTTTTGAAAAGTTGCTCTAGCTTCTTGTTAAACACACCACTGATGATATCCTATGCTTTTAAAAATCCAACTTCTTGATGGCAGACTACTTTTATTTTCTTTTTTGCATTTTGTTTGTCCAACATGTTTAAACAAATAAATATAAATAGATAGAAACATATTTTATATATAAATAGGAATATTTTCTATTATGAAAATAACTTCTATAGTTTATATGTCACGTATTTAGACCTTTTAAATTAGAAAAGTAAACTAAAATAGGATATGATAATCAACCATCTCCTTTGCAATATGTACTGCAATCAATCATAGTAGCCTCTAGATAAGGGAACAGCAACTGAAGATTCATGTTTAAAGTTGCCATTGACTTCTTTTTTGTAATAGTTAAAAAGAGGTCCAATTATGGTTGTTCGCTATTCCAAGTAATAAGTAGGAAGTCAAAGAGTTCATCACCATCAAGCACTGCTAAAAAACACTAAGGATGCAACTTCATTAAGATGGAACATTTTATACTTTTTCAATGCCCAAAATAGAGAAGTTTATTGAACACTCCAAATTTTTAGTCAATAATAAAAATGGAAGCAAATGAAGATCCCCATGCCAAGCATTATTTTCACTAGAATATTTACTTCAGTACTTATCGTGATTGAATGTTTAATATACCACAAAAACAAGCGTAAAAAAAGAAGAAGCAAGTAGATAATTATGATGACAATAGGGTAACTATACTAGATGAAGTAGGGTTGATAGATTAAAAAAACTCCTTTGATAACTACTGATAGAACTCTGAATCATCTAGAACTTTAAGGTCATAGTCCACTTCCCTATCCTAGTTACTACAACAGAACACTAAAAGCATGATCTTGTGAATTAGAATTCCATACATTTACGAAGATTCTGAATCACAACTATAATAAAAAGATAAGACAATGAAAATGAAATAAAAATGTTTCCCAAACTACACAATGTCAACATAATCACTTAACGATTGGTTAGCCCTTTTTATTCCTTGTATGGCTAATGAGGATCAGATTTTTTAAAAGTGAGAGAAATCCCTAATCTTTGTAAAAGAAAGCCAAATGTAGACAATATGTTGTAAGGCCTTATCACCACTATACCCTAGCAAATGAACCTAACTTTATCCATGGTAGATGACCTATAAAACAACTTAGCATAACCTATAGCCATAAAAATACTTCAGGCTCCACTAGAAGCATCACTCTCAATATTAGTAAATTTTCTTTCTAATATAAACAAGCAATGAAGCCCTTCATATGAACCTATAGTCTTATTGAAGAAACTAATGTTTCAAACTCCTTTAACTAAGGCACTTTTGGCTTTTATTTTAGAAACATCCCTTCACACAAAAAACTTCAATAAATAGTGACCTGTGCATCTTTCTTCATTAACAAAAACACTAAGTAGATGCTTCTTCACTAAGCAATAGCTCTAAAGATTATTCAATCCATTTCCTCAATTTAAATAACAAATGTGTTTATCCTAATGGAATAATGTAAATGGCACTTCACATCAGTTTGCACCTAAGTAGAGAAATAGGTGACACACATCTTGAAAACTAATGCATCATGACTTCACAAGGTTTCTAAAACCATCAACATGAACCACCAATATCTATAACCGAAATTTCTCTTAACACTAGACAATTACTTGATGGAACCATCTAAACTAAAACACATAAGGCTTAGATCTACTATGATAGATAAGGCGAAAAAAACACCTAAAAAAATAAAGAAAAAAACTTAATATTGCCAAAGACTAGTTTTGGGTTGGATCTAAATAATCTATTCTCAATAATGAAAAAGAAAAGTGTAACCTAGTGTCATTGGGGTTCATATTAAATTGTCACCATTATTTCATCATTTTCTTTCTTTTTCTTCTATCATCTTTGAAACTACCCTCCACAACTTTATGGAATTTGTCCTCTTTGATGTTTGATTTTCCTAGCGGGTATTTAAATTTTTTAGTATTTTTCCTTAACATCATGGATTTTGCATCTAAGGTTTCTATTTTCACAATGCATTGAAAATTTAAACAATCTAATTAAGAATAATTACCTCGATTTGAGATTGGTAATTGATTTGTCTTCTTTGGATATAATTATTCCACTGAATATGCTTCCAATTGCGACCAAAAGAGAAAGATAAGGAAAGATGTAAAGAAGACGATATGTTTCTAATAGAGAGAGAGAACGTTGGAGAGGAGAGAGGTAGAAAGAGGAGTTAGGGCAAAAAAATATTATGGTTTGTAAGAGTCTAGGAGCACCATTTTGTTTGCTGGGTAGGATATTTTTCCTTTTTAATTTTATTAACAAACGTCGCTAAAATTATATTATCTGCTATGCTTTATAAATGTAGCTAAAAGATATAAGCATTGGTGACATTTGCAAATATTGCCAAATGCAAAATTTTTTGTAGTGTAAGTATCAGATAGTACGGAAACAGTTGCTCCTCCTATTATTTAAGTCTTAATAGACTGAAGCTTAGGCTGCATATTATGAAGAAACATAATGGTTGAAAGTTTGTCAATGCAATCTTGCATGACATGAACAGTAGAAGTGATTTGAAGTATTTTTTTTTAATTTTTTGCAAATGCATGAAATTAATTGATATGTGTGGTCATATCACGATCAAATTAAGAAAGTTGAAGGAGATTCCCAATGACCTTATAAGCTTGTGAGATATCACTGGTATGAAGATCACGAGCTTATATATAGGTCTCATGGAAAGAAAAGTAACATCTAAAAATAATCAAGAGTAAGGGACTGATTGCCTACCACAGAAGTTTTAGAAGCTACACATCAATCTTTTACCAAGCATCCCTATCAATTTCAAGGATTTCTTCTACACGCTTAGTGAGATGATCCAATTAACCTTCACCTATAAACCAAACTTTAACTGCTATTGACCATGAAGCATAATACTGATGTGAACTCTAGATATATTAAACTTAGAACCCAACGATCGAATTGAATCGGATACCTAAGGACCGTCTCGAATAAGAGATTGAACGGAACCAGACCCTAACCACACCTATTGATTGAAACCTAAGTTATCTAGGCGATTTCTCCAAGCGTTAGATCAAAGAAATCAAGGAGTTGTTCGCAAAGAACAAAAGAGAGAGAACTCTTAATAATTTCTCAAATTCATCAAAAAAATAATCTCCAACCTCTGTTTTTTTTAGGGTGTATATATACCCTCAAGGTGTTACAAAATGAAAAAAAAAAACCTAAAACAAATCTTAACCGTCGGATTCAAGAAATAAAAAAAAAATGATAAAAAATTTGAGTAGAAAAAGAAGGCCGGCTCAAGGCCGGCAGCGTAAATCCTTGTTCCACCAATTCTCCTATTCTGAAGCTTCTAAGTCCGAGTAACTTGAACAGACATCTTGATATAAAGTGTTAATGAACTTGTGGTGTTCCTTAGGACCTTCTTGAACAGCTTCCTTCTCATGAATCTCTTGGATCAATCCGTTCAATGCTTCCTTGAACCGTTTGGCTCGAGCTCTAGTCATTGGTCCTCCCATACCATATAATTGGTCATTAAACTTTGGCTCTTGATCCTTTGATGCTAGCTGATTCCCATCATTCCCTTCGTTCTCGAAAAGATTCGTCCTCGAATCACTTGCATCATACAGAGAAAGATCAGAAACATTAAAAGTTGCGCTTACATTACCATAGTGACTTGGTAAATCAATTTTGTAAGCGTTATCATTGATGTGCTCCAACACTCAGAAAGGTCCATCTCCCCTAGGGTACAACTTAGACTTCCGTTGTTCATCAAATCTCTCCTTTCTCAAATGCACCCACACCTAATCTCCTGGATGGAAGACAGTTTTCACTCGACCCTTATTGGCTTGGCGAGCATAATGCTCATTCTTCTTCTCAATGTTA
Source organism: Laguncularia racemosa (assembly GCA_037954665.1). Lineage (NCBI taxonomy): Eukaryota > Viridiplantae > Streptophyta > Magnoliopsida > Myrtales > Combretaceae > Laguncularia > Laguncularia racemosa. The sequence continues at coordinate 629,853 of JBBMOL010000060.1, read as the reverse complement.
CCCCGAACCAGTGTATGCAATTCCTTAACAAATTCTGCCTTCTGCTTTCCATCAAGATCAACAAACTTGTTAACAGGCAATGGTAAGATATCCAAAGGAGTCAAAGGATTAAATCCATACACAATCTCAAATGGAGAATAAGATGTAGTGGAATGCACAGCTCTATTATATGCAAACTCTACATGTGGTAGACATTTCTCCCATTGTTTCAAATTCTTATAAATTACAGTACGCAATAAAGTTGAAAGAGTCCTATTGACTACTTCGGTCTGAACATCAATCTGAGGGTGTGCAACAGTAGAGAACAACAATTTAGTACCTAGCCTATTCCACAAAGTATGCTAAAAATGACTTAAAAATTTCACATCCCAGCCACTCATAATGGATTTAGGTAAGCCATGCAACCGTACAATCTCCCTAAAAAACAAATCAGCAATATGTTGTGCATCATTAGTTTTAGAACTGGCAATGAAGTGAGCCATCTTACTAAACCTATCAACAACAACAAATATGCTATCTTTGCCACTTTGAGATTGTGGTAACCCTAACATAAAATCCATAGAAATGTCAGTCTAGGGTTGATTAGGCATAGGCAATGGAATGTATTCTCCATGGGGCATTACTCTGTATTTGGCCTGTCTACATGCATTGCACTTGTCATACACAGTTTGCACATCATGCTTCTTTTTTGGCTAATAAAAATGTTCATGCAAAATATCTAAAGTCTTTTTAACACCAAAGTGTCCCATTAAACTACCCCCGTGTGTCTCCCTCACAAGTAGTTTACGCACTGAACTTTTAGGCTCACACAACCTATCTTTCTTAAATAAATACCCATCATACTTATAAAAATCAGCATATCCAGACTCAGCACAAGCAGCCCAAATTTGGCCAAAATCAACATTAGATGCATACAATTCCTTAATGAGTCTAAATCCAAGCAATTTAGTATGTAGAGAAGTTAAGAGTGTATACCTTCGAGAAAGGGCATCAACCACCACATTCTCTTTCCCTTGCTTGTATTTAATCACATAGGGAAATGTTTCAATAAACTCCAGCCACTTCGCATGCCTCTTGTTTAGCTTACCTTGAGTTTTCAGAAACTTCAAGCTCTCGTGATCTGAATGAATGGTGAATTCTTTGGGCCATAAGTAATGTTGCCAGGTCTATAAGGTCCTCACTAGAGCATACAGCTCCTTGTCATAAACTGTGTAGTTCAATGCAGCACCACTGAGTTTTTCACTAAAGTAAATGATCGGTTTGGAATCCTGCATCAAAACACCACTAATGCCTTTCAAAGCATTAAAGGCCTTCTCATGTTCTTCAGTCCATCTGAACTCAGAATTCTTCTTAACAAGATTGTTTAAAGGAGCAGCTATAGAACTAAAGTCCCTAACAAATCTCCTGTAAAAGCTTGCTAATCCATGAAAGCTTCTGACCTCACTTGCATTCCTTGATGTTGGCTACTCCTTAATCGCCTTCACCTTCTCCTCATCAACAGCAATCCCATTTGCACCTACAATAAACCCAAGAAAAACCACAGTTTCCATGCAAAAGGTGCACTTTTTCAAATTGGCATACAACTTATTTTCTCTCAAAACAGTAAAGAAACATTGTAAATGCCTAACATGCTTATCTAAAGTCTTGCTATAAACTAAGATGTCATCGAAGTATACAACAACAAATTTCCCAATAAAAGCACGAAGAACATGATTCATTAATCTCATAAATGTGTTAGGCGCGTTTGTTAAACCGAAAGGCATTACGATCCACTCATAGAGACCGAATTTAGTTTTAAAAGCAGTTTTCGATTTGTCCCCCTCTTTCATTCTAATATGGTAATAGCCATTCCTTAAGTCAATTTTGGAAAACAGACAAGCACTATGCAATTCATCAAGCATATTATCAAGTCTAGGAATGGGATGTCTATACTTAACTGTGATCTTATTGATTTCTCGACAGTCGACACACATTCGCCATGTTCCATCCTTCTTTGGAACCAAAATGACCGGAACCGAACATAGACTGAGGCTCTCCCTTACAACACCTTTCTCCACCAGGTCTTCAACTTGTCGTTGGATCTCTTTGGTTTCCTCTAGATTCACCGGGTATGCTGGCCTATTTAGAATTGAAGCACTTGGGAGGAAGTCAATCTGGTGTTCAATGCCTCTTAGTAGAGGCAATCCCCTTAGAACCTCTTCGGGAAACAAGTCCTCATATTCCTGCAAAAGAGACATAACCACACTTGGCAAAGAAAAGTTAAGGTCAATAGTAGAAAAATATACATCCTTGTACATCAGTACAAGTAACTGTTGCTTTGCCACTATAGCACTCTTAACCTCACTTTTTCTTGCCTCTCCACTCAGTGTGTTTGATTCCCCTCTCTCTTTGCTCACCAATGTTCGTTTATCACTCTCTGCTGCATTCTCACTATTTCTTTCTTTTTTGCTCTCCTCTCGCACACTCGGGTGTTTTTCTCTAAATACTCTTGCTATCCTCACTAGCCTCCCATGGTTTTTGGGGAGTTAGAATCACATTTCTCTTGTTGAGAACAAAAGAGTATTGATTCTTATACCCATCATACTTCACCCTTCTGTCAAACTACCATGGTCGACCCAACAAAATGTGACTAGCCTGCATGGGAACTACATCACACATCACCTCATCGCGATAATTCCCAATAGAAAAAGAAATAAGCGCCTGATGCGGATTTAGATATGAATTCCTTCACATAAACTAAAACGTCAACAACAATCAAATAACTCCAATTTTTAGGGTTTTCTGGATTTTAGAACTAATGCATAAAACCAAAGATATGGATAAAATTATCAATCTATAGGTGCCAAGATTGATAAAATTAAACTGTTTCGCAATCAAAATATAGAACAATAGAGCCCATGTTCTACCAATCAATCACTATGGTTAAAGAATTCCATTAATTCAATAACGATGCTCGTCACAAATCCTATAGAACCAAAATTTGATATGAACAACAAGAATAAAGAGAAAAGAATTCAATCCCCAATATTCAAATATATCCAAAGAGGATTCACAACACTCAAGTGTCTCTCAATTTTTAACCAAAATGTTCATCTCCCTCGAAAAACCCTAAGGATGCCTATTTATATCATGCTAAAAATTATGCGAAAACATTTAAGGCTGGCCAAAGGCCGGTAGCCTAAACACATAAGCCGGCACCTAAGGCCGGAGACCTTTCTTTTAGGCCGGCTCCAAGGCCGGTGGCCTTGAAGCTAACACGGCCGGCCTTTATTCAAGGCCGGCTTAAGGCTAGCCAATATTCGCCTTGGGTCCCCCCGCCATCTATGTCCTCCTTTATTGGTTCCCGTACTGCCACCTAGAGCTCGGATTGACTTTGTTTTCTTTGGTGCTTGTATCTGGGCTCTTGGGACCGTATCAGCACCTGTTCAGTCACTTTCACTTCCCTACATTCATTCAACCACTGCAATCTGTAGGATAGCTGATGCTTCAAAGTTTTCAACCTCAACTTCTCAATCAATAAGGTACTAGCAGCATTAGTGCAGCTACCACTATCAATGATTAAGCTACATACCTTGTTCAAAACATAACATCGAGTATGGAAAATGTGCTCCTACTGCACCTCATCACCTTCCTCCTTAGGCTGAGTACTAAGAACTAGCCTAATAACGAGCAATTCCCCTTTCACAGGTCCTTCAACATCCAAATCACTACAGTCCTCCAATGGAGGCATGTCATCATCACTAGAGCTAACACTCTACATCGCCACTATCCCGAATGATCATGACTCTCCGATTGGGACATTGAGATGCTATATGCCCAAACCCCTAACACCTGAAACATTTGATCTCACGAGTTCTAGTAAATGGTTTAGTGTCAGTCTTACCTTTAGAAGAAGTAATAGGGCTTTTGGTCTTAACATCCTCCTTCGATTTTGGATTAGTGGTGTTCTTCTTCCAGTTTAACTTCCATGAAGAGTTAGAAGCCATACCAAATTTAGAACCCCCTTTAGATTTCAGTTGCTTCTCAACTTTGATTGCTTTATGAAACAACTCCTCAATGTCTACAAAATGCTATAGATTAACTATATCAGCGATCTCCCGGTTCAGCCCATTAATGAACCTAGCCATAGTAACCTCATCATCCTCCTCCACTCTAGCCCGAATCATGGCTATCTCCATCTCCTGATAATAATCCTCCACACTCCTAGACCCCTGTGTCAACCCCTATAACTTCCTATGCAAATCCCTATAATAGTGATTAGGGATAAATCTCTTTTACATGATTGTTTTCATCTCATCCCATGTGCTGATGGGCCTCTCCCCATAATGTCGCCTATTTCGCACTAACTGATCCCACCACACACTCGCATAATCAGTAAACTCAACTGCTGCTAGTTTAGTCTTTTTCTCCTCTGTGTAGTTATAGCACTCAAATATGTGATTAACCTTTCGCTCCCACTCCAAGTAAAGCTCTGGGTCATTCTTTCCTTGAAAGGAAGGTATTTTCATTTTAATGCTTCCCACATTACCATCTCTCCTCTAGGTATTCCCCCTCCCCCTCATGTAACTATACTCCCCTGAGTCAGTATCCTCTCCATCTAACCTTACTCCTCCTTTTAGACCCCTCTCCTTCTTTTGCCCTCTAGAATTACTACCCATTGGTTCCTTACTCTACTCTATCACATCAATCCTCTCATGGATTTGCTCCATCTCCGCACTCAACATCTTTTTCATCTCACCTATCAAGGCCTCAAACATCAACTTATTAGCTCCTTCTCCTTTCTCTCCGCTAACTAGAGTTTGATTAGACATTTTGCTGCAACAAAAAGAGTTAGTAATAAAACAAAATATAGACCTCACAATTCACTCCCTCACCTGTTTACACTCACATGAGCAGAGTCACTCGTGTTTTCACGCAGTGGAAGATGTTCCTCTCACTCGCTCTTTTATGTTCTTTGTTTAGAGCTCACTTAATAATTTCCTCCAAATAATTGCTAAGGGAACTCAACCTATCAAACAAGTGATTCCAAAACAACAGTAGATGAAAGAAACAATAACAAGGACAATGACAAGGATTAGAACATGATGAACAGCAACAAGACGAGGACAAGATGATAAGCAACAAAAGCTAAGATTCCAAAAGAAAATGCGAAGGAACACAATCAACCAATTGGCAATACAACAATAGGGACTAATACTAATTTTTTTTGAATGAATTTTTGGTTTCTTTTTTCTTTTTCTTTTTTTAATCCTCAAGAACAATTTAATCACAACTAAGTCAACAAGGATAAATAAAATTCACCCATGCAAGAATTTGATAGAAATTCACAAGTCAATATGTGTGTATGTTAACTAAGCAAAATCCTATGGCAATGAGAAACCAAAGGACAACGGAGATAAATCAAGGAATCTGGACGAACAGAAAATTTCCACGCAAGAAAATTGACAGACTCAAACCCACAAATTGGGCAAATGAAGCAGATTCAAGGAAATCGGAAAGACAAAGAACAGAACTTTCACGAGACTATAAACCTAAGAAATCAAAAGCCGACACTATATATATATATATATATATATATTAACACGAATTTAAAGGAACGAAAACAAAAGACAATTAATCGACACGAAACAATTAAGATAAAGGATGTAGATTTACTTGATTCAAGAAGCCGAAGCTCTGATACCAAATGATGTGAACTCTAGATATATTAAACCTAAAACCCAATGATCGAATTGAATCGGATACCCAAGGACCATCTCGAACAAGCGATTGAACGGAACTAGAACCCAACCACACCTGTTGATTGAAACCTAAGTTATCTAGGCGATTTCTCCAAGTGTTAGATCAAAGAAATCAAGGAGTTGTTCGCAAAGAACAAAAGAGAGAGAACTCTCAATAATTTCTCAAATTCATCAAAAAAATAATCTCTAACCTTTGTTTTTTTTAGGGTGTATATATACTCTCAAGGTGTTACAAAATGAAAAAAAAAAAACCTAAAACAAATCTTAACCGTCGGATTCAAGAAATAAAAAAAAACGATAAAAAATTTGCGTAGTAAAAGAAGGTCGGCAGCATAAATCCTAAGCCGGCTCAAGGCCGGATAAAGGCCGGCGGCATAAATCCTTGTTCCACCAATTCTCCTATTCTCAAGCTTCTAAGTCCGAGTAGCTTGAACGGACATCTTGATATAAAGTGTTAATGAACTTGTGGTGTTCCTTAGGACCTCTTGAACAGCTTCCTTCTCATGAATCTCTTGGATCAATCCGTTTAATGCTTCCTTGACCCATTTGGCTCAAGCTCTAGTCATTGGTCCTCCCATACTATATAATTGGTCATTAAACTTTGGCTCTTGATCATTTGATACTAGCTGATTCCCATCAAATACGCTCCATTTAACTTCTCGGTATTGATTACCATGGACCCTTTGAAAGATAAGCGAGATTGCTAGCAGAAGCTATAGACATGACCGACATATCGGAATCCAAAAGTGCATTAACAATAACACCTAAAAGGAAAACTCTTGAGAGAGCAAATGATGGCAACACTAAGGCTCTTTTGAGTTCGCTACTTTGATTGGATGGAGAAAAGTTATAACATTGAATACCTTCGCCAATTGCTAGGTCTAAATAATATTAATTCATATCTCAAATAATCACTGGATAGAGAGAGAACCAGCAGAACCTTAGTAGTCAGTTGGAAAATAACGGAGGAAGATTAAACGACCGTTGGAGAAGACAGAACGTCACTGAAACAAAATGTGGAAGACGAAAGTTGCTGAAGAAGATGAAGGTGAAGATGGGTGTTGAAGAGGATGAACATCACCGGGAAGATGAAAAGAAAAAAAAAACTGAAAAAATAACGAAGAAGATATTAAGAGTATTCTGTGACAATAGATTTTGGAGGGACTAGGTTATTTATTTATTTATTTATTTTTATTTTTTTAATGAGCTTGGATTAGGTTTTGTTTTCCTTTTAGCTCTAATACCACGTTAATACAGAAATTTCAAATTTGCCCCTGCACTATTTAACTTTACATTTATATAGCTAACATATTGATTCCTAGTGGGGCTCTAAGATCCAAGAAAAAAGCACAATTATCCCATAATATCATGTTCGAGAGTGGACTCCTGCAATATAGTTGCAAATTACAAAAATGCAGCATTATGGTTTTGTTCCTACAAATAGGAGATATACAATGATGAACCATCCAATCAAATTAAACATTATGGGGTATTGATCTTACATAAATTCACCAAAAGAAGCTGCAACTGTGAGTAAGTAATGGATAAACAAAAACTAAAGAAACAGAACAAGAAGTTGCTAGTCAGTATAGTAACTTCTTCTCTTGAAATAAGATAAGACTACTTAAAACCGAAATGCTCTCATTTTCCCTTAGATACATCACCTTACATACTGTAAATAACATGGTTTCTTCCACTATAACTAATATACTGTTGTATCGAAAATATTTAGCTCACTTGCTCCCCATAAAACAGATGTAACCTGCAAACTATTTTCGTTTTGAGCCTGAGATCAGATAACCAATATCAATTCATTATTTTGATAAAGAAAGTTTTACACCTCTGATTGTAACCGCTCCCCAAAGATTCAAAGATCTCGGTTTATGCATAGAGGGAGATATTTTTCCAATGCATTTTGTTTGACAAGATAGGAGATTTTTATAGATAGAATAATAATTCTATCTTCAACTTTAAGTTGGAAAAGAAAACATGCTTTTCCATCAAAGTATCAAAGATTTCGTCCCATTTCCCAGCTATAAACCTATAACAAGTTCAGAACATTGTCGGAGACTCATACCGTGGAGGATCAAATTAAAATTTGTCAATTCCCCAAATATAATACCACGATATTTAACTTAGTTAAAAAAAAACTTGGTCCGCATGATGAAAAATTAGGGTATGTTCGAAATCTTGCATCTCAACTTTTACTCAAGGACAACCTCTTAAGCATTTGGACTTTTGCTCTTGCCGTGCTTGATCCTGTACTAATAGATCCGTGGCATTACCTTTGCACTTGGTTCTAAATGACAGTTTGATAACATTTGATACAGCACAGGGCATGACATTTTGCAACCTTGCAGGGCATAAGTAAGAGTTCAATGATTTTTTCAATGATGCCATGGCAAGTGATGCCCGATTCGTGGTGAGCGTCATGGTTAATGAGTGTAAAGGGATAGTTGAGGGATTGAAATCAATGGTCGACATCGGCGGGGGGACCGGGGAGATGGCAAAGGTGCTGGTGGCTGCCTTCCCTGTGTTGGAATGCACAATGAGTGTAAAAGGGTATTTGAGGAATTGAAATGATTGGTTGATGTGGGCGGGGGGACCAGGGAGATGGCAAAGGTGCTGGTGACTGCCTTCCCGAAGTTGGAATGCGCAGTGTTCGATCTTCTTCATGTTGTGGCTGGAATTGACGGGGGTGATAGAGTGAAGTATGTTGAAGGGGACATGTCTGAGAAAATCCCACCAGAAGATGCAATTCTGTTGAAGGCAAGTTACTAATTTACGTCATGTTTATTGAGTTGTTCTTCATATAAAAATATGAAATCAGGTGAAGTGCCATACTTCGTTGATGTAAGGCAAATACATTTATTAAATTTTGTAATATAGTATATTAAATATGAATATTGTCTCATAGGGATTATGAATATTATTACTAATCTACTCCCAATCATCTAGTTGGTAAATTATAAAAATTAATTAATTTAAAATCTATAACTGAATATTAACTAATGAACTACAATTTTATTGAAAGATAGAAAAGCAAAACAAATTATAATTAACTTTAAGATAGTAAAACTATTATCTAGACTTTGTTTTTCCTAGGAATTATTATGTGACATTAACAAATATTGTTCAAATTCTTCTTAAATTTTATTTACAAGCGGAATTCCTAATTTATTTTAAAATACCTATTTGAATCTCTTCTTAATAGCATATTTCAAAAACCACATTAAAAATGATAAATTCCCTTAAATAAATTAATTAAATCCAAAAAAATTATATAACTTATTTCTAAAATTACATTAACTCTCTTTAAACATGTTAGATCTAATTTCATATCAAATTTTTCAATCCTAATATATAATATCAAATAGATAAAATGATATTATAAAAATATTAGTCTAATAAAAGTCAAGAACACATGTATGAATCAGGAAATTTAAGAATTCATTGAATAATAGTAATTCAATCACATAATAATCTTAGGATCTATAAATCTAGATACTAAAAGAAATTTAAGCTCTAATCATAATGAAAGTAGAAATCTTTATTCATTTATAAACATTCATCATCAAGGAAATAAAAGAAAACTAAAAAAAAAAAATCTGAATTTCTTGAAGTAAAAAGAAATAGCCTTTTAGTCTCTTTAAAATCCTTAGAACAAATAAAATATATCTTCTCTTTTCTCTCTAGTCAAGTCCCCCTTTTCCCTTATATAGTGAGCATAAGGAACTCTATATTTTAGGCCAAAACATAGTGCAACACGGTCTTGCTTTAGGTTGTGCTAAATTTGTCACTCGAAAACTTGAAAAATAGGGCATTATAGCATATATGGCATAGATACGGTCATGTTTAAATTGTGCATTAAAATTAATTATCTCCAAGGGATATACGACCAACAAAGTGGTTGTGTCTACCACCTTACCCCCCCTATAACTCCCTTTTTTATACTTCAAATTTAACACGTTTTGGACATGGTCATGTCTAGGCTATGTTTATCTTCTAAATTTCATAACTTCTTCTATTTAGCTCCAAATTAAGTAAAATTGGTTTCCTTGTCTTTCTTTTTAACTCAACTATCCATAAAAGCCCTCAAATAAAAATGATGGGAATCAAACCCTTCCAATTATGGGACCACTCACTTGAGCTAGAACCAAAGGATTACAGAACCTTACGTTAAGGGTTCTACTTGATCAGATGGATCCCGAGGAAAATCAAATAGTCTCTTCATACATTTTGCATGATTGTTTTACTTTCAATCAAATATACTTGTCATTGCTTTAGGACAACAATTGATGATTCAAGACCAATAATGTACTATTTACAATGACCATCAAGGCCGACGGTGTAGCCAAAGAAGGCCAATGGCTTACTCCTTCATGATCGGCAGCTTACTTCTTCAAGGCTAGTAGCTTACTCTATCTAAGGCTAGCAGCTTTCATTTTAACTAGTTTATGTCAAGTTTGGTTGCAAAGCTTTGTATCTATATATGCATTTAGGGATTGAAAAGATACACATTATGAACCTTTGAAATACACACTTGAGTTTTTCCTCTCAACTCTTATAAATATTTGGATTGTGGCAAGTGACGACATCGGAATTGTTGTATGTTGTCTAAAACATTCCATGCTAAGACTAATCCTTTTGCTAGTATGTAATATCTAGTAAAGGTTTAGGCTTTGCTTGTTATTTTGTTTGAATTGTTTAGATTGATTGTTATGATTATTGAAATTGGAATTGTGAGTGTTAGATCCTGAATTTGGAAGTAGGCATATCATATTTTGGTATGAGAGCATTGGTTAAGAGAAGGGGTTATGATGTGGTTATTTGTTAGTGTAGTGAAATTAGGGTTTTTATTGTGAATTGTGACGTGGGTTGATTAAATTTGAATTAGAATTGAATTTGGGTTGACATTTGGGTTGTGTTACAGTTTGTATGTGATTGTAATTAGGGCTTGTTGCTTAGTTATTGATAGTGAATTGATGTTAGGGTTTGTATTGTTAGTTGTGTTGGGTTTAATTGGAATTGAATTAGGGATTGAGCAGAGGTTGAAAATTAGGGAATGTGTCGTTTGGGATTATTGTAGTGTGTGATTATGATTTGGGAATTCTTGTGTTGAGATTGCAATTCTGCAAAGAATGTCAAGCAACAGTATGAATGGAGGAATTGGGAATGAAGCTAATGGTCAGGTTAGAGGAGGAGGTTAAGGATGTCGTGCTGTAGGTGGTAGGAGAACTTTGGAAGAACAGTTGCAAGACCTAACCACTGTTGTTGTTAATCTAGAAATGCGGGTCGATTAAATGATATTACCCCAACAGCCAGTGGCGAATCCTCAAGCCCCCCCACCTCAGGTAGCCCTTAATGATGTATGTAGGGAAGGTGTATTAGGAGGAAATAGGGGTAGGCAAGAGATGATAACTTTAAGGATGAAGTCTATCCTAACTGTGAGTTTAAGCCACCTAGGGGTTTGGAATATGTGAAACTACGGATGCCTTCATTTGTTGGAAGGGGATTTGTAGAGGATTATCATGATTGGGAAGATAAGGTGGAAGGACTCTTTAAATATTATGGGATCAATGACCATACTCGAGTACGTTTGGCAGTAGTTAAGTTTATAGGATAAGCTACCTTATGGTGGGAGAACATTGTGGCTAGTAAGAGGAGAGATGGTGATATTGAAATTCATACTTGGTAAGAGATGAAACGAGTTTTGAGGAAGTGGTTTATACTCGAACATTACAGATAAGAGCTATTCATGCATCTCTAAACATTAAGATAGGGAGGCAAAATCGTAGATGAGTATGTCCAGGAGTTTGAGATACTGATGATTTGATGTGGAGTAGTTGAACCTCTTGAACAGACTATGGCATGATTTTTGTCTGGTCTAAAATATGTGATCGCCTATATAGTAGAGTTGCAGTGATATAAAACCTTTGATGAGACCATCCAGTTAACTTTAAAAGTGGAGAGATAGAGTCATTTAACCTTTACAGAGCAACGAATAATATATATAGATCCTTTACAAGACTGAATGGGTTAAATGATAAACAGGCTGATAAAGGGGGATATAACAGAAATGTGGAAAAGAATATAGTTATTCTAGACATTAGATGGGAGAAGGAGTTTGTAGAAAAAGGGAAAGCAATTGTTGGGAATGAGAACAAAAAGGTGGTAGCTGGTTCATCAGGAGGAAATAATCGCCAGGTCAAATGCTTTAAATGTTTAGGTTTTGGAAACATGACTGCTCAATGTTTAAATGAAAGGGTGATGATGATGAAGAAGAGATGCACAAGCCTACATATTTGTCAGCTGTATTGGATGAATATGATGGAGTTGCATATGTTGAGGTACATGAGGAAAAGGGGAATGATCAGTATTTGTCCATCAACGTATTGCGCAAGATGATGACTACCTTTCTTACTAATGAAGAAAAACAGAGGGAGAACCTATTTCATATTTCTTGTAGGGTCTAAGGTAACCTTTGTGCTCTTATCATTGATGGTGGTAACTGTACCAATGTAGTGGCTACTTTACTAGTGAATAAAGTAAAACTAGTCACTACTTCACATCTTATGCCTTATAAATTGCATTAGTAGTTAAGTGAACAAAGCAATCTGCATGACACTTAGAGGGCTAAGGTTCCATTCAGCATAAGGGAGAAGTACTATGATGAGATTGTTTGTGATATTCTTCCCATGTATGCATCATACATACTACTTGGTAGACCTTGGTTGTATGATAGGAGGGTGTTGCATGATGGGTTTAGGAACACTTATGTGTTCTAGAAAGAGGGAAAGCGCATTGTATTGAATCTTATGTCACCTATTGAAGTATAAGAGGCATAAAGAAAAATTAATAAGACTATTAAAAAGAAGACTTTATTAGTGGGATAGCATGAACTGGAGGAGGCAATACGGGAAGAGAGGCTAGTGTATTTATTATAGATGAGATATGTGTTATGTTGGTCCCAATTAGATTAATCAAGAGGGGGGTGAATTGATTAATTACTTAAAGTTTCACTTTTTCGCAAATCAACCAAAACTCTTAACTAATAAAATCACGTGAATAACAATAATGAAGAACAATAATGTGCAGTAAATAAAAAGTAGAGAAGAATAAAATGCTCAGATATTTATAGAGGTTCCGCCTCGAGCGTCAGTCCTCTCTTCCAGCTCCACGCCGGGGTCCTGGTTGTCTATACCGGTTGTGTTTCACTATATCAAACAATATTGAAGATATACGATATAAGCCTCTTCAAGGCAAAGTCTCACTGTTGAGTCTTTCTAGCTTCTTCACTAAGCTAATCACTCAACTACAGTGATGAAACAACAAACAATTCCTTATTCACGAAAGGAATTACAACATCAATGAGGAATATCAGATTTCCTCTAGATCACATGTATATGTAAAGATTTTTGCTTGAAGATGTATGAGTCTTTTCTTCTCGTGTGTATTTTTCTTTCAACAACGTTCTTTTTTCTATTGTTAACCAACGTTCTCCACTCTCTTTTTCATTCGAATTAAACACTTCATATATGGAGAAAACATAACGGCTACTTTCCACGTGATAATCTTAAATTTATTTTTGAATTTTCAATTCAAAAATAAGTTGGATCTATTGGAAAGGATCTGCATTCCGTGATATTCTTGATGAGGATAAGCTTGGATAATTAGTTTGACCGAGTTCTTCTTTGGATATATCTCTTAGATCAAGTTTGTTGAAGATATCCCTCACATTGTGGAACCATATCTTGATATAACAACCATATCTCTTATCCTTATCTTTGTAACTGCTGAATCTCCCAAAATATAGTACAAATATCCAATTTTAAATCTGGATAAAACTTGTAAATCTTATATGATCTCACTTTATCATTAAATGAAATCTTTGAATAAAATCTTGTAAAACTTTATGTAAATTAAAAAACCCATGATATAAAATCCAACTTCAGTAAAACACATCAAGTATATTACCCAAATATACTTGATACGTGGAGCTAGGACTTGAAATTTATTAAAACTATCGATATAAAAATTAGAACATAATCTCGAAAAATTCGTGACAGATATGAAAGGTTCTGAAAGTGCTTCTGAAGCAAACCTGTTAACTGTCCTCCTGTTATGAAGGTTCTGAAAGTGCTTCTGAAACAAACCTATCAACTGTCCTCCTGTTATGAAGGTTCTGAAAGTGCTTTTGAAAGGTTAACACGATAACTACGGATACACTACACAACTTCTGAAACACCTTCTGTCAGAACAAAAATAGTTTATATAACACTTTGGAAGGTTCTGAATAAGCTTCTGTCTCCTTGTTCATCTTTAGAAAAATTACATGCTATCTTCTGAAACAACTTCTAACAAGCTTAAACATTCGTTACACATTATTCCTCTTTTGTTAACATCAAAACTAAATTAGAGAACTTAGCATTCTCCCCCTAACATTAACATTCTCCCCCTTTTTAATGATAACAAAACACCATTAGATAATCAAAATATACACAACTTTCATGTTTAAGCATATATTCCTATAACAGAAAAGCATCTTAAGCACAATAGAATCATTATAAACGCATTGATCATAAACATATTGATCATAAGCACTCATAAGCAATATAGACTCATTCATAAGCAACATTGATCATAATAGAATCATTCTCCCCCTTTTTGTTAACAACAAAAGGATATCTCCCCCTTAATCGATGCATAAAAGGTAAAAGAAGTCTTTTACAACTTGATTTGAAAACAAAATTTAAGATAAAGAACTAAGATTTTCTGGATCTTGTCACTCGAGAGGTAGAGGGAGTGGTGGAATGTTTGGTTAACAAAGGTTTCTCTGGTGAAGTATCCAAGTTGATGATATGTGTGCCAGAGCGAACATAATCTGGAAATTTGTTGGATAAGAACAGCTTGATTTCACCATGAAGACTTGTGACAGATTGGGAGGTTTTATCCGTCTTGGAGTCCAAAGTCTTGAAGGAGTTAGTAACTGAATCTCCAATCTTCCTCACTTGAGAGACAAATTTGTCAAATGCAATCACATTATTAGATAAGTCTTGTTTGACTCTCGCACTAAATTCATCATAGTGAATTCTATAGTGATGGAGATCGGTAAGCACTTTCTCAGAATTCTTCTTGATATCAGAAAGAATATCAGAAGTTTTTTTAACTTGTAACTCCATTGATTCTAGTCTCCTCAGATCAGACCTTTGAAGAACTTCATCTGTTAAAGTTATCTTAACTAAATCCGATAGTTCATGTTTCAAGCTTTCTCAAACAACATTCTTTATTTGTTCCACATCAACATTGGATATAACTTCTTTGGTTCCACTCTTCCTAGCCTCATCAGCATATGATGTCTTCCCATGATCTGTTTCAACCTCTATTCTAGGTTCTGAACTAGGTTCTGAACCTCCTTCTTGAACAGATATTGAAGAAGTTCCAAAAGGAACTATTCTTTTCATATGCTTTTGATGGACAAAATGTGCACCATCATTCGCATACAACAAACAATCCTTAAAAAAGATGAACATGTGATGAAAAACTTCTTTACCTATCCTCTTTAACTTAATAGGTTCAGAAGAGCTGGTAGGCAAAATTATCTTTTTAAACACAAATAACCGCATCAGTATATTCCCAAATACCAAACTTTCTTTATTCCTCCAAATTTGATCAATGACTCTAGAAGCCATGTCCACATTCTTTTTGTTAATCATTGCATAGATAATTTGAGCATGTTCTATGGACATTGAAGTAGAACTACCCTTCCTTGGACATAGACATTCAACAATAATCTTGTATATGATTCAAGGAAATAACTCGAAATCAATGACCATTGCTTCTTTTCCATAATCCTTTTGTAAGCCTCCATTTATAGCAGCAAACAAATCATTCCTAGGCATGTTCGTAATCTCTACAACATCATTTACATCATGTAGGTGTAGACATTTAATTACATCTGCCCTAGAAATTGAAATGTCTTGATCACATACCCTGGAAACTAAAACATTCCCTTCCGCAAGACTTAAACTCCCATAAAATTCTTTGACACATTCGCCATAAACTAGAACTTGAGTAGAGCAAAGTTCCATGCATCTTATAGGTTCTAATAGTTCATTCCAGTAAAATCCATTACTAGTAAAGAAATTAAAATCCACAAAACTACAAGAACACACCTCGTTTTTCTTCTTTTGAAGAGATTTTGAATTTGAGGGTTTCAGACTTGGTACATTCTTTTGTTTCGTTTGCTTCTTGGTTGTTTTCTTGAGCGGATAGGTTTCTTGAGTAGCCTTTTCTTTTCCTTTTGAAGACGATGCAGCTCATTTTCTTTTGGAATTTTTCTTGAAACCTATGATAGATTCAGAATCAGGGGAACTCGGATTCTCCTCTATTGAAGGTTCTTGATATTTTTCCGAAGAATTTGAAGATTCATCATAAATCACTAAAGGCTTGTTGGATGATTTTGTTTTGAAGGATTTTTGTTTGAGACGTTCTGAAGATTTAGGCGCCATTGGAGTTGCAATGAGAGAGAAGGAAAATAGAGAGAGAGAAAAAGAACAGATTGCGAAGGAAGAGAATTAGACAAGGAAGAAAACAAATAAAAAATATATATATTTTATATGAATAACGATTTTCAAATATTTTCGGGGGGAGTAAAAAATTCAAAAAGGGTTACAAATTCCTAATTCATTTCTAATAAATTCAAAATTTACCTTTTCGAGAGGTTTAGTAAAAATATCTGTAAATTGATTATCGGTTGACACAAATTCAACATTTATATCTCCATTATGCACATGATCCCTAATAAAATGATGTCTAATTTCTATATGCTTTGACTTAGAATGATGTACTGGATTTTTTGTCAAATTTATTGCACTCATGTTGTCACATTTAATTGGCACAGTTTTAAAATTTATTCCATAATCATTCAATTGTTGTTTTATCCATAAAACTTGAGCACAACAATTACCAATAGAAACATATTCAGCTTCAGCTGTAGATAGAGCAACATAATTTTGTTTTTTTGAAGACCAAGAAATTAATTTATCACCTAAGAATTGACAAGTACCAGATGTGCTTTTTCTATCAATTTTACACCCAGCATAATCTGCATCAGAATATCCTATTAGATCAAAATTCTGATTTTTAGGATACCATATGCCTAAATTAGAAATATTAACTAGGTATTTGAAAATTCGCTTTACAGCTAATAAATGAATTTTTGTTGGTGCAGCTTGAAATCTAGCACACAAACACACACTAAACAAAATATCAGGTCTAGATACAGTCAAATATAATAAAGAACCTATAAGACTCCTATAAAGTTTTTCACTTACCTTCTTTCCATTTAAGTCAGAGTCTAACCTTGATGAAGTACTCATAGGTGTTATAACCTTTTTGCAGCCATCATATCCAAATTTCTTCAATATTTGTTTTGTGTATTTTTCTTGATGAACAAAGATTCCTTCTCTTGTTTGTTTTATTTGAAGCCCAAAAAAGAATGTCAACTCTCCCATCATTGACATTTCAAATTCTGCCTGCATGGTCTCAGAAAATTCTTGACACAACAATTCTTTAGTAGATCCAAAAATAATATCATCCACATATATTTGTACAACTAAGATATCATTATCAAAAGTTTTCAAGAATAACGTAGTGTCAACTTTTCCTCTATGAAAACCTTTAGAGATAAAAAACATACTCAATCTTTCATACCAAGCTCTTGGAGCTTGTTTCAAACCATATAGTGCTTTATTTAATTTAAAAACATAGTCTGATTTGAAAGGATCTTCAAAACTAGGTGGTTGTTCTACATAAACTTCTTCCTTTATAAAACCATTTAAAAATGCACTTTTTACATCCATTTGAAAGACTTTAAAATCCTTATAAGATGCATATGCAAGCATTAACCGTATTGCTTCTAGTTTAGCAACAGGTGCATACGTTTCATCAAAATCTATTCCTTCTTCTTGTGAATAACCTTTAGCTACTAATCTTGCTTTATTTCTTATAATTTTACCGTCTTCATCTAATTTATTTTTAAACACCCATTTAGTTCCAATTATAGACTTTCCTTTAGGTCTAGGAACTAAGTTCCATACATTGTTTCTTTGAAATTGATTTAATTCTTCTTGCATAGATATAATCTAATTATCATCATTTAACGCTTCTTCAATATTGCTAGGCTCAATTTCAAATAATAACACAAAATTATTTTCAAGATTTTGTAGTTTAGCTCTTGTTTTAACACCCGATTGTATATTACCTATTATTTGATCAAAAGGATGTGCAGACTTATACCTCCAAGCTTTAGAAGCCCCTTGTTCAGATCTTACAACTTCTGAAGTACCTTTTGTATTTGCCTCTGAAATAGGTTCTGGATGATTAGATCCTCGAATGTTAACAGCAGGTGCTTCTGACTTAGGTTCTGAACTAACTTTTGCTTTAGAATTGGAGTCCTTTTCTTCATCAGAATCAACATCCTTTAAATCCTCAATAAACTTAACATTTATTGATTCTTCAATAGTTTTTGATGATTTATTGAAACAGGATAAGCACGACTATTTAGAGAATATCCTAAGAAAATAGCTTCTTCAGATCTTTCATCAAACTTTCCAAGGCTGAGTGGATTCTTTTTCACAAAGCATTTAGATCCAAAGATATGAAAATATGAAACGTTAGGTTTCTTACCTCAAAACATCTCATAAGCAGTCTTTGATGTCATGGGTCAAATGAAAACTCTATTGATGATATAGCAAGTTGTAGAAACTGCTTCTACCAAAAAATACTTAGCAATTCCACTTTCATTTAACATAGATCTAGTCATATTTTGTAAAGTTCTATTCTTGCGTTCCACTACTCCATTTTGTTGAGGAGTGTATGGAGCTGAGAAATTATGAGATATACCATGTTCTTCACAAAAATTTAAAAAACTTGCATTTTGAAATTCTGTTCCATGATCAGTTCGAAGACTAATTATGGAAACTCCTTTTTCATTTTGTATTTGTTTTGCAAACTTTTGAAAAGAATTAAAGGTATCTCTTTTGTGTCGCAAGAATATAACCCAAGTGTATCTTGAAAAATCATCAACAATAACAAGTCCATATTTTCTTCCACCCATGCTTAAGACTCTAGTAGGCCCAAAAAGATCAAGATGCAATAATTCAAGTGATCTCTTAGTTGAAATTACATTTTTACTTCTATGAGAAACAGAAACCATTTTATTCTTTAAGCAAGTATCACATTTCACATCTTGTTTAATATTTATCTTAGGTAATCCTTTAATAATATCCTTTTTAGATAATTTTTCTAAGTGATTAAAATTAACGTGTCCTAGTTGTTTATGCCAAGCAAAAACATGATCATTCAAAGAAATCAAACAACAATCATTATTGATTTCATTTGGTTTTATAAGATAGATATTTCTTTTCCTAATTCCTTCAAATAATCTTTCATCATTTTCATTAAAAGCATAGCACTTGTCTTGATCAAAAATCATCCTATAACCTTTATCACATAACTGACTAATACTAAGTAAATTATGTTTTAAACCTTGCACAAGATATACATTTTCAATGAGAAACATAGGCATACCAATCGTTCAAGTGGCAATTATTTTACCTTTACTATCATCTCCAAACTTTACATACCCTTTTTCTTCCCAAGTTATGCTATTGAACAATGAAGCATCTCCAGTCATATGTCTAGAACATCCACTATCCAAATACCATGTTCCTCTTATTTTAGCTTCATGTCCCTATACAAATAAAAAGAATTAAGTCCTTTTAGGAACCCAAGAAAGTTCGGGCCCTTTAAAAGATAAGCTCATTTGATTTCCTTGATTTACTTGTTGACTACTGAGCTTATTTCTTTTATAATAGCAAAATTCTCAATATGACCAAATTTATTACAGAAGAAGCATGCATAAGAATTAACATTTCTATACCCGTCATTTACCTGTTTCTGGAAATTCTGGTTTGTATAACTTCTGTTATACCTTCCGGTATTGCTTCTATAGTATCCATTGTGTGGATACCTCTTGTCAAAATAACTTTTGTAAAAGTCTCTGGTATTTCCTCTTTTAACAATATTTGTATTCGAAATGTACTTTTTTACTTTTGAATTTATCAGTTAAGACTTGTTTAGCTTTAACAAAAACTGTATTTTGATTCGGTTTTGAACTCGAACCATGCTCATATCTTAACCCATGTTTTTCATTTGAAACTCTTTGTGAAGAAATTAACATTGTCAATTTCTTGTCACTTTCATCAAATTTCTTAAAGGTAGTTTTCAACGAATTGGACAGTTTATCAATCTTTACCTTCATGTTACTTGTTTCTGCTTCAAGTAGGTGATTTTCTATTCTTAGTTTTTCTATACTCACATGCATGGATTCATTTTCTTGTTTCAAGATATCATTTTCATCTGCAAGTAACGAATTTGTTTGCTTTACTGCCTCCTTTTCATTCTTAAGAGCTTTTATTTCATTTTCATACTTAGCTAATTTTGTATCAACCCTTTTTAGTGCCTTTAATAGCTTACTTATTTCTACTAGCATGTTAGTTTCAGTTACATCTTCATCAGATTCTGAATGTACCTCAGAACTAGCCATTAAGCACAGATTTGCCTCATCCTCTTCTTCTTCTGAATCCTCTGAATTTGTCTCTGTATCCTCTAAATCACTCCATGTTGCTAGCATTGCTCGACTTTTCTTTTTATAATTTTCCATTTTCTTGATCAGTGTTGAACATTCATATTTGATGTGTCCTAGCTTTTTGCATTCATAACATTGAATCTCCCTTTTCTCTTTCTTCTTTTCTTTCTCCTTGTACGCTTTTCCTGCATCATTATGCTTATATTCAGTATTTTTCTTGAAAACATTAAACTTCTTACCTCTTTGCTTCTTAAGCAGCCTGTTGAGTCTACGTGCTAGAAGACTGATGTCCTCTTCTTTCTCATCGTCGCTATCATCTGTTTCAGTTTCATTTTGCTTTATTTCCTTGACTTTAAACGCAATCCCTTTGGTACCGTCTTCTCCTCTTTGCGTGGTCTTTATGTGTGACTCATATGCCATGAGCTTTTCTCTCAATTAACTGAGAGTTAGCTTGTTTAGGTCTTGAGCTTCCTCTATAGCATTTTTCTTTGCATCCCAAGATGGTAGCAATATCCTCAACATTTTCCTCACAAGATCTGGATCTGGAAGTTTCTTTCCAAGTGATGCAAGCTCATTTGTGATAGCTGTAAACCTGTTAAAAGCACCTTTGACATCTTCATTAGACTTAAACTTAAACAATTCATATTGTTGAATTAAAGCATTTATCTTAGTTTCCTTGATGGTATCAGTCCCTTCATATGTATCAGATAGGATATCCCAAATCTCTTTTGCACTTGCACATGATGATATTAAATAGAACTCTGATGGAGCAATAGCAGTCAGTAATAAATTTTTTGCTTTGTTGTTCTTCTCGATAATTTTCTTCTCCGAATTTGACAAGGTTGAATCTCCGTTCAAGGTGATCACATTGTCTCCAAGTGAAATGACCTGCCATGAATCATAATCATTAGCTTTAATGTAAGTTTCCATACGCATCTTCCAGTATGAGAAGTTTGAGCCATCGAAGTAGGGAGCTCGATTAATTGCAACATTATTTTCAACCATTTTCGATCACTCAAAATAGATGAGTCCTGCTCTAATACCAATTGTTGGTCCCAATTAGATTAATCAAGAGGCGGGTGAATTGATTAATTACTTAAAGTTTCACTTTTTCGCAAATCAACCAAATCTCTTAACTAATAAAATCACGTGAATAACAATAATGAAGAACAATAATGTGCAGTAAATAAAAAGTAGAGAAGAATAGAATGCTCAGATATTTATAGAGGTTCCGCCTTGAGCATCAGTCCTCGCTTCCAGCTCCACGCCGGGGTCCCGGTTGTCTATACCGGTTGTGTTTTACTATATCAAACAATATTGAAGATATACGATATAAGCCTCTTCAAGGCAAAGTCTCACTGTTGAGTCTTTCTAGCTTCTTCACTAAGCTAATCACTCAACTACAGTGATGAAACAACAAACAATTCCTTATTCACGAAAGGAATTACAACATCAATGAGGAATATCAGATTTCCTCTAGATCACATGTATATGTAAAGATTTTTGCTTGTAGATGTATGAGTCTTTTCTTCTCATGTGTATTTTTTCTTTCAACAACGTTCTTTTTTCTATTGTTAACCAACGTTCTCCACTCTCTTTTTCATTTGAATTAAACACTTCATATATGGAGAAAACATAACGGCTACTTTCCACGTGATAATCTTAAATTTATTTTTGAATTTTCAATTCAAAAATAAGTTGGATCTGTTGGAAAGGATCTGCATTCCGTGATATTCTTGATGAGGATAAGCTTGGATAACTAGTTTGACCGAGTTCTTCTTTGGATATATCTCTTAGATCAAGTTTGTTGAAGATATCCCTTACATTGTGGAACCATATCTTGATATAACAACCATATCTCTTATCCTTATCTTTGTAACTGCTGGATCTCCCAAAATATAGTACAAATATCCAATTTTAAATCTGGATAAAACTTGTAAATCTTATATGATCTCACTTTATCATAAAATGAAATTTTTGAATAAAATCTTGTAAAACTTTATGTAAATTAAAAAACCCATGATATAAAATCCAACTTTAGTAAAATACATCAAGTATATTACCCAAAAATACTTGACACGTAGAGCTAGGCCTTGAAATTTATTAAAACTATCGATATAAAAATTAGAACATAATCTCGAAAAATTCGTGACAGACATGAAAGGTTCTAAAAGTGCTTCTGAAGCAAACCTGTTAACTGTCCTTCTATTATGAAGGTTCTGAAAGTGCTTCTGAAACAAACCTGTCAACTGTCCTCCTATTATGAAGGTTCTGAAAGTTCTTTTGAAAGGCTAAGACGATAACTACGGATACACTACACAACTTCTGTCAGAACAAAAATAGTTTATATAACACTTTTGAAGGTTCTGAACAAGCTTCTGTCTCCTTGTTCATCTTTAGAAAAATTACGTGCTATCTTCTGAAACAACTTCTAACAAGCTTAAACATTCGTTACACATTATTCCTCTTTTGTTAACATCAAAACTAAATTAGAGAACTTAACATTCTCCCTCTAACATTAACATGTTAGATGAGTACATGAATATATTCCCAAACGAGTTACTTAAGGGATTACTACCCATGAGGGGCATTAAATATGCTATTGATTTTTAGCTTAGGTCAGTCTTGCTAAATTGGCCTGCATATCACATGAATCCTAAAGAATTAAAGTGATAGATGGATGAACTAGTAGAAAGGGGTTTTGTCAAGGAGAGTACTAGTCATTATGCTATCCCAACACTTGTTGTTCCTAAGAAGGATGGTACGTAGAAGATGTGCATTGACCATAGAGCCATCAACAATATTACCATCAAATACAAGTATCCAATTCCTAGACTTGATGATATGTTGGATGAACTGAATGGTGCATAGGTATTCTCTATAGTGGATCTTAAAAGCGGATATCACCAAATTCGTATGAGGGGTGGAGATGAGTGGAAGATTTCTTTTAAAACATGACATGGCTTGTATGAGTAGATGGTCATGCCATTTGGGTTAACCAATACCCCAACTACTTCTATGAGATTGATGAATTATGTCATGAAAGAATTTTTGGGAAAATTTCTTATAGTTTATTTTGATGAAATTATGATTTACAGTAAAAACATGGAAAGTCATGTTGATCATTTGCAGGCAGTCTTCTCAATCTTGAGGAAACAATAGTTGTATGGAAATCTCAAGAAGTGTTCTTTATGTCAATTTAAGATAACATTTCTTAGATTTGTTGTGATTAGTTCTAGAGTAAAGGTGGTTGAAGAAAAAGTGAGGGTTGTCTTAGATTATTCAACACTACAATAAATAGCTAAGGTGATGAGATCCGGGATGAGAGACAAGCCGGGAGAAGAAATGTGGATCCTCTTGAAGTGTCGCTTGGACTGATCACAAGAAATCGAGCAAAACGATTCAAGGAAGCACTTAACGGGTTGATAAAGGTTGTCCATGAAGCCGGAAAGGATTGGAGCAATCATGAAGTTGGAACGGATTGGAAAAACCATGGGAAGACCTTTGCTTTTGTACAAGTTATACTGGACACGGGATGAAGAGGGCGTGTACTTTCAAGGCACGGCCGTGTAGGACGCTCAAGATTGCACAGACAGATACACGGCTAAAGTACACGGGCGTGTATGTTTCCAGAAGTTACACAGACAGATACACAGTCAAAGTACACGGGCGTGTATGTTGCCAGAAGTTGCCCAGAACGATACACGGCTAAAGTACACGGGCATGTATATTGCCAGAAGTTGCACAGAACAGTACACGGTCAACGTACACGGGCGTATACACAGGCCGTGTATCCTCTGTCGGCCAGCTTGTTCTGTTTCGCGTTTTTATGTTACTTAACTAAACTACGTCGTTTTGGACTTGTTTTTACACGAAATTGTAACCCTAGTATAAAAACTCCTAGGGTTTAGAACAGATTAGAATTTTAGATCTTGAACATTAAACACTTTTGAGAGGCACCTCTCTTGGTTCTTCATGAACTAAACTGAACTTATCGGATTGATTTCCGTGGCGTTCATCCCGACTTATCAATCGGTCTTCCATCCCGATTGTGGCGTCTTCATTATTATACCAAGGTTCTTGTCTCGCTTATAGACAACGGGTCGCGGTTTCCACTTTAGGTGTTTGGGCGTCTTAGGCAACGAATTTCCGAACGTATTGGTATTGGGTTTCGTCACGGGTTGGCGTGGTTCGTATCAGTTCTTTATGTCAATTTAAGATAACATTTCTTAGATTTGTTGTGATTAGTTCTAGAGTAAAGGTGGTTGAAGAAAAAGTGAGGGTTATCTTAGATTATTCAACACTACAATAAATAGCTAAGGTGAGGAGTTTCGATGGGTATACTTCTTTCTGTAGGTGACTTGTTAGGAACTTCAGTAGCATTGTCAGTCCATTAATTGAATTGACCACAAAGAATGTTCATTTTGTTTAGGGAGAACGATCTCAGAAGAGTTTTGAGGAAGTGAAAGTGAGGCTAACTAGTGCTCCATTGTTAGAATTACTAGATTTTGACAAAACTTTTGAACTAGAGTGTGATGCCTCTAAGGTAGGAATTAGTGCTGTGTTAATGCAAGAAAGGAGGCCCATTGCATATTTTAGTGAGAAACTGAGTGGTGCACCTCTGAACTACTTAATATATGATAAGGAGTTCTATTCCTTAGTGAAAGCATTGATGACATGGCCACACTACCTTCTTCCTAAGGAGTTTGTTATTTATATAGACCATGAATCATTGAAATACTTTAATGGCCAACAACATTTGTCAAAATGCTAAGCCAAATGGACGGAATTCCTAGAAAGCTTTTCTTATGTGATTAAGTACAAGAAGGGGAGCACAAATATTGTAGTTGATGTCTTTTCACACAAGTATGTACTTATCACTTTTCTATAATCAAAGCTGCTTGGGTTTGAATTAATGAAGGAATAGTATGTTCATGATGTACGCCTGAAATTGATTGTTGGGTGATGTTATGGAGGGAATGTGGTAGATGCGTGTTATATGGTAAGTGGTTTTTTTTTTAGAGCTAGAAAATTGTGTATACCCTATGGTTCAGTTAGGTAATTATTAGTTAGGGAAGCTCATGCTAGAGGGTTATTTGGGCATTTTGGTGAAAAGAGAACCTTAGAGTTGTTAGAAAAACATTTCTACTAGAGGGGTATGTTAAAGGATATCCGCAAGGTATTGGAGAGATGTGGTGTTTGCAAGAGGGCAAAGGGAAAGAAAGGAGCTTAGGGAGAATATATACCTTTACCTTTACCTACATAGCCTTAGATCGATATCAGTGTAGATTTTATCTTAGGTCTTCCCAAGACATAGATAGGCAAAGACTCCATCATGGTAGTCATCGACCACTTTAGCAAAATGTCACACATTGTACTTTGCCACAAAACATATGACATACTTTTTATTGCTAACCTTTTTATGCAAAAAAAAAAAAAAATGTACGATTACATAGCATTCTTCACAGCATAGTGTTTAATAGAGACACTAAGTTTCTCAGTTTCTTCTAGCAGACACTTTGGAAACGACCTGGCACTAAATTTATGTATAGTAAATCATGTCATCCCCAGACAGATAGCCAGATAGAGGTTATCAATCGTACTCTTGGTACCTTACTAAGAACAATG
Organism: Laguncularia racemosa; assembly: GCA_037954665.1. Classification (NCBI taxonomy): domain Eukaryota; kingdom Viridiplantae; phylum Streptophyta; class Magnoliopsida; order Myrtales; family Combretaceae; genus Laguncularia; species Laguncularia racemosa. The sequence continues at coordinate 603,831 of JBBMOL010000060.1, read as the reverse complement.
GTTAGAAAGAATCTTACTGATAGAGACTTGTGTCTTTCTATTGTTGAGTTCACTTATAATAGGTCAATTCATAGTTTAACCGGTAAGTCTTCCCTTGAAGTCGTGTATGGCTATAATCCTACCCTTCCATTAGATTTAATAGTTAATTTGACAACAAAGGAGGAAATCATCAGTTTTGAGAGCAAATCTTCCACAAGATTGAGGAGATGATGAGAATCAAACCTCTCTAGTTATGAAACCACTCACTCGAGCTAGAACCAAAGGATTACAAAACCTTACATTAAGGGTTCAATCAAATATAGTTATCATTGCTTCAGGACAACAATTAATGATTTAAGACCAGTAATGTACTATTTAAGCCGACCATCAAGGCCAGCGGTGTAGCTAAAGAAGGCTGGTCTAAATAGTACACTACCGGTCTTAAATCATCAGTTGTTGTCTTGAACCAATTAAAAGTATATTTGATTGAAATTAAAAAAATCATGGTGGCTTACTCTATCTAAGGCCAGCGACTTACTCCTATAAGGCTGACAACTTACTTCTTTAAGGTTGGCGACTTACTCTATCTAAAGCTGGTGGCTTTCCTTTTAACCGGTTTATGTTGAGTTTGGTTTGTATCTATATATGCATTTAGGGATTGAAAAGACACACATTATGAACCTTTGAAAAATACACTTGAGTTTTTCCTCTCAACTTTTATCAATCTTTAGATTGTGGCGGGTGATAGCATCAAAATTGTTGTATGTTGTATCAACTATTCCATGTTAGGACTAACCTTTTGCTAGTGTGCAGCAACTGGTAAAGGTTTAGGATTTACTTGTTGATGTGCCTAAAAGGGAGTTTAAGCACACGCAAATGAACCAATTAAACAACTCCAAAAATGACAAGATCAAACCGGTTCAAATTGGAGCAAAATTGCATAAACCCTAATTTTTGGAATGTGATCCGAATTACAAAATCAATGAGATTAAAACCACAATGATGATATTCCTCAATTGAATCAAGAATTCAACTCAAGTTCCAATAGAATCCCAATCAAAACATCAACACAAAAACCGCGAACCTCTCCTTAAAACAATGGCATACCATTCAACACAATGCAATGTAAAATTGAAGGCAATAACTAAGTATAAAATCACTCAATTATATATCATTACATGAGAGGATTTTGAATACAAATGATGCCCAAAATCATATCAAAGAACCAACCTAATCAACCTTAGATATTACTCACTAGTGATGAAAAGGAAAAAAAAAACATAGGGAATTGATATAACTCACAATTCTTTATGTTGCAACTCGCCACAATTCCAATTTGGATTGAAATTGATAAGAGCCTATGAAATCTTAGGAAAACCCTAATCTCTTACACGAAATATGTTTGCTTCAAATTTCAAGTCCAATCCCCCAAAACCCTACTTAAGCAAGTAGTTATACTTGCTCCCTTTAGGGTTAAAATGTCCACAAAATTACAACTATGCCGCTTTAGGGTAGTCAATCCTAAAAGCAACAATTATAACCAAATAAAAGTGTCCCAAAAACTTACAACATAAATAGTCCAAAGAAAAATAATTACAAATACAAAATAATAATAATCCTCAAAGAGCCAATGTGTCCAAGCGATGTTGATCACAGCGGGCCATTGCATGAAAATCTAATGATGTCCCTAATTGATCAACAGTAAGATTCATTTAGCATCTCGTGAAGAAATATCATTGTACTGGTTAGATTATCATTCAAATACTTATTAGATAGAGAAAAACAAGTATAAATATAAGTGATTTGGATCATCATCCAAATCAAGTTCCATATCCATCTAGGTCGCTGGAAAGATTCCCATCACTTGTTATTGTGTTTGAATTGTTTAGATTAATTGTTGTGATTATCGAAATTGGAATTGTGAGTGTTGGATCCAAAATTTGGAAGTAGGCATATAAAAAAATATTACTCAATTAAAATTCAAGTTCTTTAGAAACATGCTAAAATAAGGGAAAAATACTTTAAATCTTAGTTAATATCACTAAAACAATTTTCCACGTATCTTACAAAATTTTTTCTTAGATATGAATAAACATTTTTTTTATTAGAGTTTATCCAAGAAAATACATTCACATATTATTTTGTTGCTTAATGTCATACGAATTAATCATAAGCTAAAGACGAACTTGTTGGTCTTCTTTTATGAGATTGTGTTCTTGGATTTGCTGGTTTGCTAATAATTTAGAGATAATGGGCATACCTCTATGTTGCCAACCAAGATGTTGTCGGAAAATTACAATAATTACAATTAAATTAAAATGATTGCAACAAAAGCCAATGTAGAATTCTTGGCTTATTCTTTTATTACTATTGCAATTTTCATGATAAGTATATAGAAGCGCATATATATAATTTATGAAAATTAAATAATGAACAAATGTAATTGAATAGCATGAACTTAACATCAAAAATCAAGTCATATTTACAAGGAGATATAAATGAGAATATTTTTCCAATTGCAATCAACATATTGAAAAAAAAATCGAGAAACCAGAACGTAGAACTAAAATCCTAATTTTTAGTCAAATGCTTTGACCACTTCCTGCTAGATTTGTGAGAAGATGGTTATTGCTGAGTGCATTGAAATATAGGTGAGTACTATTGAGTATGTCACATAGGCATTAGTGGTTTAGAAAATTGTTGTGTAAGTTTTAGTAACCTACTAAGTCTTTAAGATCCCAATAATGAAGGTATAGATGCATTTTGATACGAACCACTCCTACCTGTGATGAAACCCTATACCAATACGTTTGGAATTGCAACCCAAGATGCCAAATAATCGAAGTGGAAACCGTGACCCGTTGCCTATAGATGAGGCAAGAACCTTGGTATATTCTGTTGACACCATAATTGGGATGAAAGACCGATTGATAAGTCGGGTTTGAACGCCACAAAAAAGATTCGAAAAGTTCAAGAGAAGTTCTTTGGAGAACCAAGGGAGGAATTCTCTCAAATTGTATTAATCAAGGTTGTATGTGTGTTCTTATATGTTATTTTCCAAACCTAGCAAATATTAATAGGGTTTACAACTCGTAAGGAAAAAGCCCAAAACGACAGAACATAATAAAGCTGCGGAAAAATAACAAATAGGCATTGTACGCCGATGGCATAGTAACCGAAGTAGGATGTACACTGAGTATATACGCCGGCAGCGTAGTGGATAGTGTAGTCCCCTCTGTCACGCTCTAATTGCAACGCCGGTTCAAAGTCAGCAGTATTTAAGCCAGTGTTGTCAAGGCCAGCAGCCTTGATCTCCTATGCTTTGACCTCCTTTGTTAACGCCTTGAATGACTTGCACAAATGTAAATTCATTCTCATGGTTGCTCCAATCTTTTCCGGCTTCTTGGATATCTTTTATGATGTGCCTAAATCCACTTAGAAGCACAATTAAAAGACTCAAGAAAAACAATTCTCAAGTCAACAACAAACCGGCTCCAAAAGGGAAAAAATTGCTTGAACCCTAGTGAAGATGCAAGGAAATCCAAATGTTCAATGTTGAAATTGTGATACCTCAATGATAATCTCTTCTAACAACACCCTAATCTCATATAATCCCATGAAAATAATCCAAACATTCAAAAGGAAACCTCAATTCTAAGGACTCCTTTCTACAAGTGAAAATTACGTTTCAAGAGGAATTCTTCAAGGATGAATCGAATTCAAATGCAAAGGATCTTAAATAAACACAAGAATTCGAAAATAATAAGAAGTAAATCTGACCAAGAACTCTCTCAATTCACCCCTAGATATGATACACTAGAGAAGAAAAGAAATCACAACAAAATGAAATTGATACTACTCACAATTTCAAGGTGTTGCACTCGCCACAATTTCAACTCTTGGGATTGAAATTGATAAGAGTCTAATGACAATTAGGAACCCTAATTCTCACGTGAATATGAACTCTCAATTCTACAAAATATGGCCTCCTCAAACCCTCTCTTATGCAAGTATTTATACTTGCTACTCCTAGGGTTAAAAAGTGCTCAAAATTACAAGTTTGCCACTTTTAAGGTGGCTAACCCTAAATGAAAATTACAAGGAAATAAAAGTGTCCCAAAACCAAAATACAACCAAAATAGTTCATAAAACAATTACAAGATGCAAAATAACATAAGTCTTCATGATCCAATGCCTCGGAATAGAAAAACAATCGCAGCGGGTCTTTGATTGTCATCTTGAAAAATGTTCTGTGTCCAATGAGAGTTGTAGGACATATTGGCATCCCATGAAGAATTATCATTGTACCTGTAAGATTATTCTCAAATTTTTTATTAGAAATAAAGACATAAGGTAAATATGAGCAATTTGGATCATCATCCAAATTGGGTTCTGAAAAGGTTGACAATGTCAGAAATTTTCCCATCATCTCCTCGGGCTTCTAAAAGATTTGCCCTCAAATCTAGAGGATCAGTTGTGGAACTGAACCCTAGTATCTCTATTGTCCTGCTCTTCCGGCTAACAATGGTAGTGGATAGATTTCTGATCTGTTTCTGAAAACCTTGGACCTTAGATGGAGTCATCTATAATAGAACTATGCATGACTCGCCCGTGCTGAACATGCTGGTATTTTCAAACCCATCATGTATCACCCGTCGATCATACAACCAAGGCCGACCCAACAATAAATGGAATGCATGCATAGGGACTATATCACACAGGATCTCATCATGATAATTCTGCCCGACATTCACAGGAACCTTTGCCCTAAGGGTAACATGCATACTACCTCTATTATCCAGCCAATGCAGGTGATAAGGACTAGGATGTGGAATAGTAGACAATTGTAATTTGTCTACCAGTGCAGCGGATATAACATTCGTGCAACTACCACTATCGATGATGAGTACACAAAGGTTACCTTTGATTCTGCAAGAGGTATGAAATATGTTCTCCCTCTGAATATCACTAGTATCAGGAGATATAGATAAAGCCCTGTGTAACACATTAAGGGATAGATATTTTCCTCCTGTATGCTCCTCAGACGCGTTTGTAGTCTAATCATCATAATATTCTTGCAGTGCTATTGGTAGATCCGTAGGTTCAATCTGATCATGATCATCCTCGGTATCCTCCCCAGTGTCTTCCATAACAATCATCACCCTCTTATTTGGACACTGTGCAGCCATATGCCCAAATCCCATCCATTTAAAGTATTTTATCTAGCGCGCTTTCCCACTAGTAGATCTGGGAATAATCTGCCTTGTTTCTAGGGCCATGACCTCTTTACTCTTCCCAGTGGGTAAATTTTCTCTCATAATGGCTGGGGTAATAGTGTCCACTACCTTTACTCTCTCACCTACCGCCTTTGTTCCCCCTAATCGACTGTCAGCTGATATGGGTCTATTAACAGTACTAGGCCTACTGCTCGGAGCCCTAAAAAAGTTGGACCTTCTTTATCTCTCTACTTTTAAGGCCAACTGAATAGCCTCATCAAGTGTAGTATAGCGTTGCAGTTCAACAATATACGCTATTTCATATTTTAGACCTGGGACAAAGCGTGCTATAGTTTGTTCTGGAGGCTCAACAAAGCCACACCTAATCATAAGGGTCTCAAATTCCTGCACATAATCATCCACTGTTTTGCCCCCCTGCCTCAATGTTTGCAGTCGCATAAACAGCTCATGTTTGTAGTGCTCAGGAATGAACCTTTTCCTTAGTAATCTCTTCATGTCCCTCTAGGTCTGAACCTCAGCCTCTCCATCCCGACGCCTGTTGATAATCAGGTTCTTCCACCAGAGTGCAGCAAACCCCACAAATTCAACAGTAGCTAATCGGACCCTGGTACTATCATCGATCTCATAACATTTGAAGAGACCTTCGACCTTGTCCTCCCAGTCTAAGTATTCATCTGTTGATCCCTTACCATCATAGGATGGCATATGCAGTTTCACATACTCTAAACCCCAAGGTAGCCTGAAATCGCTATTCTGATTTAGGTTTGCCCTAAAATTATCATCCCTTTCTTCCCTGTTTGGAAGATGCTCCTCACCCATCCTTCTATTCAAATTCCCATCTCCCATTACTCTATTTCGATGAGGATTTTGTGGAGCTACTCGAGGTAGTGCCAGTTGGTTTACCACTGGTGGTTGTGGTAGTGTCATTCTATCAACTCTAGTTGCCAATGTAGCAACTATAGTAGTAAGGTCCTGGAGTTGTTCTTCCAAAGTTCTCCTACCTACCACATTTCGACCCTAACCTCCACCAACCTGACTACTGGCTTCATCACCAATTCCCCCATTCACACTGTCATTTAACATAGTTGTAGACTCTCGTATGCTGATCCTCAAAACAATTTGACTCAAGGGTACACACTCCACTACCACACTTCCTTAACTCCACACAATAGCAACTACAAAAGACAAAAAAAAAAACCCACTTAACTTTACAATTATGTTATTGCAACTCACGTGTAATACTCTTCTCCACAACATGTCACAACAACACGGTGCAACAAATTTAATTTCCAAAAGTCACTCCACGGCAACACACAAGTAACAACAACAATGAAGATGAGTTACTTCCACAGTAACAACAAGATGGATAATAATAACAAGTAGACTTCCACTTCCACGGCAAATAATGATAACAAGGACTAATATGTGACTTACCACAAATGAATTCCGAATTCCACAATAGGCAGCAACTTTCAATTTGAAATTTAAACCACTTCACTAATTGCAAGCCTTCCTCAATTGGTAAACAATGAATTCAAATTCAAATAGCAATCATTAACTCCCACAACTTAATTGCAAGCCGGGAGAGTTTAAGCCAGCGTTGTCAAGGCCGGCAGCCTTGACCTCCTTTATTAACGCCTTGAATGACTTGTACAAATGCAAGTTCATTCTCATGGTTGCTCCAATCTTTTCCGGCTTCTTGGATATCCTTTATGATGTTCCTAAATCCACTTAGAAGCACAATTAAAAGACTTAAGAAAAACAATTCTCAAGTCAACAACAAACCGGCTCCAAAAGGGAAAAAATTGCTTGAACCCTAGTGAAGATGCAAGGAAATCCAAATGTTCAATGTTGCAATTGTGATACCTCAATGATAATCTCTTCTAACAACACCCTAATCTCATATAATCCCACGAAAATAATCCAAAAATTCAAAAGGAAACCTCAATTCTAAGGACTCCTTTCCACAAGTGAAAATCACGTTTCAAGAGGAATTCTTCAAGGATGAATCGAATTCAAATGCAAAGGATCTTAAATAAACACAAGAATTCGAAAATAATAAGAAGTAAATCTAACCAAGAACTATCTCAATTCACCCCTAGATATGACACACTAGAGAAGAAAAGAAATCACAACAAAATGAAATTGATACTACTCACAATTTCAAGGTGTTGCACTCACCACAATTTCAACTCTTGTGATTGAAATTGATAAGAGTCTAATGACAATTAGGAAACCTAATTCTCACATGAATATGAACTCTCAATTCTGCAAAATATGGCCTCCTCAAACCCTCTCTTAAGCAAGTATTTATACTTGCTACTCCTAGGGTTAAAAAGTGCTCAAAATTACAAGTTTGCCACTTTTAAGGTGGCTAACCCTAAATGAAAATTACAAGGAAATAAAAGTTTCCCAAAACCAAAATACAACCAAAATAGTTCATAAAACAATTACAAGATGCAAAATAACATAAGTCTTCATGATCCAATGACTCGGAATAGAAAAACAATCGCAGCGAGTCTTTGATTGTCATCCTAAAAAATGTTCTATGTCCAACGGAAGTTGTAGGACATATTTGCATCCCATGGAGAATTATCATTATACCTGTAAGATTATTCTCAAATTTTTTATTAGAAATAAAGACATAAAGAAATTTGGATCATCATTCAAATTAGGTTATGAAAAGATTGACAGTGTCAGAAATTTTCCCATCACTTTATCAACCCTTTAACTGCTTCCTTGAATCATTTCACTCGAGTTTTTGTGATCGGTCCAGGTGGCACTTTATGAGGATCCACATTCGACCTTCTAGCTTGATTACCATCATGGCTTTCATCATTCCCCTCCTCTTGAAAAGGATTTGTCCTCAAATCGTCGCCTACATCAAAAGGACTCAGATCACTAACATTAAAAGTAGCACTTACTTGGCACTCGTCTGGCAAATCTAACTTGTAGGCATTATCCTTGATGCGCTCAAGAATTTGAAATGGTCCATCGCCTCTAGGAAGTAATTTAGATCGACGTTGCACAGGAAACTGCTCTTTATGCATGTGAACCCAAACGCAGTCTCCAAGTTCAAAGACAGCTTATCGACGACGCTTGTTGGCTTGTTTCACATACTGCTCTATTCTTCGCTCAATGTTTAGCCTTGCCTTCTCATGGATTTGTTTAACAAATTCTGCTTTCTTCTTGCCATCTAGATTAACATATTCAAAAATAGGAAGAGGTGATAAATCTAAAGGAGTTAGTGGATTAAACCCATACACAATTTTGAAAGGAGTAAACTTAGTAGCAGAATGCATTGTGCGATTATAAGCAAATTCAACATGCGGTAAACAATCCTCCTAACTTTTAATGTTCTTTTTAATGACAGCCCTTGACAAAGTAGATAAAGTTCGATTTACTACCTCAGTTTGACCATTAGTTTGTCGATGACAAGTAGTAGAGAACAATAACTTAGTTCTTAACTTAGCCCACAGGGTTTTCCAGAAGTAGCTCAAGAACTTAGCATCCCAATCCGATACGATTTTTCTAGACATACCATGCAATCTCACAACTTCCCTAAAGAACAAATTAGCAATATGGCAAGCATCGTCTATTTTGTGGTAAGGAATGAAATGTGCCATCTTAGAAAACCTATCCACGACTACAAAAATAGAGTCTTGACCATATCTAGACCTGGGTAATCCTAACATAAAATCTATAGAAATGTCTACCCAAGGCTCATGAGGAATTAGAAGTGGGGTATAAAGTCCATGAGGTTGAACCCTAGATTTGGCTTGCTTACAAGGGACACATCGCTCACAAATCCTCTCAACATCTCATTTCATGTGAGGCCAATAGAAGTATTCCTACAAACACCTAAATTTTTAGCTACTCCAAAATGCCCCATTAATCCTCCTCCATGAGACTCCTTCACTAATAACTCTCTTAAAGAACAATTGGGAATGTAAAGTTTATTCTCCCTAAACAAGAATCCCTCATGCTTATAAAATTTACCATGACCACTCTTTTCACAGTGAACATACTCTTCACAAAATTCTCGGTCAGCAGCATACAATTCTTTAATATGCTCAAAACCAAGCAGTCTAGAACTAAGAGTAGAGATAAGAGCATACCTTCTAGAAAGTGCATCAGCAACAACATTTTCTTTACCTTGCTTATAGTGGATGACATAGGGAAATGTTTTGATAAACTCTACCCAACGAGCATGCCGTTTTTTCAACTTATGTTGTCCTTTCAAATACTTCAAGGACTCATGATCAGTGTAGATCACAAACGCCTTTGGCCAAAGATAATGTTGCCAAGTCTCCAGGGTTCGAACCAATGCATATAACTTCTTGTCATAAGTAGGATAGTTCAAGGTTGCCCCACTTAGCTTCTCACTAAAGAATGCAATTGGTCTCCTCTCTTGCATGAGAACTACTCCAATACCTATTCCTGAAGCATCACACTCAATCTCAAAAGTTTTAGAGAAATCAGGTAAAGCAAGTAGTGGCGCATGAGTAAACTATTTTTAAGCATCTGAAAGGCCTTCTCTTGTTGCTCTCCCTAACCGAACCCTATATTCTTCTTGATTACTTCAATAAGTGGTGCTGCAATGGTGCTAAAATCCTTCACAAACCTCCTATAAAAACTCGTTAGTTCATGGAAGCTCCGAACATTACTTACATTAGTTGGACTAGGTCATTCTTGGATCGCACGAATCTTCTCTTCATCAACCTGTATTCCTTGTGCACTAACAATAAAACAAAGAAACACAAGTTTGTCTATGTAAAAAGTGCACTTTTTGAGGTTAGCATATAATTGCTCCTTTCGAAGAACTTCCAAAATAGCCCTCAAGTGAGATATATGGTATTCCAAACTCTTGCTGTAAATGAGGATATCATCAAAATATAAGACCACAAAATTTCCAATAAAAGTCCTTAAAACATGGTTCATAAGTCTCATGAAAGTACTAAGTGCGTTAGTTAAACCGAAAGGCATTACTAACCACTTATATAATCCATATTTTGTCTTAAATGCGGTTTTCCATTCATCACCTTCTTTCATTCTAATTTGGTGATATCCACTTTTCAAATCAATTTTGGAAAAGACATTAGACCCATGTAACTCATCTAACATGTCATCTAAACGAGGAATGGGATGATGATACTTTACCGTAATGTTGTTGATAGCTCGGCAATCAACACACATTCTCCACGACCCATCCTTCTTAGGCACTAAAATCATAGGCACACACATGGGCTCATGCTTTCTCTCACGTACCCCTTCTCCATCAAGTCATTAACCTACCTTTAGAGTTCCTTTGTCTCCTCTGGATTGCTCCTATAAGTTGGCTTGTTTGGAATAGATGCTTCGGGTACAAAGTCAATCTGGTGCTCAATACCACAAATAGGTGGTAACCCCTTTGGAATCTCCTCAGGGAAAAAATCTTTAAAGTCCTGCACAATAGACATAACCACACTAAGCAAAGAGTTAAGAAGTTCGTTAGTATTCAAACAAGTGTCTTTAAAAACCAACAACAACATAGGTTGCTTCATCATTAACGCTCTCCTCACTACACTCGCTCTTGCCATAACTCTCCTTTTGCAAGGCTGCACTCTCCTTTTCACTCACCACCAAAGTTGATCCCCCCTTAACTTGGCCTCTCACACTCTTTCCAGCCTTCTCTCCTTTTCCCTTTGATATTGACTTTTGTATTCCTTTTCTTTTTCTATGTCTTTTGCTCTCTCAATCTCCCTCTGTTTTTCACTCACCTTATATTTCACAAAAGATTGTTGTAGCTGCAACTGATCCTCATACACCTTTTTAGGTTTTAAGGGTTTAAGATTATAGCTTTTGCCATAGTGAAGAAGCATATACTTGTTAGAAAAGCCATCATGAACAACCTTCCTATCAAACTGCCATAGCCTCCCCAACAACACATGACAAGCCTACATCGGCACTACATCGTATAACACCTCATCCTCATACCTACCGATGCGAAAAGCAATTAAGGCTTGCATACTCACCTTAGTCTCGCCATTATCATTCAGCCACTGCAATTTATATGAGCTAGGGTGTTTAGTGGTCTTAAACCCTAAACTCTCAACAATGAAAGTACTCACTACATTAGTGCAACTCCCCCCATCAATGATCAAACTGCAAATATGGTCACCTAGATAAAATCTAGTATAAAAGATATTCTCTCGTTGCACCCCCTCTTCTTCCTTGACCTGCACATTCAAAGCTCGCTTCACTATTGCCACTAACTTCCCTACTGCAGGCTCCTCGTCATCACTAACATCCTCCAATGGAGGCATATTGATAAGATCACATTATACTTATATTTTCTTTTGGATTTATATTAAATTTATTTCAATATTATAAGAAAATATAAAGAAATGGTATTTAATGGTGTTTATTGTGAAAATTCAGGTTTTGAGGACCTAAAAGTAAATTACAAGTTAATTGGAGGAGTTTTTCACAAAATTGAAGAATCAAGTGAAGGATTGCATTAAAGGCCATCGGCCTTAGGCCGGCCTACTACCAAAGGCTGCCGGCCTTGAGCCGGCCTACATTAAACCGGCCTCATAACACATCAAAGCCGCCGGCCTTGAGCCGGCCTACATTGCTCCTCGGATATCCATTACGAAAATCTCTCCAAAATCTTATCTTAATTAATTTGCTGACTCAATTCCTCATCAGATCAGCCTTATCCTCCTCCTCTTTGGATCTATAAATAGACCCCTTGGGTGAACCTTGAGAGCATCCTTTGTTTTAGGATCCTTTATTTTAGCATCCTTTGTTTTAGCATCATTTGTTTTAGCATCCTTTGTTTGTTTTGATCTTTAGAATCATTAGAATTCCCTTGGGGACTTTAGGATTTTATCTTCTTTTTAAACTCTCTTACATTTCATGTTATTCTAAATTTTAGTTTGAAGAAAGAATGTTATTGAAGTTTGCTTTCAATTGAAAAAGTTTAGGAATCAATTCGGAAGATTAAAGTTTTACTTTTGAAGATTATAGCAATTGTTTCATTTATTTAATTTTCTTCTATACCATTTATTAGTTTATTTTATTATTTAATATGAATTCCATTGCATTTATTTACTTCAATTGTTTTTATGCAATCCATACCATAATGTTCTAAATCATCCTTGTGGGAAACATGAGGAAACCATAATTCAAACTAAAATGATCATTGTATTAATGTTATAGGACATATAAATATACGGAATTTTCATATAAGAAGTCTTACTATGAATTGTATTTTGTAATTGAAATCAATGCATAGGAATGTAAATGACTTGAAAGAGAAATTTAGGTTTTATCAGGAATTCCTATGTAAGATTTAATAATTCATGCGGAAGCAGGGTTATTGAATTTTATTAGAAATTGACCTAAGTGTTTTATGCAATATTTTTATTAAATTTTTCACTAAAGGATTAGGAGAAATTATTTTAAAGATATTAGGCAATCATATAATTGGGAAATTTATGATTGTGAATTAGAATACTCCATTGATTTTAACTAGCGAGAGCTATTAAATTAAATTGGGGTAATGTTACTTTAAAACTTGATAAAGGATTAAGGTTTTGTCAATTTCTTGTGAAAATCCATATAGCTATGAGTTATTATAACATGAAGGCAATATGATTAGTAGAATTAAGGTGGATTCTATTTCCCACCATCAATTCATCATTTTTCAAACACAATTCCCTTTTTGTGCATTTAGCATAATTCATTCACATTTGATCTCATCAAATATCATTGCCTAAATAATAGTAGAAATTGATATAGGTCTATTACTTAATCAATCTTCGTAGTTCGACACTCTTCTCTCACTATATTACTTGATTCGATCCGGTACACTTGCCGGTATTTATTCACGCTCATTTTATATCTCTTGTTGCGTGGATCAAGTTTTTGGCATCATTGCCAGGGATTGATTAATATTAGACCATCTTCAGATTCTATTGTTAATTTAGGCACAATTATTTTTATTTTTATTTTTTTTATCATTGTGTGATCGTTTCCAGTTCTCTTTGAAGGTTTTTTATGCGCAGGAGTAGAAGTGCTGAAATTCTACCAATTACTCTTGAAATAGAACACACCTTACGACAACTTAGAAGAGAGCAAAGAAGAAGGAAAGATGTTGACATGGCAGAAGACAACCTTAATTTCAAAGTAAATGGTTATCTTCTCAAACATTACTATGAAGGGGAAAATGTAGATAGAGATGCCAGAGCTGTAGATTTAGGAGATTTGAGGACATGAACTAGAAAAGTCGGGCTAGCGACTATAAACTAAGCGCTTCATAGGAGGAAGCCCATGCTCAATAAGTATAGAAACTAGTGTTTTAGTTTCGTTGATGTAAAAAAAAATTAATTCAAGGCCAAATAAGACCCGCCGACTTTCAGCCGGCTTTAAACTCTCAATACAAATAAAGGCTGACTCAAAAGGATGGCGGAGTATAGGTATAGGGTGCCGACCTTTATCTGGTTTTTAGACATTGGTCGACCCTTCTCTCTCTCTCATTTTCTCACTTATTTTTCTCTCTTACTGATTTATTCTCTCACTCACTCTCTTCTTGCACTTAAGACACTCCAAGGATGATAAACATTTTGGGAGGAATTTCTTGCTGATGAACAATTTTACACTAGGGAAGTACCAGTGTTTTAATTTTTGCATTAACATTCTTTTCCTTAATTTTGTGCTATTATAGGAACAATGAGGACATTGTCCAATTTAAGTGTGGGCAAGGGATTATAAATGTAGAAGTATAATGATTGATTGCACACATCATGAGCTTACAATTCCCATGCTTTATTTATGTCCTTAAGTGTTTATCATCAATGAAATCTTGAAATTGACTTAGATTGGTGCCCTACTTGCCAACTATTATGACTAATTTACATAGTTAAAATTTAATAGTAAAATCTCTACAGAACGGGTTTACCCTATGTTTAGCCTTTGAACTTGAGATTGAGTCTTTAAGTTGAAAAAACAAGCAAGTTTACTTCAAGAAAAAATTGGTCGGGATAAATTTCTCTTGAAATTTCTTTGAGAATACCTTAACACCTAGTGAAAGAGGTAAAGGAAATATTTTACTTAGTGATCCCTTATAAAAATAGTCTTAACTAATATTTATTTATGCAAAAAAAAAGAAAAAAAGAAAAAAGAAAAAAAAAGAGCCTTTACTCCAATGACTCAGGAAAGTGAGTTAAGAGTATCCAATCTTAAATGTTAATGTGAGGAAGAGTTTGTAGGGGTCCCTTTAAAACTTGGTCACTTAAGCGATGAGCCCAGGATGTTCCGACTCAATGAACTCACAATAACGAAAAGGGCGGAAAGAAAAAAAAAATTAGTACCTTAATGAAAGCCAGGTTGACATGGGCGAGCTTTGGTCCCTCAGAAGAGTGAAGTCTCACTCCGCTGTCAATTAAGGCAAATAAAAAAAAAATGTGAATATAGGACAATAAGTGAGATAAAGACTAATTTAAAAAGGGAGAAATTCTAGGAAAAAAATGGATACCATATGCTTTCACTTTTTGTTATCTTGTTTAGAGAAGTAAAATTGAGGGAGATTATACTAGCTAAAAACCAATGAAGTTTAAATGAATGTTTTTCCTTATGGACTAAGTATTTTTCTTTTGATTGTTAAACATTGGGATTAAAAATCTGTTTTATTTAGATTAACTACTAAATTTCAACTAGATATACTAGTTACAAGTTTCAGTATGGTCAGAACAATGGGCACCAGAAGTTCAATGACGGATTTCTCTTGTTCAATTATTTTGCTTGAGGACAAGCAAAAGTTCAAGTGTGGGGATGTTGATAAGATCACATTATACTTATATTTTCTTTTGGATTTATATTAAATTTATTTCAATACTATAAGAAAATATAAAGAAATGGTATTTAATGGTGTTTATCGTGAAAATTCAGGTTTTGAGGACCTAAAAGTAAATTACAAGTTAATTGGAGGAGTTTTTCACAAAATTGAAGAATCAAGTGAAGGATTGCAGTGAAGGCCGCCGGCCTTAGGCCGGCCTACTACCAAAGGCTGTCGGCCTTGAGCCGGCCTACATTAAACCGGCCTCATAACACATCAAAGCCACCAGCCTTGAGCCGACCTACATTGCTCCTCGGATATCCATTGCGAAAATCTCTCCAAAATCGTATCTTAATTAATTTGCTGACTCAATTCCTCATTAGATCAACCTTATCCTCCTCCTCTTTGGATCTATAAATAGACCCCTTGGGTTAACCTTGAGAGCATCCTTTATTTTAGGATCCTTTGTTTTAGCATCCTTTATTTTAGCATCCTTTGTTTTAGCATCGTTTGTTTTGGCATCCTTTGTTTGTTTTGATCTTTAGAATCATTAGAATTCCCTTGGGGACTTTAGGATTTTATCTTCTTTTTAAACTCTCTTACATTTCATGTTATTCTAAATTTTAGTTTGAAGAAAGAATGTTATTGAAGTTTTCTTTCAATTGAAGAAGTTTAGGAATCAATTCGGAAGATTAAAGTTTTACTTTTGAAGATTATAGCAATTGTTTCATTTATTTAATTTTCTTCTATACCATTTATTAGTTTATTTTATTATTTAATATGAATTCCATTGCATTTATTTACTTCAATTGTTTTTATGCAATCCATACCATAATGTTCTAAATCATCCTTGTGAGAAACATGATGAAACCATAATTCAAACTAAAATGATCATTGTATTCATGTTATAGGACATATAAATATATGGAATTTTCATATAAGAAGTCCTGCTATGAATTGTATTTTGTAATTGAAATCAATGCATAGGAATGTAAATGACTCGAAAAAGAAATTTAGGTTTTATCAGGAATTCCTAAGTAAGATTTAATAATTCATGCGGAAGCAGGGTTATTGAATTTTATTAGAAATTGACCTAAGTGTTTTATGCAATATTTTTATTAAATTTTTCACTAAGGGATTAGGAGAAATTATTTTAAAGATATTAGGCAATCATATAATTGGGAAATTTATGATTGTGAATTAGAATCCTCCATTGATTTTAACTAGCGGGAGTTATTAATTAAATTGGGGTAATGTTACTTTAAAACTTGATAAAGGATTAAGGTTTTGTCAATTTCTTGTGAAAATCCATATAGCTATGAGTTATTATAACATGAAGGCAATATGATTAGTAGAATTAAGGTGGATTCTATTTCCCACCATCAATTCATCATTTTTCAAACACAATTCCCTTTTTGCGCATTTAGCATAATTCATTCACATTTGATCTCTTCAAATATCATTGCCTAAATAATAGTAGAAATTGATATAGGTCTATTACTTAATCAATCTTCGTGGTTCGACACTCTTCTCTCACTATATTACTTGATTCGATCCGGTACACTTGCCGATATTTATTCATGCTCATTTTATATCTCTTTTTGCGTGGATCACATATCATCATCTTCACTATCCCCCTCAGTCTCATACTTACCATCATTGTGCAAAATTATAACGCGTCTATTCGGACATTGACTAGCAATATGGTCTCTTCTTGGCATTTAAAACATTTAATGTCACGATTTCTAGGAGTAGAAGAATCAGGATTACCTTGATTACTAGGAGTATAACCCCCTTGCTTCTGCTCTCCTTTTGGCTTGGTGGGTATAGACTTTTCTTCCTTCCTCTAATGGTTAGTCTTCCAAGTAGATGACACCATCACCCTATTGAAACCGTGTAGTACTACTACCTTTCCTTTTGTGTTGGTTCTCAACCTTTATAGCCATGTGGACCATATCTTCCAATTCCACATAATGCTGTAACTCTACTACATTTTGGATCTCTCTATTTAACCCAGCAAGAAACCTCGCCATGGTAACCTTTCTATCTTCCTCAACATTTGCTCTAATCATAGTAACCTCCATCTCCTTGAAATACTCATCCACACTTTGGCTTCCTTACTTAAGAGTTTGCAATTTATTGTGCAATTCATAATAATAATAAGCAAGAACAAACCGCTTCTTTATCACCCTCTTCATCTCTTCCCAAGACTCAATGGGTGGTTCGCCATTCCTTCTCCTATTCAACATCAGTTGATCCCACCACACTATGGCATAATCTGAAAACTTAATAGCAGCAAGCTTCACTTTCTTTCTCCCACTATAATTGTGACAATCAAACACCATCTCTACTTTCTTCTCCTATTCTAAGTATGCCTCGGGATCATTCTTCCCTTGGAAAGGAGGAATCTCCATCTTTATACTACTCAATTGATTATCCTCTCTATTCCTATCTCCTCTATCTTCCCAATCCCTAGTTCCTCTATTCCTACCACCATAACCTCTATAACTCCTGATAGAAGGTTCATCAAACTCATCATCATAATTTTCATCTCCACCCCTTTGTCCTCTTTTAGAAAAACTCTCCCTCTTATGCCCATGAAAGACATTTTTAGATTGCTCTAGTTTCTGCTCCACCGTTTCATGAATTTGTTCCATTCCCTCCTGAAACATTCTCCTCATCTCACTCCTCAATGCCTTAATCACTAACCTAGCATCAAACCTCCTCCTCTCACCTTCAAGAGAATTTTGCCATGACATAGTTCCTACAATAAAAGGTTAGCACTAACACAAATATATATAATCAAACCTCACAATTCACACCCTCACGTGTTTCCCTCAAGAAGGCTATCCCACAGTCACTCGTGTATTCTCACCAACAGAGATGATATCAACCGATGGGAAAATTTTTGGCACTGTCAACTTTTTCAGAACCCGATTTGGATGATGATCCAAATCACTCGTATTTTACCTTATGTCTTATATTCTAATAAATATTTGAGAATAATCTTACAGGTACAATGATAAATCTCCATGGGATGCCAATATGTCCTACAATAGTTGATGGACACAAAACGTTTTTAGGGTGACAATCAAAGACCCGCTGAGATTGTTTTTTCATTCTGAGGCCTTGGCCCATGGAAACTTATGTTATTTTGTACTTTGTAATTGTTTTATGAACTATTTTTGGTTATATGTGGTTTTGGGACACTTTTATGTCCTTGTAATTTTCATTTAGGACTAGCTACCTTAAAAGTGGTAAACTTGTAATTTTGACTACTTTTTTACCCTAGGAGTAACAAGTATAAATACTTTCTTAAGAGAGGGTTTGAGGAGGCCATATTTTTCAGAATTGAGAGACACTTTCACGTGTGGAATGAGGGTTCTTTCCTTAGTTCAAAAATCTTATCAATTTCAACCCAAGAATTGGAATTGTGGCGAGTGCAACGAATGGGAATTGTATGTCATATCAATTCCATCTTTATTGTATGTTCATTTCTTCTCTAGTGAGTCATATCTAGGGTAGATTTGAAACTTTCTTGGACTTATTGGTGATTTTAATTCGTGGATAATCATCTTGTATGGTTGATTATTTATTTGAGATTGAATGCTCTTTAGTGATTTGTGTGAATTAGAATTGTTGGAAGGATTTGAGATCACGGTTTTTGTGCTTTTCTTTTTCATCCATTTCACGTGTAATTCACTTGTTCTTATTATTGATTAGTGAAATTGATCATTAGTGGAAGTTAATTGAATCTTTGAACCATTGGATTTCATCAAAGTTCCATTAAGGTCACGCAATTTCCTAGTTGATTGAACCGGTTTGTATGAGACTTGAGAATTGCTTTTCTTGAGTCGTTTGATTGTGCTTGAACTTAGTTTTGAGCACATCATCTTTTGGTATTAGAGAACAAGTTGAGAGAAGGGATTAATTGTTGGTTGAGTTCATGATATTCATCTTCAATTAGGGTATTCAATTTGAACCGCAAATTGTGTTGTTGTGTAATTTGTGAGTTGCGAAATTACCTTGATTGGAATTTTAATTTGCTGTTTGTTGGAGTTGGATTTGGAAGGTTGTTGTATCTTCTTGTGATTAATAATTTTCGTGGAAGGGAAGAAACATAGAAGTGTTGTTTAATTCAACAATTTTTAAACTTGAAAACTCACCAATTTCTTGCCGTGACTAGTTGTGGCGTAAAGGAGGTTGTGAAGTTTGTTGTTGTGATTTCCATTGTGTAATTTTGAATTGGAGAAGTACAATTTACAGATTTGCATTGAGTTGATTAGTAAGGAATCTATTTGAATTCAAACACATTCCATTAAGTTGTGGGAGTTAATGAGTGTTATTTGAATTTGAAATTCATTACTTACCAATTAAGGAAGGCTTGCAATTAGTGAAGTGGTTTGAAATTTAAATTGGAGTTGCTGCCTATTGTGGATTTTTGGATTACATTAGTGGAAAGTGGCATATTTGTTTTGTTGTCATCTTTGCCGTGGAAAGTGGAAGCATACTTGTTGTTATTGCCACTTGTGTTGTTGCCGTGGAAGTGAAAGCATATTTATTGTTGTTGTCACTTGTGTTGTTGCAACGTGGTGAATTGGTGTTGTGGTGAAGTGAGTGCACCGTGTTGTATTAACGTGTTGTGGAGAAGAGTACTACACGTGAGTTGTAATAACATACTTGTAAGGTTAAGTGGGTTGTTTGTTTTTTCTCTTTTGTAGTCGCTATTGTGTGGTGTTAAGGGAAGTATAGTTATAGAGTGTGTGCCTTCGATTCAAATTTTTTTTAAGGATCAGTATATGGGAGTTTACAACTATGTCGAATGACAGCGTGAATGGGGGAATTAGTGATGAAGTCAATAGTCAGGTTGGTGGAGGTCAGGGTGGTAATGTGACAAGTAGGAGAACTTTGGAAGAACAACTCCAGGATCTTACTACCATAGTTGCTACACTGGCAACTAGAATTGATAGAATGACATTACCATAACCACCAGTGGTAAACCAGCCGGCACCACCTCGAGTAACTCCATAGAATCCTCATCGAGATAGAGTAATGGAAGATGGGAATTTGAATAGAAGGATGGGTGAGGAGCATCTTCCATACAGGGAAGAAAGGGATGATAATTTTGGGGCAAACCTAAATCAGAATAGGGATTTCTGGCTACCTCGGGGCTTGGAATATGTGAAACTATAGATGCCATCTTATGATGGCAAGGGATCAGCAGATGAATATTTAGATTGAGAGGACAAGGTCGAAGGTCTCTTTGAATGTTATGAGATCGGTGACAGTACTAGGGTTTGATTAGCTTCTGTCGAGTTTGTAGGGTACGCTGCACTCTGGTGGAAGAATCTGATTGTTAGCAGGCGTCGGGATAGAGAGGCTGAGGTTCAGACCTGGAGGGATATGAAAAGATTATTGAGGAAAAGGTTCATTCCTGAGCATTACAAATAGGAACTGTTTATGTGACTGCAGACATTGAGGCAGGGAGGCAAAACAGTGGATGGTTATGTGCAGGAGTTTGAGACCCTTATGATTAGGTGTGGGCCCGTTGAGCTTCCAGAACAAACTGTAGCATGTTTTGTCTCAAGTTTAAAATATGAAATAGTGTGTGTTGTTGAACTGCAACGCTATAGTACACTTGATGAGGCTATTTAGTTGGCCTTAAAAGTAGAGAGACAAAGGAGGTCCAACTTATTTAGGGCTCCGAGCAATAAGCCCAGTACAATTACTAGACCTATATCAGCTGACGGTCGATTAGGTGGAACAAAGGCGGTAGGTGAGGCAGTGGACAAGACTACCCCAATTGGGATGAAAGACCGATTGATAAGTTAGGTTTGAATGCCACGGAAAAGATCCGATAAGTTCAAGAGAAGTTCTTTGGAGAACCAAGAGAGGAATTCTCTCAAATTGTATTAATCAAGGTTGTATGTGTGTTCTTGTCTGCTATTTTCCAACCCTAGCAGCTATTGATAGGGTTTACAACTCGTAAGGAAAAAGCCCAAAATGACATAACATAATGAAGTTGCGGAAAAATAACAAATAGGCATTGTACACTGACGGCGTAGTAGCCGGTGGCGTAGTGGATAGTATAGTTCCCTCTATCGTGCTCTAATTGCAATGCCAGTTCAAAGCCGACAGCGTTTAAGCCAGCATTGTCAAGGCCGGTAGCCTTGATCTCCTATGCTTTGACCTCCTTTGTTAACGCCTTGAATGACTTGCACAAATGCAAGTTCATTCTCATCGTTGCTCCAATCTTTTCTGGCTTCTTGGATATCCTTTATCAACCCGTCAAGTGCTTCCTTGAATCGTTTCACTCGAGTTCTTGTGATCGGTCCAGGTGGCACTTCAATATGATCCACATTCCACCTTCTAGCTTAACTACCATCATGGCTTTCATCACATTTTGCATAGGGAGTTTGTGAGATTGTAATGTAGGCCTAAATGACCCACTAAGTCTCCAATCTCCTTGTAATAGAGGTGTTGCTGCATGTTGCACAAGAGAATGAAAAGATTGTTGTGTATGCCCCAATGATTCACCAAGTCTCCTAACTCCTTGCAATAGAGGTGTTAATGACACTAGCAATGAAACTTGTGGTGAGGAAACTTGTCCTTATGGAGTTATTGTAGTCAATGGAGATATCAACACTAATGACACCCCTCCTTATAGTTGTATAAATTGTTTGATGAATTCTTTAAGTTGGTTAAACGCTTTTTGTAATTTTTTGAATTCTTTAAGTGGTATAGTTGTTCCAGAAAGAAAGAAAGCTTGGTAATGAGGCAAGTGTATAAGTAATGGCTTAGGCCTACCATTTCCTAAGCCATGAGTATCGTTGAATTTATGCCTTAATACTTGTGTCATGATCTCTAGCTTTGTTGGTGGAGTAGAACCATTTGACTCCGCATTTTACAATAAGAGGATATGTTTTTTCACCATTTCTTGCATAAAAAAGTAGAGATAAAATACATAAATTAAGATTCTTGCTTTAATACTTGCAGTCATATAATCCTTTGAATCTTCACTAAAAAAATTCACATATGGATAATTGACAATCAGCTTACAATGTTATCCATATAATAATAACTACTAACATGTAACTCTACTTACAAACTAATATGCAAAAATTACTTGCACCATACGTCCCTCATCCTAGAATAGAGTTGTGACTAGATTATAAAAAGGAAGGCCCTTACCACATCATAATGGCCATCCTCTAGACAATTTCGTCATTTATTAAGATAATACAAGATGAGGGATGAAACAAAGTTTTCTACCTAGCTAACATTGGCATAGAAATAGAAATTGCCCAACTTGTATTATAGACACAAATAGTAACATCAAATTATGTAAAAATGAGCATAGCAATTCAATAAATTAATCGACTAAACTAACTTAGCACATCTAATGTATTAGCTCTAACAAGAAAGCTTCTTTAAGCAACTAGAATCTAGACATAATAGAGTTTAAAATATCATTTAATATTAACCCAAAGTATTCACTCACTAACTAGTCAACTAGAATAATGAAGATTGTGGCTCTTGGAGTAGTAAGGTGACCTTGAATAAGAGTTATCATAGAGCCTCTTATCCTTTGGTGACACTGACCTTGAATAGCGATAGGTAAGGCTACTTACGTAAGTCTCAAGCAATTAACAATATCATCTTCTATATTTCTTTTTCTAAAAGTAGGAATAAGAACAAACTAGTGTAGACAAAACAAATTTATAATAAAAATGGCATAAAAATGATGTACCTAAAAGGGGATTAAGCACAATCAAATGGAACAAAAACCAACCTTAAATGCACTAAATCAAATTCGGTTCAACAATCTAGGAATTGTGTGATTCCTAATGGAGTGCAAAGAGATCCAAATTCAATAACTAATGAATTAATCAACCATAATGATTCAAAACCCTCAAAACACACTAATTAATCTTGAAATACCACGTGAATCCAAGATCAACAACAAAATCAATTCCGAGATCCCCCTTTATAGAAAGGCAATTCATGGTTCAAATGATAAGCAATTCATGATGGTTAATAACAAGTAAATTAATCACTCAAAACAAGTACACTATTTCGAATCAAACTAACTCAAATCTAACCAATAAATGATTCAATCCAACCCTAGATATTACACACTAGATAAGAAAAGAATACACAAAAATTAGAAATTGATATGACTCACAATTTCAATTGTTCCACTCACCACAATCTCAACTCTTAGGATTGAAACTGATAAGAGGAAATTGAACTAGGGAAACCCTAAGCTCTCTTACGTAAAGTGAATGTATTTAATATGAAAATTAGCCTCCTCAAAACCCTACTTAAGCAAGTATTTATACTTGCTCCCTTTAGGGTTAGAAAGTCCACAAAATTACAACTATGCCACTTTTAAGGTGGCCGGTCTTAAATGAAAATTACAAACAAATGAAAGTGTCCCAAAAGAAAATTACAACATAAAACGGTCCAATAAAAATTAAAAAGTACAAAAATAATATAAATCTTCAAGAGCTAATGCTTTGAAGTGAAATCAATCGCAACGGGCCTCTGGATGCAAATCTGATGATGTCCTGTAGCCATCAACTAATGTAAGTCATTTAACATCCCATGGAGAAATATTATTGTACCTATAAGATTATTACTCAAATATTTATTAGATAAAAGAAATAGAGTGAAATATAAACGATTTGGATCATCATCCAAATCAAGTTTTGAGAGCATCTATGGTGCCGAAAAATTTCCCATCATCTCTTTAGGCTTTTGAAAGATTTGCCCTCAAATCTTGAGGGTCATTTTTGGAACTTAACTCGAACATCTCTGTTGGCCTGTTTTCCCGGTTACCAGATGTAGTGGAAGTAGTTTTGATCTACTCCTGAAACTGGTGCACCTCAAATAGAGTCATAGGTGATAGTACTATACGAGACCTTCCCATACTGAGCAAATAGGTGTTCCTGAATCCATCATGTAACACCTTCCGATTAAACATCCAGGGCCTACCCAAGAGCAAATGGAATGCACACATACGAATTACATCACATAGAATATCATCATGATATTTCTGTCCACCACTCACAAGTACCTTCACCCTTAGCGTAACATGCATGCTACCCCGATTGTCCAACCAATGCAAGTCATAAGGGCTAGGATGTGGACTAGTAGATAAATGTAATTTTTCTACTAGTGTAATGGATATAACATTCGTGCAACTACCACTATCAATGATGAATACATAAAGGTTACCTTTGATCCTGCAAGAGGTATGGAATATGTTATCCTTCTATATGTCTCTAGCATTAAGAGACATGTGTAACACAATAATGGGTAGATATTGTTCACCTAGATGATCCTCATGTGTTTCTACAGTCTAGTCATCATAATACTCCTATAGTGCTACAGACAAGTCTGTAGTCTACAGTCTAGTCATCATAATAGACATACACTTTTGCATGAGAGAATTAGGGTTCTTCCTTAGTTCAATTTCTCTTATCAATTTCAATCCTAACAATTGGAATTGTAGCGAGTGCAATAAGGAGAAATTAGGAGTTATATCAATTTCTATTTGTTGTGTTTCTTTTCTTCTCTAGTGTGTCATATCTAGGGTTGGATTGAAGTTTTCTTGGTCAGATTTGATTGCATTTGTCATCAAATTATTACTGCTTAATTGATTGGTTTTTATCACTTGTTATTTACCATCAACATTTGCTTCATTTGAACCGTGATTTACATTGCCGGGAAAGGGGATCTCGGAGGTGGTTCTTGTTGATTTTGTGTGTTATTTCACGTATTTTTCAAGAATATTAGTGACCTTCATTGAGGAATACAACATTGTGTAATTCATTTCATGAAATATAGCATTCAAATCATCTATTGTAATTAGGGTTCATGCAACAATTTGCTCCACCTTGAACCGAATTGACCTTGTCCTTTAGGGATTGTTAAATGGTTCATTTATTTGTGCTTAATCTTGGTTTTAGGTACAACATAATTTGTTATCAGAGCTATATCATACTTCGATTTAAGATTGAACACATCCTTGTTAGTGGAATCACTTCATAATTAGAAGAAGTTTGTGCCATTTAATTACTACTTTGATTGTCATTCAATTTGGTTTTGCATGTGCTTGATCTTGGTTTTAGGCATATCATAATTTGGTATCAGAGCTTATGGTTGTAAGAAGGGGTTATTTGATTTTGAATTTCAGAAATCTAGGGTTTTTGATCTTACAACTTCATTCCGAAATTGAGAGTAAAAATTGAATTGTTGGTGTTGTTACTTGAAGTGGCGTGATTATCTTGCTTAGGGAGTTGCATTTACTGCTTATTGGAGTGAGTTTTTAGTACTTGTTGAAGCCTCTATGTTGTTGATTTCACCGTGAAGGGAAGAGGAGAGTTAGTGCATTTTTCAACCTAAATTTGGTAGTGTGAAGTATCTTCAATTGTGTAGAAAGAAGAAGTGTGAAATTTGCTTGTTTGTTTTCAAAAATAGAGGGTGTAATTGAGCATTTCCAAATTTGAGTAGTGTGGAAGATTTGGGAATTATTTGACTTTCAAAACAAACATTAAGTTGAAGAAATTAATGTATGGTTATTTAAATTTGAAAATTACTTCTTACCAATTGTAGAAGGGTTGCAATTAGTGAAGTGGTTTGACTTTCAAATTTAAATTGTTGTTGTGTTATGTATGAGTTGCGGTTTGCTTTGGAGTTTTGTAGTGGTTAAAGATTACATATTTGGATGTGTGAACCATAGGGTGTGTGTGTTATGTTTTGGGGTGTGAATTACGGTGTAAAAAGGGAAAAATTAAGTTGTTAGAGATGTGTTGCGTGTGTTGAATAGAAGGGACATTAGCACCGTGACTTGAAGGTATATGTGTTAGAGTTGTGTTTGTAAAAGTTTGTGAAGGTTGTGTGCATTCTAGTGTGAATTTGTGGAGCGAAGTGCTACACGTTGAGGCTAAAGTGTAAGTGTGTAGTGCATGAATAGCAAACCATGAAGGGGAATAGTGGTGTTTCAATTATGAAGTGGAATTGTGCAGTATGTGTTTTCAGAAAAGGTGGTGGAATTACAATTGTCATTTTCAAATTTGAAATCAAAATTGAAAGTGTACATTAAGAGGTCAATTTGAAATTTCAAATACACATTAAGTCATAGTTAATTGTGTATCATTTGAATTTCAAAAAGCCTCTTACCATTTGTGGAGTTGTGCACTTATTGAACTTCTTTTGAATTTGAAAGTGGGCTGCCTTTTTGTGTTGAAGTTGCGGTTTGATGTTTATGTGAAAGTGAGGAAAGTGCACCGTGGCTTGAAGTAGTGTATATGTAATGTTGTATTTTTTCTAAATTGAGTAAAAGGTGTTAACATTTGGTGTTGGTTGTTGTATGTGTTGTCAAGCTTCTTGTTTGTGGTGGCGTAAACATTGTTGAACCATGAGCAAAGGGGAAGTTGTGTGGCGGTGAATGGTGTGTTGTGTATGTGTTTAGTTGCAGCCAATTGTATATTTAAGTGGTGAGAAGCCAAGGCAAGAATAAGAAAAGTTGAGCAATAGAATTTAAAATTCAAACAAGTCAATAAAATGTGAAAGTAATTGAACTAGTTACTTAAACACATGTAGTTGAATTTAATTATATCTACTTAAAAGTAGTTGAGTGTACTTCACTTGTAGCTTGGTTGTGTACTTGAATCGTGGAAGTGTAAAGATGATTATTGTGTTTTTAGGTTTGAACACAATCATGTCTAGTGAGATGTTTCATTATACTAATGTATTGCACCGGACATTGACTACATTTACTATTAAGGATGATAAACAAAGGGAAAACTTGTTCCATACCTCTTGTAAGGTACAAGGAAATTTATGTGTCTTTATAGTTGATGGTGGTAGTTGTACTAATGTGGTGGTAGCATTGTTAGTATCAAAACTAAAACTTGTCACTACTCCACATCCTGAACCATATAAATTGCATTGGCTTAGTGATCAGGAGAGTTTGCATGTGACCCAAAGAGCTAGGGTACCATTTAATGTAAGGGATAAATTGTTTGATGAGATTGAGTGTGATATTTCTCTAATGTGTGCATCCCATATATTGCTTAGCAGGCCTTGGTTATATGATAGGAGGATCTTACATGATGGATTCAGGAATATTTATGTATTCTAAAAGGAGGGAAAACGAATTATTCTAAATCCGATGTTACCTTCAGAGGTTCAATGGGTTTAGCAACATATCAGTAGACCATCAAAAGGCCATGAGTAGTTGAGCCAACCCTTAGAGCACAAAATTTGTTAAACACAGATATGCCAACCTTTAGAGGATCTTGATGATCATAGTCAGATGAGTAGACTACTAAAGAACCAAACTGTTCAGGGACAATTGTGTTCACCTTTAGAGGTATTAGAGGCTCATGAGCAGTAGAGTAAACCATTGGAGGATTCTAAGGGTCAGAGTTAGATGAGCCTATCATTAGAGAGCCAGACTATTTAGAGACAGTTGTGTTCACCTTCAGAGGTTTCAGAGGGGAGTGAGTGCTATGAGGATCAGTGTAATATAGATGAGTTAGAAAAGGAGGAAATAATATTAATGGAATGGGTTGAGATAGGGGAGATCTTAGTGAATAATGGATCATTACTTATGTTATAGATGAGATACATCTTGGAAATGGAGGACGGAAAACAATCACCTCCTATGGTATTTCAGATATTAGGATTCTACAATGATATTTCTTCAGGTGGCTTGCTAGGTGGAAACAGAGTGTCTACTGCATTTGATCTATTAGATTTGGGGACAAATCTTTTTTAGGCCCGAGGAGATGATAGGAATCAAAATCCATCAAGACCTATCATTTGGGCAAGAGCCAAAGGATTTCAAATCTTGGCGATGAGGGCACATTTTGAGCACATTGACCCCAGAATTATTTGTTTACTAGCCTCTTTTCTCTTATTCATGTATTGTATATTCCAGCAGGCACACTTATCATACTTTATAGGGCGATGGACAAACTCACTAAGACTCAACTTGTAGGTTATCCATGGACCGACCTAAACCGGCGATGAGCTGGGCCAACAAATCTTATGGAAGAGCTAGCATGATGAAGACTATTTTTATTATAATTATTTACTTAGACTATTTATGTTGTAATCTTTCTTTTGGGACACTTTCATTTACTTGTAATTAACTTTTAGGACCAACCACCCTAAAAGTGGCATAGTTGTAATTTGTGAACTTTTTAACCCTAAAGGGAGCAAGTATAAATACTTGCTTAAGTAGGGTTTTGAGGGGAGAATTTTTCATAATAGACTTCCCTAGTTCAATTCCTCTTATCAATTTCAATCCCAAGAATTGGAATTGTGGCGAGTGCAACAAGGAGAAATTATGAGTTATATCAATTTCTATTTATTGTGTTTCTTTTCTTTTCTAGTGATTCATATCTAGGGTTGGATTAAAGTTTTCTTAGCCAGATTTGATTGCATTTATAATCAAATTATTTTTACTTAATTGATTGGTTTATAGCACTTGTTATTTACCATCAATATTTGCTTCATTTGAATCGTAAATTACATTGTTGGGAAAGGGGATGCCAAAGGTAGTTCTTGTTGATTTTGTGTGTTATTTCATGTGGTTTACAAGAATATTGGTGATCTTCATTGTGGAATACAACATTGTGTAATTCATTTCATGAAATATAGCATTCGAATCATCTATTGCAATTACAGTTCACAGAACAATTTGCTCCACCTTAAACTAAATTGACCTCATCCTTTAGGGATTGTTAAATGGTTCATTTGTTTGTGCTTAATCTTGGTTTTAGATACGTCATAATTTGGTATCAGAGCTATATCATACTTGGATTTAAGATTGAACACATCCTTGTTAGTGGAATCGGTTCATAATTAGATGAAGTTTGCGCCTTTTAATTACTAGTTTGATTGACATTGTTTGATTGTCATTCAATTTGGTTTTGCATGTGCTTGATCTTAGTTTTAGGCACTTCAACATGTATGCTTATGTTATATGTACTGGGTATTAACTTACCCTTTAAGCTGCATTTTTAGATGTAGCTATTAAGGGGAGGGATGATCAAGAAGATAACGTGGTGGTGAATGTACAAGAGAGGGAAGAAGAAGATTTTTAATGTGTGAACCATAAGTATATTAAACCTTGAACTCGACATATGCTATTTGAATCAATTCCTCGAAGATTGTCTCGAATAAGTAGCACGGAACTAGACCCCAATCACACATGTTGACTGAAACCTAAGTTATCGATTAAGGGTTTCCCCTAGTAATATCGATTGAGGATTTGATGCCATTGTTCATGTGATTAGAAGCTAGTTTGATTGACATTGTCCAATTGTCTTTTAAATTGGTTTTACATGTGCTTAATCTTGGTTTTAGGCACATCAATGCGTCCTTTGTTGGGCTGATGAGCATAGTGTTCATTCTTCTTCTCAATGTTAGCCTGGACCTAAGTGTGTAAATCCTTAACAAATTCTGCCTTTTTTGTTCCATCAAGATCAATAAACTTATTAGTAGGTAAAGGCAATATATCCAATGGAGTTAAGGGATTAAAACTATACACAACCTTAAATGGATAGTATGATGTAGTAGAATGTACTATCCTATTATATGCAAACTCTACATGAGGTAAACATGTTTCCCATTGCTTCAAATTTTTATCAAGCACAGCACGCAATAATGTAGAAAGTGTCTTGTTAACCACCACTATTTATCCATCCGTTTGAAGATGTGCCATTGTAGAAAATAGTAATTTTGTGCCTAACCTATTCCAAAGAGTATACCAAAAGTGGCTCAAAATTTTCACTTCTCTATCACTCACGATAGAGTTAGGTAAACCATGTAATCGCATAATCTCCTTAAAGAATAAATCAACTATATGCCGTGCATCATTAGTTTTAGAACAAGCAATAAAACGAGCTATTTTACTAAACCTATTGACAACAACGAATATGCTATCTTTGCCATTTTGAGATCTAGGTAAACCTAATATGAAATCTATGGATATGTCAGTCCAAGGCCGACTAAGTATAGGTAATGGGAGATACTCCCCATGGGGCATGACTTTAGATTTAGCCTTTTTACATGCAATGCATTTATCACACACAGTTTACACATCATGTCTCATCTTAGGCCAATAAAAATGCTCATGCAAAATATCCAAATTTTTCTTAACACCGAAGAGTCCCATGAGACTGCCCCCATGTATCTCCCTCACTAACAACTCTCGTATGGAACTCTTAGGCACACATAATCTATCCTTCTTAAATAAATATCCCTTATGCCTATAAAAGTTTGTATACCCACTTTCAGAACAAGCAACCTAAATTTAACTAAAGTCAACATCATGTTCATATAAATCTTTCTTGCATTCAAAACTAAGCAGTTTAGTATGTAAAGAGGTTAACAAAGAATACCTTCTAGATAGTGTATCAGCCACTACATTTTCCTTATCTTGCTTGTATTTGATGATGTATGGAAAGGTTTCAATGAACTCCAACCATTTGGCATGCCTCTTGTTCAACTTCCCCTGCGTGAGTATTTCAAGCTCTCATGATCGGAATAGATGATGAACTCCTTAGGCCATAGATAATGCTACCACATTTGTAACGTCCTCACATAGGCATATAACTCCTTGTCATACACAGAATAATTCAGAGAAACATTGTTGAGTTTCTCACTGAAGTAGGCTATTGGTTTGGCATCCTACATTAACACACCACCAATACCCTTCCCGAAAGCATCACATTTGATCTCAAAAACTTTATCAAAGTTAGGTAATACCAACAAAGGAGTTTAAAGTCTGGAATGCCTACTCATATATTTCCATCTATTTGAACTTGGCATTCTTCTTCACAAGATCATTCAATGGAGTTGAAGTCCCTTACAAATTGTTTGTAAAAACTAGTTAGTCCATGGAAGCTCTTGACTTCATTGGCGTTCTTTAGTGTTGGCCACTCCCGAATTGCCTTCACCTTCTCCTCATCCATAGCTATTCCATCTGCACCTACAATAAAACCAAGAAAAACCACATACTCCATACAAAATGTGCATTTCTTTAAGTTGGCATATAATTGGTTTTCCCTTAAAACGGTAAACACACTCTGCAGATGTTGTACAAGATCATCTAATGTTCTGCTATAAATCAAAATAGACAACAACAAAGTTTCCTAGGTAATGACGCAGAACATGGTTCATCAATCTCATGTAAGTGTTAGGTGCATTTGTTAACCCAAAAGGCATTACCATCCATTCATATAACCCATGTTTAGTTTTAAATGGAGTTTTCCTCTCATCACCTTTTTTCATATGAATTTGGTAGTAGCCATTCTTTAGGTCAATTTTAGAAAATAAATGTGCACTATGCAATTTATCAGGCATGTTATCTAATCTAGGGATATGATGTCTGTACTTAACTGTGATTTTGTTGATCACCCTGCAATCAATGCACATGTGCTACATCCCTCCTTCTTGGGGACTAGGATGATAGGAACTGAGCATGGGCTAAGACTTTCTCACACAAAACCTTTCTCCATAAGCCCATCAACTTGCCTTTGAATTTCCTTCGCCTCCTCAAAATTAGTTCTACAGGCTAGCTAATTGGGAATGGAAGCGCCCGACATGAAGTTAACTAGGTGCTCTATCCCTTGCAATAGGGGTAAGCCTTGTGGCATTTCTTCAGGGAACAAATCTTCATATTCCTACAATAAAGACACAACAACAATATGCAAAACAGAATTAAGGTCAGCATTAGTAAAATATAAATCCTTATAGATAAGTATAAGCAATTATTACTTGGCAACATTGTACTCTTAACCTCACTCTTTCTCGCCATGCTCTCTACTCTTTGTGTTTGAGTGTCTTTTCCCTCTTTACTCACCAGTGTTTTCTTTCTCACTCTTCTTCTTTTTCTCTTCACTCTTCTCTCGTACACTCAAGTGTTTCTCTCTAAACTCTTTTGTAAACCTCATTCGATCCTCACAAGCTTCCCATGGTTTTCGCAGCATGAGAACCACTTTTCTTTTGTTTAGTACAAAGGAGTATTGGTTCTTGTACCCATCATATGTAATCTTCCTATCAAATTTCTAGGGTCACCCTAATAATAGGTGACTAACCTACATAGGTACCACATCACACATGACTTCATCTTTGTAGTTCCCTATAGAAAAGGCTATAAGAACCTGCTTGGTCACCTTTACCTCCTCACATCCATTCAACCACTGTAATTGATATGGTCTCGGATGTTTCACAGCTTTCAACTGCATCTTATCTACCAGCAAGGTGGTAGCAACATTAGTGCAGCTGCCATATCGATTATTAAGCTACACACTTTACTCTGTACATGACACTGTGTATGAAATATATGCTCACATTGGATCCCCTCATTGTCCTCCTGGGGTTGTACACTAAGTACTCTCCTCATGACATACAACTCACCACTTACGGGTCCCTCCAAGTCAACGTCATCATACTCCTATGATGGTGACTCCTCTTCCTCTTCTAAACTCATGCTCTCTACATCCCCATTATCAAATATGATCATAGCTCTTTGATTTGGAAATTGGGATGCAATGTGCCTAAATCCCTAACACTTAAAACACTTGATATCTTTAGTTCTAGAAGGGGGCTTATTGTCAATCTTACCCTTAGATGCAACAATTAGATTCTTAGCCTTCACGTCCTCCTTAGGCTTGGAATCTATGGAGTTCCTTTTCCAATTAGACTTCCATGGAGATTTGGAAGCCAACCTAAACCTCTGGCCACTCCTATATTTTAATTGTCGCTCCACCTTTATTGTTCTATGTAATAATTCTTCTATATCTAAGTAATGGTGTAAATCTAATATATCAACAATTTATCGATTTAGACCATTAATAAACCTAGCTATAGTGGCCTCGTCATCCTCCTCCACTCTAACCTTAATCATGGCTATCTCTAACTCCTTATTGTAATCCTCTACACTTTTGGTTCCCTGTGTCAATCCTTGGACTTTCTTAAGTAAGTCCCTATGGTACTGACTAGGAATGAACTATTTTTGCATTATGGTCTTCATCTTCTCCTAAGTACTAACAAGTCATTCTCCATACTTGCGCCTATTACACACTAGTTGATCTTACCATACACTAGCATAATCTGTGAATTCTACTGCAGCCAATTTTATCTTCTTCTCCTCAACATAGTTATGACATTCAAACACATTATCCATTTTCCTCTCCCACTCTAAGTACAACTCCAGATTATTCTTTCTCAAAAACGTTGGGATTTTCATCTTAATGCTACCTAGGTTACTATCATGCCTCTGGGTGTTCTCTTTCCCTCACGTTGTGATATTCACCAGAGTTAGAATCCTCTCCTTTTCCTATCCTAACTCCTCCTCTAATCGGTCTACCTACTCCTCGCCCAACAGTGGTACTATTAGACGGTTCCCTACTCCTCTCCATCTTATCCATTCTTTCATGGATCTGTTCAAGTTCACCTATCAAAATTCTTTTCATCTCTCCCATCAACTCCTCAAGCATTATCCTATTTTCACCTCCATTCATGTTCTATCCTAACATATTTTTAAAGTTTTTCGATAAAGTAAGATCATAAGTAAAATATGTTCCTTACAATTCACTCGTGTATTGCTCCCAAATAGTAATACTCTCATAATCCACTCATGTATATCTCTCACAAATATGCCCTCACAACTAGCTTTACAATCCTTTGCTAGGAACTCGGATTGGAAACTCCTCAACACAATTCAATAAATCAACACCTAATGATCCCCTCAATTTCAAGTCACGGTGAAAATTGAGAATAGATGTAATTTCCAATAACTATGATAAGCTCTTACTATCAATTTTGGAAACAAGTCAAAACAATTCCCTATCAAGCAATTTAATAGACAAACAAATTTAAACTGAATCTAACAAGAATTATGGAATGTAATTCGGATGCACAACTTAGAAAGACAAGATATGTGTTGCAGTTGGAATTGGAAAGTGTATTTGGCAATTGAATTGTAATTTGCCAAAATAATTTTTTTTTTTTGTGATTGTGGTATTTTAGATTTCTTCCATAACCAAATTGGGAATTCTTTTTTAATAAACGTGTTCTTTTAAGAAGAACTAAGAATTGAATCACAATTAAATTTCAATGGCTAACTAGACTTATGTGTTGTCAGCCCCCACTTGTTCTTGTGACCGAAACAATTTTTTTTTATACAAATTTAGGATATGAACAAGAAATATGGAATTGAATAACAAGCAAGTAACAAAAGGATAGAGATTACTTGATTCAAGAAGTAGAAGCTGTTATACCAAATGATGTGTGAACCCTAGGTATATTAAACCAAGAACCCGACGTACGCTATTTGAATCAATTCCTCGAAGATCGTCTCAAATAAGTAGCATAGAACTAGACCCTAATCACACCTGTTGACTGAAACCTAAGTTATCAATTAAAGGTTTCCTCTCGTAATTCAGTTGAAGAATTCTTAAAAGAAGAGTTCTTTTGCAAAGAACAAAAGAGGGTTTCGTTATCCATGAAAAGTGTTTATAAAATTTCTATTCAATGATCTTTTATGATGGCCTCTTACATGGCTTTATATAGAGTACATGTAACACTAAAATATATAACCTAAGTTTCCTAATCTAACTTAAGTCCTTATCCTCTTGCGAACTAAAACAAGTAACTATTTATTTTAAATTACAAACCAAAACAAATACTAAAAACATAACAAACAAAACCACAAATTCTCTTTCCTTTTCGGTTCAACATATAACATTTTTTATTCTAGGACTTCAAATCCTTGCATTCTTCCATGGAAACATGAATTACATTAATAGGTATTAGATCTCCTTTCATGTAATTTGATTCCTTGGCTTGTAGGTCCATGACTAGTCCTTGTAGGGCATCATTTATCCTCTTTGCTCTAGTTCGAGTCATTGGGCCTCTAATTCTTTATAATAGATTTTGAGTTTTTGGTTCTGTCTTCTTAGGTGCTAGATGATCCTCATCAATTTTCATCATTATTATGGTGATTAAAGTATAGAAGGAATTGAGTTTACTGTATACAATAAATAATGGTTTCTTTGGAGAATATTAGACATGATTTTTATAGACATTCTACTACATTAGATTTTGGTCATGGATGAAATATTAGAACTTTTTCAAAGTTTAAATGTTAGAATGGGTAAGCTGTTTTTAAATTATGTTAGATGTATTGGATATATTAAATTGTGGCTTACAGGTTTAATAGGATTATACTGTATTAGAGTAGTTTCAGAGCCTTAATATATCCTTGTATGATAAGGATACATGGTGAGTAATAGCGCTACTCAAGTTTTGGAGCGTTATAGTATTATAGTCTAAGCCTTGCCATTACTATTTTCCACAAACAAGGGTGTCTTCCAATGATGCATAGCTGTGAATTCTTCAAAAGGCAATCTCACATGTGGCCTAATAGGACAATTTAGACTTGTTGGAAGTGGCAATTCTAGTCTCGTATTAGTCCTTCTAGTAATATCCTACACATCCTAGCTTTGATATGGACCTCTATGTTTCTTTCTTGGTTATTTAGCACCATTGGGATTCTCATTCTCACTTTTGCTGTCACTTTCACTTTCACTCTCACTCTTTTTCTCATTATCATTTTCACCATCATTTGAAGAACCCGATATAGACCCTTCTCATTGTTATTAGTCCCATCATCCTCATCTTCATTTGAATAATGCTCTTCTTATCTATTAACCTCATTATAATCGAAGCTAAAAGGATTGCTAACATGGTAAGATCCTCTTGTATTATATGCTACTAATGTATAAATTGGATTATTACCAAACCAATCTATAGCTTCAGCATAATTTGCATAGAGTAAAAAAGATTATGAATTAGAAATTAAAATATTAGTACTTAAGCTAGTACTAACAATTATTGGTTATGTTACCTCTTTGTTTATTTGAAGATGATGATCTGTAAAAACGATTTCTATAAAGGTTTCTAAGTTGGTCATGACTCATACTAGAAGAAATTAAAAAGAAATACATTTTACCCCAAAATAAGCAAACCATATGTACAAATATACAAATAGTAAATATAAGCACCTTTAATATAACAACTTTCACTTTAGTTATATCTATGCTTGTTAAAGCTCCTACCATCACTATCCACATCCATGCTAGTTACATGACTCGTTGTGGCTATATTAGTCCCTATCCAACTTAGGGGGCTAAGATCAATAAAAATCCCTTGGATAGGTATCATGTTAGAGCATTTTTTTGTTGTAACACCTCTTTTAGAGCATCTTCATCATTTTCTCCATTACTTGAAATTGGTGAGTCGAATAATCCACGATGGAATATATGACGACGGTGGATCTTCTACTCCACTTTCCACTCACTAAGGCGCTTTTTTAGATCTCTCATGTAAATCACTTGTGTAGCTTGCTGGGTTAATATGAATGGATCATTATCATACTAAGTTTTCCTTGGTTTTATGCTTATCAAGTCATTATTAATAAATTCTGGTTTGCTTCACTCTAAATCATACCACTTACACTTGAAGAGGAACAAATGATGTCCATGTACATAGTTTACTTGTATGATATCTCTCAATATACCATCGAACACAACAAGATGTCCCTTATATGAGCTTATCATGCAAACACCACTATTCTACGACTTGCGTCTTTTGTCCCATTCCACTGTAAAGAATCTTACACCATTTATGATATAGGCTTGAAATAGGTTTGCATTTCTTTGTAGACCTCATGATAAAGCATCTAAGTCATCTGATACTTCTTGAGGACTTACACTTTTCATTTGTAAAATCTACAAAATATATGGTAAACAAAGTTTTTTTCTTCTTAAAGAAAAATATATTTATAGAACTTTGATGTAATTGATTGACATTGATTAATTAAGCATGTAGAAATTTTACTTTGCTTTGGAACCATTGCAAGAATTTCCTATTCATGTCATCTTCAATGGTTTGTGAATTATTCACACGACAGATGGCTTTAAACTCCCTAAAAAAAGTATGACATTATGAATAGGATAGATAAAAATTTATAAGAAAATAATAAATTAGAGTTTATAGCCCTTATTGCATAAAAGGTTGAGCTTCCTCATAGTTATTCAACACATACCAATGTAACTTATCCAAGTTAAGTTCAACACCAGCATACTTCCATCCACTAAAAGTATAGACCAATTGTGAAAACACTTGAAAACCACCACTAGGCATTTCTTGTGGCTCCCATTGTTGAGGAAGACGATTAAACCTTGTCTCAATATCTTTTAGGTATAGTGCACAAAATGTTGAGACTTCTTTTACAATGTATGCTTCTACTATACAACCTTTAGGGTGTGCTCTATTTTTTACCATTGCTTTTAATCCACCTAGATACCTCTCTATCAGATACATCTATCTATACTACTTTGGTTTACATAAATAGGCTTCTCTTAAAAAATGAACCACCAGGTGGACCATCACATTAAAGAATACAAGTGGAAAAAGCTTTTCTAACTTATAGAGGTTTTAGATAATACTCTTTTCCTACATTTCCAC
This sequence comes from Laguncularia racemosa, assembly GCA_037954665.1. Classification (NCBI taxonomy): domain Eukaryota; kingdom Viridiplantae; phylum Streptophyta; class Magnoliopsida; order Myrtales; family Combretaceae; genus Laguncularia; species Laguncularia racemosa. The sequence goes on along the minus strand of JBBMOL010000060.1, from coordinate 566,238 downwards.
AAAACTTAGCTTTAATTCCTTAGCACATAATTCTCTAAAAAGCTATGATAATTCAACAATTGCACCATGTACCTTATCATCTAAAAAGCCATGCAAACCGACTGGAAGAATCCTTTGTAGTAATACATGGCAATCATAACTATTTAACCCTTTTAGAGATGCTTATGACTACCCCTTTAGAGATGCCCATGTTTGCTGAAAGTGATTTGATATGTTAGATGAATAGCCATCTTTAACATTTTTAACAAAATCACAAAATAACTTAACCTTATCCTATGCTAAATTATATCTTGCCATGGACTTAATTAGTCTACCACCTTAGTGAATTAGAGATTCATTCTCTCAAATTTACATCTCTATAAAAGTTATCCTTGCCTTATCAATGTCTTTGGTTTAATCCTTTATGTTTAAGAGAGTTCTAACAACATTATCGCAAATATTTTTTCAATATGTATTCCATTAAGATTATGTCTTAAAACCAACCTATCCCAATAAGGCAGCTCAAATAATATACTTTTTTTGCACCAATTAGTTTCATCCATATTTTGTTTTCTATTTTTGTGCCCAATAGCTTTTCCCATTGTGACATTTTCTTCAAGGCTAAGTTGCATTAATATATCTTCACCAATGAAATTTCTTAGGGGTAGCCAATTCTCAATCTTACCATTTGATGGGAAATTTTCTGATACTATCGACCTTTTTAGAACCCAATTTGGATGATGATCCAAATTACTCATATTTTACCTTATGTCTTTATTTCTAATAAAAATTTGAGAATAATCTTACAGGTACAATGATAACTCTCCATGGGATGCCAATATGTCCTACAACTCCTGTAGGACATAGAACGTTTTTCAGGATGATAATTAAAGACCTGTTGCGATTGTTTTCTATTCCGAGGCATTGGATCATGAAGACTTATGTTATTTTGTATCTTGTAATTGTTTTATGAACTATTTTGGTTTTGGGACACTTTTATTTCCTTGTAATTTTCATTTAGGGTTAGCCACCTTAAAAGTGACAAACTTGTAATTTTGAGCACTTTTTAACCCTAGGAGTAGCAAGTATAAATACTTGCTTAAGAGAGGGTTTGAGGAGGCTAATTTTTATAGATATGAGAGTACATTTCACGTGAGGATTAGGGTTTCCTAATTTTCATTAGACTCTTATCAATTTCAATCCCAAGAGTTGAAATTGTGGCGAGTGCAACACCTCGAAATTGTGAGTAGTATCAATTTCGTTTTGTTGTAATTTCTTTTCTTCTCTAGTGTGTCATATCTAGTGGTGAATTGAGATAGTTCTTGGACAGATTTGCTTCCTAATATTTTCAAATTCTTGTGTTTAATTGAGATCTTTTGCATTTGAAATCGGTTCTTCCTTTAAGATTACTTCTTGAAACGTGATTATCACTTGTGGAAAGGGGTTCTTAGAATTGAAGATTTATATTAAGATTGTGAATTATTCACGTGGGGTTATATGTGATTAGTGTGATGTTAGAAGAGATTATTATTGTGGTTTCATAATTGCATCATTAAGTATTTGGATTTCATTGCACCTTCACTAGGGTTCACGCAATTTTGCCCTTTTTGGAATCGGTTTTGAGATTGATTTGAGATTGTTTTCTTGAATCTTTTTTATTGTGCTTCCAAGTGGATTTAGGCACATCACCATAAAACTTTTACTACGTTACCGTAGGTGGTTACTGGGTAAAAACTGCCTATACCTATGCTGTGTAATTTGTTTTGTGAGTGCACATAACTTCCATCCACATTACATACTGGACAAGCTTTATAACCCTTAGTGGTCTAACCTAATACATCACCATATGTAGGAAAATCATGATTCGTCCATAAAAGTGCTACATGCATAAAAAATGATGGACTTGATACCACATCAAATGTTTTCACTCCATCCATCTATAACTCCTTCAATTCATCAACTAAGGGTTACAAGAAGATGTCAATCTCTTTCCTAAGTGATTTAGGACCTAGGATTGAAAGGGATAAGAACATATAAGGATCCTTCATACACTTCCATGGGGGTATGTTATATGGGAAAACTATTACTATACATAAACTATATGTGGTACTCATGTTCCCAAAAGGATTGAAACCGTTGGTAGCAAGACCCAATCACACATTACGTGCATTAAAGACAAAATGAAGAAATTGTTGATCTAAGGCATTCCATGGTTTAGAATCAAAAGGATCTCTTAGTACATTTTCCTCACCAACGTGCTTTTCTTTATGCCATCTCATCTTAGATGATGTTTTCCTAGACAAAAATAATTGTTGTAGTTGTGGTTTCAAAGGAAAATATCTTAACACTTTTGTTGGTATGTTTTTTTCCCTTTCCCCCATTATCAATCTTACACCTAAACTCATGACATTGTGGACATTGATTTAGATTTTGAAACTCCTTCCAATATAACACACAATTGTTCCTATAAGAATGAATCGAATGCACATCCATTTGTAACTCATGTAGCATCTTCCTTACTTCATAATATGACAATGGAATCCTTTTACCCTTAGGTAATATGCTTTTGAGAAATTCCAACCACATGTTAAAACTCTTAACTGACTATTGACCATCCACCTTCAAGTGCATTATCTTGATCACAACTGATAACAATGAAAACTTCTTACACCTTGGGTATACCTTATGCTTAACATCATTCAATAGGCTATTAAACCTATCTACTTCAATTTCATCGCCTACGTCATCATTGAAATTATCACTATTGGAATCACTAATCAAACGAACGATGTCCTCTAAAATTTTTCAGTTAGATTGATCATCAAAATAGTGTCCCTCAATATTAGCAATCTGGTCTCCTTAACCTTGCTTGCTTCATTTATATCAAGTTCATAGCAATCCAATTCATCTAATACCACACTTAACACTATCTTTCAAAACTTATCTACATGAGAGGTCTCTCCATGGTACATCTAAGTTTTATAGGACCTTGCCATTCCCTAGCCATTAAATGGTGCTCAATTGCTTCTATATTATGCCAATTTTTATTCAAACAATCACACTAAGGACACTATATTAGGCTATCTATAACTTGCCCATGCTTCACCGCCACCTTAAGAAAAATTTAGACTCCATTTATGTACTCTTGTGAACAACGATTAGATGTTCGGATCCCGATTCTATCAAACATCTTGTTAATAGTTGAATTCATTCAATTAATTAAAATTTATCAACTTCTATAGTTATCAAATCAACCTTATGTCTTCCACAAACTACAAGCAAATTAATAAGTAATGAGACTTTATAACTAAATTCCCACTAGCTTGCAAATTGACCACAATTCAACAATAAAATTTGAATATTATTTGAACTTTACATAAATTCTCTTAACAATAAACTAGCACATACGTTTACTCTTCTAAAATTACATGAAATGGCAATTAATAAGTTTTCTAGGGTCATCTAACTAAATTAACATAATAAATAATAACAGTGGTACAAAGATTATGTTCTCTCATTGTTTGAGTAAAAATACAAATTATAATAATTGCTAATTATTTTTTTAAAATAGATCATCACCTATCAATACTTTTTTTTTTCTTTTACTAGAAAAAATAATCATATAACATAAGAGAAAAGAGAGAAGAATTGTACTTGGAAATTATGGTGATTCAAATGGATGAGTAGTAACCGATGATTAAGTTAGGATATGTAACCTAAAGAGGGAAAAACAATCATAGAACATAGAATAAAAAAAAAAAGACCAGAAAAATTATAGCAATCAAAATATTAACTAAAGAAAAATAGTTCTCAATTCACTACACTACAAGTGAAAACATTTTCACTTGATTTGATTTTAAAATAGACTTTATTCTCCACAAGTAATTGTAAACAAATAAATCATAACTAAAAAGTGAATGTGAAAGAGGATATAGAACATGTTGATCTACACAAAAGTCATAATATCTTAATGGCATATATACATTTTGATGATTGGTTCATTTTGCATTCTTTCTTGAAGTGGTAGTTCTCTATCTCTTAGGTCATTGTATATATACATATATAAATCATTAAGACAATGGCCATGCTTCAAGAACTAAATCTAATGCACATTAACACCTAAATTCAAGAAAATAATTGCTAATATGCAGCTAGGTGAAGAAGCAAAACTGATTTGTTCTCTAGAAGTGAAGCGATCCACTTCATTGAACTAAAGACAAGTAAAGAGAATGGAAATGGGAACAGGCTCTCTTATAATTACACATCCTTTAGGAACATCTATTGAAAAGCCATACAATAGAGAGGTTAATAAGAGAGTAGATGAGATGACAAGCAAAATAAATATGGTAAAAAAGGAAGAAAAAAGAAAAATTTAAATGTGCACTTACCACTAGTAATAGGTAGCTTGGCTTCAAAATATGGAGTCAGACCTTCTTTGTAAAACTTAACCTAAAAATCTATAGATGCATTACCATACTTGCCAACAATCTTTTCTGCTTCAACTTCCATAAAAACATCAAGCCATTTATAATGTTGGGAGGTAGCAAAGGTAACATTTTCCTCCATAAGAACCTAAAAAATTATAAGAAAGCACAATGTTGAGGAACCAAAAATTGGTTATGCCAAAAGCAAGGCCAGAACACTCGACTAAATTATAAAATAATGTAAGAATAACCTCAAGTAAGTCCCAGTAAGATTCACAAGACTACCTGCCCATGATAAAAGGAAAATAAGGATATTATAGAGTAAACTACCATAATAGAAAAGGTAAGAGGTGACAATTAAGAGTGATTTAATGTCACTTAAACTAGAAAGCCTCCATATGAATAAGGAAGATCATTTTTAATAATATTAGATAAATGCTTCCTAAATTATTAAGGAAAATTTAAGGTCATCCAAAATACAACAATAAAAAAATCAAGACAGAGTATCAAATTTAAGACTTTCAAAAGATAGTTAACTACAAAACTGGTTTGCTTAAAAAAAAAGAAAAGAAAACACTACAAAACTAAGTTACTTCAAGATGTTTTGTCAATGGATAGCTCTATAACACGGCTAATTAACCAATTTCCCATTTTCCATGATCATCATTGATTCCCTCACATCAACTAGTAAAAAATCATGAATAGGTTTAATAAAATTCATTATTTACAATAAAAATCTACTTATGAGAGAGATTGGTTTACTCTCCTTACCACTCATGTGTATGAAATCTATCGTGTTTAGGCCCCTCCTTCCCTTCCTTAATGAAAGAGTCCACCACCTACCTTAGTAGTCTCAAATGGGGCATGTAGGCCTTCCCCTTTTTAGGTGATTCACTATTGAAGTGAAGAAAAGGTTGGATCAAGAAAAGGGAGTACTATAAGCCCTCTACCCTACGCATCTAACCAACTCACATACAACAATAGCCACTAAAAGGCATGGAAACCCAATAACAAACTAAGCCAATGGACACTACACTACATAAGTACCTATGTAAGGGAGGCATTGGTTAGTCTTAGAAACATCGACAGTGGTAGTAGCATGAGGAGTTAACAACCGCATTAGGTGGTAAGTAGCATAGACAAAAAAACCCAAAGATTTAGTCTTACAACTAAAAAGAGCAAACTAATAGTCCCATGATAGAAATTCTTTTATGCCAAAGCTTTGATTCCCTACTTGAACCCATAATTTATTAAAAGACTTTCATACTAATTCATCATATTTCATGGAGCAAAATGGATGTGGTTAAAATCTAAAACCCTAAAATGAGAAAACTCCAATTGATTTGGAAAAAAGAAGATGAAAAAGAAGACGAGAAGAGGAAGAAGAAATTACCTGAAATAAGCAATCATTCTTAACAATGGAGATGGAGAGAATAATGGTGGTGATAGTGTTTTCCAATGGAAAAAAAAGAAGAGAAAAAATTTTCACAATTGTTCCCTTTTCTATTTTGTTGATGGAAATGAGAGGAGAGTTTCTACACAGTAAGTGGATGCTATTATTTCACTCCATATCCGATAAATTCTCTCCATTAGTGTAACTTTAATCCAATGAATAAAAATCTTTTAGACTATCCTAATCCAATGGTCACTTTTGTCTTATATAAATTGTCGAATCAGCAAAAGATTGTTATAGTGTATATATATATATATATATAATTAAGAACCTATCAAACTTTCTCACAGTTAAGCATTTGTTGGTCTTTAAGTAAATTAATCAAATCAAATAGTAAGACAAGAAATTCTTAATCAACTTACTATTATTCAAGAAACCATTCAAAAGAATTCTTATTTAACCCTATAATAGCTTAAGAAACAAACGCTTAATTAACTTGTAGTTTTAAAAGAAGATTAACTACAACTCTTATACTTTTCACTTAATCAATTGTTTTGAACATACAAAAGATTTGAAATATAAATTATCATCTCCTTAATCAAGAAAAAAAATCATAAACACTTTACTAACTTTTACTAAAATGTATATAGCCCCTTTTTCAATTTTACTAAACACTATAATCCAAGTTAAATATATCCACTTATCCCTCACTAGAGTTTTTTTTTTTTTTTTTTTGCTCAAGTAGTTTCATCGGTTAGTAAGTCCCAAACTAAATGATCTTAAGCTATTAAGTTTTGAAATACCCCTTAAAACCATCCACTACCTTTATTTAATAGAGCTTATTTGCTTACATTTAGCCTTAATATAGACATTTCTATTTACCCTTTTAGTGAGCTTTCAATCAATAATCCCAAGCTCATCACTTAACAGGTGTTATTCCACATAAAGGAGGCATCTTGTAAGTTTAATTACTCGAGTTAGCGAGACCTATAGCTAAACTTCAATTCAATTTATTTATTTCATTTATTCCTTCTTTAACTAGATTGATTTTTCAAGAAGTTTTCAAAGGATAAATATCAACTATTTACTTATCAAGGATTTTAGTGCCCTAAAAATATCTAAGGGAAAAATATACATCAAAGTAAGGTTAAAAGAAATCCATGACTAGTTTTTAACTAGTAATATTATTCAAATTTCTAAATCTTAAAGTTCAAAATTAAATAATAAGTAGCCATTAAAGCACTTATTTATTAAGTGTTCTATACTACTCAAAGAGTTACCATATACCAAATTGCAAGTTAACTTAATGATTTCCATATTAAATAAACAAATTTTGATTTCTTAAATAACCACAAATTTTATAGAAAACAAAAAAAAAAAAAAAGAAAAAAAATTGGGGAAGGTAGTGGGGAAAAGAACTAGTACTCACTTGAATATGGCATTTTTTTCCATTCCAAAACATGTTCAGCGAGTAAAGTGGTTGATCTTGAAGCTATAAAAGGCAAAAGGGAGAAGAAATCTAAAACAATAGTTAAAAGAAAAGAAATAGAAAAGAAAAAAAATGATTAAAATCTAGTTTAGTAAGCTATATAAGTCTCATTAGTATATCAAAGAAAACAAAAAATATCAATCACTATTGTCATCATCATCTTCCCCCTCATCTTCTTCTTCATCACCTTCTTCCTCATCCATATCTTCATCCACATCCAATATTTCTATCTCATTTCTCTCTTCACCTCCCTCTCCTTCTTCTTCCTCCTTAACCACCTCTTCTTCATCAATTTCATCACCAATATCTATATCAATTGGAAAGTCAATATTAAATTGTGAAGCTATGTTGCAAGCAAACCTTTCTAGTTGATTTTGTCTTTGGAGGAGTACTTAGACCTTGACTAGCATTGCCTAATCTACTTGACGCTTCTCCTTGTTGGTCCTCTATTTTAGGAAGTAGATGTATTTGTTAGAAGGAATTCATTTTAATTAGAATCACTTACTTAAGAGAGGTTATAGGAGGAGGATTGCTCAAAGTTCTCATTACTCTTACTAGGATGGTGATATAGGGGCCATAGTAGATGTTTCATATCTTCGAATCTATGGCTTAACGTCAAATAAAAAATGTGAGGAGAATGGCCAAGTTCATTGAATATCACTCAATTATACTATATAGGTAGAGTACATCATGGGTAGATATTACCTCGATACTTTTTCCCCATCTACTTATTGTTTGAGATAAAAGCTAATATAGTACTCTATGGGTTGGTTTACGGAGGTAGGATGCTTTAGAAGCTTAGGGGTTGTAAGGGTGCTAATTACTTATGTTTCTCTAATATAACTAAGAGGGAACTTCACGTAGGAGTTAGTACGAGAGAGCAGCAAATTCTTTAGAGCTTACATAGTCATCATCATATAGACCTAAATAGGTACTTAACTTAGTATAGAAATTCGATAAGGCTAACCTTAGATACTAAAATTTAAATAGTTCATAATCCCTTAAGACATCCTTTCATGATCTAATCTATAAGCTGTGATGAATTCTAGGTTTAACTCCTAGCAGATTGGGGCCCTTAATGAAAGTAATCGTTCCTAAGCTCCCCCTCCAATTAAGCCTCTTATCTCATGTTTTATATGAATCCTCTATATAACATCCCAGTCGAAGCAAAGTGTTTAGATGAACATCTTTTTCTTTAGCATTTTATACCTATCTGTTTCAACCATTTCTATGAATTCCAACATGAGATGATCCAGTGGTGGTGGTATTGCCATTGGGATAGTTGAAATGGAAGTTCTAGCTAAGGAAGTGGATGCTCCCAGATGACCATTTCAATGAACTTGTTGTTTTGTTCTACTCTGTTTTGGTGCCATTATCTAATCAAAAAGAAAATTACTTCATCACGTATCACTTCAGCATTAAGCAACAAGGGAGTAAAATCCAATAAGAAAAATCCAACTACCTAGTACTAACATTGCCATATGTTTCATTCTAATTTAATTTTAGAAATTGATAGCATCATTATCTTGATTGTAAAAATTAAAGAACTAAATCTTCCTAAATGTGCCCTTATACCATTCATGAATATTGTATTAAAGAAAAGTGTGAAAAAGCACTACAATTCTACAAATAATCATGAGCATAAATATGAACACAACCTTCATAGGAATAGACATGGTCAAGTCTATCTTGTGTTTAATCAAAAAACTAAACCAGTAACTTTTTTTTTATTCTAGCTCGTTTATGCAATGCTATTAGGAATTTCTACTACATTTTCACTAAGGGAAAAAGACCTAAAGTAACCAATGCTACAAAAAATTGCAAATGGTGGGAAAAAAGAAAACTAAGCCTAGTTTAATATTGTGTTGAATCATCCAAGAAAAAGAACAAATAGTAGAATTAGAGTGTTAAGAACATGAAGCATACCTTGCTTGAGAAAAAAAAAATGATGAAAAATTCAACAAATCGGAGTGTGATATGTGTATATTGTAGCCTTTGTGTTTATGTTTATGTTGAAGACTAAGAGAGTGTTTATGCAAATTCCGATGCCCATGATCAAGTCAAATCCTTTTATATAAAGGGTGACATGCCAAATTAACATGGGCATGTTGAGCCTATGTCTATGCTCAAAATATTAAAATGCTTAATTAAAGGTTAACACAACTTAAACATAACCATGTCATAAGACTGTGCATCTCTTAGTAAAAATTTGAATAGTACACGCCTGACACGACCTTGGACATGATCATATCTAAAGGTCGTGTAACTCTTGATGAAGCTTTGCATTCTTTAGATGTTTTGACATGACTAAAACACGATCGTGTCTAATGGTCGTTTAACTCTTGGTAAAGGTTTAATCTAAGACTCCATTAGACACAACTTAGACATGACCATATCAAAACTTTTAAAAAGAATTTTTTTTTTATAAATGAACTTAACACGTCTTCAACATGCTCAGGTCCTATGGTTATGTTACATTGGAAGAATGGCATATATTCAACATGCCCTTAACACAACCGTGCTTAGTTATTGTGTTAAACTTGCAAAAATTTTGGCTTACTCTATTTCTTTTTTTTTTTTCTATGGCTAAGTGTAGGACAAAAAAATCTAATGAAATTAAATTAAACTAAGGAAAACATAATTAGAAAACTAAACTTGGGTTGCCTCCCAAGAAGCGCTTTTGTTTAACGTTGCTAGCTTGATATACTTTCTTGTTTACAAACTAAGAATAGGGTTGGGATGAAATTCTTCCCTAGCATTTCATATAAATTCTTCTCCTCTAAAGTAAAGCTTAATCTTTGACTATTCACCTTAAAAGTATCTTTCTCAAAATGTGTAATTTTGATTGTTCCATAAGGAAAGATATGAGTGACCATGAAAGGCCTAAACTATCAAGATTTCAATTGTCTTGGAAACAACCTTAAACATGAGTTATAGAACAAAACATAGTCACCTTCATTATAGTGTCTCCCTTGCTTGATCCTTTAGTCATGATACTTCTTAGCCCTTTCCTTATAGAGCTTGGAATTTTCATATTCTATGGCACGCAATTCATTGAGCTCATTTAATTGTAGTTTCCTACAAGTACTTGCATACTCAAGATCAAGATTAGCTAATTTAGTAACCTAGAAAGCCCTACACTCAATTTCTATAGGTAAGTGGCAAGCTTTCCCATATACAAGTCTATGGGGAGTGGTTCCTATCGGTGTTTTGCAAGTCATCCTATATGCTCATAGAGCATTGTCTAATTGTTAGAGCAATCTTTCCTATATTGTTCCATAATCTTTTCGAGGATCCGCTTAAGATCTTGATTGGCAACTTCTACTTAACCACTTCTTTGCAGGTGAAATGGGGTAACTGAAATATGGGTAATGTTTTAGCATTTAAACACTTTCTCTAGCTGTAAATTGTAAAAATGTGTCCCCTTATAACTAATAATTGCTCTTGGTGCAACAAATCGGGAAAAGAAAGTTTTAAGAAACCTCTTAACTACCCTAGCATCATTAGTTGGCAAAGCTTGAGCCTTAAACCATTTTGATACATAATCGATGGCTACTAGAATACATTTATTTTCATTGGAGTTTAGAAATGGGTGCATAAAGTCTACACCCTAAATATCAAATACTTTACATACTGATAAGAGTAAAATAATCCTTATAAATCATGGGCATGAATGATGAATTTGTGTAATCTTTTGAATAAAATCAATGCGGATTCGGTACTTAACAGATAAATATATCAGTTTCAGGGTATAATACTAAAGAGAAGTGGAAAGGTAACAAAAAGAGCATGATTGAAGCTCAAAGATCAAGTTAAAGACACTTATGGACAGCATAGGGAAAGCTACACCCGTGTTATGAACTGTGTGCACGCCTGAGGATGAAATTTGTCACTAGGAAAGGAGGCACGGCTTGTGATATGGGTGTGCTAGAAACCGTGTGATCATTGCCAGCCATAGTTTTAATATTTGTAATACCTGTTCCAAATTCTAACTATGTTGCACTAGGCAAGTGTACCTATCGTGGACATAATATAGTGTTAAGTGCAGGGTTGTTCCACCGAGAGGAGATTACTAATTACTAGTGCTAGCTCATTCCCTATTATCTAACCGTCAAATTAAGGTGAAGTGTATTAACGACTAAAATTAGTTAACAATCTAAAATCTTAACTAAAACTACTTTAACAAAACAAGGGTTAATTCTCTAACAAAACAACCTACATCTCATTATATACCTATATTGTCACATAAATCATTAGAAGCTAAGGATTAATGTTTCTGAGTTCTTAAGATGTTAAGTTCCAAGAAGCAAGATAATTACTTTCTCAAGTAAATTACTTATCTAATCCTAGATTTATCAATTAGGATCTCTCCTCAATCAATAGCAATCTAGAACCGCATGAAGCATAGGAACTAGATTCAAATGAGTATTCAACAGAAGATTTTCGGTATTCTATCTCTAGAAACACAAGCAAATCTCGTCCAAAACATGAATCTAATCATAAAAGCGATTTCTCAATCAACTCAAGTGATATTAAGCATAAACTCATACTCTGGAAATATGAATCTAAGATAAATATAAAGCACATGTAATGGAACAAAAGAACATCAATAAACTTCAATCAAATCAAATCTTCATCATAATAACAAAATAGTTCAAATAAGATCTAGGTCTATGGTTTACTCTTCCATAAACCTAACAATGAAAGCACAAATACATGAAGAGAAACTAGAGTTCATGATTACAACCCGGATAGAGCGAATCTTGAATGCCTTACTTGGATCTCCTTGGATTGTTGAGTAGAAAACTAAAGAAAAAGAGAAAAATGAAGAGAAGTGTATTCTAAAACCCTAGGTCTGCCGTCTCTCCCTCCTCGGCCTCTCGACCTCTTGGCCTCCTCTTCTCTCTCCTTCTCCCCTTTTTTCTCATATGTATCTATATATATATATATATACATGTGTTAGGGTTGGAGGAGAGAGAAAATAAAAAGTCAGAAAAAATAGGTCGTGACTCCATACGCCCCTCACTATTCCCCGTGGCAAGGGGCGTGGTGGTCTCGAGTCATCCTTTGAAGTTGGCACGCCCCCATATCAGGGGCGTGGTAACATTGTCTTTCACTTCTGGTCCCATACGCCCCCTGCCATGTGATAAGATCACATTATACTTATATTTTCTTTTGGACTTATATTAAATTTATTTTAATATTATAAGAAAATATAAAGAAATGATACTTAATGGTATTTATTGTGAAAATACAGGTTTTGAGGACCCAAAAGTAAATTACAAGTTAATTGGAGGAGTTTTTCACAAAATTTAAGAAGTGAGCGAAGGATTGCACTGAAGGCCGCCGTCCTTGGGCCGGCCTACATTCAAGGCCGCCGGCCTTGAGCCGGCCTTGAGCCGGCCTTTAAACCGGCCTCAAAAAGAAGAAAAGCCGCCGGCCTTTAAGCCGGCCTACATTCAAGGCCGCCGGCCTTGAGCCGGCCTTCATTACTCCCCGGATATCCATTGCGAGAATCTCTCCAAAATCGTATCCTAATTAATTTGCTGACTCAAATCCTCATCAGATCAACCTTATCCCCCTCCTCTTTGGATCTATAAATAGACCCCTTGTGTGAACCTTGGGGGCATCATTTCTTTTGTTAAGCATCCTTTCTTTGGTTAAGCATCCTTTCTTTTGTTTAGAATTCTTTTTCTTCTTCTTTGTTCTAGCCTCATTAGAATTTCCTTAGGTACTTTAAATTTTTCCAAAGTTTAGCTTGAAGAAAGAATGTCATTTTGTTGAAGTTTGCTTTCAATTGAAGAATTCAAGGAGTCATTTTGGAAGATTGAAGCTCTTGAAGATTATAGCAATTGTTCCATTTACTTTATTTTCTTTTATGCCATTTATTAGTTTAATCTTGTTGTTTAATATGAATTCCATTGCATCTATTTATTTCAATTGTTTTTATGCAATTCATACTATAATGTTCTAAATCATCCTTGTGGGAAATTAGATGAAACCCTAGAATGTTAAAAGGATAATTGTAGCCATGTTATATGATTAGGAATTATTAGGATTATTCATGATTGCAATTCCTTTGATTTCAATTATAATTGGTCTTTCATTATAATTGTTAGAAATCCTTTTGATACGGGAGTTGATGAGGATTTGTTAGGAATTCTTAATTAGATTGATTGTCAATACGGGAGTTGCGATAATTGGTTTAATTAGAGTCTATGGAGGGCACAATTCAATGTTTCTTGTTAATTAATCACTAAGGGATTAGGGTTAATTGATTTAGGGCATTAGTTGTTTGTAGCATCGGGAGGTGTATGAACATAATTTTGATTCCTTGGTTAATTGGAGACGCGGAAGCCGACTAATTAATTTAAGGTCAACATCCCTAAAAAGGATTTTCTAAACTCACTTGAATAAACTTATAACCACAAGTTGATATAACATGGTAGCAATTTGATTAACAAATCTAGGGTGAATTCTAATTTCCCTTGTTCATAATTGATAGATTCTTCATAAAATTTTCCTTGTTGCTTTAAGTTAAATTTTTAGATTAGACATTTCAAAACCCCTTTTTAATCACCTAGATATTGATAAGAATTGCCATAGATCTAGTACTCTATTGGTTCCTCGAGGGATCGACAACCTTACTTTTCACCACTTTATTACTTGATACGACCAGTGCACTTGCTGCAATTTACGCTCCCATTTTATATATACGTTCTGAGCGTATCAAGTTTTTGGCGCCGTTGCCGGGGAACTAATAGATATTAGATTTCGTAATTCTGTTGGTAATTTAGGCACAATTATTTTTTTATTTAATTTTTCTTATCATTGTGTGATCGTTTTCCATTCTCTTTAAGGTTCTTTTTATGCGCAAGAGTAGAAGTGCTGAACTTCTACCAATTAATCTTGAGATAGAACGCAGCTTGCGACAACTTAGAAGAGAGCAGAGAAGAAAGGAAGAAGAGAACATGGCAGATGAGAACAATAATCAGATTCAGGGTGTTGGTAGAGCACTTCGAGAATACACGGTACCTGTTGTTTCAGGTCCTGCAATTAGAAGACCAACAATTCAGGCTAATAATTTCGAGTTAAAACCAGCACTCGTTCAAATGGTTCAATCAAATCAATTTGGAGGATATCCAAATGAAAGTCCTGATGAGCATATTGCAGTATTTCTTCAATATTGTAATACAGTGAAAATGAATAATGTATCTGATGATGTAATTAGGCTACAACTTTTTCCATTTTCACTTAGAGAAAAAGCTAGGGCTTGGTACAATTCATTGCCACAAGACTCTGTAACCACTTGGGTAGATCTCTCATCTAAATTTTTAAGGAGATTTTTTCCACCAGCTAGAACTGCTAGGTTAAGAAATGACATCACAAACTTCAGTAAGTTTAGTGGTGAATCACTTTATGAAGCATGGGAAAGATTTAAGGAGGCAATTAGAAAATGCCCCCATCATGGATTACCAGATAATCTCCTTATTGAGATATTCTATCTCAGTTTAGATGACACATTGAGATCTCTGGTAGATGCTGCTTCTGGTGGTGCATTAATGAGTAAGACATATGATGAGGCTAGTGCTTTGATAGATGAAATGGCCTCTAGTGCACATAATTGGCAACATGAAAGAGGTAAGTCTAGAGTGGCATCTGTCAATGATATGGACACCTTAACAGCTCAGATTTCTGCTCTTACCGCCCAGGTAAGTAAACTCACCTCTGCACCTTCTTTCAATGTTAATCAATTTTCTTATTGTGAGTTATGCTCAGGACAACACTCAACTCTTGAGTGCCCATCTAGAAACTTTTCCTCCTCATCCCATGGAGAGCAAGTAAATTTTGTCAACAATTTCCAAAGAGGAAATCAAGGACCCTATTCAAACACCTACAATCCAGGGTGGCGTAACCATCCAAATTTCTCATGGAGAAATGATAACAACGCACTTAAACCCCCTGGATTTCAAAAGCAAGGTCCTAATCATAATACTCCCCATCAACAATATCCTAATCATAATACCTCTTCTCAGCAAGGTCAGTCTAAAATGGAAGAACTCATGATAAGTTATATGCAAAAGACTGACACAATGTTGCAAAATCAACAAGCCACCATTAGGAATCTTGAAAATCAGCTTAGTCAAATGTCTCAACAGTTGAGTAATAGACCATCTGGGTCTTTACCTAGCAATACTGAGCAAAATCCTATGGGTGTAAATGCTATTATGTTAAGAAGTGGTAAGGAATTGGTTGATAAGAAACTTGAGGAAGAGGAGGTTAACCTGGGGAAAGATAAAGGGAAACAAAAGGAAGAGGAGCCAAAGCAAAATTCACCAAAAGTGAAAGCATATGTTCCTCCTATTCCTTTCCCAGGAAGGCTGAAGCAACAACAATTGGATTCACAATTTGCTAAATTTTTAGAAGTCTTTAAAAAATTGCAAATTAACATTCCTTTTGCAGAGGCACTTCAGCAGATGCCATCATATGCTAGGTTCATGAAGGATTTACTCACAAAGAAGAGGAAGATTGAAGGGAATGAACCAGTGATGCTTATAGGGGAATGTTCTATGATCTTACAAAAGAATTTATCCAATTTGCCGAGAAAACAAAGAGATCAGGGAAGTTTTACTGTTCCTTGCACTATTGGTAATTTTAATTTTGATAAAGTACTTATAGATTCTGGTGCAAGTATAAATTTAATGCCTCTATCCATTTTCAAAAAACTAGGACTTGGAGAATGTAAGGAGACGCACGTTACCTTACAACTTGCGGATAGAAGTGTCAAGTACCCAAAGGGTATAGTGGAGAATGTCCTAGTAAAAGTGGACAAATTCATCTTTCCAGTTGACTTTATAGTCTTGGAAATGGAAGAAGATAGAGAGGTACCCATGATCTTAGGAAGACCATTCCTAGCCACAGGTCAAGCTCTAATTGATGTAGGACAAGGTAAGCTCACCCTTAGAGCACTAGATGACCAGGTAACATTTGATATGTATGATCCTGTGTTTTTGTCTAATGAGAAAGCAATGTATTCTGACATATCTGCTGAGGGTGAAATTACTAACAATGATGTGGAGGAAGATGTAGGGCAAACCACTCTTGAAGCTGTCTTGAATGAGATAGATGATTGGGGGGATGAAGATGAGCAAGAAAACAGAGGTCGTGAACAAGTACCCCAGACTGAAAATGTTGTTGCTTTTGAGAAGACAGACGACTATGAGAAGCCACCAGTGCCGACACTAATGCCTATGCAGACACTTGAACCTAATGTCTTTTCTAATCAATTGTTTGGTTATAAGTGTCTGAATTTAGGAAATCCATGGCCTCACATTAATCAAGCGCCTATGACAAAAGAATTGCAGCAGCAGATTCAAGGCCAGTTGGATGAACATAGGGAAATCCTGGGATGGTCAAGGGCAGACATCCAGCAGGTAAGTTTGTTGATATCTACCTACAAAACATTGGTGGAAGCTGAAAAGAAGGGCACCATACCATGGAAGGAAGCTTGGAATCCTAATCTGAAAACGATGGTGTTGAAGGAGTTGTTTAAACTCCTTGATGTAAGCTAACCCTGATAGTCAGGCTGATGACTATAAAACAAGCGCTTCATGGGAGGCAGCCCATGCTTAATAAGTATCTATAATAGTTTCGTTAAAAAAAAAAAAAAAAAAAAAAAAAAAAAAAAAAAAAAAAAAAAACTAATTCAAGGCTGGATAAGAGCTGCCGGTGCATTCAAGACACTCCAAGGATGACAGACATTTTAGGAGGAATTTTCTTCCTGATGAACAATTTTATACCAGGGAAGTACCAGTATTTCAATTTCTGCATTGACATTCGTTTCCTTAATTTTGTGATATATTAGGAACAATGAGGACATTGTCCAATTTAAGTGTGGGGAAGGGATTATAAATGTAGAAGTATAATGATTGCACACATCATGAGCTTACAAATCCCATGCTTTATTTATGTCCTTAAGTGTTTTCAATGAAATCCTGAAATTGAATTAGATTGGTGCCCTACTCGCCAATTGTTGTGACTAGTTTACATAGTTAAAATTTAAGAGTAAAATCTCTAGAGAACGGGGTTTACCCTATGTTGAGCCTTTGAACTTGAGATTGAGTCCTTAAGTTGAAAAAACAAGCAAGTTTACTTCAAGGAAAAATTGGTTGGGATAAATCTCTATTGAAATTTCTTTGAGAATACCTTAACACCTAGTGAAAGAGGTAAAAGAAATATTTTACTTAGTGATCCCTTAAAAAAAAAAAAAAAAAAAAAAAAAAAAAAAAAAAAAAGAGCCTTTACTCCAATAGCTCAGGAAAATGAGTTAAGAGTATCCAATCTTAAATGTTAGTGTGAGGAAGAGTTCGTAGGGGTCCCTTTAAAACCTGGTCACTTAGGCGATGAGCCCAGGATGTGCCGACTCAATGAACTCACAATAACGAGAAGGGCGGAAAGGCAAAAATTTAGTACCTTAATGAAAGTCAGGTTGACATGGGCGAGCTTTGGTCCCTCAGAAGAGTGAAGTCTCACTCCGCTGCCAATCAAGGCAAATAAAACATTAAAAAAAAAAAAAAAGGGGAGAAATTCTAGGAAAAAATGGATACCATATGCTTTCACTCCTTGTTATCTTATTTAGAGAAGTAAAATTGAGGGAGATGATACTTGCTAATAACCAATGAAGTTTAAATGAATGTTTTTCCTTATGGACTAAGTATTGTTTTCTATTGTTAAACACTGGGATTAAAAATCTGTTGTATTTAGATTAACTACTAAATTTCAACTAGATATACTAGTTACAAATTTCAGTATGGTCAGAACAATGGGCACCAGAAGTTCAATGATGGATTTCTCTTGTTTAAATCAATTATTTTGCTTGAGGACAAGCAAAAGTTCAAGTGTGGGGATGTTGATAAGATCACATTATACTTATATTTTCTTTTGGACTTATATTAAATTTATTTTAATATTATAAGAAAATATAAAGAAATGATACTTAATGGTATTTATTGTGAAAATACAGGTTTTGAGGACCCAAAAGTAAATTACAAGTTAATTGGAGGAGTTTTTCACAAAATTTAAGAAGTGAGCGAAGGATTGCACTGAAGGCCGCCGTCCTTGGGCCGGCCTACATTCAAGGCCGCCGGCCTTGAGCCGGCCTTGAGCCGGCCTTTAAACCGGCCTCAAAAAGAAGAAAAGCCGCCGGCCTTTAAGCCGGCCTACATTCAAGGCCGCCGGCCTTGAGCCGGCCTTCATTACTCCCCGGATATCCATTGCGAGAATCTCTCCAAAATCGTATCCTAATTAATTTGCTGACTCAAATCCTCATCAGATCAACCTTATCCCCCTCCTCTTTGGATCTATAAATAGACCCCTTGTGTGAACCTTGGGGGCATCATTTCTTTTGTTAAGCATCCTTTCTTTGGTTAAGCATCCTTTTTTTGTTTAGAATTCTTTTTCTTCTTCTTTGTTCTAGCCTCATTAGAATTTCCTTAGGTACTTTAAATTTTTCCAAAGTTTAGCTTGAAGAAAGAATGTCATTTTGTTGAAGTTTGCTTTCAATTGAAGAATTCAAGGAGTCATTTTGGAAGATTGAAGCTCTTGAAGATTATAGCAATTGTTCCATTTACTTTATTTTCTTTTATGCCATTTATTAGTTTAATCTTGTTGTTTAATATGAATTCCATTGCATCTATTTATTTCAATTGTTTTTATGCAATTCATACTATAATGTTCTAAATCATCCTTGTGGGAAATTAGATGAAACCCTAGAATGTTAAAAGGATAATTGTAGCCATGTTATATGATTAGGAATTATTAGGATTATTCATGATTGCAATTCCTTTGATTTCAATTATAATTGGTCTTTCATTATAATTGTTAGAAATCCTTTTGATACGGGAGTTGATGAGGATTTGTTAGGAATTCTTAATTAGATTGATTGTCAATACGGGAGTTGCGATAATTGGTTTAATTAGAGTCTATGGAGGGCACAATTCAATGTTTCTTGTTAATTAATCACTAAGGGATTAGGGTTAATTGATTTAGGGCATTAGTTGTTTGTAGCATCGGGAGGTGTATGAACATAATTTTGATTCCTTGGTTAATTGGAGACGCGGAAGCCGACTAATTAATTTAAGGTCAACATCCCTAAAAAGGATTTTCTAAACTCACTTGAATAAACTTATAACCACAAGTTGATATAACATGGTAGCAATTTGATTAACAAATCTAGGGTGAATTCTAATTTCCCTTGTTCATAATTGATAGATTCTTCATAAAATTTTCCTTGTTGCTTTAAGTTAAATTTTTAGATTAGACATTTCAAAACCCCTTTTTAATCACCTAGATATTGATAAGAATTGCCATAGATCTAGTACTCTATTGGTTCCTCGAGGGATCGACAACCTTACTTTTCACCACTTTATTACTTGATACGACCAGTGCACTTGCTGAAATTTACGCTCCCATTTTATATATACGTTCTGAGCGTATCACCATGCCCCGTGGCAAGGGGCGTAGTAGCTTATGTTCCTGATTTCTCTTCCATACGCCCCTAATATAGGGGTGTGGTGGTGGTCTACTGTTCATATGGGGGCGTGGTGGTGGTCTGATGTTCAAATGCCCCTGATATGGGGGCATGGCAGGCAGGGGAGATGCTCTTCTTCCTTTCTCTTTGTTGTTTTCTTCTCAATTTCTTTCAATGATCTTCATTACACTTGAAAGCAACATATTCCTTAATTAAGCATCAATTTCGAATGATTTTTGATTAATTATCAACTTAAAAGAGCTTAAAATCTTCCTAGAATTTGAAGTTTTATGTCGATTATCAAATTCCCCCACACTTGAATCTTTGCTTGTCCCCAAGCAAAGCAATTTTAAAGACCATACATTCAAAATGGGGACTTCATATTTCCAAACAAAGCAGGCTAGAATATCAGCATTCATTAATGATCATGTTTAACATCCAATAGAACTCCTCAATTGAATGAATGTACTCTTCACCTTGTCCTGCAATATTGAACTAGAGATACTTTAATCAAAGTTTTAAAATTAATCAAAGTAAAGTAAGCTTCTACCTTTATCTTTTAATAACAGCTTTCAAATCAAAAATCAAACTCAAGGTCAAATCGAAAAGGAGATTTGGCTCATTTCAATTAGCTATTTCAGAGTGTATAGCCTCCTCATCCATCTCTCTAAGCGAACTACTCCATCATGAAAGTATTTTGCATTCGAGATTCCCCTAGATTCCTCTTCCTTTGATAGACCTTCCCAAAAGTTTTATTTATTTATTTATGATCCCAAAACCCATGTAGCAAGCTTTCAACCAATAATCCCGGGCTCGTCACCCAAGTTAACAGACGTTATCCCTTCAATTGAAGGCATCCCTACGGACTTAATCACTCGAGTTTCAAGAACTTACTCTTTTTTTTTTAAGAGTAATTTCCTCTGTCAGCCGATCCCAGGCCAGACGACCTTAGGTGACCAAGTTTTAAAGGGACCCCATCGAACCTCCATTACTCTAATTGATTTTTTTAGCTAGTAGAGAGGTTAGACTTCGCTCTTCTAAGGAACCAAAACCAACCCACACTAACTAAGATATCTTATTTCGACTTAAACTTTTCTTAGAAGGTCTCTTAAGAAAGATCACCATGAGAATTACTTCATTTACCCTTTTATAATGGATTAATTAGCTCTCAAGACTTTTGATGAAACAATATATTTCCTAGTAACTTAGAAATCAAGCCAATTAACATTTTGCTAAGGACCTTAGTTCAATTCTTAACTTTGAATTATGCCTTTAAATGACAAGTAAACCTGCTTCACAAAGATTTTTATTCTATAAGTTTGATCAAGTATGACAAAATTCAATGCAAAAACAGGAGTGAATTGCACGACATTCTTTTTTAGGGATTCAATCATTAAATATTAAAACACTCCACAATTGCAGCCAAAATTCTAGCAAGATAGAAAATGTAGGAGGAATTTTAACAGAAAATTGAAAGAATTTTGATTTTTTTTTTATCGCACATACATACCTAGTTCTCCTTTTTTCCTTTATACATAATATTTAATACCCCTCCCCTACACTTAAGTTAGACATTGTCTTCAATGTCTATGCTTACGAAAAAATCAAACAAGGAAAGAGCATTAAGTAGAGGAAAATTAAAACAGAAAAGGTAATAAAAAGAACCAGTACCCCCTTGAATTCGATGTTGTTGTTCATCAAGTGCTCAATCAAAACCATTGTAGTAGCTCCAGTATTTAAGAATTGTGTGACTCTTCCAGTTGCTGCAATATCAAACTCTGGATAACTATGTAAAGAAGAAAACGCAAAAAGAAGTTAGCCTACAACAGAAATTAAAAAGGGAAAATTAAAGAAAAGTAAAGCAAGAGTCTTTAAATCAAATTAAAGAAAGGTGGCTAGATTAATAAGTAATAAGAGTTCCTAATATTAGCGGTGCCTCCTCCCCAGCAACGGCGCTAAAAACTTGATCGTTGCCAACCATAGTTTTAATATTTGTAATACCTGTTCCTAATTCTAACTACGTTGCAATAGGCAAGTGTACCTATCGTAGACGTAATATAGTGTTAAGTGCAGGGTCGTTCCACCGAGAGGAGATTACTAATTACTAGTACTGGCTCATTCCCTATTATCTAACCGTCAAATTAAGGTGAAGTGTATTAACGACTAAAATTAGTGAACAATCTAAAATCTTAACTAAAACTACTTTAACAAAACAAGGGTTAATTCTCTAACAAAACAACCTAGATCTCATTATATACCTATATTGTCACATAAATCATTAGAAGCTAAGGATTAATGTTTCTGAGTTTTTAAGCTGTTAAGTTCCAAGAAGCAAGATAATTACTTTCTCAAGTAAATTACTTATCTAATCCTAGATTTATCAATTAGGATCTCTCCTCAATCAATAGCAATCTAGAACCGCATGAAGCATAGGAACTTGATTCAAATGAGTATTCAACAGAAGATTTTCGGTATTCTATCTCTAGAAACACAAGCAAATCTCATCCAAAACATGAATCTAATCATAAAAGCGATTTCTCAATCAACTCAAATGATATTAAGTATAGGATTAAATTTGTTAGAACGATCGAATCGTCCATCAAGTTTTTGGCACCATTGCTGGGGACTTGTGATATTAGGAAAACTTGACGCCTACTACTTTAACTATAATTTTTTTTTTCTGTTTTTAATTATTTCTCTTAGTTTCATTCGTGCTTCCATTCAAATTTGTTGAGGAAACTAAGCTCATCGTTTGTTCTTCAAGGTCAATGGACAGAGACTTAAACATTACTTGGGAGACAAGAAGGTCTTTGAAGAAAGAGCAGAGCTGACCCTCATTCAAATCCATAACTGATCTCCCTCTATTCATTCGGTCGAGCCAACGACGGCAAACAAAAGCGCTGGCTGGGAGGCAACCCATTCATCTACTAAGTTAGTTTTCCTTTTACTATCATCATCAATATATTTGTGATTTGTTGTTTTGCAGGTGAGATTTTAACGAAGAGGACAAGACATGGTCTAAGCCATACCCAAGTGTGTGGGCATTTGTGAAAGGTGTCTCATTCCAGGGGATGACACAGGTACAGGCATGGCCAACTTACAAGTCGTGCCACAAGGTCAGATTTTTCACAAGTTTTTGTACAGGAGCAGTGCCTGACACGGCTTCGAACACTCCCAAGTTGGCACCCGTGTCATCAATAGCTCCTAGGGTTCGAGATTTTCATATATAAGATGCCTTCCCCTACACTTATTTCCTCATTCACACATCACTCCTCTCTACATTTTCGTTTTTCTCCTCTTTATTGGTTCCACTGGAGATTTGGACTGTTGTGCAGAACAGCCATTTTAAGAAGTCTTGCTTTTACTTTTGTTTTAACTGTCCTAATTTGTTTGATTCTAGAAGACTGACTAACCACTAATGTTTGAAACAGAAATTGCTGATGATAGTTAGTTTTATTTTTAGTTGATTATTATTTTCTTTTCTTTTCTTTTGTCTTATTTTTGTGAGATACAGGCTTTCAAAGTATACCAAACCATTACGTTTAGCAGGGGTTCTCATGACTTTACTTATGCGTTGCCTGACTTTCTGTTAAAGATTCGCGTTGTAGGAGAGTTCAGGGGAGTTTTCATTTTCTTTTTGCTTTTATTCTTTGCTTCCCTTTATGCGTTTCATGAGGACATTGGGGACAATGTCTATTATAAGTGTGGGGGGGTTAGGAAAACAAAACTAGGATATAAGGGTTGTGCAATAAAAAATATAAATTCCTCTTATTTAAGGTATATTCAATGATGACTTTTGACAATCAAGGACTGCTGAGATTTGTTCATACCACCATGGAAAATTTTAAAAAAATTTATTCTCGTATTTTGTATTAGAGATACGTTGCTAAAATTACAAGATGAAATCCAAGTGAAGTGAACTTACTTGTTATTTAACCTTTACTTTCGGGAGTTGAGATTGGATTAAGGTCACTAGTGAGTTTAGTATGCTCTTCTTTTTTCTCATTAGGTGAGCTATGTAACTTAGAGTGAAGGAGTAAATGATACTTGTAACTTGGTGATTCCTTTTCGAAGAAGTTTCTGAGAAAAAAATTGTTGGGAGTAATTGAAGAATATAATAATATGTAAATAGTTAAGAAGTGAGCCTCATAAACTCAAGTAATTAAGCTTGAGAGATGCCCTTTTTAGGGAATAACATCTATTAACTCGAGTGACGAACTTGGGATCAATGGCTGAAAGCTCGCTATAAGGGTCATGAGAAAAGTCTGAGAAAGCTGAACTTAAATGAGCTTATATGAATGATAGTTGATTGATTGAGATGGTAGAGGTTCGAAGGGGTATTTTTAAAACCTAGTAGTCTAAGATCACCTGGTCTGGGACTTACTGACCAAGGAAACCGTCTTAATTAATTAAATGAGTTAATTGGACTCGAATAAGTAAATCCTAAGGACGCCTTCTACGCTGAGGGAATAACGTCTGTTAACTCGAGTGATGAACTCGGGATTATCGATCGAAAGTTCATTACATGGGTCGATTAACTTAGTTAAGTGCTTTAATAGTAAACTCCCAAGATTAACTTAAGAATTGGATGAAATAGAAAAGGAAGAGCTAGGGGACAAGCGGATACAACATGCCTTTAGTCCCTGTTGTGTTGCTTATAACAGTGGTTAAAAGGATTGTATACTTTATTTTACTAGTCTCGATCTTGTGGCAATTTTGACTTTGGGAATTTTAGTTTAAATGATAAGGGTAATAGTTTAATTTACTTGGATTAGCTTTGGGAATTTTCGTATTTGTATTTTGTATACAACTAATGGTAAGATTGAGTAAAGATTATCAATGATTGAGGTGTAGCATGAAATCGATCATGCTGAAATATCTTCTCGATTGTTAGAACTTATGAAAACTTGTCCTTTGGGTTTTCTTTAATCCGTGTTTGCTTAAGGACAAGCAAAAGCTTAAGTGTGGGGAAATTTGATAAGAGTAAAATAATCCTTATAAATCATGGGCATGAATGATGAATTTGTGTAATCTTTTGAATAAAATCAATGCGGATTCGGTACTTAACAGATAAATATATCCGTTTCAGGGTATAATACTAAAGAGAAGTGGAAAGGTAACAAAAGGAGCATGATTGAAGCTTAAAAGATCAAGTTAAAGCTACTTAGGGACAACATAGGGAAAGCCACGCCCGTGTCATGAACCGTGTGCATGCCTGAGGATGAAATTTGTCACTAGGAAAGGAGGCACGGCTTGTGATATGGGTGTGCTTGAAGTCGTGGCAGAAGCTGAGAAGAAATGGAAGAGTCCCGAGCCTAGCACGGTCTATAATCTAGCCGTGTTTCTAGTCGTGCGACACACTAAACAAGGATGAGGAATTGCGGATTATCGACCAGAGGGAGACACGGTTCGAAATCTGGCCGTGTTGGTGGGCGTGTCAGGCATATGTTATTCACCTTCGAGATTCACTTGGAAAAGGAAAGATATATTCGTATCTTTCCAGCTGAAGATCCTATGCCATTTCCTTAAAAGTATAAATAGAACAACCTTAGAGAAAAGAGAGAGGAGGCCGAGAGGCCAAAAAGGAGGCGGCACGAGAGAAACCCTAGAGACTAGAAGTTAGAAGAGTTTTTGGGATTGAAGCCAAGATCTTTGTGTTTGGGTTTATTTATGGATTCAATTATTTTCTCTTTTGTTCTTTTTATTAGATTCATGAGTAGCTAATTGTTTTATACCTGATCCCTCGAGAAACCCCTAATTGTCATGTAACGGATTTGTTGATGTTTCAATAATTAATCCTAATCTTTGAGTTTATTTATTTTGCAATCATGGTTTGTTCATCTTGATATGTGCGCAGTATTAGGATTGAATTAGATCTCTGTTATTAAGATTGAGAAATCGTTTAATAAAGTAGATATGGCATGAATAAAAAGACCACTTGTAATCCTAGAGATAGGTTATAGGAGGTTTCCTGTATTGAACGAGGTCATTATAGTCTGGTTCAATTGAGAGTCATAGGATTCTATTGTAATCTTAATTATGTTAATTAAAGAGAGATCTTAATTGACTTAATTAGGATTAGGGATTATTGATCTTGAGAAAGACCTTAATCTAGTCTAAGAAACTCTACAGATCAGAGATGTTGTGTATTAATCATTGGAAAGTTTGTAATTAAATAAAAGTTGCATAATAATTAGGGGTGGATCTTAGGTAGGGTATGTTTAGATAATTGAATTAACTAAGAGAGTATTTGAATATCTTTACTTTGATCATTTTATTCGTTCCTTTCAGATTTAATCGGTAATTAGGACAATTGACATCACCAATAGTGAGAAGTTAAATAGTAGGATAATCGTTAGTACTAGTACTTATAAGTCTTCGTGGGATCGATACCTATACTCCAATGCTATACTGCTAATTGATAGGTATACTTTCCTGAGAATTGATCGTAAGCTAGGATTGAGTATAGGATTAAATTAGTTAGAACGATCAGATCGTCCATCACATACTAAGATAAGGTTTTGTGGGTTCTCATTCCTCTAAGGTATATTCCCTATACGTTGACAACTATCACAAAATTTTACATATCTGTGTGCATCCTTAAAGAGTGCAAGCCAATAGGATCCCAATTTTAGGATGTTATGACCTATCCTCTTGGTACTATGATGTCCTTCAGTTGGTCTAGAATGATAGTGGCTTAAAATTTTCTATCCTACTACATGGGATACATGTCGACATATGACTTGTACTACAACAAAATTAGTCTAACACAAAGTTTAATAAACATTGCTAAATAAGAAATAAACATCACAAAAAATATTTAGCTATGTTTAATAACCGTAGCTAATATATGTCGCAAAAGGTGCATCACTAATTAGATATGCAACATTAATAAATTAAATGTCTCTAAAAAGTGGAAACGTAGCCAAATGTCTTATATTGTGCAAAGTTTAAATGTAACTAACAATAATTTATACATGACATTTAAATATAGTAAAACCACAATTAAATAAATTAATTGAGATTAAAAGTGTAGTAAAAGAGTGTCATTTGTAACATTTAAACGTAACTAAAAATAATTTATATGTGATATTTAAATGTAGTAAAACTATAATTAAATAAATTAATTGAGATCAAAAGAACAGTAAAAGAGTAATATTTGTGACGTTTAAGCATTTAGTAAGTTAAACTATTTGTGACATTTAAGCGTTGTTTAAGTTAACCTAGTAGTAATGTTTTAATGTAATAGATAATTTTTATATACATTATTTAAATGTCACGAATTATATTTTATTAGCAATGTTTAAACATGGTAAAAATAGTGTATTAGCCATGTTAAAATGTCACTATTTAGTTAAATTTACAGTGTTTAAATGTGGCAATTGTAGTAATGTAGAATTTAACCTTATTTCAAAACCATCATATTTGCCACCTTATACTTGTTGTTTTATTTATGCACAATTAAATATACTAGACAACCATAAATATCTTTCAACATATATTTCTCACATAAATAAAATCAAATAAACCTAATAACAACATGTTTTCACATCAATACAATTTCTACTTCAATATCCTTAACGTGAACTTAAAAAACAAATCCAAATAAGATCAAGATATTTAAGCTTCATTACATTTAAGATTAAAAAATAAATTGAACTTGTCTAATGACTTATTTGTCACACCAATTTTCCTCATCACTACTCTCATTATCGTCACTGCTTTCATTAGATGAATTTCGTGAATGAATAAAGATCTTATGCCTTTTTTGTTCCTATCATAGAATATGTAACCTATAAGTAAAACATGCATACATTAATGTATTTTTAAAAAAACAAATAAAGAGAGAGAGAGACAATACTATGAAATATTTATGATAACTTACTTGAAGTACTTGTAAAATTCCTAGCAAGTCAAGCAATTGCTTGAGAAAGCTTAGATAGCTATAAAACATTTACACAAAGTAATGAAGTTTTAATATTTGACATGTCACTATGAGAAAGTGAAAAAACTATTTTTTCAATAAAATTTACTTAGTAAAATTTTGTCAATACCCTCATTCATTTAGTAAACCAAATTATGAAGTGTTCATCACATGGAAAGTTCATCATAATTGCTATAATAGAAGGAGAATGAATACAGGCTCAAAATAAAGAATGTGGAAACTAAATAGACTGAATAAGTTGTATTATATGGTGTAGTCACCCTAAGAAATTACAAGCATGCAGATTCTACAATATTAGACAATTCCCCTTAACACCTATCACATTTACACTAGCCCACACTACTCGATATTATACAATAGCAAACTCTACCACTACACACACTACATACACTACCCATGTACAACAATACATATTGCACAACTACAACAATACTCCTTGCATAACATAGTACACACACTACCTTCAAATAACACAACATATCCATGTATAACACATAATGCAAAGCTACAACAACACATACTTAAGAGAACACATCAACACAACCATTAGACCATCAAAACTTAACATGCCTACACTATAGATAAAAGAAATAGGAGCTTTCACAACACAGCAAATGCAATTTTAATTACAAAGTCTCGGATTAATCTTACCTCTTTAACTTAGGCAATATGTAGGTCTCTTTCTTCTTGAAGCATTGACAATAATTGTTAGTGTTGATCATTGAACTTTCCCTTTAGTTGTTCACATGTTGTCTTTCTTCTTCAAGCTTTCCCTGTGTCTCTCATAGTGCTACCTCCATCTCTTCCATATAAATTCGACTTTATAAAGGTTTTCCAATGGCCAGTGGTCCATATCCTCTACTAGGATGATAATCAGTTTGCGAGTTTACACCTATAAATTCATCAACTATCTCCTTTGAAGTTTGTGAATTATTAGAGGATTGAGATTCTTGACACATCTTGACCATATCTTCATAAACTATTAATGACAAAAGAATATAATGTAAACATAATTGCAATCTATATAGAAACATTTTGTACACTGACAAGTTAATTTTTAAATTAACCCATAAACTTACATAATCCTAAGCAGATTTTTGAGAAATCCAACCACCACTACCATCAAGCCTTGGATTGTAGTATCAGGTTTGCTTAAAGAACTCAATTGCATTGGATGGTTGGCAATTTTTCTCAATCTAATCAGACAGGTTATATAAAGTTAAGGACTTAATCAATTTTAGTTTATATACTAAAATTACATGAAATACTCATATATTCATTTCTTCTACTCTCAAATGATCTAGATCCAGACCTATGTAAATATTTCACTTTACTATGTGGAGCCTTCCCACTCATTGCCTTGGTCTTCTATTTATTAAGACATCATCAAGTTAATGACATCATTTACTCAAAACCTAAGGAAAATGATTTCAATTGGAGTTTACCTTTGTAGATGGATCTTTAGATTCCAAAATCTCCTTCTCTTTTACAAGCTCTCTATTCCATTCCTCCATTTTCTTTTTCCAATCATCATCACTTAAACACATGGGTCGAATTACATTACCAATTTTTATCCATGAATTTTTAGTTTTACATCAATGATTTCTATGGATGCTTCCCATCCATTGATTAGCAACATAAAATGTTTGAGGATTTTTTGTGATGTCATTAGTATTTAGACGATTCTATACATAAATTGAGAGAAAATAGTGTAATGCATAGGTTCGAAACAACTTGCAATATATTAGAATAAAAAGAGCATGATAGTAGGACAAATTCACTTTTTAATATTAAAAAACTTCAAATAAATAGGCAATCTAAATTAATAACTTCTTTTACTTATACTCTCTCTGAAGCACATTGTTTTTTTTATAGATCAAATTTGCTCCAATCATCAATACAAAGTGGTAGCAAGTCTTGACAAGCCTTCCCCATTTCAAATGACATCCTTAATGACTAGTTTGATGTTAACAGACGACCTCCATATGTGATAAATTGAATGAACATTTTACTTTTTTGTCTTCTATTCTCTCTCTCTAATGCTTGTCCCTGATACCTATGTCTCTCGCCTATTTATGACATTGAGCTCCTAAATAGTACAAATATTTGAAAAAAAAAAAAAGAAAAATTCATGATTATGAATGTACTAAGAACTTTGATTATTTTTTTACATTCACACTTACATAGATTACTTAAGGATCAAGTAGGATTACATGGAATGCTACTGGCCTTTGTGGGCATGTTAACTAGATCATTAGTCAAAGTGATGTGCTCAAAACCAAGTTCAAGCACAATCAAATGACTCAAGAAAACAACTCACAATTCAATCACAAAACTGATTCAATGTGGATAAACAATTCACGTGAAACCCTTTAAGATTTGATGGAAAAATGAAGATCAAATGATGTAATTGCAATCCCTATTTGTAGTATTCACCAAATGACAACAAAAAGAGATTAGAATCACATGAAATCAGAAAAAAAATGGAAGCACCAAAACCGTGAATTCCACTCTTCCTCCAATTCCAATCCACGCCAACACTAAAGAACAATCAATCTTACAAGATAATTGTCCATGAATTACAATCACAAATAAGTCCAAGAAAGCTTCAAATCCACCCTAGATATGACTCACTAGAGAAGAAGTGAAGAATAATAAAGAAGGAAATGGATATGACTCACAATTTCTCCTTGTTACACTCGCCACAATTTCAATTCTTGGGTTGAAATTGATAAGAGGTTTTGAACTAAAGATGAACCTTAATTCCACACGTGAAGTGCTAGTTTTAATCTGCAAAAAAAAAAAAAAATGACCTCTCTCAAACCCTACTATAAGTAAGTATTTATACTTGCTACTCCTAGGGTTAGAAAATGGTCAAAATTACAAGTTTGTCACTTTTAAGGTGGCTAGTCCTAAATGAAAATTACAAGGAAATGAAAGTGTCCCAAAACTAAATACTACCAAAAATAGTTCATAAAACAATTACATGGTACAAAATATCATAAGTCTTCATGAACCAATGCCTCAAAATGGAAAACAATCACAGTGGGTCTTTGATTGTCACTCTGAAAATGTTCTGTGTCCATCAACTATTATAGGACATATTGGCATCCCATGGAGGATTATTATTATACCTGTAAAATTATTTCTCAAATATTTATTAGAATAAAAGACATAAAGTAAAATATGAGTGATTTGGATCATCATCCAAATCGAGTTCTGAAAGTGTCGAAGGTGTTGGAAATTTTCCCATCACAAAGCATCATTATGTTTGGGGTGCATTTAGTGTAGTATGATACTAAGAAGAAATAGTGTGCCAACTTTGTTTATTTATAGAGGGATTTGTTGCAGCATGATCATGAAGCTCCTCATCAGTATCGTGAGAATCTAACCCATCATTGATTGCGCATTGAGTGTCTCGAATAACCTTTCCTGCCCTTCTTTAGGTATTTCTTTATTGCTTAGCCATTAAAGTTCTATAACAAAACAACAAAACATCTATAATTATTGAAAATATAATAAAATTAAACCATTAGAAATTTCTAATGAAGCAAAAAAATTGCAATTGTAGAGTATAATGCAAGAATTGGAAACACTAATGGCATAATCATAAATGGGAAGAAATACTTTGTAAACACAAAAACAAATCAAGAAATAAACAAATAACAATCATACA
Organism: Laguncularia racemosa; assembly: GCA_037954665.1. Lineage (NCBI taxonomy): Eukaryota > Viridiplantae > Streptophyta > Magnoliopsida > Myrtales > Combretaceae > Laguncularia > Laguncularia racemosa. The sequence continues at coordinate 534,803 of JBBMOL010000060.1, read as the reverse complement.
ATCATTGTCACTAGTATCATAGTCGACAAGTGTATCATCAAGTGCCTCTTCTTCATCCTCATCATCATCAAATTCAATATTAGCATCATGTTATGCTCCACTAGATGCTTAAAATATCCTTTCTACTAATTCTCCAAAAACAGTATCAAGACATACATTAGTTATTAAAGAGACATCAACATCACAATCAACAAATAGAGGTTGCTCATTTCCTCTTTCCTCATCCCTTATGAGAAGTTCGTCTAAGCTCCCATCCGCCAATTGAGCTTCCACATTGGTAAACAAATTTACATTGCCAATGAGAGTCTATATGATAAATATGGCAATGCTCAATATGTTGCACCACATGCCAATCAGCACCAAATTTCATGTCCTCTAAGTGATATATCTATTTAGCTTATAATGCTAACACATATGGGTCATTTTTGTATCAAGTATGAGTGACCTTAATACTTTTAATGCCATTGTCAACTCTTACATTACGATGCCATCTATCAGTGTCCCACCACTTACATTTAAATAAGTATACTCTTTTGTTGCAAATATAAGTGAACTCATATATATCTATTAAAACCCCATAAAATTCTATTGATGACTGCACATTCCCTTGATTTCCCTCTACAAAGACTCTATTATTTTGAGTCTTCTTCCTACAATCGAAGTTTGATATGTGGAACTGAACACCATTATATATCATCTTAATTTATCTCTTGTAGCATGAATCGGGTCCAATTAACAATGTATATAATGCATTGTTGACCGGGTTACAACTCTCATTCGATGGACTTATCTACAGTATTGTCAAGTAAGAAGTTTCTCTCATAGATTAAAAAGCTAATGCTTATATGAAAAAGTGAACTTCTCAATTGTAGAAAATGTTACTTTATTATATTTACCTTATTCATAATGCTCATCTATGTTGTCACCATATTGTGATCTTAAAATAACCTTATGTTTCATACAACACATTTTTCTCATTTCTAAGTTCTTAATTTAAAGTATTATTATAACATTCAAATTGCACCTATTCATGCTCACTCTAAATAAGGCTAAATTTCATGACAGTTATTGATAATATACCATTTCATTACTTAAATGGACTTCAGAATTAGTAAGGGTAGGAGTGTCCATCAATACTTACTAACAAAATGGAAATAACATGGCAACTATCATAATGCCCAATAGCCACAGACATATTGCATCAAATAGAAGAAAGTTTTTAAACTCCACACTTAAAACAAAATCCAATGAAGCTTCCTTTCATTGGTAGCCATGCATTTAGCCATTGATAAGACTAATTTATTACTAAAAGTAATGCATAGCAAGAAAATTTCATTCAAAATGAAAGTCTAGTAAATCATATCTACATTTTTTGGAAGAAACATAAAAAAAATGGATTAAAAAATCAAATCTACATTAGAAAAGGGTAAAGCTAGAAAGCTCAATTCATCTCTATTCATTGCACTAATGTTTCTTCCAAAAAATCTCTATTGATGAATCACTTCTTTGAATGAGTATCGTCTACTAGGAGGAATGTGGTCATTGAAGATCTCTCTAAGTGGCACCTTTGAAGGGAAAAAATGGTCTATCTCCTATCTAGATGCCGAGTAGTCCAACCAACTTATAAAAATAACCACTTAGAAAGTGCTCAAGTTATTTCAAGAAGTAGTTAATGTAGCGACCCACCTACTAGGTCTGATTCTTGAACCTGTTCCAAAATTCCTGTAACTATCCTTGGTACCTGTAGATAGGTTGCTATGCCGTCTCTGAATTAGAGATAAGGCAAATTCTGCTAATATTGAACCTGTAACTCCAACCTGTATGAAATTTTATAAACGTCCTGTAAAATGGCGCTAACAGCGCTATCATTTCATATCCACATCATATCTAAACACATGTACTTAAAATCTCCTGTCACATCATACATCACATATATATATCATCGGGATCTGCATTCCCGGTAAGTAGGCATAGCCTAGATTGATCCTGTAGCCTTAAGTGGCTCAAAAGATTACAAATCTAACCTTATACACACAAATATTTACATTACAATCTGAAGATTAACACCTATAGATCTTATTACAAATAACAGAGGTTCCAAAATGAAACTAAGGGCTTCTTTGTCTCTATTAACGCTCTCTAAAAACCCGAGTCTCCAACAACTTATTCTTCAGTACCTGTACCTGAGGTTAGCAAAAACACTAACCCCTCAGCTTCTTAAGAAGCAAAGTGAGTATAAAATCAAGCAACTCAATAAAAACAAACAACAAAATCACATAATAGTAATCAACAATATTATCAAATACCTCGAAGTGATTACTCAAGCAAGCAAGTTTTCAACTCAAGTTATACTCACAACCTTTTCATTGGAGACAATTTCAATCACTCCTGTTTACTCACAGGTCACAAATATTTTTCAATTAATCCAGGCAAAGCCTGTCAACTGGTAGATAAACTACCCTCATGTACTTTTCAGAACTTAATGTTTTCTCAACCAATTAAGACATCCTTATATACTCTTTTTAGTTAGAAATATTCAGCTCGCCTTTCACCTGCCTCAAACAAAAGGGGTGACCAGATCCCCATAGGTCACTAAACCGGGCCGGTCCGTCGACCATGCCTCAAACCCATCCGGGTCGACTCAAAAGTCGTACCACAAACTTACTAGGCAGGGAACAGGACTTTTCTTACATTAAGTGTTTTAGGTTAGTAGGTACTTATAGCCTAACTCCCATTTTATTATCCATTTAGATCTTTCATCGTTACCAAGACAACAATAGTATGAACTCAACCAGTCATATAAACCCCATTTAATAAGCTAAAAATAACCCAGCATTACATCACAATCATTAAGCATTCGATAGTTTAAGTTCATTACATCACATACAATCAGGAATAGTATAATCAAATCCCGCACCCAACTCTCATTCTAGGATTTTCTAGAATGTTCCCTTTTTTCTCATAATCAAATCATATCATGACATACAACCAGCCATCAATAAACCAATATAATTCAACAATCCTCCTGCATTGATCACAGTAAGTGATCGTACAGGGTAATTTCAGCCAACAACAAGTAGTCTACATTATCAACCACTTGTACCCAAGAGAAAAGTTAAGGGAGTACTCACCTGAAACAATATATGCCAATCCAAACAGTCGCACCAGCCAAGTTCCTTTGTCCTCCTTACTCAATAGAAATACCTGAATCATCAGTATACCAATCAATGTTACCTCATTCGCTCTATTGAACCCTAAATTGCTAATTCAGTATTCGAAACCCTTAAATTCCATCCTAACCTCGTATAATCCACCATTTTCCAACAATTTCTAATTCATATACATATGGGTATATTACGCTCTATTATATATTAATGTAATTAAATTTCGACATGATTCTATATTGAATCGTATGGTTCTAAATTATCATAATCTTGCACCGAACACTCCCGTTTTTGTTTAGTAACTAACCCAAGCTTCTCAAAATCATATTATGCTTCAATGAACCTCAACTGAACATTGAATTCAACTAATCAAATCAAATTCTCTAATTTTGCTAAGGATTTAATTCGGCCAGAACAGGGTAATTAGCTTGAAAAATTCACTAAAAATATAAAACGACTCCAATCTGAACAATTATTGATTTTTTGATCTAATAAATCATATAAGGATCTTTCATACTAAATATTAAATCCAAAATACATCATTTGACCTATTTAGTTTCCAATTTAATTTACGACCAGAACAGAGCATTTCTTAAGGATCACATATTTTCGAATCAAATTTCAGAAAAATAAAATTACAACATTAATATTCATACAAAATTATGCTAGAATACCAAAAATCATAATTTTTCATCAACATTTGATATTTTTAAAAAAAATAGGAAGTTTCGGGCGTTACCGGGGGCTGCTCCATTCACCGGCCTCCGGCCACCAACTCCGGCAACCACTATGTCGGCCGGAATCCTATCCTACCCAAAACCTTAAAACTAGCTCGGTCTAGCAGCAGATTTACCCTACCCCCTTCGAACGAACAAACAAAATTCTCCCTACTTAATTTGATTTTTTGTTCTTCAATTTCTTCAAATTCTTGTTGTATCCTACTTCAATCTTGTTCTTCTTCCTATCCTGATGATTGCATGTTGGAAATTCCAACTTCAAATTGCCCAGAAAATTCGGATGAAATGGAGAGGGTTTTGGTTTCTTTTTTTCCTATTTTTTTTTATGATTTGATTTTTCTCTCTCCCTATTCTAATTTCTATATATATATATATATAATATTACTTACTTTTTCTGACATTGAGGGTATTGTTCTGCATTTGTTTTTTTTTTTTTCCTTCCTCTTTTATTTATTTTCTTTTTAGTTATAATATAATATAATATAATATAATATAATATAATATATTATGTACATTTTTTTTACATATATATATATGTCCATATAATTTATATTATTATTATTATATATATTTATTTTATTTTATTTTATTTTTAGCATATAACATATATATATATATATTATTTCAATTTTAACATTATTGTTTAAGTTTTGGTCCTCACAGTTAAAGTTAGATGAAAAGAACCAACCAAAGAACCATTATGGAAATAGAGAGGAAGCAATCCACACATAGCATAACCATGGTAAAGCCTAATAAAACTTTACATCCAACTTCAAAACCTTCATCATAATATATATGATAACCACAAGGAGAAATAAAAGAAGGCCCTTAAAATAAACATGAAGAAAGAATGATAGCCAACATTCATAGATACAACTGTTGCTCACAAAAAGATATAGTTATTAACATGCTTATTAACATTGTGAAGATTAGATGGATAGATCTTGCATTTCTACTCAAATTAGTTGAGAGGAAAAAAAATGCTATGACATGTTTGCAAGATCAAATTAGCAAACTTGTTGAAGACCATGAGCTGAGAAGAGCTATACAGTTTTTTTGTTTGGTTAATAGAATAATTATACTTTTGTTATACCAACAATTCAGTTTCCTAACATATATTGAAAAGGAAAAGGGGAATCAAATGTATACAATAGGAAATGAAATTGTTGACAATGTGAAAAAAGGAAAAATGCATTTTGTACATTGCTAATAGAAAAAATGTAATTTTGAAAGAAGAAAAAAAATGTTAGGAAGGGTTTAATTGATAATCTATATTGAACAAATGAAAGATAATGAAATTTCAAGCTAAAACAATAAATTGAAGATTTTTAGTATAGATTAGTGCCTAATAAATTATAACTAAGTGGCATATAAAGTTTTATTGAAATATGTCATAAAATGTGTATTTAAATGATCGACATTACACGCATTATTTAGACCAGAGTTTATCTCCACTATCAACTAACCTTATTTTCCATAAACCTAATCCTTTTTGTTTTTATGGCTAATCTTTAACTAAAAATGTTGTCTCTCATTTCTTCTTCTATACTCAATCAAATTCTTATAGTTTCCCTCTCCCTCTTGGTCCTTCATAAGTTCTTAACTCCTTATAACTTCAACCTCTCATTTCTCCCTCTGTACTCAATCAAGTTCAATTTTTTAAATTGCATTAGAATCCTAATGCTATCAAATTTGTAACAACATTAAGAATCCATCCTAAGGCTATCCTTAATAGTTTTGAATCACGAAAGAACTATGTAACAACTCGAAAACTATTTCAATTAAATGCAATGAGGCCATGGTGAGAAAGACATTTCAGTGATGGATCAAAAGGGACCAAAGAAAAATCAGGTTAGGTTGTATTAGACCTACCTAAAATTCCTAACACTAGTTGCAAAACTTACCCTACAGTTTTTCTTGCATGCACAGAACACAACAAACTCAACTTCAACATAAGTTCAATCCCTTCCCATGCCAAGTAAGACTTTTCTCATCCTATATGTCAATTAATAACAACCTAATAATAAAAAATTCTATCAAAACAATATCTAACAACTACATTTTATCAGTCATTTAAATACACATTTTATAAAAAAAAATTATAAAAATTTATATGCCACTTAGTTATAATTCATTAGGCACTAATATATAATTAAAATCTTCAATTTTTATTTTAGCTTGAAATTTCATTATCTTTCATTTGTTCCATATAGATTATCAATTAAGCCCTTTTTAACATTTTTTTTCTTTGAAAATTATAATTTTTTTGTTACCAATGTATAGAGAAGATCGAACTCATTTGGAAGCTAGACAATAGCAACTCTTGCAACAAATAGAATGCCTTACTTAGGATCTTTCTAGCTAGGTTTTAAAGAATCACATAAAGTAAGAGCCTTGTAATAAGGGAAGAAGAAGGCATCTAGCGACTATGATTGAGTAGTCAAAACAACATAGAGCAATATTATTGAAACAGAACAGAATAGCATTATTGTTTTGAAACAGAGCAGAACAAAACAACACAACATAGCTTTTTTTTGGATAATTAAAAAAAAAACATAATAGAATAGTAGAACAAAAAAAAACATTATTAATAGTAGCTACCATTTCACTTAAGAACTATAGATGATATAAGAAAAAATGTAGAACATAAGTTATTTGCTTCTCTTATCATTGGACTGGGATAAGATTCGATGGATGAATCCCTCAAGCATGCGAGTAAGGTGTTTTGTGTAACATTTCTTCATTTAGTCAATCGAGTGTAGTATGATAAATTCATATTAATAACTTCAATTAAAGTGCATAACGACAACACAAAACTCTAGTTTAACTCTAATCTGCAGGACACGTTTCATAGTGAGATCTTAAACAAAATTAATCAACACAATGAAATCATAAAATGAAAAGGTAAGATTTTAGTTACCTAAAATTTCTCTAATTTTGTTTATGGTGAAGTTGATAGTAATGAAAATTCATTTCTAATTCATTTATAACTATTATGATGATTCAATTTTCTTAAAACCTATTTACCAAAAAAAAGAAATGATTTACCTAAAAAATTTTGAAACCTTAATTTTAGTGAATGGTCAATAACAAATATCTCAATTTAATACAGACTAGGGTTTATATGACCATTCTTTGTAGGTGATAATGCTAGGTTTCCAAGTGAATGGCTTCATTCCTCAAGCGAGAGACATTGTTGGCCTGATAGTGAAAGACATTATAAGTGAGAGACATTCCTCAAGTGAGTTTTATAGAGAGAAAGAGATGTAGAACTGTTTAGACGTAAGACAGGGACATAGGTGGTAGCTAAAATTTTTAGGGGTATAAAGAGCGGGTTGAACATTTTGGTTTTATTTATTTATTTATTTTTACTTAACATGTTTTTTTTTGTAATAATTAGTTTTTTTTTTAATTTATCAAGTCTTAAAATCTAAAAGAACCTAATTATTTAAGAAAAAACAAAATGTTTTTACTCGATGAAAAAATATTTGGCCAAAAAAAAATCCAAGTCTTACAATAAAAAAATGATTGTTGAATTAGCGTTTATATATTTAACTTTAGTCATAAACATTACTAATAATATATTTTGTGCGACATTTAATAAATATGACTAAAGTATATTGGAATTGACAACATTTGTAAAGTATACAAACATCACCAAACATAAAAATTCTTGTAGCATTGGTCAACATAAACCTTAAACAAAAAGGGATCCTCCTAGAAAAATACTTTACATCAAGAAAAGAATTTCTTCTTTTATTGATGTAACAGTTCCTTTATTAGAATGTTAGCCACAATATAATTCGCAATATCCACAAACCATGGAGTTTCTCACTCCCTTACATGGGTTATTGCATAAGGTCATTATTCTAGGAAATCATCATTGATTTCATGTGTGTCTAACTTCTTTAGGATGGGATTTTCCAGTCTTGATAAATGGTCTGTCGCTAAATTCTCAGGTCCCTTTTTTATCTCTGATCCCTAAATCAAATTTTTATAGTAGTAGAATCCATTTCATAAGCCGCGACTTTGCATTCGTTTTTATCAATAAATACCTCAAAGAAAAATAGTTAGTGTATATAATGACTTTTGACAAAATCAAGTAAGAGTAGAATTTATCAAATGCAAAAACTACCACCAAGAGCTCTTTTTAAGTAGTTGTATAATTCTTCTATGCAGTTGTAAGAGTCTTGCTAGCATAATAAATTAGTTGAAAGTACTTGTCCTTTTGCTATCCTAATACTACTCCCATTATAATGTCACTTGCATCGCACATTAGCTCAAACGATAAGTTCCAATCAGGTGTAACCATAATGAGAGCCATTGTGAGTTTGTCCTTTAATAGATTAAAAGTGTCCATTCAGTTTTGTGAAAAGGTAAAAGACACATCCTTCTATAATAACTTAGTTAAAGGTCTAGCTATTTTAGAAACATGTTTTATAAATTGTTTATAGAACCTTGCATGCCCTAAAAAGCTCTTTACTGCCTTAACTAAAGTTAGGGGAGGAAGTTTCCCAGTAGTGTCAATCTTGGCACTATTTACAATAATACCCCTTTGCAAGATTTTGTGTCCTAGGGCAATTCCCTCCTATACCATGAAATGGAACTTTTCCCAATTCAGTATTAAGTTGGTTTCTTTATACCTGCATAACACTTTCTTTAGATTAGTTAAACAGATGTTAAAAAAATTACCAAAAACTGAGAAATCATTCGTAAAAAAATTCATTATATCCTCTATGTAGTCTTCAAAAATGGCCATCATGCATCTATAAAACATTGTTGGTGCATTACAAAGTCCAACGGCATTCGCTTATAAGTGAAGGTGCCATATATACTTGTGAAAATTGTCTTCTCTTGATCTTCTGGTGCAACTGGTATTCGAAAATAGCCAGATAAGCCATCTAGAAAATAGTAATACATATGCCTTACTGAACACTCTAACATTTAATCAATGAAAGGTAAAGGGAAGTGATCCTTGCATGTAGCATCATTCAACTTCCTATAGTTGATATAAACCCTCCAGCCTATGATGGTGCACATAGGGATCAATTCATTCTTGTCATTTGGAACTACTATCTTCCCTCCTTTCTTGTGTATTACCTACATAAAACTAACACATGAGCTATCGGAAATGGGATAAATCATACATGCATTTAGTAACTTGATCACTTCAACCTTGACCACTTCCTTCATATTAAGTTTTAGTCTTCTTTGAAGTTGCACTACTAGTTTGTAACTTTCTTCCATCAATATTTTGTGAGTACAAAATGAAGACCTAATCCCTTTTATGTCTAATATTTTCCATGTAATGGCCTTTTTATGCTTCTTAAGCACCCCTAACAACTTCTCTTTTTGGTTTGTGTTTAAGTTAGAAGATGTGATTATTGATAGTTTAGAATCCTTCTCTAGGATGGCATAGTCTATGTAATCAGAAAGCTACTTCAATTCCACTATTAGTGGGTCTTAACCTTGGTTCATTCTTCATGTTGATTTGCTTAAACCCCTTCTTCCCATCAATGGAATTGTTGGATGTTAATTGAGCTGTAACTTTGACATACTCAAGACTTTCTGCTTCCTTTAATCACTTCCTTAAGTAGCACTCTAGAAGGTCCTTCAATAATATCTCTTGTGCAAAATCAATAGCAGAGAGTTTAGTAGCATCTAAACAGTAACAAGTGTCATTATGATCAACAGACTTTTTCATAGCTTCAAAAATTTTAAAAATTAGTTCTTTATCTCCTACCTAAAACAAGGAGTACTTCTATGTCTTCATCCATGTCAAGTATAATAAAATCCACTAGAAATATAAACTTTCCTAATTGGACAAGGGTATCCTCTATAATTCCTCTAGGGTATGTGATAGATTTATCAACTAATTACAAGCTCATACATATGGGTTTCGACTCTTTAAGTCTTAGTTTCAGAGATAACTTATATGTTAATAGATTAATGCTTACTTCTAAATCTGCGAAGGCTTTATCAGTTACTAAGTTAACAAGTACACAAGGAATAGAAAAACTCCTTGAATCCTTTAGTTTCTTAGGTAGCTTGTTTTGTAAAATTGTTGAACATTCCCTACTTAATGTGATAGTTAAGAGCTCCTCCATCTTCCTCTTGTTAGATAACAAATCCTTTAATAACTTTATGTACTTTAGCATTTGCAATAAAGCATCAACAAGAGCTAAGTTCATATGTATTTGCTTAAACAAATTGAGGAACTTACTAAATTGCTCATTAAAGCGATCTTTCTTCAAATGTTGAGGGTAAGGTATGGGTGGTTTGTATTCCTATATTTTTTGTGGCTCTCCACTTTCTTTTTCCTTATCCTCCACCTCATTCCTTGTTGACCCTTTTATAGCTTTATATTCAACCTACAACTCCCTTCCACTTCTAAGGGTTACTACTCTTACATGCTCTATAGGATTAGTCTCAATGTTTCCTAGCAGTGTCCTGTACCGTCTTTTAGCAATCATTTTAGCAAGTTGTTCTACTTGATTTTTTAGGTTGTAGATGGAAGCTTCTTGCTTTCTTAGAGAATTTTTAGTATTCTGCAATCTAACATCATTAGTTTCAATACATTTAGTTAAAAGTTTTTCCAAACCTGATTTCCTCTCTTGTGGTGGGGTCATTGAAATCCTAAAGGAGATAAGTTCATCTTCTATTGATTTTGATTCTTATTACTCCAAGAGAAATACGGATGATTTCTCTACTCCAGATTGTAGGTGTTACTATAAGGGTTATTTTGTAGCCTAAAGGAGTTTCCTAAATAGCTTGAATATTCCCACTAACCCTCTACATCGACTTCTCCCAAGTTAAATTTGGGATTGATGGAAAGTGCATCCAGCTTTCTACTAATGACATCAACCTTATTAGCTAAGGTTGTCACCACATCTAATTCATATATGCCGCTACTCTATTCCTCACCCTAGCACCTCCCCATTGAGAGTTGTTCATAGCCATGTCCTTAATCAAGGATTGAACTTGTCCGGGTGTTTTAGTTCTTAACGTCCCTCCAACAATAGCATCTATCATTTACTTGGTTGATAGATTCAAACCATTTTAGAAAGTTTAAATCTATGTCCAAAGGGGTAAGACATGATGTGGGTATCTCTTCAATAGCTCCTTATATCTCCCCCAAGTGTCGTATAAGGTTTTGACCTCTAATTGAGCATAGGATGATATGTCTTTCCTGAGTTTGGTAGTTTTTGCAGGTGAAAAGTAATTTCCTAGAGACTTTTGAACCATATCATCCCAGGTAGTAATAGATCTCCTTAAAAGTGAATTTAACCACTATTTTTCTTGACCTCTTAGTGAGAAGGGGAAGAGTCACAATTTGATTGCATCATTTGAAGCCCCATTAATCTTAAAGGCATTGCAAATCTTTAAGAAGCTAGATATGTGAGCATTGAGGTCTTCATCTTGTAATCCATCAAACCAGATGAACTGCTGCACCATTTGTATAATATGAGTTTGAATTTGAAAGTTGTTAGTAGAAATAAGTAGCCTTACGATACTCCAATCAACTCCGACTAAAGAGGGTTTAGAGCAATCGAATATAGTCTGCTGTTGGTTTAAGTTTTCATCACCTCTGATTTCTAACTCATCTTCTTCCTCTTCTACCTTTATTCTTAAAGAAGTCCCTTAATTTAGTTCCTCCACTGTTTGCCGAACTGTTTTTTGTGAATGCTTAGCTATCCTTTCAATTTCTGGATAAAAAATCAACACGTCTAATGAAGAATTTCTAGTCATAGACTATTGAAAAAAAATAAAACAAGAACAGAAAAAAAAATTGGTTAAATTAATAAAGTGATTGGTGTTCTTAATATCAAAATCCTCGGTAATGGCACCAAAAACTTGATGTGAGGTAAGTACACCTATCAAATTTTATAATATAGTGTATTAAATATGAATATCATCCCATATGGATTACAAATACTAATATTAATCTATATCCTATTATCTAATTGATAAATTATAGGGATTAATTGATCTAAAACTTATAACTTAATATTAACTAATGAAACAAGACTTTGTTGAAAGATGGAAATTTAAAAAAAATTATAATTAACTTCAAGATGGAAAAACTAGTATTTAGACCTTGTTTCACCTAAGAATTATCATGTAACATTAACAAAAATTGTTCACCTAAGAACACATGGATGAATCAAGAAATCTAAAAATTCAATGAATAGCAATAATTCAATCACATGATAATACTAAGTTCCACAAGTCTAGATACTAAAAGAAATTTAATCTCTAATCATATTGAAAGTAGAAATCTTCAATGATGTATAAACATTCATTATCAAGGAAATCAAAGAAAACTAAGAAAAACCCTAATTTCTTAAAGTATAAAGAAATAGCCTTTTAGTCTCTCTAAAAACCATAGAATAAATAAAATTTATCTTCTCTTTTCTCTTTGGTTGAGTCCCCTTTTTCCTTTATATAGTGAGCATAAAAAAAATTTGTATTTTAGGCCAACATGCCATTAAACACAATCATGCTTTAGGTCGTGCCAAATTCGTCACTTGAAAACTTGAAAAATAAGGCATTGTAGTAGACATGGCATAGATATGGTCGTGTCTAAATCGTGCTTTAAAATCAATTATCTTCGAGTGATACATGACCAACAAACATGGTAGTGTCTAGCCCTTGTGTAACAATCTATTTTACACTTCAAATTCAACACATTTTGGACATGGTTATGTCTGGGTCGTGTTTATCTTCTAAACTCCGTAACTTCTTCTATTTAGCTCTAAATTGAGTAAAATTAGATTCTTTTTTTTTTCTTTTTAATTCAACTATCTATCAAACCCTAAAATTAAAATATTACTCAATTAAAATTAAAATTCTTCAAAAAAATGCCAAAATAAGGGGAAAATACTATAAATTTCACTTAATATATATATATATATATAATTAAGCACCTATTAGTAGTACAAACTATCAATGATCAAAGGCAAATTATCTTTTTTATTTTCCCTTTAAGAAAAAAAGAAAATGTGCATTATTTTATAAAAAAAAATTCTATAATTTTTAATGTTGTTATAATTTAATATAAATAGAAGATGTACCACGATGTGTGTGCTGAAGAGTGAATGTATCAAGCCTCCAATTTTTTTTATTTTTTTTTTGCTAATAAAAGAAATTTATATCAAAATGCAAATTAATACCATGACTTAATTACACATTAAAGGATGCTATATTTGCTTTATAGTGCTTAAAAAATTGTATTTATTAAGTAAATAAATCTAGATTTTTTTTTAATGTGAAAGTTGTTATTTATCAAGAAAAGTAGACACATATCTTTATAACTCCATATCAAATAACTTATGTGTATTTGATTTGTTATAATTTTTTCTTTGCTATTCTATAAGTAAAGTCTATATATATATATATATATATATATATATATATATATATATATTTAAAAAAAGAAAAAATTACATAGATAGCTCCACTAAAATATGTAAAACACAAAAATCCCGTGTTTCATTTAATAAAATAGATAATACCAACTAATAGTCAAATCAACATAATTTAGCCTTCTACATCAAGTGATCAAATTATAATTTCCTTGTAAATGTTTTCTTTTAAATTGGGAATCCATTTCTTTACGTTTAACTAAAGTTGATAGACATTACTTGGTAAAATATTTCAACCAATCCTTTATTTTTGTCATTAATTGTTTCGTTATTGTTTGATTGGTCGAATCAAGTCACCGCTTTGAATGGAAATTCATTTAGTTTTTTTTGCCAAAAACTCTTGTAGCTTAATGGGATGAATGCAAATTTTCAGGTTAGACAAACTAGATTTAAATTCCCCAATCACTAAAACAAAAATCATTTTTTATATTTATATATCTGTATCTATGTATGTATATATATACGTATATGGATAGACATCATAACAATGTGAGGAAACTTCTTATAGCATACAAATAAAAAGTAAGTGTTTTTGTTCTTTTGGATTTTAGATTTGCATGAATCTCATAGATCTAAGATTTCCAAATACATATAATCTATACAAAAAGAGTCAATAAAAGTACTATATATGAGATCCCTCATAAAACAACAAAAATACCACATATAGCAACAACTTTAATTAAGAAGCACATAAATATTGAAATTGATTCTTCCTATAGCTTGCACAAGGCTAATATAACTAATATTATTTAAAAAAGTCACTACAAAAGAATTAGGCTTTAGAGATAGAAATTTTGTAATAAAAAATATCTATCTATGAAAATATCAATTAGTGACAAATTTGTAACAATATGAAGTGGACATAGCTTTACAATTTTATTCATCTTTGCAGTAAAATTTGAATTGATTACCATTGAATTTGCATGAGAATTAATTATGTCGCAAGTTCATCTTGATTCTATTGTGGGAAATGAGAAAATTTTGGTGTAATATTTTATTTAAACTTTGTTGCAAATCTATTTCTAAATATAAAAAATATAACGTTGACTTTCGGAGATGAAAAATCCTAGTATCTATAAATATGTATTAGTGATAGATTTGTGACAAATTTGCAATGACAAATAAGGAATGTCTTATTATAATTTTATTTGTTTTTTTTATGAGGAATCTATGTTAAACTAAAAGTAAATTTTTTAGGGACTTAATTTTGCTACAAATTCTTTTCTAATATTGTAGCAATAGATGTTAAAATTTTAAAGCTATATTTAAATTTCAAAATACTACTGCAAATCTGTCTCCAAATTTATTAATAGTATAATATTGAATTTTAGAGACAAATAAATTTGTCTCTAGAAGTATATAATATATATACATAAGTAAATTATATAATATGTTGTAATGAATTATGAATTTTAATTTCCAATCTTTTATATAATATTACATATTATTTGATATACATATGTCATATAAAATACATATTAAGTAATAATTAATTTAGCATATATAATATAGATCCATTATATGGATTTATATTATATATAATAAATATAATATAGTAATAATTTTTTTGAATAATATGATAACATGTTATGTCTTGTTTATAAGTAATTTATTATAAATTAGATATGTTATTATTTGTTAAAACGTAAATATAAAAAAAAAATGTAACTTTAATTATGAAAACAAAGGTTAGTGTTGTTGCTACGGGTTATACAAAACTTTAAAGTTAAGTGTGTTACGGGAAGATTGTGTTAGTAGGGGATTATTAGTAAGGAATTTAATGTGAAAGTGAAATAATTATGGTATAGTACTACACATGTGGATGTAAAATATATAATTTGTCCCAAATTATTATGAATACTAGAAAGCTTTTTTTTTTATATACTTTTTATTTTTCTTTTTGATAACTATAAAGGAAAGACTATCATAGATGTTCAAGCTTTTAGAAAGAAAAATATTTGGCTTGCCTGAGCTACAATCAATTGTGTATAACGAAAATGATATCTTCCTCTTTTCTTGGTTTCTTTCAATGAATGTCAAGCACCACCTTAGCACTCTCACAAATGCCAACCTTGATCCTTCACTACCACAGACTAGTAGGTTTTTACTAATGAGCAGAGCTGCTTTAAATTATTAGCATGCTATTTGACAGTGATATATATTGTAGTATAAAAGACATTAAATTACAATGAAAAACATTTTCCACTGAATAGACAAACATCCATAGTTTGAAATGAAAATCTAACGCTGTTAATTGATATGATTGAAATGCAAAATCCAGTCGATCATCTATGATTGGGCAGATGAAGATGGTGCAAAGCTCTTGAGAAAATGCAAAGAGGCTATTTCTTTGAGAAAGGAAAAGTGAAGCAAAGTGGTCATTATAGATATAATCATGGAAAGCAAGAAGGGTGATCGTGAGAGAAGAGAAACACAACTCGTTTTTGACATGTTGATGATGGTCTTGGCTCCTGGAAGAGAAAGAACTAAGAAAGAAGGGGCTAAGCTTGTCATGGATGCTAGTTTTGTAATTTGCTAATTTTTATAGAATGCATGTAAATTATATTATTCTCCGCTAGAGAAAACTAGTCATAGTTACTAGTCGAAAAGACCTTCAATTACGTGTGGTAAAAACGAAGCACTACCGATTCCTGTTTCTATCTTTTCCTTTCATATTGATGTATTCGAAAACGATGGATGTTGGAAACACACATGCAAAAAATTTTACTCGGCAGAAAAAGACACCATAAATCACTTCAATCTAGCAAAAAACGTTTATCAGCTCACCAAATTTGGAGAGGGCCCCATGGCGTTGATAATTTAGTATAGCAATGGGACATCATTTACACGCCAATCTCATCTAATGTTCCACGTTTACCTGTAAACGCAAGCTTTAGTACACCAATTAAAGCATGTTGCCGACATATAACTTTGCAGATTCTCAGTGTCCACTACAAGAAGTTGGATATTCGGTAACGACGTTACTAATTTGTATATAATATAGTAACATTTATTAAATGTTAAAAAAATATAATTTAATAATATTTATAAATAAAAATTAATGATTGATATATTTATATATATATATATATATATATATTTTATTTGTAATATTTTTCTAAAATTAATTGCAATTAATCTTATGAAATATTTTCTACTTATTATATAAAAATTAAATAACCTTAAAATTAAAACAAAAAAATTAAATAAACTACAATGTTTTTCTCTTAATCACTGTCACCATTTCCCCGTGTCTTGATGGCTTTCGTCTTATGCTTTGTTTTTTGTTTCTTGTTTCTTTAGTTCTATATCTCTCTCTCTCTAGGTGAAAATATTGGCTCTCTCTTTGATGTGCCTTAAATTGAATTAAAGCATATGCAATCACACAATACTTAACACTCCACAAGTCTAGATACTAAAAGAAATTTAAGCTCTAATCATATTGAAAGTAGAAATCTTCAATGATGTATAAATATTCATTATCAAGGAAATCAAAGAAAACTAAGAAAAACCCTAATTTCATAAAGTATAAAGAAATAGCCTTTTAGTCTATCTAAAAACCATAGAACAAATAAAATATATCTTCTCTTTTCTCTTTGGCTGAGTCCCCTTTTCCTTTATATAGTGAGCATCAAAAACTTTGTATTTTAGGCCTACACGCCATCAAACATGATCATGCTTTGGGTCGTGCCAAATTCGTCACTTGAAAACTTGACAAATAAGGCATTGTAGTAGACATGGCATAGATATGGTCGTGTCTAAATCGTGCTTTAAAATTAATTATCTCCGAGTGATACATGACCAATAAACATGGTAGTGTCTAGCCCTTCTGTAACAATCTAATTTACACTTCAAGTTCAACACATTTTGGACATGGTTATGTTTAGGTCATGTCTATCTTCTAAACTTCTTAACTTCTTCTATTTAGCTCTAAATTGAGTAAAATTAGATTCTTTTTCTTCCTTTTTAATTCAACTATCTATCAAAGCCTTAAAATCAAAATATTACTCAATTAAAATTCAAATTCTTCAAAAACATGCTAAAATAAGGGAAAAATACTATAAATTTCACTTAATATATATATAATTAAGTACCTATTAGTAGTACAAACTATCAATGATCAAACGCAAATTATCTTTTTTATTTTCCCTTAAAAAAAAAAGAAAATGTGCATTATTTTACAAAAAAAGTTTCTATAATTTTTAATGTTGTTATAATTTAATATAAATAGAAGATGCACCACGATGTGTATGCTGAAGAGTGAATGTATCAAGCCTTTAATTTTTTTTCTTTTTTTTTTTTTGTTTTTGCTAATAAAAGCAATCTATATCTGTAAAACCCTAAAATTTCGAAAAAATTATATAAACAATTAAAGGAAAATAAATAGAATAATAAATTATCCGAAACGTAATTTTAAAATAATATTTGGTTAAATAATAAAATTAATTTAAAAACTATTAAATCTAGGAATTTTAAATGAAAGTTTAGAGTGAATATTTATCTTCGGGATAAACAAATTAGCTTAGATGTAAGCTTTTGTAGTAAAATGATAAAAATAAAAAATTTGAAGATATTTTTGTACATAAGCAAAATAATAAAATAGAGACATTATAAAATAAGATATAATAATTTAAATAATTATATCTAACTGAAAAAAAAAAATCGTGTCAGCGTCAGGCAGCAATGCATAAGGTAAGGGAGGGCGTAACAGGAGCTTAGTTGTCCCATCCTTGTTCCTTCTATCATTTCTTCTTTTTTCCTTTCCTTCTTATCTCTTTCTTTTTAGCGACTCACTCCCTTCCTCTTTCTGTTTCTTTTCTTCTTCTCTTCTTCTATTCGCACCTCTTCTTCTCTCTTTCGTCTTCTTTTCTTTTTCTTTTCTTCTTCTTCATTTCCAACCATCTTCTCCCCTTTCCATTCTCCTTTTTCCCTCCTCAGCCAACCACCTAACGATGATCTCACAACAATGTAATTTGTAAGGTTCTAGATGTGAGGTAGTTACAAGTTGTAATTTTGATACTAATGAGGCATCCGCAACATTAGTACAACTACCACCATCAATAATAATAACACGCAAATTACCTTGCACCCTACAAGAAGTGTGAAACAAATTTTCTCTCTGCCCATCATCAATGGTTGGAAAAAGAAGTTAAGGCTCGGCGTAATACATTAGTAGACAAATACAAATCATTTGACATGATTGCTTACTAACTTCAATAAGCCAATAACACACTTCATTACTCACACACTTACACACCACATTACCATCAACACACCTCAACCTTACACCACACCTACACTCACGGTACAATACACACAAATGCACTTCCACAGTATAACAACAACTAGTGCAACACACACCCTAAATGGCTTCACGCATACACTTCCACACCCACTGTTCAATTTACTTTACACCACAACACACACACTTTCGATCAACAACAACACTCTAATGCTACACAATAACCACTACAAAAGAAAAACCAAAACTCCACTTAACATCACACACTTCTACACTTCAATTATGGAAACAACAAATTGAAGCATTAATTAAACACTCTTCCAAATAGTAGGTTAATGAATTTAACTAAGCAAGTGTTTAAGCATCAATACATAATAACTTCTACACTTTAATGCTTGTTTTGAAATTCAAATTTTAGCCACTATGATTTCCTTTCTAATCACGGCATAAACATACACCTCCACTTCACGTGCAGCACCTTTTACTTCAACACACAAACTCACAACAAGTTGCAATTCCCTTCACTACATACTCACACCGCCATACATACACAACACAATCATAGTGCCTCCTTTCAAACCACAACACCACTTCAAGTGCAAAACCCTTTCACCACTACACACATAACACTTCACGGCAACAAATTCAAATACCACTCTTAATGCAACCTTTTCCACAAATGGTAAGAAGCAAATTTAAATTCAAATAATCATTCAATCAACTATTACACAATAACTTCTTCATCTTAAAGAATGTGTTTAAATTTCAAATATTTTCCTCAATCTAAGACAAGGCAAATCTGAAAATTTGCAAATGGCAACCTCAATTTCCGAAAACACCAATAAATAATTCACTCTTCTTTGTTTCAGTTTCCACTTTTCCCAAATGATCACAAAGGAACACTCCTCCTTCCTCACGGCAAGTTTAAGGAAGACAAATGCTACCACAAGTATTCCACATCCACTTCAACAACAACAACAATAATGCAACAAAATCCACAATCACTACTACAAATCACTTCAATAATTTTAGATCAAGAAATTAATTTCAAGAACCCTAATTTTCAAATGAAGTCCATGCAATTCCCTTCTCAAAACCTTGCTCTGATACCAAAATATGATGTGCTTAATCATCCAAATTGACAAGCACACAATACAAATGATTAAACAATCACACAAATCGAACTTAAGATGGCATGACGAACAAAATGATGTCAAAATCCCCAATTGGCATGAACCAAATTAGAAGTACTACAAGGGAATTCCAATACCAAGCAATTACAATGGAACAATGCAATTCCAATCTCTAAAATTAGCTTGTAATCCTAGCAATACATAAACCCTAATTTGGCATGAAAGAACACATAAAAAAGATCAACCAACTTTCACTAGATATTACACACTAGCAATAATAGGATGCAACTTAGAAAATCTTGATATAACTCACAAGAATTCCAAGCTAAACTCGTCACAATTTCCAAAGAAATTGATAAGAGTAGATGCTAGCAAAAGGTGACTCTTACGGCAAGTGTTTGTATTTTTATCAAATTATCAAAAGCTCCTAAAAAAACCTTAGTTAGCAAGTATTTATACTTACTCCTATTAGGGTAAAAATATACAAAGAAATTACAAAGATGCCACTTAAGTGGCCAGTTCCCTAATCAAAATTACAAGTACAAAATAAAATAGCCGGTTCCCATAAGCAACTATCACATATACAAATAGTCTTTAAGTGGTCAATTCTTCATTTCAATTGAGTAATTTATTGGACCGGTTCTTCTTTAGTTTATGTAAGTCTATGAATAACCCACAAGCTAAGCTTTAGTGAGTTTATCTGTCGCCCTATAAAAACCGACCAGTATACCTACTGGAATGCACAACAAATAAGTAATAGAAAAGAAGTTAATATACAAATTTTTTTGGGTCGGTTTGTTCAAAGAGGACCCTCATCACCAAATTTTGTAACCCTTTGGCTCTTGCCCTAGTGATAAGTCCGATAGGATTTTGATTCCTATCACAAGTTATGATGTCTTAGGTTTTAAGGTGTTACATTTTTTCTTTCATCAACTATTTAGTATATAAGGGAATCAGGATGGAGAAATTGAACCCATCTTAGCCATATAAAAGAGTAATATTCATGCCAATTAAGTTAAACTTAGCATGAAGTATTTCATTTTTAGTGAATTGTTTTACAATTTTAAAGTAATATAGCAATAGAATTATACCATGTGGATATAGATATATATAAGAGAAGGATTTCATTTTTGGTCAATTCTTTTACAATTTTAAAGTAATATTGCAATAGAATTATACCATGTGGATATAGATATATACAAGTCCCTTAAATAAATGAATAGAGTAATTATATATTTTGTTATGACATGATATGATATCATAAAATGATAGAATACAAGAAAGGAATCCTTTGTATATGATTTAAATGTAATCCAAGTATTTTAGCAATTCCCATATTTCCATCCCTAAGCATTTGAAATTTTCCATTTTCAAAAAGATTCCATTATTGACCCATTCTTCATCAAACCATATGGATTAGTCTGGTAATAGTGAAATTTATATTATGTTCCTTCAATCATTTCAAAATTTACAAAATATTATAACGTGTTATTAAATTCACATCAATGGAGTAGAATAAAAACAATTTTATATTTATATTCATATTGGAATTCATAATAGATACAAAAGGAAAGGAATTGATAAATGACCCTAGAGTTATGAGCTTTGGTATAGATAACCCACAACATAAACTCTAATATAATTTTAGCCAAGAAAAAAGATATAAAATAAAAAAAATAATATAAATATCTCAAAACACTATCATCATTCAACTTCTTTTTGACAATATAACATAGCATAAAATACTAGAAATCAATACTCGTCCATAAGGATGCAACTAGGTAGGTCGTTATAAGGTGCCAAACCAGGGTATCATAGTTTTAACCGGTTTTGGAACATGATTCAAAGCCCAAACCTTATAAGGTTTAAGGTTAGGTTTTGAGACTTGAAAAAAAACCTAATAGGAAATCTAACTCGATAAAAAATATATATTAATAATAATAATTATTCTTAACCTACATAATATGCATGCTCTACATTAGTTCAACACTATACAATGCTTTTAATTTTCAAAATTTATTTATGTATAAGTTAGTAAATATAACATTAATCTTATCTAACTATTTTCTACTATACTTTCTCCATATTTTGTATAAACTCTATAAAAATCCAACTCACCCCTATAGAGTTCAAGACCCTATAGGGTCATGTTTTGGTAACAGGAATAATAACAATATAAGGTTTTTATAAAGTTTTGAAAAAAGCTAAACCCGATAAAGGTGGCTTAAAGTTTTATAAAACCCATTTCAAACTCACCCCAATTACTTTTCTACCCATTCATCTAAAATGTTAAGATCTTTATGCTCCTAGGTTATTGTACACAAAAATCCAATCCCTAGATGAGCATAAACATAAAAGTGATAAATATAAGCAATATATTTTCAAACATGATGGGGTACTTAAAAAAAATACAAAAAAAAAAGAAAAAGAAAAATAATTTGTCAACATGGAAAATGTACAAATCGATAAGAAGCCTTAATTATTTATATAATATAATGTGTTGTTCAAGCAAATTATTCTCTAAAGCTAAAATTATTAAATAGACCTTAAGAAATCCTTCAAAAACCACCATGATGGTTGTCAAAGTTGTTGGTTAATTGGACTTCAACCACATTTCTCAAAACATGAAATTTCATGGACCTTATCGAAAAATAAACCTCTTCAAGTCACCATGACTATATCCCAAGCTAAAAATCTTTTCCAAAACAACTTTGGTAGATACTAAAGCTAATAGTGGGACCATGGTAGATTTATAAATGGTACCTAAATGTAAGAATATATCACCAACATGAATCAATTGTTTTTTAAAGAAGAAATTCAAGTCAAGTACAATGATGTCCCTCAAATTTCCCCTAATAATCAAGAAAGAATATAAACAAAAAATAATAATAATAATCATGGTGCCCATAGAAATTGGAAAATGTCTCTCCATAGAAATGGGTGAAACAAAAACTGTAATGAAATCACTCTATATATATATGGATGAAATAATTAATCCCTAATAATAAAAGATCATTATTGGCATATTTCAGTAAAAAAATAATGGTATATATAGGTAATGAAAATTGATGATGTTTATAAATAGAAATGATGAATGAATAAATAGAATATAGAAGGTGACAACTTCTGAAATTATATATTTTGTTATGGCATGATATGTACTATAAAAAATGGAATACAAAAAAGGAATCATTTATATCTAAGTTAAATTTAATCAAAGTATTTTAGCAATTTCCTTATTTCCATCCCTAAGCATTTTAGATTTCTCATTTTAAAAAAAAATCCATTATTAGTCCATTTTTCATCAAATCATATGGATTAATCTAACAATAGTACAATTTATATTTTATTCATTGAATCACGTGAAAATTTACTCCATATAATTTAGTACACGATTAAAGCATGTGCTGCCTTATAATTTTGTAGATTGTCTGTCCAATCCAAAAAGAGTTGACGTTAGCCTTGAATTTTAAATCTATAAACCGTATACAATAAAAAAAACGTTGCTGCTTAACAAACCAAGAATATGTCTTATTTAGATCCTGTCACCTACAAGGTGGGCAACTATAACACGGAATCTACTAATATATAACCAGAAGAGCAACACTGCAATTTTAAGGCTAACTTCATATAACACACTATGGATCTGATTAGTGGAGAGAGCACCATTCTCCAAGCCCAGGGCCAAGTCTGGAACCAAATATTTAATTTCATTAACTCCATGTCTCTTAAATGTGCCATGCAATTAGGCATACCAGATGTTATCCGTAACCACGGTCAACCCATGACTCTTCAAGAGTTAGTCTCAGCATTGGCAATTACACCCAACAAATCACATTGCATCGACCGTCTTATGAGAATTCTTCTTCATTCTGGCTTCTTTGAGTTAAAAAAACTTGGTCCGAATGATGAAAAATTAGGATATGTTCTAAATCATGCATCTCAACTTCTACTCAAGGACAACCCCTTGAGCATTAGAACTTTTGCTCTTGCCATGCTTGATCCTATATTAACAGATCCGTGGCATTACCTAAGCACTTGGTTCCAAAATGACAGTTTGACACCATTTGACACAGCACATGGAATGACATTTTGGAACCTTGCAGAGCATAAGCCAAAGTTCAATGATTTTTTCAATGATGCCATGGCAAGTGATGCCCGATTCGTGGCGAACGTCATGGTTAATGAGTGTAAAGGGGTATTTCAGGGATTGAAATCATTGGTTGATGTAGGCGGAGGGACCGGAGAGATGGCAAAGGCGCTGGTGGCTGCCTTCCCGGAGTTGGAATGCACAGTGTTCGATCTTCCTCATGTTGTGGCTGGAATTGAGGGGGGCGATGGGGTGAAGTATGTTGGAGGGGACATGTTTGAGAAAATCCCCCCTGCAGATGCGATTCTATTGAAGGCAAGTTACTAATTTACTTCATGTTTATTGCATTTTCTTCTTTGTTTGCATTTATCCAGTTGTTCAAAGGCGCATTATGTTTTTTATTCCACCCCCAACCCAAAAAAAAAATGAAAAAAGAAAAGAAAAAGAAAAGTGCATTATCTTACAGAAAAGTCTATAATTTTTAATGTTGTTATAATTTAATATAGACAGATGATGCATCATGGTGTGTACACGTTAATGGATGCTACATCTGCGTTATAGTGGTTAGAAAATTATTTTTATTAAGTAAATAAATCTGGATTCGTTTTGAATATATATATATATATATATATATTAATGTAATAGTTATTATTTATCAAAAAAAAATAGACACATGTCATTATAACTCCATACCAAATAATTTCTTTGTACCGTCCCATATGTTATAATTTTCACTTCGCTATTCTAGAAGTAAGGTCTATATTTAAAAAAAAATTACATAGATAACTACACTAAAATATGTAAAACACCAAAATTCCTCTATTTCATTTAATAGTATAGACAATACAAACTAATAGTCTAATCAACATAATCTAGCCTTCTAAATCAACTAATCAAATTATAAATTCTATTGTTAAAGTTTTCTTTTAAAATTGGAATCCTTTTCTCTATGCCTAACTAAGCTCGACATACTAAATATTTCAGCCAATCCTTTATTTTTGTCATCAATTGTTTCATTAATGTTTGATTGGACCAATAATAGTCAACACTTTGAATCGAAACTCATTTATTTTTCTATCAAAACTTTTATAACTTAGAGACACGAATACTAGTTTTGAACTTAAATGAACTATGTTTAAATCTCTCATCCCCTGATGTAATCAATTAAAGAAAAATCATTTTTGTATGTTTATATATTTGTATCTATCTATATATATATATATATAGACCTCAAAGCAATGGGAGGAAACTTCTTATAGCATACGAATAAAAAGTAACCGTTTATGTACTTTTAGATTTTAGATATTATAAATCTTATAGATTTGAGATATCCGAATACTTATAATCTATACAAACTAGAATTAGTAATAGTACTCTATAAAAGATCGCTCATAAAACAACAAAAAGATCATATATAAAAATAGCTTTAATTAAGAAACACATAAATAACGAAATTGATATTTGGTTCTACCGATTACTTGCACTAAGTTAAAATAACTAATATTATTTAAAAAAATCATTGTAAGAGAATTAGGCTTTAGAGATAGAAATTTTGCGATAGAAAATATCTATTTATGAAAATATCAATAAAGGAAAAATATGTAATAACATGAAAAGGACATCATTTTAAAATTTTATTTATTTTCGCAACAAAATCTAGGATTGAATACCAATGAATTTGCATGGGAATAAATTTTGTCGCAAGTCCATTGTTGATTCTATCACGAGAAATGAGAAAATTTTGGTCAATATTTTTTTTTTTTTGGGGACATTGCTGCAAATCTATTTCTAAATATCAAAAATATAACCTTGACTTTTAGAGACGAAAAATTTTGGTATCAATGAATACTTATTAGTGATAGATTTGTGATGAATTTGCAATGACAAATAAACAATGTCTTAATATAATTTCATTTGGTTTTTTACAAGGAATCTAAGTTAAACTAAAAGTAAACTTTTTGGGGAATTAATTTTGTTACAAATTTGTTCTAATACCACAACAATAAATGTTAAAATTTTATCACAACATTTAAATTTTAAAATACTATTACAAATCTATTCCCAAGTTTATTAATAGTATAATATTGAATTTTAGAGATAAATCAATTTTGTCTCTTGAAGTATATAATATATATGTTGTACTAAATTATGTATTTTAATTTCCAATCTTTTAGATAATATTATATATTATTTGATATACTTATATCATATAAAATACTTATTTACTATATAATATAGTAAATAATTATTTTTGAATAATATGATAATATGTCATGTCTTCTCAGATATAATTTATTGTAAATTAGATATGTTGTAATTGCAATTACCTTCCTTAATACTTCACCACCTTAGACCACTAGGTTATTACTAATGAGCAAAGTTGTTTTAAATTATTAGCATGCCATTTGACAATAATATATATTGTAGTATAACAAACATTTTATTACGATAAAAAAAATTCACAAAATAGATAGATATCCATAATTTGCAATGAAAATCTAACACTGTTAATTAATATGATTGAAATGGAAAATCCAGTGGATCATCCATGATTGGGCAGACGAAGATGGTATAAAGCTCTTGAGAAAATGCAAAGAGGCTATTTCTTTGAGAAAGGAAAAGCGCAGCAAAGTAATCATTATAGATATAGGAATGGAAAGCCAGAAGGGTGATCATGAGAGAATAGAAACGCAACTCTTTTTTGACATGATGATGATGGTCTTGGTTCCTGGAAGAGAAAGAACTGAGAAAGAATGGGCTAAGCTTTTCTTGGATGCTGGGTTCTCTGAATATAAGATATCACCTATACTTGGTACAAGATCTGTCATCGAGGTTTATTTGTAATTTGCTAATTTAGATATTCCTTTCTTCTCCCCCAATTTATACTATATATCAACGTTGTTGTGACACAGTATACTACATGTTCTTTCCAATATTGTGCTAATAAATAGTTTGTTGTGACAGTTTACTATGACTTATGTAGTTTTGGCCCTTTTATATTACCTAATCACTCTTTTTTACTTTAAAAGAAATTTAATTCTTCAACTTCAATACACCATATAGTTTGAAAGTTCCATAATATTAGGGCCACATATATTAAGGATTCAATTGTAATGATTGTATCGGTCTATCTTACTACCTTATTCCTATAGGTAAGTGCACCTATCAATTCTATATTATAGTAGATATACATATTGAGTATCAATTCCATAGGGATTACGATTACTAGTAAGTACCTTTTTCTTATTATCTAATATGAAAAATTAAGTGAGTATATAAAATTAATAAAGAATAAACTAAGGAAAGCAATAATCACCAAAATTGTACCTAGATATTGAATCTCCCTAAAATTGCTAATATAATTAACTAATTATTGTTTAATTTCCTTATTGTATTCTTAGACTATGGAAATTCCTAAATTAAACTAATAGCTTCTCAAGTCTACTAATTCCTAATTCCAAGTTGATTAATTAGAATATCTTTTTAATTAAAACTTTTAGAATTATATTACATTTGAACTATGAATTTCACTATTATATTTTACCATAATCTAGAAGATTTATTTCATCCTATCTCTAGGTTTGTATGCAACTCCTTCCAGTTATACTAGATCTATTCTAATATAGAATCTCTCGATCTTAATATAAGAAATCATAATTCAAATTAATGCATCAGCAATATTAAATTGAAAGCAACGAAAAACACATAACTGGATCACAAGAATGACAAATAAATTATTGAATAATAAATCAGAAAAATTGCATATTCAATCTAAAGTTTATCATACCTAAGTACTAAGGAAAGTTTAAGCTAGTAACATATTAAATCTAAAAGCAAAAATATAGAAAGAATGCATAAAGAAAAGTATTAAAACTAAAAAACTAAAAATCCCTAGTGCTCTATTCTAATACTCTAAATAAATCTCTCTTCTAATCTTTATTCTAATCTTCTCTCAAATTCGTCCTTTTATAAGCATCAGCTCGATGGCACGATCACAACATCGGTATGTAGATGCCCATGTTCCAATCTATGCAAGTTTTGCCTTCAACACACCCACCAGTACAAGCATGTTTGTGCTCATGTCATCCTACACGGCTGATTAACACTTCTCTTTGCACGGTGGCTTTTGCATAGTTAGATACGACTGTGTTCCTCTATCGTATTAATCTTATAATCATGCAAATTTGATATTTTTTTTCTTCAACTTTCACATGATTCTTTTATTAAGTCATAAACTATATTTCAAGGCTCTAAAATCAAAATATAAATTAATTAAATGCAATATTCATACAAAATATAAAAGAATAAAATAAAAAGTTATTATAAGTGTTATAAATAATAAGTATTTTTTAAACCTTATCAAATTCCCTCACACTTGAGCCTTTGCTTATCCTCAAGCAAAAACAAACCCTTAAAGATCAAGGACAAATTTCTTAAATATCAATCATTATATTTGTACTTAAATAAATTAAATTTACCATAAAGTCATTTATCCTTAACATCCTTTTTTACCTAATCCTATTTAGTGTACTACAAATACTAAAAGCAGGGTTCAAAAATTAATCTATGTAATATCAAAGTTTATCATGCCATTTAAACAAAAATTTACAAACCCAAAATGATACTAAACATTACTCAATTAAGAAGAAAGTTTTACTTAATTAAGGTATGTACTTCTCCTTTTTTATCCCCTTAAGTACTATAATGTCTAACAAAAGCTTTTCTCTATCTATCCCTTGAAAGTCCTTCCTAAAACTTATTTTATAATTAATGGAAGAGTTTATTTTTTTAATAGTATGAAGTAATTTCATTAGTTAGTATGTCCTAAGTCAGTTGATCTTAGGTTACTGGGTTTTGAGATACCCCTTCAAACCTCCATTAACTCCATTACTTATTTCAATTAGTTCAGTTTTCTCAAACTTTTCTCTTGACCCATATAGCGAGCTTTAGGCTAATGATCTAGAGTTCATCACTCGAGTCAACATGTGTTATCCCACAAAGGGCACCCCACTGGCTTAATTGCTTGAGTCAAGGAGGCCCACTACTAAAGTTTATTTATTTTATGCTCCACTTTTACTTTATAGGAAGAATCTTCAAAAGATAAATTTTGTTAGTTCAATTGTTCAAGATCATAGTACTCATAAGGACTTCTCAAAGATAGGTATACATCTAAATAAGTTTAAAAACTCCAATTCTCAATCCTTGATTAGTAATATCCTTCCAATCTAGAGTTTTTAAATTCTAAGCCTAAATAACATGTAACTTTAATTTATAAAGATTTCACAATTCAAGTCTAATAAAATATTCATAGTTCACTAACGAAAAGGTAAAAATATATCAATAATCCACCAAATTATGAATGCAATTTATTTAGTAATAGTGAAGTTGAAAAATTTAGGCTTGTTATATTATGTTACTCCCTCCTACACTTAAAATGATACATTGTCCTCAATGTACAAAATAGAATAGCAAAATAACTAATAAGGAAAAATAACAAAATACTTCCTTGATAAGGCTAGATGAAACTTAAAGCATGATTTTTAGCTTTCTAAAAGAGAGAGTTCCTAACACAATTGATGGACACAAGCTTTTAGACTTCGATGTATCTTTTTTCTTTATTTCTCGTGTCCTACAATTGTACTTCATTATACAAAGATGAAGTGAAATTTTATTTTATTTGAAATAACTAGGTGTAACTAACTAAAAAAATTAAATTATATTAAACTAAATTGTAAAACTAAGTTAGTACTTGGGTTGCCTCCTGTCATGCACTGAAAGGGGGCCTAGAAGCCTCTACTAAAATTATCATGGCACGTGTGCACCCGTTACATGATAATCGTCTTACGAGTCAGAGATCGTAAGACTCTAAGTAAATAATTACATCTACAACAAGTTATAATACATATGATTAGATAATAAAATAACACTATAGAACCCGAACCCTACGGTCAACCATGATCGCAGAGAATCAGTATCCCCTACCAATCAGTAAAATAGAATAAATCCTAAGTTTATCAATTTAAACATTTCTATTTACATTGGTGTCCTAACCTTTCATCTAAACAATTTATCATCCCTAACTCTTACTTTGTCATTCCAATCTTCTAGAATCTCTCAACATTTCACATCTTATCCTATCCTACGATTTCACTATCGTCACCTGCATAAAGTTTGTGAGGGGGTGAGCACACTATGGCTCAGTGAATGGGATGGTAACACTTTCAATGCTACGTACACACGCACAAACAAACTTAAATCAAATATTAGACAAACGCTATATACATACACAAGAAAATTCACATCAAGTTATTAAACCTATGCTATGTACACAAGCAATCAAATTCAATTTAAAATATTAAATGTATGCTATGCATGAACAACCATATGAATACAGTATCTCACATGGTCTTCTAGTAACTCACGTGAAGTTTAAGGTTTATGCCCCCCTTGACCTTAGGTTGGGGATTCCGAAGCCACCATCAGTGCCCAGGTCATTACCCGGTTTATTTATCTTATCACTTAGTTAATTATGATATCTTATTAACTCAACAGTGAATGCTCTCATGCCTCTCTACACCAGACGGAGCAAAACCCTCAAGGACAGGTCGAACTCGGAACCGTCAAGGCGCGATAATCCCTTAATCACTTAGTTCGCACTTGGTGAAACAACGATCCTCTTGATCACTTCTGAAGCATCTTGTGACGGTGATGGCTTTCAATCTCATGCAATGTCTCGTGAAAATGCATGTCAAGTTTTGATATCGTCCAATTCATACTTTAATTGATTTATTTAGTGATCAAACAACATTTACAATCACAATCAATCATACCATAGACGTAAAAATCAAACATTTCATTTCACTCATCACAAGCAAGGATTATGCATTTCTTGTTACGTAACACCAACACTGAACCCAAACCCCGTGGATGTAGACCTGTTTTACAATGATTAATTATCTCGGCACCTCTCTAAGCCATTTCTTTTAAATGTCAAACCACTCGAGTTGACTTACGATCATTTTTTACACCTCTGTGTCATTTATCTCACATGTCAAACCAACCACTCGGGGTTGATTTACATTAATCATCTTTGATACCTCTGTGCCATCACACTTATCAAGTGCTTTATCATTTTCACACTTTCGAGAGCTAGAAAGGTCGTCTCGTTTCTCTTTCAATGACTTCAAGACATTTGTATATGATATATATATATATGTGTGTGTGTGTGTGTGTGTGTGTGTGCGTGTATACATATTTCTGTCACATCTCTAATTAAGGACAGCTTACTAAACGCTTTCCCTTACGAGCGTAAGAGAGTAAGAAAATATGGTCGTTGATTTGTAAAAATTAAGGTTGCACTCATGATTTGGTATGCTTATGTTCATGAGTATGTTTCGAAATTAAAATAGGAAAATAAGTTTGTTAAGTGTATGTATACACATTCAGGAGCCAACTCTGACATGTATATATAATGATACCTATACACCCTATTCCAACTAAGCATACCTATTCGGTAGCTATAGAAGGAAAGCTAAGTTTCTATATTTTGGTTTGTTTTGGAAGAAAATTTTTTGTAAAACATGGGTTAAGCTTATGGTTATAGCACTAGCGATATTGTGTTGCATCATGTATGTTTTGTTGTTTCTATCATGGCATGCATATGTGTGTGTAGGTATACATACTGCTAGGCATTAGCTTACCCTTCGTGGGACCTTTTTTTTAGTTGCAAGTGCTACAAGATAAATTGTAGGGTATAATGAATAATAGTAGAGACCAATCAAGATACTAAGAAGAATGTGAAATACGTATACTATGATGAGTAGTATTTCGATAAAGAAAAAGAAGAGATAGTGGTTATTTTTGTAAGTGTGGTTTTAGTCTGTTGTTAGATTTAAGTTGTTGAAAACCTCCACTGTATTAAATTGAAGAGATTTAACATAAATTATGTGTTGAACACATATGTTTCCTTCAAAAGTTGTTATATTACTTGAGTTCATAAAGGCTTCCGTTATAATAATTTGAGAAATTTAATTATTATTATGAATACTTGAAGGTTGTTGTTTGGAGAATTATAGTGTCTGAGCATTCGTGTGTCTTTACATAATGAGGATATGTGGCAAGTCATAGCGTTCTTGAGTTCCAAGGTGTTGTTATATAGTTTTAAAATAATATAGCAATAGTATAATACCCTGTGGATATTTATTATTATTATTATATATATATATATATATATATTTATAGAGAGAGAGAGAGTTTTTTGAAAGGGAGATATTGGGCTTGCTTGAACTATAATCTGTTGTACATGATGACTTTTGTACATCAATTATAACCACATGCTGACTCACATTTTGCTTGTCCACAAGAAAACAATGAAAATAATATCATCTTCCCCATTTCTTATTTTCTTGCAATGAATGCTAAACACGAGCACTCTCCAATCACCTCCTACCACTATTGCTTTAAATTACTACTTTACTATCATACAATAATAAATAATACAATGTAACAATAGAAAATAATTTCCATAAGTTTAAAATGAAAATCTAGGGAAAATCTAGTGGATAACTGATGATTGAGTAGACGAAGATGGTGTAAAGATCCTTAAAAAAAATACAAAGAAGTTATTTCTTTAAGGAAGGAAAAGCGGTGCAAAGTAATAAAATACTACCTCCCCCCACCGACCGCGCCGCCCCCCATACGCCCCCGCCCCACCCTCCCTCTTTTTGTGCTTTTTGACAAGATGATGATGGCCTTGGTTTCTAGAAGAGACAGAATTGAGAAAAAATCATTTAAGCTTTTCTTTGATGTTGGTTTCACTGAATATAAGATATCACCAATACTTGGTATAAGACGACTCTTCAAGATTTATTTGTAATTTTCTAATTTTGATATATCCTTTTTCTTCCCAATATTTACACTATATATGGGACACGGTATATTTATATATATATATATATATATATATATATATATTTAAAATTGCAGTCATTATCTATCCCTCAATTTACATTCTCTTATTCTTTTTTTTTTCCACTATAACAAGTAAAATTAAATTTTATTAATGAAAAAATAATAATTAACTAAATAAATTGTCAATAGAAACTATTTATTTCTTAGTAGCTTTGTGATAAATAATAATTATATTCAATACTATAAGTGTTTCAATCATATTACATGAAATATTAGTAAATAATAGTAGCTTATATTACTTAAAGTAATAACATTTTATTTCACTATTAATATTATAAAAACAAATGAGCATTATCGAATAATCAATTATCTAATCACTTATATTTAAAAAACATATATATGTATATATGTTTTTTATTGCATTGCTAATGAAATAATCTTATAAAGAAATTTTAAAATACTATATCATTATATTATATTGTCTTTTCATTCTACTTGTAATTTTTGTTTAAATACGTGTGATTTATTTTTTGTTAACAATAAAACTTATCAGTTTTATATCTTAATTTTATTTTTTATAAATTGATAGTAATATTTGATTAATATATATACCCAATGAAATATTAAAAAGTTTATTCTTTTAACATTTTAAAAATATATCTAGCACCTATAATTAATATATAAAGAAATTTTAAATTTATTTTTTTATTTAGTATTAAATTGTATTGAAGACAAATTTATTTCTATGTATATATAATATATTATAATTGTAATGATAAGTAAATTTTTTTCTACAAATAACTCTAATATTAATTTTAATACTATAAATCCAACCCAAGTAGTATGATTCTATATCCAGCCTTTACTTTGCTAGGCAAGTAACAATGATAAAGATAATAGAAAATATCAAAAGTGGAGATATGTGGTGCATGGTGATCTTATGTACTATATATACTATAAAATTAAAGCCACAATGCATCTTGATACTTTCATTCGCCAATCACGGCTAATAGAGCGAGACAAATGCAAGCTACAGTAATGTGTTATCTTCCGGATTCCGTTTCTATCTTTTCCTTGCTTATTGATGTATTCGAAATCAATGGTTGGTGAAAACGAACATTCAAAACACTTTAGTCGGCAGAAAAAGGACACTCTCAAGCCCATCAATATAGCAGAAAATGTTTGTCAGGGAACTAATATTGAAGAGGGGCCCTTGGCGGCAGTGGCCAATGAGACAATGTTTACACTCCATTCTCATCTAATCTTCCATGTTCACCAGTATACACAAGCTTTTTAGTACACCAATTGAAGCATGTTGCCGCTTTATAATTTTGTAGGTTCGCTATCCAAAATAAAGAGATTTGACGCTGGCCTTGAATTGTAAATCTATAAACAGTATACAAAAAAACAAACGTTGCTGCGAATTATAAACTTAATTTTCTGTAGTAAAACGCTTTGAATGGGCATAAAATACTTTTAAATTCTATAGTATTTAAGGCTAATTTAAGAGGGATTACGAATAGGAAAATGTTGGTCATTTTGTGCCATTTAAAGCTCTTTATTGTACTGTTTTAGTGAAGAATGGTCAAAATTTATTGTAGGAATTTCTAGAGTCTTTCATTTGATATTTAAAGCTATAAAAGGGTTGTATTGTGAATGAGAATTTTTAAGAGTTAATATTAGAAAGAAATTTTCTTGTTTTTTCCTTTCCTTCTCTCTACCTTAAAAGTGTTGAATACTACATTATCCTTTTAACAAAGTGGTATCAGAGCCATGGCAAGCTCCCGCGTAACATCATTTGGACAAGTTCCATTGTTGCACCTTACAAAGAACAACTATGATAATTGGAGTACACAAATGAAGGCCTTGCTCGGTGCACAAGATGCATGGGAAGTAGTTGAAACCGGCTACAAGAGACAGATGCAACGATGACAAATCAATTGAAGGGATTGAAAGAGACCCCGTATGAAAGATAAAACTGCACTTTACCTTCTTTTTCAAGCGGTTGATGAATCTGGTTTTGAGAAGATCGCCGGCGCAATCAAAGGAGGCGTGGGACATTTTAGAAAAGGCGTATAAAGGTGTCAATCGAGTAAAACAAGTTCGACTATAAACTCTATGCAGCGAGTACGAGGTGATGAAAATGAAGGAGTCCGAAGGCGTGTCCGATAACACAACAAGAGTGCAAACCATTGTCAATCAACTTAAAAGAAATGGCGAGACTCTAATCGATGCAAGAGTGGTCGAGAAAATACTACGGTCTTTGACCAATGATTTCGAGAATGTGGTGTGCGCGATTGAAGAGTCAAAAAACTTAGAGGAGATGACTATCGACGATCTCGCAAGTTCTTTCGGGGCTCACGAGCAAAGAAAAAAGAAAAAGAAGCAAGAATTGTTAGAATAAGCGTTGCAAGCAAAAGCTACACTAAAAGAAGAGAAACCAAGCAATGGTGATTGAGGTAGAGATTGAGGTCGCGGTAGCCATAAAGGTCATGGTTTCAGTCGCAATAGAGGTCGCGGTCATGAACAAGGTGAAAACAAGAATTCATGTGGTAGAGGACGTGATCGTGGAAGAGGCAGACGATCAAGTGAGTATAATGTTGAATGTTACAATTGCAAATGAGTGTTGGTCCGGAAAAAAAGGTGGAGGAAAAGTGATTATTATATAAGGTTTTAATAGCTAGCAATAGTTTTAACTTTTAATAATGATAAAAGAATTAGTGATTTTTTTTAGTATTGTATTTTATTATTATAATTTCTATTATAATTTATTTTATATTGATATTATTATTTATATTTTAGTTTTATATATTAGTTTAACAACTTATATTAATTTATTTATACTATAAGTATATAATTTTTATTGTAAATTATAATTAAAATTTATGTTAAATTTTTTTATTACATCTTATATTCCACGATTTTTATAATTATAATAAACATATCTATAACTTTTGAAAGCTACTTTATATAAATTGTAAAAACTTATATTCCTACATTTCAATTTTACGTTTTGATTCTATAGATCTTCAGTGATTTTAGGTAAAATCACAAGTTTGACAATTTTGTCTAATACCAAAAATAGCTATTGGTTTTACTATATTGACGATGCATGTAAACTCCCCTAGAAATGAAATGAAGTCTACTCATTGCCTAGCCAATTTCAAAAGAAACATATGAAACACTAAATTTATTTTAGCAGGTGAAGGTAGTTCTAGTGGATATATGTTTATTTCCAATCTTCTTAAGGAGCTTGAAAGATCTAAAATACCTTTGGCCCAAGGTTTTGAGATCCTTGTTTACAATGGAAGCTTGTTTATAGGATTGTGAGTTAACTTAAACCATATCTCCCGACCCTCGTGAAATTCGGCATCTCAACAATGTTGTTCACCTTGTTTCTTCATTCGAACATGAGCTTCTAACAAATATTTCTATACCAATGAAGATGACCATTTTATATATATAAACAAAGTTGGCAGTTTTCTCCCATTAGCAACCTCAAGTGCTATCATTATGATATCCAAATGTAAAGCAAAACAATATTCATCCCATGCTAAATATTTTGGATCAATTTCTTATATATCCATCAAATAACTCCCAAAATACTATTCCAGACATGACTAATAACCTAAATCCAACCATCTATTGGGGATGATCTGCATTTGACATCTTAGAGTGGTCCTACTCAATTAAAATATGATCTTATTAGAGATAATTTAGATAGTATTTGGTTTGTAAAACTACACTACAAGGAGAGAAAAAACAATACTATACAAAAAGAACAGTATAATATTATCATCCCATACTACATTTGGCTTATATAATACAAAATGTGAATTTTTGCAGTAATATAGGGTTATTTTTTGACATCAATATAAAAACTTATTAGGAAAATTTTTAAATGAATACAACAACAAAATAATGACGATGATATAAGGTTTTATTTTTATTTTGAGAATGTATTTATTTTTATTTGGTGAAATAAATTTTTATATCATAAAATATATAATATAATTTTTTTTGTTTTATCTAGGATCTTAAGATTCATTTTATTCAGTGATTTAGTTTACTATACAAATAAATCAAGGGATTAAAGATTTAGTTGAATTCAATATCGTAAAATGATGACAACAAAACACTAGCTTAAAGCTTATAGAAATATATAGCTTATACACCTTTACAAATAAGACAACAATTTTGTAGCTAAAGTCTAGTATTTAGAGCTCCAAAATGACAAGCATTGGTCAATGGATGAAGGGGAATTTCATTTATTGGCTAAGGTGCAAAGCAAACTCAACTATGCACAACATTTCGATGATGCTCTAAATAAAGCTATCATCACCTGATTTGTTTATATCAAATACCGACCATTTCAATTCTTCGTTTCATCCCTAATGATGGGATGTTTAACCAGCCTGCATCGTTGAAATATAAGATCCTTTTAAGAAGTGATTTAGCTATTCAATAAGAAAAATTAAACTCTAGTTTTTTCACTTTCATTAATCGTTGTATCAATATGTTGAAGAGTGAAAGGATCATCACTACTGTGGATCTCCCCCTTAATCTTAGATAGGTAGTCTAAGGGTTTATTGCAAGTAGGTAAAAAAGTTAAGGCTAGTGATATCAACTACATGCTATTAGCCTTTGTAAACGTTGACTTTCAACTAAGCCTAACCAAAGCAGCACCCTTTTTTTTTTTCATTATCATTTACTACCC
This sequence comes from Laguncularia racemosa, assembly GCA_037954665.1. Taxonomy (NCBI): domain Eukaryota; kingdom Viridiplantae; phylum Streptophyta; class Magnoliopsida; order Myrtales; family Combretaceae; genus Laguncularia; species Laguncularia racemosa. Next base: position 497,385 of record JBBMOL010000060.1, on the reverse strand, counting down.
TTTCTTTCCTCCTAGGCTAAACTATTCAGATGAGATCCACTAAACCATAAAGTCAATTATGCATTGATGTTGAGTCATGGAACTTAAGTCTACCTCTTTAACTACATTCTACATTCCACCTACCTCGACTCAAGACCAAGACTCCTTACAACTTGCACCAATATCAACCGAGTAGCCAGAGCAATTAACACATTACTTAGTCAAGCCTTTTATTCATGAAGAGTTATTATGCTTTATTTAATTAGCTCTTTTAAATATCCATGCAATAAGTATCACTAAAAAACTATTAGAAAATGGCAAACTGAAAATGAAATTCGTTTTATATTCTTCCAAAACATGTTCTGAAATAGGCAAAGGTTGGATAAGTCTAGCTAGAGCTCATGTGAAATGTTTGGTTTGCCGATAAACCGTACAATCTTAGGCATTGCCTCTCCAACAAGAACTAATAACTACACAATGAAAAGTCTTAGGTACTCCTTCATGTCCTCTTCAAGGAGGATCAAGAAATCCTGAGATGATTAATGTTTCAATACTGACTATTATAAGAAGTTTCATGACTAAATAAAAGGAAACCATGAAAATTTATGACTTACATTGTGTATGTGCCGTTTTGGATTGAATTGCATCTCTCCTTTAGTCCTCTCATCCTCTTTTTGTTTTTATTTTATTCTAGAATTTGGGATAAAATATATTAGAAGCCATTTATGTTTGTACTAAAAATCAGTAAAATCTTATATATTGAGTGAGTTATTTAAGTTATGTATGTTTAGATTATAACTTACAAGTCCTTTATGTTTTAAATAAAACATTTAAATACTTTATAGTTATATCACCACACCGTATAATTTTTTATTGTATAGCCATATATAATAGGAAGTACTAAAAAAGAATATATATAAGGATTTAAATGATTTGTTTAAAATATAAAGACTTGATTGAAATTCTGTATAAACTTAAACAAGTCAAATGACTCAATTGAAATATAGTAGTTTGGTTGACTTGAGTATAAATTCAGAGAAACTCTCGCACATTTTTTTCTTTTGAATTGTTTTCTAAGATTATAAGATAAAAGAAAAAATAAGAGAAATTTTTTAAATTAACATAAATATCTATTGTTTCTACTAAGAGCAATTCAATTGCAAAAGTGACAAAAGCAACTATAATATATATGTTAAATAGAATTTCATGAGCAGGTAAACATCCGCCTACAAACAAATTGTTTAATGCCTCTTTTGGAAAAGGAAATAAAAAAAGAAAAAAGAAAAAAAAAAAAAGAGAAAAAGAAACTTCAACACTTCTTATCTAACTAGTGCAAGTTTTTTTACAGGTTCATAACGGATAAAATTTCTAGCAGTTGGCTAAATTATTTAACTTAATCTCCAGTTTTTATTTGGCAAAAAAAGAAAAAAAAATGTTGTTGCTATTTGGCCAAAAACATCTCTGGTCGTTATAGATAATGTTTGCGTAGATTCAGTTTTAATTCCTCGAGTACTTTAATAAAGCTGTCAAATATAATGTATTGAAGAAAATAATTAATTGACTTTCACTAGATAGACCTTCATTGATTATATCTTTTTGTTTTAACTATTTTCATGCTTAACATATAAGCAAACTAAATAGTGATAATCAATCAAGGAAAAGTAAAAATATAATATCTTTTTCGTAAAAAAAAAAAAAAAAAAAACTTAAAACACGGCTACAATGAAAATAATATAAAAAATACAGTACTTAATTTCAAATTGCTTTAAAATCATGATGATTTTAAGTAAGTAATTGGCTTCATTTATTTTAGATTAAAAATAGAAATTGCCCAATACGACATATGACAAGTCATGGTCCGGTAGGAGCCTTCTCACACAGGGTTCAACACTCTTTCAGCTTTTACCATTTTTTTTCTTTTTCAAAAGTACGTAGGCCCCACACCCAAGAATGGACCAAACTAATCAAACACCTCACAAGCTAGTAAAGTTCAACTCTGATATTTACAATCTAATTATATTAGAGCTTTCGTAATTAATTGATAATTTCATAATGTTTAATTTAATAATTTATAAAATTAATTGAGCTTAAATTTAATATAAATATTAATAAAATTCGAGTGAAATTTATATAATATTATTATTATAATTAAAATAAAAATATTTTTTAATAAATCAAATTTAAATAAATTAAATTAAATTAAGTTTTAAAAGAAAATATAATACATACTATTAAAAATTTTGACATTTACGTCAATACTAGAAGATAAAAAGTTCATAACTTTCAAGTTAATCCTTAGTATATCCATCCACATCATATAAAATTTAGCAGCTATATATATATATATATATATATATTATTAGAATATTTAATTAAATTTCCTTCGTTGAGGTGCTTAAAGGGCATTTTTTGAGAATTATTAAAAACCAATCTCAATATATTACATCTATTTGGAAGTAATCGAGTTTAATCCATTGCATTGAAAGAGTTAAGTACTTAAATACGAGTTTTTCATAGTAAACTAATAGTAATAATTATCGCATAAAGCTATAGAAATTAACAAAATTTTAATAAAATAAAAATACAAATCACTTTAAATCTATGGCTTAATGTGAAGGAAAAGTTAAGCATGCTGACTCCCCAGTCCCCCACCCACTACCCAAGACTAAGCAAGCCCGTATGGGAAAAAGCAGCCTTAAAAGTTTTTACATGCTCTAATGCTAGACGCTATTTAGATTCTGTTTGGATCCTCTCCCCATCTCCTTTGATATGTCTCACTTGCAGCTGTCGAAACGGACACTTTACTCTCGTTGAACCAAACACACCCCTCCAATCATTCAAAGGTAAAATCATTTTTTCTTCATATTGGGGGTTTTTGTTATTCCGTTCTTCTCTGCTCAACTCTTTTGATTGTTAAAAAATTAGAGTTCTTAGGGCTTTTAGGAAGAAATTAATATGATCGAAAATTTGGGCCAGTTTTAGGGTTAGGGTTAGGGTTTTTTTTTTTAATTTTTTTTCCCTTTTGATGATCATGAAATAGTTGAAGTAGAATTATCATTAATCTGTAGTCGAGTTTATGACTTTCGTTTTGATTGGTCAAGTTCTTGTAGTATGTTCTAGCAATGTGCATTCAAGTATTTATTATTCGGTGTTCCATTTGTACTCCCATCAATCTTAAGCTGCCTTGTGTGATCGAAGAGCCAAAAACGTGTGTCCTGCATTAGATGATTATCATACGATAAAGCTTCTGATCGTATTATGCGTAGGACTTCTACAAGATGCAACAGAGATCAGTGGTTAAGTGAAGCTTTATCAAGAAATTTTAGCTGCTGTGGCAATCCAACCACTCATAAAGATCATCAATCCATGTAATCGTGACTGATTTTGTAACAAATTTAGCATTTAGGTGGGACATATTTCTGATATACTTCTGTTCAAGTGAATTGAAAGCGAATATAAAAACTAAGAAACAAAACTCGATGAAAAGGGACAACTATTTTTACCTTGAAAACTCTTTTTTCTTCTCTATCCTTTCTTGGAGTCTTACCAACTTGAAAAGGTTATTTTCTTGTTGTCTTTATTGTAGCCCCTTGTAGAGTCACACGCTCTAGCAATACCATAAACAAATAACTAATAAAGTTGCAGAATGAGAAAGCTTTAGGGTTTTAAACTTGTTTTTTTTGGCTGCACACTGAAGAGAGAGAGCTTGTGGGGTTTTACTTGGAGAAAGTTCCAGATATTTTGGTGTTTAGGATCATAGAATGTGTGCTTGGAGTCAGGCTTGGTTTAGTGTTTTTGACTGATATTAGGTGCTGGGCTTAACAAGGTGAGGGGATATAGATGGGACACCAAGTGGGACTGGAAATAAGGGATGCCATCTTTGGTAATTTTGATTAGAACACTAAAAAGATAACAAATATGAAAATGTTATATGCACTGTGCATACTGGCTGCCATCTGAATATAAATAAGCATGAATGATCATCTGGGTAAGGGCTAGAAATTGATATTTTATAGTATTTTAAATTCATATAAATTGATGAAAACACAAATGTGGTTGGTTTTGTCTATCATATTAGATGAATATGCCCAAATTCATCAGTGATTGTGATTACAGTATATCTCAAGAATGACATAGCTGAGGTCTAGAATTAATCGAGTTCTACAACCTTATACTAGCATGTGTCAGCTTTACTGTCAATCATGGTTGCATGGTTCCTAGCTGCAGTGCTAATTTATGTTTTGTCCTCACATAAGCAGATATTGTTTGAGCCCTTGGGAGGATGGAAAATAACACCACGAGCGCTTCTTTATCTCAGCTGCAGCTCACAGACAAAGCAAGGAAATTAATTGACGATGTTCAAGACAATATGACTAATTTTCAAATGGCTTGGAAGGAAGGTCGATCTGGTGATGTAGGTATCTTGATTGAGCAAGTGCTTCAATTGCTTCGTGAATTGAAGGCTGAATTCAATGCATCTTCTCCTGCTTCTCCTATACCTGTAAGTGTAGTTTGTGTTGCTTATTTTCAATGTTGCAGTTTTGTTTCATTAATTGGATTTTATCATTTGTAATGTATTTTCATTGTTAATTAAGAGGAGAATTTTTAGAAGTAAAGTTTATTGAGTTCGGCTTCTATGAATACTTGAGCCAGCAAGGCTTCCCATATTTACACTATTTCACATTGGTTTAAAGAAAGATGGCAAGGCATATTGCATCATGTGCTCATATTTTCTTGTGATACTAATTGTATTTATATTTTGTATTACTTTAGGTTGATAGTCTTGGATCCTTCTCAGACGACATACGTCGTATGCTGCAAGTATGTGAGGAACAAGACGATGTAACTAGTACATTGGCTGAATTGGCCAACTTGAAGGCAGAACCTGATGTTCAAAACTTTCAACCTGGCAATGTGGCAGCTGCGGAGGAGGTCCCCTCTCTCTCTCTCCCTCTCCCTCTCCCTATGCTTGCACTTGTGTGTGTGTGTGTGTGTGTGTGTGTGTGTGTGTGTCTCATTTTTTTTAGAGTGTGCAAGTGTATTTTAGCTTGGAAAAATTCTCAAACATGTGGATTCTTGTGTTATTGTTTTTTGCATGCAATATAGGATCCTTTATAATCTTATTTGAAATATCAATTAATTGATACTGTTGAATTTGTTATTACAATTTGTGGTCTTCCACATTTCCTGTAGACTTTGTTGGCAAAGGATGCATATGCATGCCTTTGTTTTTTCAACTCTATTCTATTCTCTAGGAACAATGTACTCATTGAAGCATAATGCAAGGAAACTTACAAAAATTATGCTACTGACTATATGGCAGTTCTGTCCCTTCAAACTCCCATCTATGAGAGAAATTTTGCAAAAACTCATGCAATGCAAATAGTTGTTATCCATTTTATGCTTCACATGGGTTTTCTGGCAATCTTCAAGACCTCATTGCAGTATAATACGTCCATTTTTATTCAATTCCAATCTTGGCTGTTGAAATGCTTGTTAGCTCTCCTTAGTGATTCAAAAATCCCTGCCGGTTTCAGTTTTGTGCTGAATATTTTCCTATTCTCTTTATGTGGCTGTTAACGAGCTTCAGTTGTCTTTTTCAGAACAATTATGCAGTTGTCAACCAGCAAGAGCACACATTTGATGGGTTTTATCAATGCGATTTATCTGAATTGGGCACACATAATATAGCTCTTAATGAATTAGATTCAACTAATCATTTGGACTATCTCCAATTTGATTTTCATGATGTCTTTGACCATGGGCAATGTGGTAGTGGCAGTGATATCAAGCAATTTGGACATGATTCTATTCCCAATGTTTTGCCACATATTAGCCCACCACCATCTGCTTTTCTGGGGCCAAAATGTGCTCTATGGGATTGCCAGAGGCCGGCTCAAGGTTCAGGGTGGTGTCAAGATTATTGCAGTAGCATGCATTCTGACCTGGCTTTGAGTGAGGGTGGCCCTGGTATGAATCCTGTGTTGCGGCCCGCTGGCATCGGCTTGAAGGACGATAGGCTTTTTGCCGCCCTTATTGCAAAGATGCATGGAAAGGGTGTGGGAATTCCTGAATGCGAAGGGGCTGCTATTGAGAAATCTCCTTGGAATGCTAGCAGTAAGTTTTTAAGAATGAGTCATTTCTTTTTGCATGCTGTGGTTTTGTATTACTTGTCATGCAGTAACCTGCTTGTAATTTCACCACCAATAATTAATTTGGTAAAATTGCAGAGCTTTTTGATCTCTCTCTCCTTGAGGGTGAAACATTAAGGGAATGGCTTTTCTTTGATAAGCCTAGAAGGGCATTTGAAAGTGGAAACAGAAAACAGAGGTCATTGTCTGATTACAACGGCCGTGGCTGGCATGAATCCAGAAAGCAGGTGATGAAGGAACATGGGGGGCATAAGAGGTCATATTATATGGATCCCCAACCTCCAGGTTGTTTTGAGTGGCATTTGTATGAATATGAGTTAAAAAATTCTGATGTTTGTGCTCTATACAAGTTAGAACTCAAGCTTGTCAGTGAGAAAAAGAGTCCCAAAGTAAGGGTGAACAAGGACTCACTGGCTGATTTGCAGAAACAGATGAGAAAGTTGACTGCTGAGACTTCCGTGGATGTTGAGGAACCTGTCAAACTGGGGCTGAAGAATGATAAAGTCAATGAATCTGGAAGTTCATAATGGTTGGCCGCTTTTTCACTGTACATAGCAAGTTTTCTTTTTTTTTTTTTTTTTTTTTTTGAGGGGTGGGGGTGGTGAGGTGGGGGAAAGGGGGGACAAATATAGCAAGAATATTTTTGCATGATCATGGTGTGAAATTGAGTTTCTGGGGTCTAAGTGTATGCAGATGGCTGAAAGGGTTGGTGTATGGGAATTAGGAAGTACATATGTAGTTGTAGTTTAAAAGATAGGAAGGCAACTCTTTGCATCCGGGTTATATCTTGTTTACTGTAGTCATGGTTTTCACTGGGATGGCTCTCTTCTTTGGGGACTTCATATGGTGAGCATGGCTTACACATAGTTGTTGGCTCCATCTATCTACTCAATTGAATAAATGGTTGTTGACAATTCTATTAACATGCCAGAACTACTACAGAGGGGAACCGTAGTCTGTTTTAAGCTTTCATGCAGGCTGCTGTCTCTCTAGGTTATGGCTGTACATGGAGTTGGTATATAGAGTTCATACATGTAATATTATGACTAGAGGAGGGATTTTTTCCTACACTTTTTTTTCTGAGAGAAAAATGGCATTAAAGGTCTGATGCATTTGACATTTTTTTTTTCTGACCGCATAATGCATTTGACAATTTTCTAGTATCCTATTCTTGGCCAGAACAATTTCTTAGTTGACAAAGATGCCAAAATGCATTGTTTAGCTTTATACTTTGAAGTAATACCCTTTCGAGTAACAGTTGTAATAGGTCATCCCCGTTGAAATATGTCTTGTTTCAGAGTGGTATCACAAAGATACAGGTGTGGCCGTGTGGGATGGAAGGAAGGTTATTTCTCCATTCTAATGTGCACAATGCAGGGAATTTCCTTTCCTTTCCTTTCCTACGCTATTATCCATAGATACGATTTGGAATTTTTTTCCTTTTTTATATGCAGATGATGAAATTAGTTATAACATTAAAGTAATTTAACTGCAAAACAAACAACTATTTATGATATTATTTGTGATAATCAGTTCGATAAATTCATTAGATTTACCGATTGTTTTAAAGCAGTTTAAATTATATCTGGGGAACTTCTCTAAAATTCAGCACCATCTTTTCTTGAAAGAAAAGGAAACGTCTGCTTGTTCAATCTTCACGAAACTGGTACAAGATAGATCCAGTATCTAATAGTAATCTATCGATCATCTGGCTTGAAGAAGTACCTGAAATTCTTCGGTCCCATTTGGTGTCATGAAGTAAGAACGCCGGTCATCATCGATTGTAACCATTGCTTCCTACAACTACTTCACTTGCTATTAAAAGTTACTTCTGGAGAATATTACAATGGTACTCAACAATATTAAAATTTTTTCTTTTTCACGTGTCATAAAAGGGGAAAAAATATATATTTTCAGCAAAGCAAGCGCGCTCAAAATGTTTTCCATTATATAATTTAAGAGAAAGGATACAAATATAAAAAAAAAAAAAAGGAAAAAGCCAAATGAGTTGCATGGAGAAAGTAACAAACGTAATATTTCCACATAATTCATTTATAGATCTTCTCAATTTGATTATACTGCAGAGAAATAGCTCATGAATCCGCTGGATACGTTAAGCAAAAGCTTCACCATTAATCACTAACTCGTCTCATCTTGAAATAGGATCTACATCCTATTTTGGAGAATCTTATGGTTTGTTGATATGAAAGAAACTTCACTGATAAAATCGTAGACCTCTCTATATTCTCCATATACTCGGAAAGCCCTTGGATTAGTAAGATAGATATTGTAATCCACATTGGAGGCAAATGTGTGCCGTTTCCATTATAATAAATATAGCTAAACCATCAATTTCTGATGTGAAGAAATGGGCTTAAATCAACCAGTTCCGAGGTGAACAACTCAAATGCTATTCCCCCAATGAAATTGTTGTTTGCCCTGAATCCCCAAATCAACAATAACGAAATCCCTCTGGGCTACAACGATCAAAAGGGGCAGCAGATTTACAGTTTTAAAACAGCAAGAAACTCTAAACAAACATGAAAACGAAAAATGTCCATTCGCTTTGTAAGAATCGAGTATACATCTTCAAGACAAGGAACAATCTCACTCAGGTAAAATGAAGAAAACAACCATTTCAGTTGACTCAAAGTTTACCCACCCGATCCCACAGCTTTCAACCATGAGGATGGTTGAACTCAGGAACTTGGGCAGTTGGGCTTAAAATTTTCAGTCCACCACCATAATACAAACATACAATTCATATATAAATAGATGGAAAAGAAAGTTGTCTCTACATCACATGAAAACGTTAACTATCAAAAGTAAAACTATTTTTACTATCATGATGGATCCGTTCCTCCACCCTAAGCAGAACAGCAGCTAACCTTTTTCAATGCAGATACATCGTCTTTGTTGCCAACATTTATAGTCTCTCCCTTTGGCAATGATGTTGGGTCGTCCCCGGCATCAAGAGCTTTCCTACTGACAACACGATAAATCTGAGTAAGCACTTCCGTAAAGGCATTCTCCACATTCAATGACTCAAGTGCAGAGGTCTCCATAAAGAAGGCATTCTCCTTTTCAGCATACCCCTTTGCATCCTCAGTAGAAACAGCACGTAAGTGACGCAAATCTGCTTTGTTTCCAACAAGCATGATGACAATATTTGAGTCAGTGTGATCTCGTAGCTCTTTCAACCATCTTTCCATGTTCTCAAAGGTGACATGCCGAGTAACATCATAGACAAGCAATGCTCCAACAGCTCCACGGTAATATGCACTTGTTATAGCACGATATCTGTCCCACGAGGTCCATAAAATGAGATACAATCAGCTTTTGAGGGAAGATCTCTCATGCAAAGTTTACTAAGTGATGGAATCTACTCTTTCAGGGAAAAATGTCAAGACATTTCCTTCTAAAGAAACAAAATTATTGCTTGGAGAATATTCTTTACTCAATATTTTTAGAAAGTATATGTACCCAAAGTTCACGATGGAAATGGAAATGAGTAGGAAAAAGAAACAAGCTGATGGTGCCTTCTTTCCTTCATATTTTTAGCTAAGAGTTTTTTCTTTTTTTTTAAATTTTTTTTCCTGCCTTATAAAATACTAAACTCAGTAGAAACAACAGAAACTGTGTCTTTTCAAAAAGATACCCATTCTTCTGTTCATCCCATTCTATTTCTTTATCTGTTTCATGCATATAATAAGAATTTTCATATTTAGGAAGAGCTTGCCCTAGCAGGCAATTAAAGCCCAAAGCAGCTTATATTGGCTACAGAATGAAAATGCAGTGTTTTGGATCTTGGTTCTGCTCTAAACCTTGGTCAAAGTGGTCATTTCCATGTACAGTCACACAAGTTACGGATCAAACAGAAAGTGAATCTAAAACAGAATCAGAAGCACATTGACATAGGGAAGCAAATGCAGTTATGAGTAGCAAAACGATTCAATCAAATACATCGCAAGTTGCGAACCAAGAGTGCAGAATTACCTCTAGAAATTTCCTATGGTATCATCAGTTAACATTTTAAGTTTTAGTTGGTCACTAAATTGTATGCAGTATTAGCCTTTCATACATTGAAACCTAACATACATTGAGCCCTAACCTAAAGTGAGACTGGCAGTTCCATCAAAATGCTTGACAACTCTGGACATTTAAGTAAAAATTTATTCTTTCGCTGTGCTTCAAATTCCATCCCAATGTTAACAGTGCTGCTCAATCTACAGTCTCCACTGAGACCGATCTTTCCTTTATTATTGCATTACAGCTGTGCAGTGTGCACAAAGGAAATGGCACAGGTTCCATAAAAAGGGCTAACCCCATCATAACAAAGATTTCAAAGGTTAATGATCTCAAAAGCTGAAGGACTAAAATGGGAAAAAGAATTGTACAGTTTAGAAGCTAAAACGCAAAATGCGTAAGCTTAGACATCTCATCTGTCATTAACCCCAATCTAAATGGATCTTCTTGCAGAATATAATTCATTGGACAACAAAACATTACACGGATCATCTAAAAACAGACTCCGTATTAACCCGGAACATGGACTAATACCTACAAATTCCCAGTTATAGCTCTCAACAAAACAATCCAGACTCAAATCCCACCATGACCACTCATTTTTCCTATTTGATTTCCCATCCAGGTCTCTGTCAATTATATCATCCCACATATTGTTATTTTTATTTTCAAATCATACATGGCAACATATGATTGGTGGACATCGAATGAGAAAAGGAAAGTCCATCCTATGCCTAATGTTAACTTGTGAAACCCTTAAGCCCATTAAAATGGGGAAACCGCAAGCTGTTATGGGGGGGTTGGGGGGGGAGTAGGAATGATAAACAGCTTATTAGACCGGTAGTAAAAACCATATAATAGAAACTAGAAAATAGAGGGTCATTAATCGCCTGTTATCTTAGCTATTGACTACCGTTGAACAACGGGATTTTACAAATGGTGCCTAGATCTTGTAGGATGGTTACACGTAGCCATAGGTAGCTCCAAGAACGGCCATGCCGTCCCCAAACAGAAAAAAAGACGCAACGCAAATCCAAATTACTATTTCCCGAACTTAATTGCCCTCACAACTTGGTAACCTATAAAAGTAGGCAAAATGACATTCCTCAATAACCAAATAAATCAAAATGCAACGCCAACCTAATTGTTAAAACACCCATCTCCACATAAAACACAAAGAAAGAACCCAAATTGACATAAAAGCAAATCAATATGTATAAAAGGAAGGACCTTTCTTGACCAGCAGTGTCCCAAATCTGAGCTTTGACAACTTTATCATCAACATGTATACTACGGGTAGCGAATTCAACACCGATGGTGGATTTGGATTCAAGGCTGAACTCGTTCTTAGTGAATCTTGAAAGCAAGTTTGATTTACCAACGCCTGAATCGCCGATTAGTACTACTTTGAATAAGTAGTCGTAGTCGTCGTCTGGTCTGTAACTACCCATTTCTTCTGTCAACGAGAGAGAGAGATTGCAATGGAATGGCTCGTGCAAAGCAGCAACAAAAAGGGAAGGACTAAGGAGGGAGTAGGATTCAAAGATTTGATTTTGGTTTTTTAAATTTATTTTTTGTTTTATAAGGCTGTTGACGTTTTCACGTTTTGGATGATTTTTCTTTTTCTTTTCTTTTCTTTTCTTTTTTTTTTGGTGGCAAACGTAGAAACTAGTTGTATTCACGAATTAGTAGCTTTGCGTATTCGCTAAGAAATATTTTTTTAAAAAAAAAGCTTATTTTATTTTAGTAATTATATATTATATATTTCATTGAAAAAAAAAAGTTATTGAAGGCACTTGTTAATAAGTAAAATAATGAAACTTTAAGGCTTTTATATATTTATTTTTTTTAAATATATAGTCAATATAAAAGTTATGATATTTTTTATTTTTATTCTTGACAAGTGTTCAAAGTTTATTAAAGCCATTTTCAAAATTTTTTATCAAAGTAAATAATAAAACTTGCTTTAAATTATTTTAATCAAGTATCCATATATACTAGTTATGAAAATCAATTGTCAAACAAAAATGCCAATCCCAAGAGTACTTATAAAGATCTTAAATAAAAAACAATTTTACAACTTTTTCATGTATCTATTTTTGTAAAGCATGATGTCCATTCGGATATGTGAAAAAACTTCTTTTTCGAACTCTTAATAAATAAGTGCTATAGTATTTGTTAATATGATGTATTTTCATATTATGTGGTTTATTTTTGAAAAACATAAATTTAATAATGGTGTCAACTCCAAGTCTCTTTTAGCATAAACACATGCTTGAATTAGAAACTTCAAAGTTTAAACTTAACCTTAACTCAAAAATCTAAAGTTCAAAACTTAGTGCTCCACTCAAACATATAAATTTCAAGCTTGATTAAGAAAATAAAAATTTTGAATTTGTCTAAGTTTATGATTTTGTTTAACTCAATTCTAACATTATGTTTGAAAAAAGGGAATTGAAAAAAAAAAGAAAGAAAAGTTTTCAATATTCTTATAATTTGATAGTATAAATAGTAATCTTCTAGTATGATGAATTAAATTCGAATCTTATTCTCTTATTACAATTTAACAAAAATAGAAAAAAAGTTAACAATATATTTTATATCTTACTAAAATACTACAAAAGCCCTAAAGAAAGATTCCACCCTAAATGCACGCTTTTCACGTTTCCTTTATACTCCAAACATGGGAAACGTAAAAAGTTTTCATTCAAATTCTCTCCAACCTCAATCCTCCCCTTATACCATGCATTGTATAAGTGTTACCTAATAAGTTAAAGTTCATTTAATTAATTATTTAATGAAAAAAAAATACTTCCATTTTAATTAAATTTACATTAAAACTTAATCCTATGCAATTTTCATAAACCTCAACACGTATTCAGATACAAACCCATGACATTAATGAGTCAAAATAAGTTGGAACTCGAGTGGCCTTGAGTAGCTTGGGAGTGATTTGGTTGATTTGAACATCTAATAATAGATTAATCGCATCTGCTTTACATTAAAGAAGAGTGCAAAACACATAGCAACTGTAAGGATTAATCCGTAACTTGAGTAATTGTTCATTGTTTAGGTGTCCCATATCAACGTATAAGATTTTCGAAATCTTACATAAGATTGCAAACATTTTTAGAGTGGAAAGAGAATAGGAGAGCACATATGAGAGTATAAAATCCGGCTTCTGGAAGGAAAAGAGTTTTGTCTTTGAGAAGAAGCAAGCCCCTTAGACTAATCAATTGCATTAGATATAATAAGAAAAATATTCTAAGTTTTATGGCAATTCATTGATTCATGATAATCTCGAGTAATAGGACTAAAATAAACGCTAGTTTTATGGGTAAATTGTAAATACACTTTTTACATTTGCTTTATATATATTTATTCCTTTTTATCTTTAAAATTATATATTTAGATCATCAAATCTTAAAAAAGAAAAAAAAATGAATTTAGACTCCTATATGACTATTTCATCCTTGATTTTATGTTTTTTTTTTTTATTTTAATATTTCTTCTTCAAGGGTAAAATAGTAAGAAAGGGTTATAAATGTATGCTTCGGTATTACAACCGAAATTCTCTACGAAAAAAATTTACACTCACTCTTGTGCTCTTATTAACAATTTTTGTACTCTTTAATATCTTATGTTTTATAGTTTGTGAACTCTTAAGTATTTTATATGCTCTTATCAATATTTTTTATACTCTTCAATATCTTCTATTATACAACTTGTGAACTCTTGAATATTTTTTGTCCTCTCATCTATTTATATCAGTATTTTCTTGTTATACTAATTTCAAAAAATGGTAAGTTTTTTCTACAATTCATCTTCTTCTAAGAAGAATGGTTCTAGAAAAGGTAATACAGGGAAAATCTATGCAACCTGCACCCAAGCAATTTTTTGAAGTGGATGATTACGATATCCACGACTTTACCAACAAGCAGCTAGAAAATTTGTTGATGCCTCCCCCAAAGCTTTAATGACATAGCTAACAAGTAGTTATAGTATTATAGACAAATTCCTGCAATTTATTTTATTACTTCTATTTTATATTCGCTTTGTAAGAAAGACATGTTATTATAATATTTTAATTTATATTATCAAATTGTTAGCACCTTTTCTAAGATTGAAGATACCTATACCATTACCACCATACAAGAATTACGACGAGCAATCCAAGTAACCAAAAACTTGTATTCCAACTTTTGTACTACATTTGGTAGTCAAGTTCTCAAAATTCGCTCACCGTCCCCCAACCCACATGGTATTACATGTGGTCACATCCTCCCTACACAACGAATGATGGTGCAAAAGTTGAAGTAACACTGTGTTAGGTTGAGTGAGTATATGGATCTTAACCATTACTTCAATACAAACTTTGAATTTGATAACAGTAGTATTACAGACTTCAACATCTTAGACTAGTAGAAGAGGCGTAAGAAGACGTATTCAATCCTCTCTCGATTGAATCACCAAGTTCTTCCTACTCTTACATCAACAATAGCAATCGAACAAGCTTTCAACATAGTGAGCCTTATCCAATCCTAGTGATAATCAAGATTCTCACCTATCAATATCAAGGCACTTGCTTGTGTAAAGGATTTTTTGAAGGTAAGGAGTCGAACACAAAAGCCATACGGGATGTTCAGTGAAGAAGATGAATACTTTAGTAACTTTGTCCCATCAAGTGAAAGCTCCACTGGTTCGGGTTTTGATATAGGGTAAGTCAAATTAATTTGTAAAGGTAATAGTATTACCTTATTTATTTTATGTACTTTGTTAGAGATAATTTATAAGGGGAGTAGTACTCATTTATTTATTTTCGTTATTTACTTATAAAATTTTATTATCATGTACAAGGGATAAGGTCAAATATCCCTCTCTTTTTCTGTAATTTTTTATTTAATCAATAAAATTCAAGGCTAGCATCCTTTCATGTACAGTGTATTGCTACCAATTAATTAAGCAAACATCATATATTGTCACAAAAATAGTGAATTATTTTTTCATGTGAATAAATTTAAAAAAAAAAACACACATAGATAAGTAATAAATAATATAAAAAAAATAAAAAATAGCAAAAAAATTAAGACCGATTCACAGCCGAATTGGCTTATGAATCGATAGGTTAATGAACCAAATCAATCCTTCACCCCGCGAGCTGGTTGTGGTTCCTCTTCATGTCGGCCTGTGATTTGGCGAATCCAAGCTAGTTCCAGGCCAAGTCAAAATTGGCCCGATGTCTAATATGGAGAACAATTGAACCTTGTTTCAAATAATATTTATTCTTTGACTTATAGTTGGATCGTGTTGTCCAGGACCTGGCTCCGCAAGTTTATTGCATTTTGATAATATATCCAACTGATTCGACCAGTTTTTCAAAATTTTAAAATCGGATTACAAGAGCCAAACGTCAGGTTTTGAAGACTATACATTCAAATTTTATGGAAGAAATCTTGAAGTTTTTGTCTAAATTGATAGTTAAAATTCAACATAAACTAGGAGATTTAATTTCCGGAAAAGATCACGAGACTCTTGTTTGGATTCATGTTTCAAATTCAAGATTAACTTTTGACTAAAATGGTTAAGATAATTTCATATAGAGCACATATTGTTAGATTGGATGTCTACGTTGAACCCTACTTGTTGATATAGTATTAAAGTTTATTTGAAATTTAAAAACTTGAACTTAATCAATCGAGCTCGAACTCAAAAATAATACTCGACAAGTTCAAGGTCAATTTAATTAAGCTTGTTTTAACTTGATGGTCTTTAAAAAAAAAAAAGATTATTAATTTGATTAAAATAATATAATATCTAAACTTGATTTGAACTCAACTAACTTTTAAGTTTAACTCAAGTTTGATTAAATTTGCAATATAATCAAGTCAAGTATTATAAAGCTCAAGCTCAACTTAGTAAACTAGTTAACTATCTCGAGCTTGAGTTCGACTTGACTATAGTCAAATTAAATTCGAGTAAATATTGAACTCGGTTCAAGTAATTTATGAATAGACTTATCTTACTTCAACCCTACTTAAAGCAATGGGTAGATTTAAAAAAAAAAAAAATCAAATTTGCTTATTTTCATGGATTTGGAATGATTGTAAAGGCATATAAAAATATTTTGAGCAAGTTGAAGGAATACGCAAAGTATCAAAAGGAGTATTTCGGGAAAAGAGTTCACATTTGCACTCGCATGAGCAGCTTTGTTCTCTATTGATGTAAAGTAGAAGATTGATAGAAAAAAGTAGAAGGCCAACCCACTTTGAGCAAATGTTTCTTCGATCATTTAATTGTTTTCCTCACTTTTGATTCTTGTCAAAATAGTAGTGTTATTTTGAGAAAGTGGCTGGGTTTTGTATATCTTAGAGGCTTTTTTTTTTTTTTTCTTTATCATTTTTCTTAACTCAAAGTATTAATAGAATCTAGTTTGATATCCGGAACTTATTGGTGAAGTTAAAAAAAAAAGACAGAAAGAAAGAAAGAAGTAGACTGCTATAAAAGGTGAAACCGCTATAATTTCTTTCCTCATTTCTCTTACACTCTTTATTTATTTATTTATTTGTATTTACATTTATTAATTTTACCAAGTTAGTGTCATAAATTGTTAAATATATTAAATAAAATTCTTTTTACAAAAAGAAAAAAAAATTAAGAATCTTCTAAGTCCATCAATTCAATCTAACCCCTTCTAAAAATGGAACCTACGTAAGATATAATTGAATTGCAAAATACTTTATATTTGTGCTTTTAAAAGCTAGTTTACATATCATGAGTAATTTTTTACTCTTTATCTACAAATTCATTTACCTCAATTTTTAATTAATTTTTATGAAATAATTATATTAATAATGCCTACTAAATGATTTTTTTTTAAATAAACATGATAACTATTTTAGTAAAATTAATGAAATTTTGTTATATAATTAATTATTCTATTTTATTAATTATTATTATTTATTTAAGAGAAAAATACATTTTTAGTATTCAAAGTTTACCTACTTTTCTATTTGAGTCATCAATATTTTTTTCTTTTATTTGAGTGCTTAAAGTTTTTAAAACCTTATAAAAATTGAACTTTTATTAAATATATTAAATTTTCTATTTATTTGGTGCACACATTGACTTCCAAGTAGCCTTAATCAATCTAGTTGACAAAGATAGCTGGGGTACACTTACACATAAATTTTTTTAACCCCTTTTCTTAATTTTAATTATTATTTTTGTATTTTTATTATACTATATCATTTTATTTTTATAATACTATGTAAATAAATATATTACTATCATCATTTTGAAATTTTTTTTATTATAAATCAATTTGAAGTTAATATGTATTACATGTTGATGAAAAATTTAATATATTTAATAAAAGTTCTTTTTTAAAAGGTTTTAAAAAATCGAGAACTTAAATTGAAGAAAAAAAAAGTAAATGATTAAAATAAAAAGTAGGCAAATATTAAAAACCAAAATTATACTTTTTTTTCTTTATTTAATGTACTTAAATATCATCATTTAAGCATAAACATTGTTCAAAATTCATACTTAGTGACTGAGAAACACATCGTGTTACATTAAAGAGCATCTTAACTTTTATTAATAGAATAGTTTAAAATATTATGTTTTTACTGTCAATATATCATTGAATCCCAATCTGCCATCCCGATGGCAAGTTGACAGCAAAGCAGCCACCGAGATAAAAGCTTTTAATGCTTCACACGAAGTTTGTGTGCCTTCAGCAGTTAATATGATCCAAAACCTGGGCTTCACGAGAGAAAAATGAAATTAATAGACTCCTTTAATACTATTTTTTTGAAAAATTAGGAGGGTTGTTTGGTTTAAAATTTAAATAGATGATATAAGATTTTATATAAAATAATAGATGTCATTATGGTATGATAATAATTAATAAATAAAAACATAAGTCGAAATATAATAGAAATCCACCTGATCCAACCCCGCTATCTTAACTTTAGACTAAAAGAAAATCGACAATTCTGTGCCCAAGCCTGCACAGAGGGATCTAAGTCCACGCACCAAAGATGAAACCTAGAAATCTACCCTCGAAGAAACACTCAAAAGCATTAAATTCCATCAAAACTACACACACACCACAACACGTGCGTACACGAAAGACAGTCATTTTACCTACCGCGGGAAGGCTCGAAACTTGACCAGTGGAATCTGCTGCTATTTTTTCCCCTATTTGAATAAAAATGCATCATCTTTTTTATAGTCTGATGGGGTGAAGACAGTTGACTTTTGGGTTGCCTTTTCATATTTTACACACTCACACTATTGGATGGAGTTGCTTGTGGAGAGGTTGACACGTCTGGGATCATGGTTCTCTTTCCAACTCTTCTTCTTGCTCATGAACTAACCATAGTTTCTCGAGTCCAAAGAGTAAAAGAGATTAGGGCAAGAATGGGAGTCGAGGTTTTTCGGGCTGGAACATCTTGTTTCAATTTCTAGACGAAGTACCTATCAGATTAGCATCAATTGTAACACTTAACTTCACATTAAAAGCATATATATATATATATAACGAATAACGTAACGATATTTTCTATTTATATCACTTTAAACAACGTTTATCTTTTATTTATATTATTAAATCTTACATCATTTATTTAAACTTAGACTTAAATATTTATTATCTCTTATATAGTTTTCTAAATCATTTTTAATTCATGTAGAAAGAGAGGTATGGTATATGGTAGGGCTATTAGCCGTCCTACACAATAATAAAGTCTATAAAAATTACTCTATAAAATTCAAGACAGTTTGAACTAAAATTATTTTATAAAATTTTGCTACGGTAATGTCTCCTTCAGCCTAAGAAAAATAAGGTCTAAACCTTGTATAACCTATATGGATGTGTGATTGGATGTTCTCAGAAATCACTCAATCTGTATTTTTGGGTTTCGGGGTTTAAAAATAAAAATTTTCACATTTTTACATGTTTAGGGTTTTTAGTGTTTATGGATGAAAAAAACTTAAAAGATACGGATGAAATCAGTTTTTCAATGCAACTTACAAACAAAGAAATTGAACTAGATTGCAATTGAATGACAAATCAATTTTATGTACGGTTTCTAAAACTTTCAAAGGTGTTAAAAGAGCTAATGCGACAAAAACTAATTCTACCAACTGGTTTGCCACAATGTAATTAAAAGATAAATAAGTATGCAATTTATGAATACAAAGAAAAAAAGATTACTCAATATTCAATAAGTCTTAAAAGATAAGTTTTTAACATTGAAAGATAACCAAAAGACTAAACTCCTTAACTATTAACCTAACTAGCCTATTTATAGGCTCAAAATTTAGTACTCTCAAAATAGTAACCTAATATGGTATTAAAAATAAAAAACTAAAAGATAACTAATAGATCTAAGTAAAATTGACCAATAATAGAGATGAGCGAGTATAGCATGAGACCCTACCTATATCATACCTATTAAGGTATAAGTTTTCAAAATTTGAAACTAAACCCTAGCCTATAGTATTCTAGAACCACTTTCAAACATGTAGCTTATAAAACCTATAAGGTACAAAATATCTTATGAAACTTGTAAATTTCTCATTTCTTTTAATAAATTTCAAATTTATATAACATTAAAAAAGTAATTTATACATAATATTATAAGTTTTTCATATATAAAACCTGTACAACTTATAACAAAATATATGAAATTAAAATAGAAAAAAAAAGTAATTTTCTATATCTTCATTAATTATTTTGAATTTATGTGGTCTCACCATATAACAAATGGGAAATAACAAGCGAAAAGAATGAAAAGTATAAAATTGAAGAGGAAAATAGGGAAAAATAAGAAAAAGAATGGAAAATGTAAAGTAAGAGAAGCGGCATTAGCTGTTTAAAATTATTAACTTATGAATTTAAACTTTTTTTTTCTTTCTACTAAAACATTCATTGATAAAAAAAAATAGAATATTTCCATTTATTAATATTATTTAACAATTTTTATAGTTAGATCTAGAGCACCTGGAAACCTATATTATATATATATATCTTGGAATATAAGTTTTAGGGTGGATACAGAGAAGAAAAACCTTATATCCATACCCTATCCTATAAGAGTAATGATAGGTGCTTAATTATATATATATAAGTATATATATATGTGAATTTTAATAAAGTAATATTTTGATTTTAGGGTTTTGATGAATAATTAAATTAAAAAGGAAAAAAAGGAATCACATTTACTTAATCTGGAGTTAAATAAAAGAAGTTCTGAATTTTTAAAGATAGTCACAGGCAATAAATATGACCATGTCAAGATCATGTTGAAAATTGAAGCTTAAGGAAATAAAAGCCAAGAGTTACGAGGGGACGAGACACAACTGTGTTTATTAGTCTTGTATTTCTCGAAAATAATTATTTTTAAACATGACTTAAACATGACCTTTAGATACAACTGTGTCCAAGTCATGTCAATTGTAGCATCTAATTTTTTGAAGTTTTGTTCAACAATTTTTGATACAACTTGAATCACGACCATGGTAAATAGCATGTTGGCCTAAAAATAGAGTTCTAGATGTCGGCTATATAAAAGACAAGAGGGAACTGACCTCATGACTTTTATTATTATTATTATTATTATTATTATTATAGGGTTCTTTTGAGAAAATAGAAGAATATTTTTCTGTAGTTCAAGAATTAATGTTTTTCTTTGATCTCTTTAATGATGCATACTTTTACATCATTGAGAATTTTTGTTTTCAACATGATTAGAGCTTAATTTTCTTAATATCTAAACTTGTAGATCCTATGATTATTATGTGACTGGATATATTACTATTCAATGAATTATTAGATTTCTTGAGTCAAGCATGCACTCTTGATTTTGTTTAGATTAATATTTCTAGGGTATTATTCTAATTATTTAATATTATATATTATGGTTGAGAAATTTGATGTGCAATTAGATTTAGTATATTTGAAGAGACTTGGTATAATCTTAAAGATAAGTTACATAACTCTTTTGAAATTGATTGATTTGTTTTTAGGCAATTCATTATTCTTAATGTAATATTTGAATATACTATTATGAAGAGATTCAAATAGGTATTTTTAAGATTATGATTAATAAGCTTAAGAAAGTTATTAAACCAATTTAGAAATTCTCCCTATCAATGAAATTAAAGAAGGATTTGAATAAATTTTGTTGATGTAACATAATAAATCCTAAGGAAAGAAAAATCTAGATACTTAGTTTGCCATCTTAAAGTTAATTATAATTTATTTTGCTCTTCTTATTTTTTAAAATTTAATATTTAGTTCATTAGTTAATAATTAGTTATAGGTTTTAATTTAATTAATCTTTATAATTTATCAATTGGATAATAGAGTGCAAGTTAGTATTAGTACTTATAATTCCTATGAGACGATAATATCCCAATTCAATCCACTAGATTATAAAATTTGATAAGTATATTTGCCTTACATCAAGTTTTTAGCACTATTGTCCTTTAAAAATTTCTTGAAAAGTCAATATAGTTAAAAATAAAATAAATAAAAATGATAAATTAATTGAATCAAAATTTAACTGTGAGCCTCATTGACTCGAGTAATTAAGCTTGTGAGGTGCCTTCTTTTTGTGAAATAGCATCTGTTAGCGTAAGTAACATGCATGAGATTATCGATTGAAAGCTCGGTAAAAGGGTCAACATAAAAGCCCATGTAAAGGTTAAATGTAAGTAAATAAGCTCTATTAAATAAAGGTAGTAAATGGTTTGAAAGAGTATCTTAAAACCTAATAGCTTAAGATTGTTTGATCTGGAATTACTGACTGATGAAACTACTTTTAAATTAATTGAAAAAAAAAATTCAAATAAGAAATATGCTAGAGGAATGATTAAGGGATAATTAGATATATTTATTTTGGATTATGGTGTTTAGCAAATTTAGATAGGGGGGATATATACATTTTAGTAAAGTTAGTAAAGTGTTTATGACTTTTTCTTGATTAAAGAGATAATAATTCAAGTTTTAAAGTCTTGGAAATCCTTTGTTAAATGATATGAATAAACTTTGATTTGCCTTGATTAATTAGTGAATTCAAATCTTTCATATCTTTAAGACTATTATTTAAGTGAAATGTATAAAAGCTATCGTTAATTTTTTTTTAAATCTTAAGCTGATTAAGAGTTTATTTCTTAAGTTATTATAGAATTAAATAAGATTTTTGTAATTGATTTCTTGAATAGTAAGTTGATTAAGTGTAGATAAGTGTTTAATTATATATGTATGTATGTATGTATTAAGTGAGATTTAAAGCATTTTCCTCTCATTCTGGTTTGTTTTTGAATAATTTGAATTTTAATGAAGTAATATTTTGATTTTAAGGCTTTGATGGATAATTGAATAAAAAAATGAAGAAAAGAAATCAAAATTTACTCAATTTGAAGCTAAATAAAGAAATTATGAATTTTTTAAGATAAAGGGCAATAGACATGAGAATATCTAGATGGTGTTGAAATTGAAGCTTGAAGAAATAAAAGCTAAGAGTTACGTAGGGGCAAGACATAACTGTGTTTATTAGTCACATATCTCTCGAAAATAATTATTTTTAAGCATGACTTAAACACGACCGTTTTTTGGCTATAAACTACATCATCCATTTTTTCGAAGTTTTGTTTGACAATTTCGACACAACCCGAAGCACGACTGTTAGATAGTGTGTTGACCTAAAAATAGAGTTTTAGATATCCACTATATAAAGGACAAGAGGGAATTGACCTCATGACTTTTAGAAAACATTTATTATTATTCTTACTATTATTATTCTAGGGTTCTTTTGAGAGACAAGAAGAATATTTTTCTATACATCAAGAATTAAAGTTTTTCTTTGATCTCTTTGATAATGCATACTTTACATCATTGAGGATTTTTGTTTTAAACATGATTAGAACTTAATTTTCTTAGTATCTAGACTTGTGGATCATAAGATTATTATGTGACAAGTGTATTACTATTCAATAAATTCTTAGATTTCTTAATTCAAGCATACTTTCTTAATTTTTTAGGGTATTATTCTAATTATTTAATATTATACATTATGGTTGAGAAATCTAATGCACAATTAGATCTAAGATGCTTAAAGAGAATTAATGAATATTAGAAATAAGTTACCTAATTCTTCTAAAATTGATTAATTTGTTTTTAAGGAATTTATTATTCTTAATGCAATTTTTTTTTCTCGAGCTTAAACTAGCAAATTTATATTTTCTCATTCTTGTATAAATTTTCTTTACTTTTTTTGTGTAAAGATTAGTTTAGAAAGTAAGATTATAAAAGTCTTATAGTCTATAATTAGTCGAATGATAGGCTAAAAAGATAAAGCAAGAGCTATTTGTGTTTGCAACATTTATTAGCTATTGGATTAGTAGAATAACCAATGTAAAAGACTAGATCCTTAGTAATGAAGCTAGAAGATAAGACATAATCAATAGGAAAAATCTCTATACATCATCGTTTCTTCATTTCATTGCACATTATTTTCTATTTACTCATCACATACATTTTTCATCATAAAAAAGAATTTTAAAAGTGATCATTTAATTAAAATCTAGAAAAAAATTTGAATAAACAATTCATCCCCTCTCTTGTTTTTCATTTCAAGACCTACAAAAAAAAAAAAATACTAATATTTTTCGATAACAAACAGATAACTTCTTAGTGCCTTTTTATCTTTCCTTGAAAAGAAAGTATAGTCAATGTGCATCTTTGTTTGAGAAATGTAATACTATATAAAAAAATAAATCAATTGATTTAATTTTTATTGTATAATACATGCAAGTAAACTATTGCAGGTGTTTCAAGTGACTTGTATAGTAAATTCAGTACAAATACTAAACAGTGCACGAAATAAAACAGCATTAAACACATGTAGTTATGTATCTAACATGCATATAATTATATGCAATATATATGTTATTATAATTACAATTATATATGATCTATATACTGTGATCAATGTTTTTTTTTTAAATAAAAATACATTATAATTATGTGTATATATATGTGTGTGTTTTTGTGTGTCTACTAGATATGGCGATTCTCAAATGTAAGAAAGACCATATGGATTGTAATATATACCAATAGCAATTTTTATATTATCATAAATCTCTTGTAACTATGTCTCGAAGATAGGTATTTAAAATTATATTATAATTATATGGTGTTTCTCAAATGTAAGAAAGATCATATGACTTATAATATATATCAATAACAATTTTTTCTATTAACATAAATCTCCTGTAGCTATGTCTCAAAAATAGGTATCTAATAATTATATTATAATTGTGTGCATCATGAATATATTATTGTAATTACAACTTAGTATGATCCATATACCAATACAATTAAATATAAATTGTTATGTAAATTAAATAAAAGTTAAGAAGAATCGGAACGTGAATAGCTCAAGGGAATTAAAAAAAAATTAATGATAGTTATGAAATTCAACATCCAACAGGACATATAGCTTAAATATATTCCAAATTCATCAAAATGAAAGAAAAAGGAAATCAAGAATAAGAATAAAAAAAATTAATCTATTAAAACTAAGAATAAACGTTTGATCTTGTTAGTAAAAATTGAATATATATATATAAAGATAAGAAACAGAAAAAGCAAGCATAAAAAATAAATACCACAAGACTGTAAGCCCCGTTAGGTTTACCCTTCGAGAGTGAGTGAATAACTGTACAATCGGCCAACGAGCTTGCACCGGAATCCCGAGGCTCCACACGTGTCTCAGCCCAAGTGGAATACCAGCTTAAAGCCCAACTGTCTCCAGAATGCATCACTGCATCATCATGGCCCGGGGACTTTCCAGAGCCAAACCCAACAAGTTTTGGGATACAGCCCATACACCCCGCCTTGCGGCATTACTGTAGCAAAATCCCCATGTGTCTTTAACAAACCGGAAATAATATATTGGATTTCCGATGTGGTACTATCCCTCTCAGATGTCCCATGTTTTCTTTTCACCCGTTTACATACTCAACCATCGCCATCGATCCTCTTGTGCCTTCACTTGACCGTATAATTTGCTGACCCAGAAGACGAACATAAGACGACGATGGCAAAACTACGGTAATAAGGATATAGAAGTTGGAAGGTCCAGCACCATCACATTCACATAGTAAAAACGCAAAAAAAGAATTACTTGACACTGGTAGCAAAGAAGAAATACAAGTAACTATCGCTGTATACATGTAGATTATACCCCGCATTGCATTGCCAATTTATTCAACATCCTCCTATCGTAAACAAACAAGATGTTTCCTCCGTGTCGTATAGTATAAATAGTTATAATGGTCTCGAACACTTATGGCCTCAATTGAATGAGAATTTTGTATTCGATAGGCAAAATTGATATAATAAGAAAGAATTGACTATAATAGTCCTACTCATAAATACGTTATGAACTGCTAATTAAGGTTACAAAAGTTGTATTAGGTATCATCTCAAGCCTCCATCCATGGTGCTTTAGACTTTTCTTGTAGATCACTCTTCTCTAATTGGACGACAGAAGCGAAATTTTTCACTCTTTTGGTCTTCTGCTCATGCTCTTTCTTTTGTTAACTTCTAGATGTCTCTTCCTTAATCGAATGGCTTTAGGCGTGACCTGCAGGTGAAGGCACCAATATTCAGTTAGCTCCACCAGCATCGAAGTCGAAACTTTGGATGATGTTCCATGGAAATTTTTCTGATGCTTTTCTATATTTTTAAGTAATCTAATATTGCCCAACTCTTACTCTATTAATAGAGTAGATATGGTCGCTGGTAGGTCGTGATTGGAGGCAAGGTAATTCTGGTGGCTCACAGCTAGTAGCGTTGGTTAAATGGAAAGAATCGTGTCAATAGAATATAAAGAAAGTGATTTTCTTATTTTTAAGAACGATAATTTCCATACAGCTTACCAAAACTGTCAGCTATCGGCTGCCACTATTGTCTCCCATTACCAAATTATCACCGTATCCTAAAATAACAATCGTAATATTTGAAAACGTAAAAGATTTTTTAAGTCCACAAAAACAAACGCACCCTTAGCCCTTAGGTATGAGACAAGGGAAAAGAAAGGCTGATTGAATAATGTTTGAGAATTGAGACGCTACAAGTATTGGTTTTAAAAAACAACTTAAAGACTCGGGAAAAGAAAGCCTCGGTAGCGTTCATCTACCCTAACTATCGACAAAGCTTACCTATCCCCTTGCATGTTCTTAAAAATTGTAGAATCTAAATGTACAATTATTTATGTGGCATCTAACCTCCCTATTCCTTAAACTTGCTTCCATATACATCATACATGCATTCAATATCACTACATAAATAATAAACTTGATTTGTCAAAAAATTTGGTTAATTTACCTCAATTAGCTCATCTGAGGCAACATATCCTATGGCTTCTTCAAGGGTCATCTGCCAAAATGGATTGTCAAAAGATTATCATAAGGTCAGATTGCAATGCACTATTTCTTAGTAAAAGATGCACCACAAAAGTCAATGAAATACACAGATGAAAGTAAGTAGTGAAGTACATAAAGAAATGCCAAACTTTCTAAAATAACAAGATCAGTATGTCTATGTATCCGATGTATTGCAACCGATAATAAGTGGTGAAATGATTTAAAAAATAGCAACTTTGTCTCAGAATGGAGCATCCGTGTCCAAACTAAAGATAATTAGAGAGTACATACAAGTCGAGGGGGAGACAGCTTCACATTATCATCCTTGCAAGCAGCACGAACATTTGTTAGTTCTTTGGTCCTTACAGGGTTGACCTGCCAAAGCAACCAAAGTTAGACCACCGGTGCGTGCTGATAATAAAAGCAAAGATCTGATTCTTCTTACATCAAGGTCGGAGTCCCTCGAGTGCTCACCAACAATCATCCCATCATATGTCTGCATAAATGTCAACAAAGCATGAGTAATTTTTTCATTCTTTTTAATCATAACTCAAATCAAGAAAGAATTCAGAATTCCGATGACACAATCTAAGTATCACATATGTTCATTCTTTTCCACTCCATTGTGTTTCAGGGACAACATTGTCCAGACGTTTTTCAATATTATGGAAAAAAACTGAAGTAAATGCCATGCACAATCATCCCCTATCCTTCCATTGTAATGAGCTTTCCATGAGAATTGTGTGGAATCAGTGATCTGACAATCCCAGTAGTATAGGGAGTGCAATAGAGGATCTCAAATCCGATGAGTGGAAGACCAGATGCTCACCTTTTGAATATAAGTAGGGCCTTAGTGCCCATTGGCATTGACGAACGTCTAGTTCATGGATAGTAAAAATTTTGAAAAAGAGAAGGCAATGTTTTTTGCAGTGTATCTACTCGTTACATTATCTTAGGTGTCAAGTGTGGATTTCAAAAAGTAAAAAAAAAATCCATGCTCCATTGTCGATTGCAGCCCATCTATCAAAATGCATTATCTACACTGGTGTGCCCCCAATTCAAGTACATGCCTATCAAGAAGTGTCGCTTGGATCTCCATTACAACAAATAATGAAAAAAGTCAGGAAAATGTATTTCCATAAAACAAACACACCCATTATTACACCCTTTCCCTTTAACTTCATTTCGAACCTGGGCTATCATGATTCTAGGTTTTGATTATCAATCTCTCTAAGCACAATGATGCCCTTGTTACTCAGTCCTCATCATTCTCCAACTTCGAAATGCAAGAACTGATGCCGAAACCACCAATTAAGATAATGAGAAATAATCATGATCTTAACCAATCTGGCACATAGCTCTAAAATTTTGTCAAACAAACTTAAAAGAACAAGCAGTAAATATTTCTCAGAACTAAAATTTTGTCAAACAAACTCAAAAGAACAAGCAGTAAATATTTCTCAGAACTCAAAAGAACAAGTCATGTGCAATAACCTCCATTCCGGGAGTTACAAAGAGAGTTCCTCGAGCCTCTAAACTCATCAAAGCATGAGCTGTGATTGTACCATAACCCATTGATATCTGTTCAATGCAAGTAAATGCCATATATAAGAATTATGATACATATGGACCAGACAATTTGGCCGTTGCCCAAAAATGGACATGAAGACCCAAAAAGCATCACATAGAAGAGCAAATGATTACGGAACAAAAATGGAGGCTATGACATCAATAATAGCTGTCTAGGAATTTTTCCAAAACAAAGCAAGTAAACATGCTAAAGAAAATTATCTCTCTCTTTACATTCAATTGATCTTGCACATGCTTGTTTTCATCCTATTGCCATGAACCAGAAAAAATTAGAAGACAATTCACCCTAAAAAGCCAGAAATATGTGGAAGAGCAAAAGGAAAATATATATGGCAAACTGGAAAGTCTTTCACTAGCATGGGCCTCTAATTAGTTTCTATATTATCATTTAAAAGTTTATTTGAATATACAAATTAAATCATGTATGATAACATAAAATTCAGTTTTCATAAAGCAAAACTGAAAAAATCTTTTTGAACTACGAAGAAACCAATGTCCAATGTTACTCATCCCCAGCTGTATCTATTTTCTCTTTTAAGATCTAGTAAACCACTTAGCAAGATATGCTGCAGACAGAATAAAAATTTGTTGTTTTCCCTCAAAAATTGGTCAGGTCAGTCTTTCACAATCATGGAGTGCTTAGAGAGAAGAACTTTTAGGAACAGCTCTCTGCTTCTCAATTAGACAAATAGCTACCTTAGATAAAGTCTTCATGAAATGGTTAAATTGCTCTTTTTGGTGAACCATGGTCACAAGTTTGAGATGCAGAAACAACCTTTCTGTAAGAATGTGTTAGGCTGCATACATATGCGTGCATCCTCCCCTTAGCTCTCTTACCATGGAGCACTGTGTGCACAGGTGAGCCCTTTTTTCCCTCCCTTTCCCCCCTAAACAAAAGTTCTATTATCCACTTCCCCAGAAAGAACCACCACTCATATAGACTGTAATTCTTCAAGGCAGCATGACTATGATTGGTAAGTAGAGAATATTCGGCCAAGAATGTACATCAACAAACTAACTGCTCTTCCAACTTGATTAGGGGGTATCCCCAGCTTCTCCCAACAAACAAAAAGCACATTTAACCAGTATATGAAAGCTGCTACAGCTAATAATTTCAAAAAAAAAAAAAAAAAACTTGTTCTACTCATCCACAGCATGCTCCAATTGAGACATGTGTATCAACATAATGGAACTAAAAAATGCAGGAGACAGACTTACCAAGACTCCTTTCCTCACATTTCCAAGAGACCCACGATGTTTTGCATAATCTGTAGAATTTGCATGAAAACAGTTGGTCAGAAAGAAAACATGCTGAATAGATCAGAAGACAAGATTAAGCTGCCAAAGATTGACATAGAGCCAAATCAAAGGCAAGTGGAAGAGGACATCTTTGACAAGAAACTGTTTTTTTGGATAATTTCAGATTTTTCTTGTTTTTATTTTATAATAAAGGTAACAATATAAAGAAAGGGGAGAACCCCAAATAAAACAATCAAGATACTTCCAAGGGTGATACAAATACATAAGCATGAAATCACCAAAAAACTGCAGAGAAACTGCTAGAGATCACCACATGCTGACACCCTAGGTCCTAAAACGTTGTCCTCCCTCATCCTTCTTCTTAGCATGAGTAGCTCCACGAGACTATTTCTGAGAGGCCCAGCCAAGGGATGGAGAGACAACAATGACATCAGGCCATCAGGGAAATTAGCCAATGTCGTGTTGAAAAAGAAGTCTGGCTCTAGAGATTCATGAGAGCTCAAAGATCCCACTTGCAATCTGGACAAAATCACCCACCACATCCGTGGCACTCAATGACTCACACTTCTCCTAAGGTCTCAGTGTTGGAGATGCATTTTAGCAAAAATACTTTAGGAGGAATAATCAGTAAGCTAAAATATCAACCGTTAAAGTAGCTTCCTTTCATGATATTTGCTTGTTTCTTTTCTCATTTTGGAAAGGCTTGTATTGTATAGATATACCATTACGACCTGGCTTAAGGTCTGGTCCATGAACAACTTAAGGATCTATTTAATGAATGATTTAGTACCAAAATGGTGTTTGGAGTATATTTTGGTTTGTTAAAATTCCTTTATAGTTGGAACCTGTGGTGGTTGTGATTTGAGGGCTGGTTAGAGAGAAGCCTCCAATCTCTAAAGGCTCATATTGAGAGAAACTTCCAATATCTTTAGAACCGTAATGTTGAGATTATGACTCTACTTGTTTAGTGGAATTGAAAGGCATTATTCTAGAAATGCTGTCATTTAGTTTTATCAACTTAGTCTTTGCTAGAACTTCGTAATATTAGAACACTTAATTGAACTAATATTTCACCTAAAATTAAACTAATATTAATTTTATCTATAGTTGCGCTCTATTAAGGTATATTTGATGTAATTGAATCTTTTTGTAATTTATAATTAAATATAAACAATATTTTAATCAATTTCATTCTGAGCCCACTTTGACCAAATCAAAATTCTTAATCCCTGACCTCTAGCCTTGTCCACATCAAAGCTAGTCCGTTTCACACTACCTTTCTTTGGTAAGTTGGTTCGCACTACCAATCTGAGGCCTAAACCATATGTGGTAAAGCTCCTTAAATTTTTCTCATGACAACTCCAGCTTCTTTCATTTTAGGTGATGATACCAAATTTTTGCCTTCTCAGTCAGGTTGAAGGATGCCAAGCCAGCCCACCCAAGCTTGAGCATACCCTTGTGCTCAAAGAAATGCTCACATCTACTCAAAGACAAAAGGGGGCTATCAATGCCATCAAACAATGGAAAATCCAACTTAGAGTAGTGAGGCATGTAGACAGTGTCACCTCTGACCTCTGGTTGTTGCTGTCCAAGTATGGGAAAACATATCTGGCCATGCTCTCATAGGAGATCACGTGCATGGCAGCAAGTAGGAGATCTCCCATGAACCCTATTTCTGCTCTGCAACCAGGAGGCTCGCAGCTGGCTCATTCAACCTCATTGAAGTCACAAGTGAAGCCTTGCACTTTGTGTGAATACAACCAGGAGGGTTTCCACCACTTTGTTCCTATTCACCAGTGTCTGGATCGGTAGCACGCCTCATGCAAACAAGGCAGAAGACTCACCACCAACTCAAATCTACTTCGTCTTAGCCTAGGGAAGGTCCCACCACAAATGATAGGAATACAAACTACCAAAGGGTGATTTTGCTAGTCATTGACCAGTGACTAAATTTGTCAGTTCTCAATAAAAACATACTTAATTTCTTCTTATATTTGACTTAACTGAAAGCACTATATATTTGACATCAAAACATTTTCAAAGCATTAAAAAGTACAAGTGAATTGCAGAGAACAAACAAATTTAAAAAGTGACACATATTGAAGATGATCTATACTGAATGTGCCTGTCAGTGCAATGAAAATGCACTTCAAAGCACTATATGTAATAGCTGGATGAACATAAGCCAAAGAAAACAAACCCATTACTGGGCAGAGAAAATCTTCAAAAATAAAATAATAATAATTCCTGATGGTTCGTTATACAGACCAAATAAGTAAATGCAGTAATCCAGCAATATAAAATACATACTCAGAAAAGCACGATGCATGAATCCAGTTCCACGAGTATCACTGCTGAACACACTACGATAACCAACCAGGCCCCTGAATTGCAAAGAGATAAGCTAACATTATTACATGAAAGCAAAAAAAAGTCATCAACCATGACACAATCCCAATGTGGGAGTTACAGTAAGAAATAATGTCCCTAAACTGACTTGGCAGAATATTTGGAAACTACAAACCCAAGGCTGGAAATTTTGGAAAAATGCTCCAAGTAGTTCATTTTATTCAACATGTCATCCATCTTAATGAGATTGTGTAGAGCAAAAGATTTTTTTTTTTTTTTGGGATAAGTTAATTTTATTAATATCCAAAGATGTACAACAGTGAAGACGAGTAAATTTACATCATAGTCCCCAGGACAAAGAAAACAATAGTAAAAACAATAGTAAAGATAAAGAAACCGCTATATGAGCGTTACAATAGTGAAAAGTAAGCTCTAATCTAATTTACAACAGAACCCCAGTTGGGAATACCATTCCCTAGGCATACATTGTTCTGTACGTTGTAAGTGCAGCGCACCTTTTATGGAAATCGGGAGAATTGGAGTCAACTGAGGCTAGCAAGAGAGATGTAGCTCCTTGCCAGCTTTTGAAGAGCGCAGGGTAGTGAAGGTAGTCGCAAACCGCACTCCAGATCAAGCAGGAATAGCTACAGTTGAAAACAAGATGGGAGTGGTCTTCCAGTCTCTATTGACACATGAAGCAAGTAGTAATAGAAGTCACGCCCCATGATTCCAGCTTGTCCAATGTGGATAGCTTATGTAACCAAGCTAACCATAGAATAAATGAGTGTCTAGAGATTGAGTGTTTGTTCCAAATCACCTTAAACCAAGGCACCACCCGGGTTAGAGGAATGAGGAAGTCATACCCATTCTTAGTTGTGTATTCACCTGTGTTAGAATGGATCCATTTGAGACAGTCATTAATTGATGTGTTAGGATGGAGTGAGGTGAGAATCTGAATATTATTCCGTAGCACACCCTCCGGTATACATCATTCATTACTTTCCATGAGGGAATAGAGTTTGGTGGTAGGAGGGAAACCAGTACTACCCATCTCCCGGGTGCTGAATATCATATCCAATGGGCTTACTAGAAGCCAATAGTCTGACTAGAGAGATATTACAAGACCGTTATTAGGTTCTCAACGAAAGTAGGGACGAACCAAGCATCTAAGTTTCAACAATTTCTTTCAAGTCTAGGAGCATAATGCAGGTTCTTTCTTTGCCTAGAAGCTTCTACCTTTCAAGAATGTGGAGTGAACCCATTCAGGCCATAGGGTTCTCAAACCATCCTTACATAGATGCCAATGTGTTTTATCTGGACGGCCTTATTCCATTGGTGCAGGTCCGGTATCCCTAGACCCCCACACTTAAGTGGTTTACAAACTTCACCCCATCTAACCTTAGCCTTAGAGTAAGTGTGAGGGTTCCCACTCCAAAGAAAGAACCTGAGTAGGCTATCCATCTTCCTAATAACATATTTAGGAAGTAGGAATACATTACTCTAGTAGACTTGTAAGGAGATGAGGACCAACTTGATTAACTGTAATCTTTCCGCATAGGAGAGGTATCTAGACGTCCAAGAAGTGACCCTAGACAACATTCTCTCTAGCACGGCATCATAGTCTTTTTTTCTAAGTTTAGTAGAAGAAATGGGAACCTCTAGGTAATGCACTGACAGCTTACCTTCATGGAACTGGGTAAATGATAGAATAGCCTCCTTCTCCCCCCTAGGAACATGAGAGAAGAAGATATTGCTTTTGCTATTATTGACCTCCAAGCCTGAAGTAGTGTGGAATCAATGAAGCGTTTGTTTGATCAATGATACTGATTGAAGGTTTCCTTTAGAGAAAATGAGAAGATTGTCTGCAAAGCATAGGTTTGTTAGTTTCTCATTCTTGCATCTCCAGTGAAAGGTGAATTGGGGGTTCTCCGTCAAATATTTTTAGATAAAATAACAATGAACACACATAACATTGACTATAATAAAATATTAGTCAGTTGTGCTATGGTCAAATGTAATACTCATCAACACCCTGTAGGAACAACTATTCTAAATTCAAGTGGAGATTTCTTTACTGTAGAGCTAAAAGGACCAAAGTATATGCTTGAAGAATCAACATAACCTCATCTTCAGGCCTACAAAACCCACTGATCTATATACACTCCATTCTGGTAAGAATGCCTCAATCACCAATACTAATCTATGCCAATGAACTGCTACCAGAATCTTTGGCAACAGCAATAAACTGCTTCTGTGCCCATCAAAATAGATCAGCATATCCAGTGTTACATTGAAATTTCAAGTTAATAGGTTGAACTCTACAATTGCTGATGTCAAATGCCTCATATTAGTAAAGATAAGCAAATTGATTTCTTCTGCCAACTAACCTCGATGGACAAGTCAGGGATAATCTGGTACGGCCATCATTTCCAGGGACAGGCCCCATGTCAATAACCTCACCACGCCTATGAGATAAAGCTTCCATGACTAACCCAACGTGTTCTTCATTCACCTAAAAAATCAGCAAGGTGATGAACATCTCAGATCTTCCAAATGAAAACCAGTGCACACATACAATCAATAGAGTACCTCAATGGTAACTTCTTCAATGGGCTCAAGCTTTTGACCATTCTCAGTTTTGTACCTGTCAGGGGCAACAAAAGTA
Organism: Laguncularia racemosa; assembly: GCA_037954665.1. Lineage (NCBI taxonomy): Eukaryota > Viridiplantae > Streptophyta > Magnoliopsida > Myrtales > Combretaceae > Laguncularia > Laguncularia racemosa. Next base: position 462,921 of record JBBMOL010000060.1, on the reverse strand, counting down.
GAATTAACACTGACCACCGAGCACCACACCCAAGAACAACAGGGTGCAAGAGAGCATCTATAAATGTATCAGGCAGAAAGGAACATGCATGCAGAGAGAGAGAGTGAAATTCCCTGAAGTTGCAGGTAAATAAAATGATGTAAAACAACTTTCACCTCTAGATGGATTTAAATTTCAATCATAATCTACCATCATCTGAAAGTTTTAGACACCAAAACCAGAGATAATATAACCGGACTACGTTCTTGCTAAGAGATTTCTCAGCATTGATACCTTTTCTCAATTAAATTCCTCTCAGCAGGAATGATTAGACACGGAAAGACAAAAAAATCAATCATCTATTCCAGGATAATATGAGATTGTGATCAGACCCATAATCAGATATATGAATCCTTGAAACTTACAAGAATGCTCCACGAATGGGGGATTCCAAAACACAGTAAATAGCTTGACAAGGATTTCCAGAATGAAGATACTATAGCACATTGACCATTTGACTCATCATATTAACACATTTTTATTGTCTTCCACTGTCTCTTTATGGAATCTACAAATGCCCATCTGTAAGCCAGACAGGTAGAAGGACTACAAGAGTTTCATACAGTTACAAACATCTGGCACATGAATTCACTATAACACTAGTCAAGTGTGCCATGTTACTGATCCTGGAACTTCTCATAACAAAACAATTTAGCAGACCAAGTATACTGTCTTGCAGGTGATACAACCTAGATAAGATATCTAGAGAGACCTAACATGTGAAAAGATGGCATATAAGCCTATACTTGTACATGAATGCAACAAAAATTCTTGGTTTAGAAATGCTATTTGTTAATAATTCTGCTCCAGTAGACATTTGCAGACCACTTCATAAAAGAAATAGCTAGACATGATGCTACCTCAAGAATGATAAAATGTGTATATCAAGGAAGAGTTTATCACAACGTGTACATAATAGCTACACAAGTGATGGTGGGGAGGCCATACAAGTGACAGGTCGCAGTAAACTCACATGACTTTAGGGGGTGAAACAGACAATTCAAACCCTTCACGCCTCATATTCTCAATTAATATACCTGATGCATTTAATAAATGCAAGAAAATTAATAAGATATTCCAAAAATAGAGTCAAACATGATCTAATGAAACCATTCATCTCCATAAAAAAATAAACCCTAATTGATGATTAGGGTAGAAAAGGGTGAAAGTTAAATCTGCAAGGTTTCAGAACCAAACCCAGTTGAAGTTCTCCCCTCCCTTGAACTTCATATGATTCCGACAAACCAGGTATCACATTTATGGCAAGATTTGTCTCTGCTTCAGCCATCAACCGATCACCTATTTTCCCTCCGGTCAACTGCACATTCAAGGAATTCAAGAATCATGAGTAATCTATATGATTAACAGAAATTAATTCTTAAAGTTACACCAGGCAGAATTTCTGAAGCTAGAGCAGATACAATCATTTTACATTCTAGCATCTGCCATAACATTGATCTCACATCTAAGACAGATAGCTCACTTTCAGAAGCAGACATTGGAATATCTCAGCTATTATCCCCTGGAATTCCAACACTGAGCTATGAAAGACAATATAGGTCTTCCTAGATGGTAGGACATCACAATGGAAGCACTTTTGTTTCCTCTCAGCAAATCAAATAGCTATTTCCATCACTCAAGATCTTGAATTATAGGGGGTATGTCCTTGAATTACTAGATCTTCTTTTTCTTGCATTCTCTGATCCAATACACCTCAAACAACACGAGAGAGCTTGGGTAAGGCAAGCATCTCTACTCCTACAAGCAAACGGAAGTCTAAGGTGCTCTGCAGTAAAAGTGCACCCTGGCACATTTCAATTGCTTCAAGACTCCTGAGCTGGACTTAGTGGGATTGATAAACCAGTTTCTTCACTCAATTAGAATGTTTAAATGGAAGACGGAGAAGAAAAGCATCAACTTCAAAGATAAATATTTCACATTGACCACAATTCTGTTCAAAAGCTTGAATTGTACTGCATGAATCTCCCCTTTCCTTCAAAATTGGGTGCAACCAATATGCTTGAAACATTCTGTTCTGTGTAGCCAACTGCTTTTTAACCTTAATTATTCACAGAGAACCTGAAAGATAGTAACTTTGGATGTCTTCTCGTTGACATTGATTTTCTATAATAAGCCTCTTTTTTTGATGTAATGTTAGGTATTTCATTAAACATATAAGAAAAAAAAAAAACAAAAAAGGGCATAAGCCCACCATCCAAGGAAATAGCACCACAAGAAACCCAAAATTTTGAGCTAAACACCAAAAAACAAAAAGGTGTTAAGATTGAAACCTTGACAAAACAAATATAGGGCTATGACCTATACAATTACAGCCTGTTTATTTGGAAGTAGTAGAGAAGAAATAGAATAGTTACTCTCTTTCAACTATTTATTACCTTATTTACTTGAAAAAGTAAGAAGAAAATTTTAATTCTTCAGATTTTTCTATTCTCACTTTATTAGGAATAAATATTATCTAAAAAAAGTGAAATTTTTTATTCCCTCTGCAGTAGAAATAAAAAATTTTAATATTATATTTATTATACCTTTATTAATATTACAATTGATGACTAAATAGGGGTAAATAGGTAATTTCATCTATATTTTCATCTTAATACTGCAATTAATGAAATGAAATAAACCCTAAAATGAATATTCTTTATAATAAAAAATTATATAAAGCAAACATTGAAATAAATATTCCTAACCTTCTAACCTATTCTCAGTAATTGTTATTCTCATGGTATAACTTTTATATTCCTTATCTATTCCATTTCAGAAAATAAATGGGCCATTAAAGAGCACTCTAACTAGCAATAATATCAATATATAATAGTGCAAGTAACATCTGTAGCCAAACAACAATTAAGACCCAATCTCCTTTCTTTCCAAATATAATAAATCACAAAGCTAACAAGCAATCTCCATTAGGATGCAAGTCTAGGTCCCAATGTATTAAAGAGAGTAAGAATGTTCGCAACTTGAGAAGGCTTCACTAAACTACTCAACCCTACTTCTTCTAGCCTGTGACTTCAAGAACAAAAACACACTTGAGAAAAAGGTGCGAATGTGATTCCTTCTCAGAATTGCATAGAAAACAACAGTTATGCAAAGAACCACCCCATTGTACTAATTTATTGATTTTCTATATAATAAGTTGGATAGGAAGCAATTCAGATAATTGCAGCAAAATCTGACAAGGGACTACTAAAAATTAAACCATGTATATCTGCCTATTGGAGGCAATAATGACTGCCATTTTTTCTTTTTTCTGTTAAGTATACAGGTGCTAAGTAAAGACAAATGGCAGCATATTAATCACAGGGAACTATAAGCTCAGCAGCAGAAGCATATGAAAACATCTCCAACAAAGCAACAAAAGCTTCAAACTTACATGAATACCATCACGACCAGCTAATGAAGAATCATTGACACCAAATGTCATGGATATGGTTGGTGGATCCAATTCAATAGTTGGCAATGGAGTCATTACCTAGTTTACATAGCCAAGCATCAGTTGAAGCACAAAGTGCAATAACACAATCATGATCAACAGAACATGATGGATAGATGATAAAATAAATCATCAGATCACGATTTAGGACACATATAGTAAAAGTGAAGGCAATTTTTAGCGTACAAATTGAGAACCAAAGGAATCAGGCATTGAATGACATAAGGAATTAAAGAAAAACAAGTTTTTTATGAAGAATTCTGTATATCTATTTTTTATTGAGATTCCACTTTTTTAAATAGATTACAAAGTAATAAAATTACAAAAAGAATAAACTTAAAGAAGGAAAGAAAGGTAAACCTATTTAAATAAAACTTCCTAAGAAGGTTACAATTAAATCCTAGTTATAAACAATTCTAAATATATACAAATCTAACTTTCACTACACTCCGCCTCAAGCTTAGCTATAGATGTTGATGAGACCAAGCTTGCCTTCAAGGCACTCATGAGTCTGTTCTGAAAGTCCTTTTGTGAGAAAATCAGCTAGTTAATGAGATGTAGGCAAATATTCAACTTTGATAATGTTTTCATCAAGTTTTTCTTTAATAAAATGTCAATCAACCTTCACATGTTTGGTCCTATCATGATGAACAGGATTGTGAGCAATACTTATTGCAGATTGATTATCACAACAAAGCAACATAGGTTTTTCAAATCGAATCTTCAATTCATTCAGTACTCTTTTTATCCAAATAAGCTCACAAACTCCATGAGCCATAGCTCTAAACTCAACTTCCGCACTACTCCTAGCAACCACTGTTTGTTTTTCACTACGCCAAGTCACTAGATTTCCCCATAGTAGCATGCAATAAGCAGATGTTGATTTGAGATCATCAATTGATCTAGTCTAATCGGCATCTATGAACACTTTCACTTTCCGATCGTTGGTCTTTGCAAAAAATAAGCCTTTCCCAAGTGTCTATTTTAAGTATCCCAACTTACCAAGCTTACTGCAAAGGCAATATTCGGCCTTGGATGTGAGAGATAGATGAACTTTCCAACTAATCTTTGATATAGTCCTTTATCAACCATCTTTCCTTCAAACATTTTTCCTTTGTTCAAGAGTTCAACTGGTGTTTTACTTGGCTTGCATCCTAGCAAGCCAGTTTCTTTTAATAAATCTAAAGTGTACTTTCTTTGAAAGATAGAGATCCCCTTCTTACTCCTTGCAATCTCCATTCTAAGAAAGTATCTCAGTGCTCCTAGCTTTAATTTCAAATTCCTTTGCCATCATTTGCTTCAAACTTTTGATTTCCTTGTTATTATTTCCCGTACCAATAATATCATCAATGTATACTATAATAATAGTAATTTTCTCTTTTTCAACATGCTTAACAAATAGTGTGTAATCAGCTTGCCTCTAGATATAACCAAATTTCTTGATGACTTTGGAGAATCTATTGAACCAAGCTCGTGGAGACTGTTTTAAACCATAGAGTGACTTTTTGAGTTTACAAACAGTTTTACTCCCTAGATTTTCTTCAAATCCCGAAGGTTGACACATAAACTTCCTCCTCAAGTTCACCATTTAGGAAAGCATTTTTCATATCGAGTTGATGTAGAGACCAATCATAGTTTGCAGCCAAAGATAGAAGAATATAAATAGTATTGAGTTTGGCAACAAGAGCAAAGGCCTTTGCACAGTCGATCCCATATGTTTGACTAAAGCCTTTGGCCACCAGTCGTGCTTTATGTCTTTTAATCGAACCATTAGCCTTATACTTGATAGAGAAAACCCATTTACAACCTATCATATTTTTTTTTGGGTAATTGATAATTTTATTGAATGGTAGAGAAATACAATGAGCAAGTGAAATGAGATTACAAAATGCATATAATCAACAATCGTGCTAGCATACTAAATGTTTAGCATCTGAGCTAAGATTATAGTAGCTTAACATAGGATCGTATTTGGTAGGCTAACATGCTAATCCGTAGGAAGAGTTCCCCTAACCGCACGTTATTCCGGGTGCGCCATATGCAGTAAACTGCTGTCGCTAGTGCAGTAAACTGCTGCCGCTCGCTAAATTTGATGGGTCGATGAGTCTCCTAATGCCTTCATGAACCTGGTAACACCATGCCAGTTGTTGGGTGAGGTTAGGCAATGCATGAAGTCACAAACTACACTCCAAAATTGTGCTGTGTAGTCACATTGAAAAAATAGATGAGCATGGTCCTCCAGATGTCTGTTACACAGAAAACAAGTAGTGGATTGCACTAGTCCCCAATTGTGTACCCTGTCAAGGGTGGAAAGCTTCCCTAACCAAGCCAATCATAGTACAAAGAAGTATCTAGGTAAGGAAGATTTATTCCATACTACTCTATGCCATGATACAGCGGGTCCTGGAGGGTTAAGGAAACCATAGCCACTCTTGATGGTATACTCTCCTATCCCGGAATGTCTCCAGTGAAAGCTATCCGAAACAACACCATTCAATGTGAGGGAGGATGGGACGCAAATACGAGTCCACAGTGGGTCCTTTGGGATACACCATTCATTCCCATCCATAATGGAGCATAGTCTCATAGTGTGTGGGAAGCCCGTATTACTCATGACTCGTGCACTAAACAATGTGTCCAGAGGTCCTGTTGGGAGCCAAAAATCTGCCCACAGAGAGATTTCAAGGCCATTATTGGGCTGTTAAATGAAGCAAGATCTTATCAAGCCTTTTAGCTTTAGTAGTTTCTTCCAGGTCCATGAACAAATAGCTGGTGCTCTAGAGGACTAGAAGTTCCTGCCCTTAAGTAGAGTGGAATGAACCCATTCCAGCCATAAGCTCTTCGCACCTTCCTTGCACAGTCTCCATATGTGCTTGATTTGGATGGCTTTATTCCAGAGATGGATAATCGGTATCCTTAGGCCTCCATTTCACTTGGGCTAACAGACTTCAGCCCATTTGACCTTAGCTTTGGTGAATATGTGCGGGTTACCACTCCAAAGGAAATTCCTTAGTAGTTGTTCTATCTTTAAGACAATTGACTTAGGAAGAATGAAAATGGAACACCAGTAGACTTGCATGGAAAATATGACAGATCTAATTAATTGAAGCCTACCCGCATAGGATAGGTATTTAGCTGTCCAAGAATTAATTCGAGATAGGGTGCGTTCCACTAACACCTCACAGTCTGTTTTTTGAGCTTTGAGGAAATGAGAGGAATCCCCAAGTATCATACTGGTAGTTGGCCTTCATTGAATTGAGTGAATTGCAGGATGGCCTCCTTGGTGCTTGTTGGGACATGGGAAAAGATAATGTTGCTTTTGCTATTGTTTATTACTAAACTCGAGATGGCTTGGAACTCCTGTAAAGTTTCTTTTACTAGGGATATGGATTCCTTATTGCCTCTGGCAAATATGAGGAGGTCATCTGCAAAACAGAGGTGGGTCAAGCGTTCGTTCTGACATCTCCAATGTAGTGTGAAACCAAGTTTGAAGATCATCTGTCTCAACTGTGTGGACAAGATTTCCATACATAGGACGAACAGGTAAGGGGACATGGGATCCCCTTGCCTTAACCCTCGTTTGCTTGCAAAGAAACCCACTAATTCCCCATTGATGTTAATGGAGTATTTGGGTGTAGATAAACACCGGCTGATAAGGCTACAAAAATGGGGAGAAAACTGCATAGTGTTAAGTACCCCTAGGACGAAGTCCCACATGGGAGTGGTAGTTTGCCATGAGCTCTTGGGCCAAGAATATGTTGTCAGTTATCCTCCTTTCTAGAACAAATGTTGCTTGCTCCCTCCTAACTAGAGTAGGCAACACTGATTTCATCCTTGCTGCAAGGACCTTGGAGATCGCCTTGTAGATCACATTACAACAAGCTATTGGCCTGAAATCACCCAGTCTAGTAGGATTGGCAACTTTAGGCACTAAGGTAATAGCAGTATTGTTGATCTCTTTCAGCAGGTGCCTTGATGTCAAGAACTCTCTAGTCACAGTGATCATGTCCACACCTATAATATCCCAAGCCTCCTTGAAGAAACGAGCAAAGAATCCATCTAGGCCAAGAGCCTTCTCATTCGCTTGTGATGTAAAACCTCATTTAATCTCTTCATCCGAGAAGGTAGCATCAAGGGTAAGTCGTTGTTGTTCATTTAGAGTTTGGGGTCTGAAGCTCTCCTCATCAACGGGGGTGGTAAGGGATGTAGGTGGATCATTTAAATGTTGGAAACATTGAAGGACTTCTAGCTGGACCTCCCAATCCCCGATCACCTTGGAGCTGCGGTTGTGGAGGCTTTGCATAGCCTTGTGGAAATAGGTCGTATTCTTGTCACTTAGCTTCAACCATTTTGTTCTAGATTTCTGTTTAAAGAAACTTTCCTCCGCCACCCTTAATGCGTAATACTCCTTATAGGCTATATGCTCCTCCTCCAATCTAGCCGTGTCCCCAACCACATGTATGGTGGTCTGCAATTGGACCAACTGTTGCTTTGCACTTTGGACTCATTGTGAAATGTTAGATGGCTTTATTCCACAAATGGATATTCGGCATCCCTAGGCCACCATTTTGCTTTGGTTGACACACTTCAACCCATTTGACCTTAGCTTTGGTGAATATGTACGAGTTACCACTCCAGAGGAAATTCCTTAGTAGTTGTTCTACCTTTGAGACAACCAACTTAGGGAGGAGAAAATAGAACACCAGTAAACTTGCATGGAAAATAGGATAGATCTAATTAATTGGAGCCTACCCGCATAGGACAGGTATTTTGCTATCCAAGAGTTAATCCGAGATAGGACGCGTTCCACTAACACCTTGCAATCCTGTTTTTTGTGCTTTGAGGAAATGAGAGGAACTCCCAAGTATCGTACTGGTAGTTGGCCTTCACTAAATTAAGTGTATTGAAGGATGACCTCCTTTGTGTTTGCTGGGACATGGGAAAAGAAAATGTTGCTTTTGCTATTGTTTACTGCCAAACCCGAGATGGCTTGAAAGTCCTGTAAGGTTTCTTTTACTAGGAATATATATTCCTTGTTGCCTCTGGCAAAGATGAGGAAGTCATATGCAAAACAGAGGTGAGTTAAGCATTCATTCTGACATCTCCAATGTAGTGAGAAGCCCGGTTTCAGGATCACCTGCCTCAACTGTGTGGAGAGGATTTCCATGCAGAGGACGAACAGGTAAGGGGATATAGGATCCCCTTGCCTTAAACCTCTTTTGCTTGCGAAGAACCCCACCAATTCCCCATTGATGTTGATGGAGTATTTCGGTGTAGATATGCACCGGCTGATAAGGTGGCAAAAATGGGGAGGAAACTGCATAGCCTTAAGTACCCCTAGAACAAAGTCCCATCAAACTGTATCATAGGCCTTTTGGAGGTTCACTTTCATCATACACCGAGGGGCTCCGACATGGGAATGGTAGTTTGCCATGAGCTCTTGGGCCAAGAATATGTTGTCAGTTATCCTCCTTCCTGGAACGAAAGCCGCCTGCTCCCTCCTAACTAGAGTAGGCAACACCAATTTCATCTTTGCTGCAAGGACCATAGAGATCGCCTTGTAGATGACATTACAGCAAGCTATTAGCCTGAAATCCCCCAGTCTAGTGGGGTTAGCCACTTTAGGTACTAGAGTAATGGCAGTATTGTTGATCTCTTTCATCAGGTGCTTTGATGTCATGAACTCTCTAGTCGTAATTATCATGTCCGCACCTATAATGTCCCAAGCCTCCTTGAAGAAAAGAGCAGAGAATCCATCTAGGCCAGGAGCCTTTCCATTCGCTTGCAATGTAAATCCCCATTTTATCTCCTCATCCGAAAAAATAGCATCAAGGGTGAGTCATTGCTGTTCATTTAGAGTCTCGGATGTAAAGCTCTCCCCATCAACGGAGGTGGTAGGAGATGTAGGTGGATCATATAAGCGTTGGAAATATTGAAAGACTTCCAGCCGGACCTCCCCCTCCCCGGCCACCTCGCTACCATCCTCCCTAATCAATCTGTGTATGGAGCTGCAGTTATGAAGGCTTTTTATAACTTTGTGGAAATAGGCCGTATTCTTGTCACCTAGCTGCAACCATTTTGTTTTAGATTTCTGTTTAAAGAAACTCTCCTCTACCCCCCCTTAAGGTGTAATACTCCTTATAAGCTATACGCTCCTCCTCCAAGCTAGTCGTGTCCCCAGCCGCATCTATGATGGTTTGCAATCGGACCAACCGTTGCTTTGCACTTTGGACTCTTTATGAGATGTTAGAGAATTCATATTTGTTCAGACATTTGAGTCCCTCCTTAAAGAGCCTGAGTTTCTTCACTACCTGGAACATGTAAGATCCCTGAATGTCCCTCCTCCATATGTTGCTAACTAGGTCTTTGAAGCCATCATGGTCTGCCTAATAATTAAAAATTTTGAATGAGCTCCTTCTGGCCCTCAATCCATACTCTACACGGACCACTACTAATGAGTGATCAGATAGGATAGGTGAGAGGAATTGTACATGAGCATTCGGGTATAGGTTCAACCAAGGGAGGCTGACCATGGCCTGATCAAGTTTCCTAAGTATAAGCACCTGATGTTGTCTATTAGACCATGTAAAAAAGTCCCCAGTATATCTTAAGTCTTCCACCTCAAATTTGGCTAGACATCTTTGGAAATCCAACATTGCATCCATCAACAAAGCTCTACCTCCATTTTTCTCCGTAACTAGTCGGGTTGTGTTGAAATCACCCAAGACCAGCCACAGCCTACCTCCTATATTGTGGACCAGCGACTCAAGGTTCAACCACAATTCCTTGCGTTCCCGATCATTATTGGATCCATAAACAAAAGTGATTGCCATATCACTATGTGCTCTCAAGTTTGTCACGGTGCAATGTAGGAATTGCATATGTTCCTTTTCCGCACAGATATCCCACACCCTCAGTTGCCAAGCGATCCAAATGCGTTTTCGTGCCATGGTGTTAATCCACACTTGCCAATGCTGACCCAACATGTTCTTGATGGTGTCCTCAATTGCAGCATTCACTTTTGTCTCCAATAAGCCAATAAAGTTAATGCTATACATATAGCATACAACTTCCCAACCTCCGAAACCTTGATGGAGTCATTGAATCCCCTTACATTCCATGCTGCCAGCGACATGGAGATATGGATATAATTGATTATGTGAAGTTCCGCCTCCTCTTGCACTGCTTCTTGCGGCGACTAGAAGAGCTAGAGCTCTTGCTAAATGTGGGGTGTTTCCCCAATGCTTGGTTCATTTGAACTAATAGTTTGTTGAGCGGGTTATTCTCATAATCATCACTTCCTTCTTCATCCTCCCCACCCTGACCAACCAATGGCATGTCCATCGCGCAGCTAGGGGATTCTAGCACCATAGTGGCTGCCGATGAAGGTAAGGCCTCGTTTAGAACCTCTCCTACAGTCAAGCCAAGTGCCTCAATTCCGCTGCCGACCTCCATCCCCTCAATCATTATTTTCCTCTGAGTTACAGGTCCCTCATCAGACCCCTTAGCAAGGCTACGCCCTTCTAATGGCATCTCATTCCTCCAATATTGCTCATCCCCACTTGCTACTGCTGTGCCCTCAAAGGGCCTCTTCCTTACCGCACTATTGGGTTGCTGGGATTGGCCATTAGGTGCTCCATACTTCTCCTTTTCCTCTCCCCACAGCTCCTTTCCAATAGCACCTTGTGGAGTGCTTTTACTACCCTCCTCGCCCACTGTCTCAGCACCATCCCTTTGTAGTGTCTGATTGGAGTTGCATTTGTGCCCAAACACTTTGCATGTTGCACAACATGGAGGGAGCCATTGATACTCCACATGGACAATAGTGGTGGCGCCATTCTCACCATCAACCCTCACGCGAGTGACCAAGTCATCACGCACATCAAGTTCCACTAAGACCCACGCATGATTCGCCCTTTGCCTCCTAGATGTCAAGATGTCAGCCTTGAGTAGGACTCCTACACCACTCACTATGTGGCTTAGCCCTTCCTCTCCTAGGAATTCACATGGAATGCACGAAAAGGTTGCCTATACCGGGACGTTTGTGGGTTGCAGCTTGTCAAGTGACATGCCTCTTCTCCATTTTTGAAGGATGAGGAAACGTTGGGCAAAATGCCACGTCTTCTCAAGCACAAGGGTGGTGTCGCTCTCCAAGTTGAAGTGGAAATAGAAGAAACCCTCCAAACTTCCCAACACATCCACAAGGCCAAGCTCCTTCCATAGCTTAAAAGCAATAGACTGGACTAGGGAGTAGGGCAGCTTGCATCCAAGGAAGTAACCCACGAGTGTGTTGTTCCAAAATTCCGCCCCTAGATCCCCCACTGCCTTAGGGATTTTCACCGTTGGAGAAGGTCCCTTTGTAGCCGGCGGAATATATTGGAGGTTGAACGCCGATGGGGTGGCGTCCGTCTTGGAGTTGCACGCTTAAGCATAGGTTCTAGCAGCCAGAATTCTCACTGTGGTTGTGTGGCCATGGCTAGGCAGTTTCTGATTGGGCTCCTCGAGATTCTCAAGCAGCACATTGACTTCTTCCAAAGTAGAATTTCCAAAAGAAGGAAATTCTTGGGATAAAGGTGTGGCAGAGCTAGGTGGTATGGCTGTTTTTGTGCTAAGGGGACAGTGGTTGCAGGTGCCAGGCCTGCTACAAGCCATGTGGGGCACAAGGCTCCACATTTCCTTTCCTAGCTAAGTCTTGCCCATTGCCTTTCCCAACTGAAAAAGTAGGCATTTGTCTTGCCTCTTTTGGGTTGACTTTCAATAACACCTCTAGAAGCGTGTTCAACTTCTTGTGAGCACTATGATTAGGCTCCACCGGTGATGATAGGCCACTCCCGATAGCAAGGCTAGTCATCCCCAATTCTAGCGTCACCTTTGGGCGGTCCGATGCCCCCCCTTGGCCGGAGTTGCCATGATGGGTGATTAGTTACCAGACGGATCCTATAAACTACTGGGATAAGGAAAGTTTAGTTACGGTGGTTCCTAGGGGTGAAAGTGTATAGGGAAGTGTGTAGGGAGAGGAGAGAGCATGTCTGCTCTGCAAGCAACATCACTTTTAGACTATAAAATTTTGATATTATTTTCCAAAATTTTGAAACAAAACATTCACCAAACCTTTGATATCTTCTGTCATTATAGGTTGGAACAGGGACATGAAAAATGCTATACAAGTAGCAAAATAATGATTCTTTGTTAATGCTCTCTGTTCAAATAGCATCATTCAACTTAAAACTTCACTGTCACCTAGCAATGCGACTCCTTTAAGGACTCATAGAATCTCCTTCAGAGTGAGTCCCCTCCCCTGAGCATTCAAGTTCAATGTAATTTAGGCAACCTCGCTAGCCACTTTGTCTAGGGAGTTTGAACATGTGGTGACAAGGTCAAGTGGGAATTGTCATTGATTTCATTCGACAATTATAGGTCAACTAAATTAGTCATGTTTGAAAGATTGTGACTCCAATGATGAGGAGATTACACACAAGCTTATCAAACATGTAGGAAGATTTAATAATTCTTGGCATTGGAGATATTGATTCTCCCCTTGTTTCCAAAACTATTAGGTGGTCAGGTGAAGTTGGATCAACTAAAAGAAAACTGATTTTTGTTGAGTCAAGTTTAGAGATAGTTGCTTCTAAAGTGACATCAGGTAGAGGCAGGTTAAGTGTATCCTAAGGACAACAAGCTTCATCTTAGTTCTCCCCCTAAAGCGAAGTTGGAGAAAAATATGGGGTATTTTCAAAAAACATGACATCACAAGAAACATATGTTTTTCCGATTTTTGGACAATAACACTGATAACCTTTTTGATTAGGAGAATAGCCAACAAAAATTGTTTTGATTGCTCGAAGGTCAAGTTTATTCCTTTTGTGGTCATGAATATGGACAAATGTTATACAACCAAAAATTCTTAATGGGAAGGTATTAGATTTAACTTGCGGTAGGTTTTAGAGAGAATAGACAAGGGAGTTTCAAAATTGATTGGATGACTTAGCAATTGATTTATGAGATAGGTAGTAGTTAGTATAGCATCCCCCTACAAGTACTTTGGGATATTCATTGTAAACATAAGAGCCCGAGCTACTTCCAATAAATGACGATTTTTCCTTTTCGATACTCCATTTTGTTGTGGAGTCTCAACACAAGAGCTTTGATGTTGAATCCCATTTTCTAACAAATAATCACAAAGAATGGAATTGAAATATTTTTTGCCATTATTAGTTCTTAGAACACATATTTGTGTTTGAAATTGGTTTTGAATTATCTTGTGAAAATTTTTAAATATGCGATTGGTCTCGGATTTGTTATGTAAGAGATATACTCAGGTAAACCGTGTGTGATCATCAATAAAAGTAAGAAACCATCTTTTTCCATGGCAAGTGGTGATCTTTGAAGGCCCCCATATGTCACTATGGATCAAGGAGAGGTGTGGAAGGTGTGTAGTATTTAGGAGAAAAAACCGTGCAAGTAAGTTCAGCTAATTGTTAGATTTCACATTCAAAAGAAACAAGATTTTTATTATCAAATAGGGACAAATACAAACGCTTTGAACAAGAAAAACTAGGATGGCCAAGTCTATGATGCCATAACATTATTTCATTAGTATTAGAAACTGACCCTAAAGTAATTCCAAACATAAAATTTGACTAACTCTTTGATTGATCAGTATCAAAGTAATAAAGTCCATCACGAATCCTAGCACTACCGATCATCCTTCTCGATGATAGGTCCTGAAATTGACAAGACGAAGACAGGAAATTAGAAACACAATGATTATCACGTGTGATTTTATTAACAGAGATCAAATTGCATTTTAGAGCAAGGACATGGAAAATAGATTTGAAAGTTAGACTTAGAGTTAATTTTATGTCACCAATTCCAGCAACCATTGTCAAGGATCCATCAGCAATTTTAACAATGATATAGTTATAGAAAGGAGCATAAGAGTGAAAAAGGTTAGAACCACCTATCATGTGATCAGAGGTCCCGGAATCAATAATCCAAGGGTCTGAATATTGAACAGTGTTTAAGGTTGAGTGGTGTTTACCATGTTGAGTCACAAAACATAGTCCAATGGTGGAGCTAGATGGTGGAGTGTTTTGTGAGATATCAACAGAAGACTGATTTAGGAGTTTGCATAGGTGATCCATTTGTTCTTTGCTAAATGGAAGAGACATTAGATTGATCTTGATTAGATTGGGTGTGATATGCACGTCCTTTAATTTTCTTCCAAGGCTAACAATTTGCTGGCTTCCCATGAATTTGCCAACACTTGTCTCTAGTATGTCCAAGTCTATTACAATGATCACACCATGGTTGCTTGCTCGAATGATGATCAAGATGTTGTTGTCCATATGAGTGGGGTTTTTTTGTCATTAAAGCAGATCCTTCTAGTGTAGATAGAGCAATAGGTTTGTCCTCTAGGAGTATCACTTTTCGTCAAGCTTCCTCACGTTGTACTTCGACAAAGGCTTCTTCAGTGGAAGGGAAAGGGTCTCAAGCTACCACTCTTCCCCATACCTCATCCAAATTTCGATTAAGGCCAGCAAGGAAATCAAATGCTCTTTCCTTCTCCAAATTACACCTCTGCTTCACACTGCACTCAGCACAAAGAGAATCCTCTTCAAGGAACAGATCCAATTCTTACTAGAGATCTTGGAGATCTGAAAAATACTGTATGATGGAGTTGGATCCTTGCTTCATCTCCTTTAGTTTTGAATGGATCTCAAAAATCTGGGAAGCATTTCCAAGATCGAAATACATACGACGAGCTACATCCCACACGTCTTAGGCCATCTTGAACCAGAGATAACAATGATTGATTTGTGGTTCCATCAAATTGATAAGCCAGCTGAGAATAATAGAATTCTTAGATTGCCATGTTGTGCATGATGAGTTAGTTGTCTTGGGAATTGGGAGTTCGCCGATGATGTAACCCAATTTTCCTTGTCCACAAATCACAATCTTCACGGATTGTGCTCATTGTAGATAGTTTCTACCATTTAATTTATGGGAAGTAATATGTAGAGAGGTATCACTCCCAGAAAAATGATCTATTGAAACAGTCATAGATTTATTATCATCAAAAGGAATATCACTGTCTTTTTTTCCATAAGAGACAATTAGTCCTTACATCTCTGATACCATAAAGAAAAACAAGTTTTTTACGAAGAATTCTTTATATCTATTTTTTATTGAGATTTCACCTCTTTAAATAGATTAAGGGAATAAAATTACAAAAAGAATAAACTTAAAAAAGGAAATAAAGGTAAACCTATTGAAATAAAACTTCCTAAGAAGGTTACAATTAAATCCTAATTATAAATAATTCTAAATATATACAAATCTGACTTTGACTACAAGAATACTCAAATATATACCTCAGCATTTGCAATGGTATGGCCAATTGATGGGCTTGCTAGGCCAGCCACTGATATTATATCACCTGCTCCAGCACAATCAATTGTCACCATACTAGTACCCTTCTTCTTCATTAGCTTCACAACCTACAGAACCAAAGTTTGTGGAACTTGTCTTTGAAAATGGTAATAATGCAAGTGATCAGATGTTGGTTCACTGGGAGATGGGAGAACCATCCGACCAGAAGGACCCTTTATGAGCATATAAAAGTGTTGGCTGTGATTTTCCTTTTCATTGACATAAATGGGCATGAGTGGATAATACCTACAGTCGAACCTCAGTCATTTTCTGTGCAGTGCAATAGGGCTACCATATATATTATGCCTTTGTTGCATAGCAAGAAATAAGTTACATGAAAACAACACAAAATAGCAAAAACAGAATTAACCACATTGCATTAGGTCTACGTTGTTTGGTAGAGAGTGCTCTTGCAGCACATATAGTTGCAGACACAGAACCAGTTGTAACAATTAACAGTATCTACCATTCAATTTATTCATTTCATTTCTTAGATAAATTCCATTTTCCTCATAAGTAAATCTCTCAAAACTACGGTCAAGAAACTGAAATGGAAGAGGAAGAATATAAGGTGTATCTTTCCACTGCAGCGAAAAATTTGACAATAACAACAAACCTTTCCTTCTTCAATTTTCTGAACCCCAGAATCCATTGCACGAAGGCCATGTACTCTGTCACCAACACGGACTACTCCAGAATGAACACGCCCAGTCAATATCCTCCCAAGATAAGAGTCCTTTTCCATCATGGAAACCTGCATATAGCTCAAATAAATGAAAGTCCTTGAACAACATAAGCTTCTTTGAATCACAACTATCCATTATTGAGCAAATAATCACTACCACCCTGAAGCACATTATCTTTGATACCCATCTGTTTATATCTTGAACTTTATCCCCTTCTAAAACTGCAACTCTGATAAATATCTATCAATATATCTTAAGAGCTCTATATTGCAGCTCAGCCCTTTCACATCAATTTAGGGATAATTTGAGAATCCCTTGATAAAATATCAAACCATTAGTCAGGAGCATCTGCTACACTTACAACAAATAACTAAAGGTTTGCACTAAGGGGACTTCAACAACCATTGGCATTGTCACTGATAGTTGTCTAAATGCAGAGAGGAAAAGATGCCAGACACAAACCATCATTTGAAAAGGTGCATCAACCGCTGCATTTGGTGGTGGTACATGTCTCACAATTGTATCCAGCAATTGTGACATATCCCTCTCATCTGCTGGAGGATCTTTAGTATAGGCGGAGGAAGCCCATCCTTCCTTAGCTGAAGCATACAGCACTGGAAAATCTAGCTGTTCATCTAAACACAAGTTAAATATAAAAAATTAAAAGATAAGATTTGGAATATGGATCATAAACACAGAAAAGTTCACAGAAACTAAAAGCTATTGAGTAAAAATATTTACAAACCTGTTGCACCAAGGCTTGCAAAAAGATCAAACACCAGGCTCTCCACTTCATTACACCTCTCCTCAGAAACTGCAAAATAATTAACGATTTGCATGAGGACAGAAGTCATTGAAAAAGAAGCAAAAAATATATAAATAAATAGACATAAATATATTCCACAGCCACAGCACACGATATCATTTGATGCTTTCAAACACAGTGCAGAGATGTATAGATAACTACGAATTCTCAACTGAACTTCAACCAAATTAAACAGATGAGAGTATTTTCTTAATTTGTTAATGGAGGGGTAAAATTGTAATTAGACCAGCTACCTCCACACAGAGAGCTTTTTCTTAATAGAGCAACTGGATACACAAACTCAATGCAAGCAAACCTATAATGGAGATATAAGGTAAAAAAGCCAAAAACAATCATGAACAGAGCTTGAGTCATACCAGCTGGTCGGTCCACCTTATTTAAGAGGAGCATAGGCCTCAACCCATACTTCAAGGCTTTTGCCAATACAAACTTTGTTTGCGCAAGTGGACCTTCACCAGCATCTACCACTAGAACTGCTCCTTCAACCATACCAACAACTCGCTCAACCTGTGTTAACCCAAATAATGTGAACTTGTTTTCTACCAACACAAGTACATGGCCAAGCATAATACAGGCAAAGCTATGCAAGTAACATTTTGTTAGCTCTCTTGAAAACATTATATTTTAACACCTTAACCTTTATGTCTTCCAAAAAATACTAGTTGCTGATGCAATGATCAATATCAGTTGCATGAGTTCTTCTGGCAAGTGGCAACTAGAACACAATGCATTGAACACCTTTCTTTAACCCTTTCACTCAAATAGCCTACAAGATTAAGGGGCAAAGCCTATGCGCATGTAAGATTGTGACTATACAAAAGGAACATGAATAGAACCAAAACAAGGGAAGAATATCTGCTAGTGCCTAGGAAACCAAAGTAAAAGAAATACTCTTGAACAGGAATAAGATTCAAAAACCCAAGCCCATTAGCTAGACCTATATGGTAGATAAGAATCTCCAACAACCTATATTACTAGCATTCATACCCTCATGTGTTCAAACCCCACTTATATAAATAATATCAGGGCAAATTGCAAATATACCCCAAAACTATTGGTTAAGTGCAAATAGAATCTAAACTTCCAAAATATACTTTCATCTGCCAATAACATTCGAAAATTTGCATATGTCCTCAAACCATCACTAAAGGCCCAATAGCATTGCTATTTATGGTTCTCTTAGAGATTGTTCTAGAGTTGTAGCAATTTATGTGTGTAACATTACCCTTTGCTTGTTTAGGGTGGTCTATCTACACATGACTAGTAGTTTTGGAGATGTAATGCCAGCAACTTGGCTATGGGTTCTGTAATAGAAGAAAGGAAGCACTCCCCAAATACATAAAGAAGAGTTTAAAGGCTTGTAATGAACAATTTAGCCACAAGGAGGACTAGGAGACAAGAGGTAGAATAGGGTTTATTGTAAGACTCTTGAGACTTGGTCAAAGACTAAGAGAGCATGTCACAATTGTCTTTCCTTATTCTTCTTACGGAAAAGAGAAAGACAAAGGAGTTGGTCCAACTCAAATTCAAAGAAGATCAACAAAAAGTATAGGGCAATGGTGAAAGGAGAAACCTTAAAGATTGATTCCTAGTGGGGCTCTAACATAATCCAAGAAAAGCACAATTATCCCATAATATCATGTTCACGTGTGGACTCTTACAATAAAGTTGCAAACTACAAAATGCAGCATTATGTTTTTTGTTGCTACAAATAGGAGATCTATACAACAATGAACCATCCAATCAAATTACACATTATATGGTGTTGAACTTCCAAAAATTCACTAAAAGAAGCAGGAACCGTGAGTAGTAATGAATAAACAAAAAATAAAGAAAAAGAACAAGAAGTTGCTGATCAGTGTAGTAATTTCTTCTCTTGAAATAAGATAAAACTACTTAAAAACGAAATGCTCCTGCTTTCCCCTAGATACCTCACTTTACAAACTGTAAATAACATGGTTTCTTCCTCTAAAACTAATATACTTTTATCTCAGAAAAGACACTTACTTCACCACCAAAATCTGCATGCCCAGGAGTATCAACCATATTTAGCTCATTTTCTCCCCATGAAACAGATGTAACCTGCAAACAATTTTAGTTTCAAGCCTGAGATCAGATAGAATAAAAAAATCGATATCAATTCATCATTTTGATAATGAAAGTTTTATACTTATGATTGTAACTGCCCCCAAGGATTCTTAGATCCCAGTTTATGCACAGAGGGAGAAATTTTGCTTGACAAGATGGGAGATTTTTATAGATAGAATAATAATCCTAGGTTCAACTTTAAGTTGAAAAGGAAAACATGCTTTTACACCAAAGTATCAAAGATTTCATCACATTTCCCTGCTATAAACCTATAACAAGTTCAGAACATTGTCAGAGACTCATGCTGTGGAGGATCAAATACCCTGATTAAATTTTGTCAATTCCCCAATATTATACAATTTGTTCAAACCACAGAAAGAAGGAGAAGTGGGGGGGGGGCGCGGGGAGGATGTGGAAATCCACTTAATACCAATTAATAATTGACTTCACCATTGTGAAGAAAAGATTCAGCAATGCACCTGATTTGTGCCTTCTAATATATATATATATATATATATATTTATCATGCTTGTATACCTGCTAACTAATTAGAAAGTTTCTATATTCTTTATGTGGGGACAATATATACTGCATTGTTTACAAATACATATAAATTATTTTATTCACCACAAGAGAAAGTTAGGGATAGTTACTTGTCAAAAAGACCTTCAATTAATAGAATAAGGCCCACATCTCTCATGATGTGGATAAGGCCAATGTTTCTCATGACAATTTGCCTCAGACCTTGGGTTCAAACTCACCATAGACACTTCTTGAGACAACCTACATAGCACAAACTGAATCGATGCATGGGTTTTCTACGATGATTCATGCATCTAGCATAATTGTTAAAATTGCAATTCTACTCATATGATTATACAATTTTATAATTTTATGAGACCTTTTCAAGTTAATTTGAGTATAAAATTGTTTTCTTATAAACTCGTGAATGTTATGTTTTTCATTCTACACGTAAAATCGGTAAAATGTTATGTTTTTAACCGAGTTTACTGATTCTATATATTTTAGTCAAACAGGCTAAAAATTAAAAAATACAACTTAACTTTTATAAGATTTAAATATTATTAATTTTTTAAAAGAATTGAAATTATAATATAAAGTAATGTTGACAGTAGTATCAATAATAATATCGGTATTGATAATAAATATGATAATGATGATGATGATAATGAAGAAAGAGCTAGCAATAATTTTGACTTTTGATGATAATAAAGAGGTTGGTAATTTTTTTTAGTATTGTATTTTATTATTATAATTTATGTGGTAATTTATTTCATATTAGTATTGTTATTAATATTGTAGTTTTATATATTAGCTTAACAACTTATACTAATTTATTTGTACTATAAGGATATAATTTTTATTATAAATTGTAACTAAAATTTATATTAAATTTTTTTATTCCATCTTATATTTCATTTTTTTACGACTATAGTAAACATATCTATAGTTTTTTAAAGTTATTTTACATAGCTATAGAAACTTATATTTCTACATTTCTATTTTATAGACCTTTTGGCAATTCTAAGTAGAATCGCGAATTTGATAACTTTGGTGTCCAAAAGTAACCAATCAAATTACGACCATGCCCCTCCATTAACAGGGGAAAAGAGAATGAGGTTGCTTTTTTTCTTGGTTGCTATATACATCAGATGCTCTCATAAAATTTCCTAAATGTTCCAATTAAGTGATCTATGATAGGACTGTTAGTCCCAAACACGACATACTCAAAGACACATATAGGAGACAATAGGAAAACCATTTGACACAACTAACTTGAATAGATAAGGAATCCAATATGAATTGACATGATCATAAAGTAACGATTGTGTTACTAACCAAAATACAATACAATGCCCCACTAGCAAAAAAGCTACAACTGCCAACTAGGTTTACCTGCCAACTATATTCCTATCCCTAAAATGTACTAATAAAAACTAACACTACTGTCTCATGTAGCAAACAGTACACTACCAGGAACCAAATTAGA
The DNA here is from genome assembly GCA_037954665.1 of Laguncularia racemosa. NCBI lineage: Eukaryota > Viridiplantae > Streptophyta > Magnoliopsida > Myrtales > Combretaceae > Laguncularia > Laguncularia racemosa. The sequence continues at coordinate 441,385 of JBBMOL010000060.1, read as the reverse complement.
CCCCCTGCTGATGATACACCCACCAATTTTCCCCCCGTATAAAACTCATATAGACTCTGAAAGTGCTTCTAATTGGACTCTTAAAAGTTATAAAAAAAAAAAATACATGAAAAACTGATCATCAACTTCATCTTACTCTTAAAAGTTATAAAAAAAATACATGAAAAACTGACCATCAACTTCATCTTAGCTAATTATGAAAAGCTAAGGAAATTCAAAGTAGTGCTTTCATCAATTCAAATAATGATAAACATAAAAAATCCACTCGTTCTACTCCCCATTTCATCCACAGATTCACATAAATCTTCCACCCATCACAATGTCAATTACACTGCCACCAGTTTCCAGCTCCAGTTTATTAAATTCAGAGTTTTATGTCTCAATCCTTCGTTTCCAAAAAGAAACTCAGCCACAAAGAGAGCTCGCCTTATCTCAAGTAATTGACTTTCGAATTAATTTATGCGAAAACCCAAACTAATACTCACATGATACTAACTGAAAGTATTAAGTAATAACTGCGAAGACCCGAACTAACTCAACAACTATTTCCATATAATCAGACCGTTACAACTTCCAAAGTAAATTAACTAACTTCAACGGAAAAAGGAACTAAAGTTGTTCCAAAATCTTCAAAGTTCTAAAAATGCCCAACGCCGAGACCTCCTATCAACAATAACTAAAGAAAATTCAATTCATTTCATTTGGAAAAACCCTAACCTTGGAAGCAATCGTGATTCCACGCTCACGCTCAAGACTAATGGAATCCATGGCACGTTCATGTGGAATATTAGCGCCGCACTGGCGGAGCAACCGGTCCATGAGCGTGGTCTTCCCGTGATCGACATGGGCGATCACGGCGACGTTGCGGAGGCTCGAAGGGTCGAGCGCGGGGGAAGAAGAAGTCGATGAGGCGGAGGAGGTGGCGGTGGCGGTGGCAGGAGCGGCGGAGAAGGGGCGGGAGAAGAGGAAGTTGGATTTGAGAAGGTGAGATGAGGAGAGAGAAAAGGATTTCTTGGTGGAGGAGCGGAGGATTGAGCGAAGCAATGGACCGGCCATTGCTTCTGTCTCTGTTTTAAGTTAAGAGGAGTGTAAGAATAAAAAGCTGCAAGGCAAAGGCAGACGCAGACAAGGGTTTTAGTAGAGTTTTAGTTTGGCACTTGCGGTGCTTTGAGTTGAATATAGCAATGCCGTAGTTTGAGATTTGGTAAATTCCATCATTTGTTGAGGGTTTATTGGTCTTTTTAGCATTTGTTTTAGCATTTAATTTAATTTTTATTCCAACGAGAAAAAGTCCAAAAGCTTACATAAAATATGTATTGTGTACAACAATTAAAAGTAATTATTAGGAATCCAAGTAATTGGAACCTACGAAATGATGCATTTGATAGTTCTTTACACTATTAAGTTTATTTGAAGAAGAAGAAGATACCTAGAATAAGGTGGAAAAAACAAACCATGGCTAAGAATTCTTCTCGCATATTTATTTGCATACCACATTGGGCGTAGCATGACCCCTCGCAATTTTTGTACAAGACTTGACATTGATGATAAAACCGATGCATAGCAAATCTTAGAAGTTTCATTCATGTGAAGACAAATAATATTTGTCATATGAAGGTCAAGCAAAGTTTGAAAGTTGTTTTTAAATTTATGTTATCAATTAAGATGAATAGTGATTAACAATGCAACAACAAAAGAGGAACCAATCAATTAACCAATCATGCACTCAAGGTAGTCGACCATGCACCTTATGCAATCCACGAGATATGGTGAGTGGTCACTCCCATGATTAGTCAACCAACCCTTTAACCATGTAAAACTTTTAGTTATTTATTTATTTATTTTTGTCCCTTAGTACCCTTATGACTTGCTTTTTGCCTTGCATTTAAGTGTAAACTTATTAATATGATTTCTACCACATTATATTGCATCACATCTTGAAAAAATACTTATATTTAGTGCCATGCGATTTAAGTGAGGATTTGTAAATAGTTAAGAAAATTTTATAATTCTCATGTATTCTTCTTTTTTTTCTTTTGTAATAGTGAATTAGTCCTCCTCTGATGGTTTTTTTTTTTTTTCACATTGAGTTTTTCCATATAAATTATTGCATGATTTTCTTCTATGTTTTCTTGTTTACATATTATTGTTTGTCATTTGATTTGCCCACATACTTATTAAAAACCATATTGGCAGTTTTACTAATCTAACATATTATGACTCTAAATTTAGGATTTTTGCAAGTTAAAGATCAAATTCTAGTAGAGATGTAGTATACACCAAATGGTGTCGTTTATCTCTAATGGCCAAGTAATTACAATGCTAGGTAAATAAGACTTTGCCATTTACAAAGAGATGACTATCCCATATGTCAAAAGTGATGATAATAATAAGCCTAGTCTGCAAATATTTCTAGAGGTTTGCATGTTACATAGCTTAAGAGAAGTCAAGGATGAGATTAAAAAGGAGATTTACACCCAATACATGAAGGTTAAGGAATAGGTTAGAACGTTTGGCTTAGGTTATGAGCCCACGTTAATGGAAATCATCGGGATGAAGTAGAAGGCTAAAAAAGGAGAGAAGTTGTTGGGCACTAATATCCAAATCCCCTACATTAGCTAGACTTTCCCAATATCAACCGAGGTCTAAGAGTCCACACCCAACGTGATAACAGACATGTTTAACTAGCAGTGCTTGATTCAAGAGAAGGCATCGAGTAGCCCACTTACAACTCTCAATAATTGGTTTTCGGTTTCTTTCAATAGCGATAAGTCCCTCTAAGAGTAAGGATTAGATTGCAATGGAGTTTTTCCCTTTTTAGTTTAAGTGATATCAAGTCTATGAGTCCTTTCCCATTTTCAACAAGCTTAGTTTATGAGTCAGTTCCAACTTTCAATAAATTTAATCTTTGATTCGTTTCTAGCTTTGAATAAAGATGTACTCACCTATAGCTATTAGTAATAAAAGTTTCTCTCTCATATTAATCATTACTTGCCCATTTATTTCTTTTCCATATGTTTGCCTTTCAGATCCAATGCACTTAATGAAAATCAAAGGTATCTCATGCCTGTGAATGATGGGAGTATTGATATCTTCTCTAGCCCTACTAAGTCAGTTGTTAAGGGTGATGTCAATTACTTATGAGATATTTAAAAAAAAAAAAAAAGCTGGCAATGATTTAAGTAAGATAGAATTTTCATTGGGGTAACACCTTACTTTTTAGCATATGGCATAGCAGCTATCTTACTGGTGGAAATTGAAATCCCTTCTTTATGGGTATTGGTGGAAACCTAACTTGATGAGGTTGAATGGGTCAAGAAAAGATATGAACAACTAAATTTACTCAATGAAAAGAGGCTTGCTACTTTATGCCTTAGAAAATGTTATTAAAAGAGAATAATGCGATCCTTTAACAAGAAAGTATGCCCTAAAACCTTTGAAATAGGTGTTTTGATGCTCAAGAAGATGTTGCCAAATGTTTAAGATCCTCGTGGAAAGTTCACATCGAACTATGAAGGCCTATACATAGTAAAGAAAGTGTTATCGGGAGGGTCCTTAATTTTGTCAAAGATGGATGGCTCTAAGATTAAGAATCTAGTTAACTTAGATGTTGTCAAGTTGTATTTTCCTTAAATGTCAATAGAATATTTGATCTTTATTCAATGAAATTGTTGGATTTTTTGGAAATCCTGCAAGCTTTACTCTCATCATTTCGTAAAAAAAGTTGATAACATTGGTCATCGTCAAGCATTGGATTGGTGATTGGCCACTCTCCTTCACCAATAAATACTTACTCACAAACCTAAACATGTAAACATCGAATCTCAGTAAGTAATGCTCCATTATAGTTGAAGCCATCTCAAAAGGGAGGCTATTATTATTAAGGAAAAATTGACCTAAAAATGTAGGAAAAATATTTTGAATAAAAGAATCTTGACCAAAGATTTAAAGCTAAAACAAGATGTGAATTAGTCCACATTTCAGCAGACTAAAGAAGGTGAGTGAGTGAGAATAAACGTAGATCATTTGAATGATTGTTTAGCTTCAATCTTTAGACTACAACAAGTCCTTTGAGATGCTCCATATTAGTAGCCCTTCAATGTCTAAGGTCATTTATGTTACTTGGCCCATTTTTAAGCTTGGTCTTAATATTAGCTGGCACTCTTTGATGTCTAAGCTCATAAGTCGCTTAACCCCAATCAAGCCTAGTCTTGATAGTAGCTAGTACCCTTTGATGTCTAAGCTCATAAGTTACTTGGCCTTACTCAAGCTTAGTCTCAAAAGTAGCTAGTGTCCTTTGATGTCCAAGCCTAAATGTTGCTTGACCCCTCTCAAGCCCAATCTCAATAGTAATTGGTACTCTTAGATGTTCAAGCCCATAAGTCACTTGCCCCCCCTTAAGCCATATCTTGATAGTAGCTAGTACTCTTTGATACCTAAGACTATAGGTTGCTTAGCCCTACCTTAAGCTTAATCTCATTACTAATTGGCACCCTTTGATGTTCAAATCTATTTAAGTCACTTGACACGTTGAGCCTAGTTTCATTAGTGGCTGGCAATCTTTAATGTCCAAGTCTGTTTAAGTCACTTGGTCCCTTAAGCTTAAATTTGTTAATAACAAGCACCCTTCAATGTCCATATCTATTTAAGTTACTTAGCCCCTTAAGCTTAGTTTCATGAGTAGCTAGCACTCTTCAATGTCTAAGTCCATTTAAGTCACCTAGCCTCTTAAGCCTAAGCTTGTCAATACCTAGCACCTTTGAGGTCTAGGTCCATTTAAATCACTTGGTCCCTTTTTCAAGCCTAATCTTGACAGTAGTTGGTAATTTAGATAATCAATAATACTTCTCTAGGCCTAGTTTCATTAGTAGCTAGTGCACTCTTAAACTTGAGTTCCCATGATTTAGTTTCATGTTGGGCAAAAATAGATAGTCCCTTTTATCTTTGTGGTAAAGTTTTAATTAAACTTCACCATAAAAAGGAGGAGTTGTAGAAACCTCATTTTTGTTCTCTTGAATTTTTTTAGTAAAATTTTAATTTTAGAAAAGAGGCTTAAAATACCAAAAAAAAATGGAAAAAGTTTTAAAAATTGTTATGTGGTGGTTCACTTGGCTCATTTTAGGAGGAAATTATTTTTTTAATGCCTAAAAATAATTAAGCCTTTTCATAAAATCGACCCAAAATAGATTAAATACAACTTAGTGTAATAGTTGACATAGACTAAGCATAGTTTAGTTGGTCAAGTGTGTGTACTTGAGAATTAGAGATCTTAAGATCTATCCCTAAGGGGTTTTGCTACACTTGCGGTTGCATCTTCTTCCTCTAGTTGCAAACACAGAATAGGAAACTTAAATAAAAATAAAAAACTAGTAGGACCTTTATTTATTTTTGCTTGATTTTTCTCATTTTCTAGCCAAATTAAATCAAACAAAAAATGAAAATTAAATATACACTTAAGAGTAATGTCCATTGCACTCCAAATTTGAATTTTGTAATAAAGAATAATACCCTAAAAATGAACTAAAAAAATTTAAAAAAATATATACATACATTATATCCACTTTAAAATTAGCAAATAGAGGCTAAATTAACTTGCAAGTCATGAAATAAACATATAAAATAGTCAAGTAAAACCTCTAGAACATATTTGCATCATCAATTTAAAAAAAAAATCCACAAATTTGTGATCAAATTTGGGTAAAAATAAGAAGTAATTAGAAAAACCCATTAATAACAAAGATTTGATATTTCTTTAAATCTAAGGTTCTTGGGTACTGTTTATCACTTATTAGTATAAATAGGAATCTCCATAACTCATTCCAATACCAAAAAAAAAAGAAAAAGAAAAAAAAAAGAAAACAAGTTTGTATTTATAAGAAATCTACTCTTTCTCTCTCTAGGTTCTTAAATTGTGACCACCCTTTCTCTTTTCAATTTTTTTCATTTGAGAGAAAATTGAGTAAACCATAGCCATAGAATTATTCCCTTTCAATAGTAGAGTAAAGCCCAACCATTAATTACATTCAAGGATTTGGGAATTACCCCAATTTGATCAAGAATTGAAGTTTGGGTTTACAAGCTTGAAGAATGAGTTCAAGTGAAATTGACCAAGATATGAGCTTCCGATCCTAAAATTGATTGAGAGGTTTATCTGACCCTTGAGCCATCATCATTGATGATTGGAAGCCCCTGAACTGGTTGAATCGCTCATACATAAGGTAAGTCTTTTATTTTATTTTATTTTATTTTTTATGTTTTTCTTTCTTTCATTTTTTTTAAATTGATAATAGAAAATAAAAAAAATAGAAAAAGACATTGTGTTTTTTATTTCTTTTTTACTAGTTTTATGTTTGTTTGATGTGTTTTAGTATAATATTAGTTTCTAGGTAATTTTTACATGTGAATATTGTCTTTTTCATGATATTTATAATATGAAAAAAATATAAAAAAAATAAAAATCCAAATTTGATAAGATATTTGGTATGTCCATATTGCTTTCATGTTCTTATTTGTCTTACTAACATAATTGATTCCATGATGTATGTTCTCACATTTTCGTCAATAAAGGTTACTTTTTTTTTAGGCAAATTTTCAATAAAAAGTTACTTTCAAATCTTTCACTTAATTTTTTTTTTTCACTTAGAAAAGTTGTTTTTTATTTTTATTTTTTTAATAAAAAATTTGAATTGGCCTTTTTCCAAAAAAATTAGATTAATTTTTGTTTTTTTTTTTAAATAAGACACCAAAAAAAAAAAAAACCTTAGGGTGTTAGAAAATTTTTATAAAAAAAGTAAAATGGCTAAAAATGTAAAGTTGACAATTTAAAAAAATAAAATAAATCAACAAACTAATTTTTTTTTTTGCAAATAAATAAAAAAAAAGCTTAATTTCGGCTAGTAGATGTATAGACACTTCGGGCTATCTTAAAAATGGATTTTTTTTATGGTTTTTTCTTAAAAAAAAAAAAGAAAACCTTTTCAGAAAAGTTTTTGAAAAAAGGGAACCTTTAATGGCTTTTAATTATTTTTGGAAACTTCCTTATGAAAACCTTAAAGGTTTTAATAAGATATTCCCTGAATTCATATTATTTGATTTCCATTTTTTCTAAAAATCATTTTAGAAAAAAGAAATGTAGACTAGTGACTAAAATTAAGCTTTATCCACTTGTAACCCTTGATTTCAAACTTTTCCCAATGTAAGTTGGGTGGTGATTACATTTTCAAAAAAATTTTCCAATAAAACAAAACTTTTCCTTAATCTATTTGAGAGGCTTATGTTGAGTGGGTTAGGCTTAATGTAAGCCTAATTAAGGAAAAGGGAAACTAAAATTTAGGTTCGACAACTATTAAAAGTTAAATTGATGTACTGATTATTTTGAAGAACTTCATTTGAATGAGGACTCTTTCACATTTAAACAAAGTTGGACATGAGACTTCTTAGTTATAAAAAACCTCACTTTATTTGAATGGCATGAGATGCCATCAAAACAAAACGAGATAGTAGGTGTAATACATGAAAATTGTAGTTATTTATTTATTAAGATACAATTATCACAAGGAACAAAGGACGAGGATAGGAATTTTATAAAAATGCGAGGGGCAATTTAGACATTTCACACATAGAGTATGAATACTCCAAATTAACCTAGAGAGTCTCCTTTGTCATTTGAATAATGAAACAGAATTCGTAGATGACAAACGCTCTCTACGAGAAACCTTAAGAAGATGAAAGGAAAAAAAGAGCGATCAAACTCTAAAGATAAAAGGGTAAGAAATTCCATAATAAATTCAATTTAGGATTTATGGAATTTACAGTTTATGAGCATCGTTTGTTCATACAAAAAACGAAGTGCATGAAGGGATAATACGAGAATGGAGAATCAATGACCTGATATTTGTGATTTGTAGAATTTGAAGTAAGTTTGCAAATTTATGTAATTTAATTGTAATTATGTATTTTAGAGGCTTAATTGAGCTTAGGAATATATAGAATTGAGTTTTGGAGGAATTAAAGTAAAAGAATTAAGGTTCGTAGAGATTATCGAAGGTAACACGACCTACTAACATAGTTGTGTTTCGACCATGTTGAAATGGAAAGGTACATTGAGAGATACACGGCTTCTTAACACAGTCGTGTTTCGACTGTGTTGAGTTAAGGGTAACATGGCCTCCTAATACGGTCGTGTTTAGACCCTGTTGAGTGTGAAAGTTGCACCAAGAGATACATGGCCTCCCAATACGATTGTGTTTCGACCATGTTGAGTCAAGGATAACACGACCTCCTAACATGGTCATGTTTAGATCGTGTTGAATGAAGAAGAACACAACCTCCCAACATGATCGTGTTTTAACCATGTTGAAACCAAGTTTTACTCCAAAAGATACAAGACCTTTAACACGGTCGTGCTTCAGTCTGTGTTGAGCAACACAGTCCCTAACATGACTGTGTTGAATAAAGTATAACATAATTATATATTCATTTAACTTCAAATTTAACTAATTTCTACATAACTTAGATAGCTAGTAAGGCCCTAGAGAAATCAAGAAATAAGATTAAGAAAAATAAGAGCATGATATTGATCTTAGATTAAATATTAAGGAGAGCTTGTTGATGTGTAAAAATTTCCAATTAGATTAAGTCTAAGACCAAAAAGTGCTTAAGACTAGGATTTAAGATACGTGTAACTTGTGTGCTGTTCTATGTTTGCTTAAGTTAGTACAAGTGTTGAAATTGATTAAGTTGAATGATTTAGCTTAAGTGTTTAAGTTGTATGCTGTATATGTTTGGCTTGGCCTAGGAGCTCATAGTGGCAGATCCTTAGAGAGCACCTTAATGATCCTTGTCGTTGTCCTTAGTGGAGTCGTGCTTGGAAATGATTTGGGTCAAATGTTGATTAAGTGATTAAGTGTACATGGGTATGGGCCTCGTAGTAGTAGTTCTCATCACTACATCATGCTCCAGTGTGTTAAGTGTGTTAAGGGGGTCATGAGGACCTTGTTGCTGCTTGTGGACATAAATTTTCATATGAAATGGTTGTTTGTGTTTAAGTATTGCATAACATGTGTGATACTTGTTCATGTTGTTCATGCGTGTGTGCTTGTGTTATATGTACTAGGCATTAGCTTACCCTTTAGGGAACTTATTTTTAGATGTAGGTGTTGAGGGAGATGAAAACTTAGAAGATGACTTAGGTTTGGGTGAGTCATAGAGACAGAAAGACGAAGATTACCATTATTATTATGGTGATTAAGATTTAGAGGATTATGTTATTTAATTGTGATAGGCAGTAATCTTTTTAGGGATGTTATTTTTGTGTTCAAAGACTTTCGCTGCATTAGATGTTCGATATGGTTTAAGTTATTATTTAAATTTTGAGGATATATGAAATGCTTTTATATAGGAGCTATAAGTTAAAGTATATTAAAGTTGACTCAGAGCCTTAACATATTCTTATGAGATAAGGATACGTGGCGAGCAGTGGTGCAACTTAAGGTTTCGGGGTGTTATAGTTTAGGTGATATTAGAGCTCTAGGTTTTATGATTTTTAGAGACTTAAGTTTGAATCTATAGAGAATAGGTTCATGATCTTTATGAATTAAGTTTTGATCTATAAAGCATAAGTTGTTGATCCTGAAGAGCTTAGGTAATGATCCTTAGCACTAAGTGATGATTAATAGACATAAGTTTTAAACAATAGAGCTTAAGATATGATCTTTAGAGGAGTTAAGCACTAGATATGTAAGATAGTGAGACATGAAGAGAGTAAGTAAAATATGGGGTGTTTACTTAATTATGTAATTATTTTCTAATATTATTACTTTACTTGTATTCTTCTAATTGCTAAGCTTTATGTATGAATAGACCTATGTGTAGTGGTATATGTGTATATACTTACACACTATGAAATTAATCATGATTGATACTAACATAAGTAAATCCGATTGTCTCTTCTTAAACAAAATGTCCTTTAGAAGAATTACCGGATCAAGAACTGGAAGAGGTGCTAGGCGTGATAACCTTAATGAGGAGGAAGCTCAATACCCATAGCAATAAGGGGAAAGAAGTCAAATGGCTGAAGAGACAGTTCAACTATTGCATACTGTGAATCACTTGGTGGGACTATTGGCACAATAACACCAAACACCCAATGTCCTATAACATAGGAATGCCAATGAACCCATAAGCTTTGATAGGTGCATAAGAGTAGCTAAAGAGTTTAATCCTAGAGTGGATGACCTAATCGAGGCTAATGATTAGGTATAGGAAATTGAGAAGACATTTATTGCCTTCCAGATACTAGAAGGTAGGAAGGTGAATTATGCTGCATTCATGCTGAAGGGAACTGTAGCAAAATAGTGGGCTTCGATCCCTAAACTTGTAGGGGGGTGTATGAATTAGGCAGTATTTAAGGAGTTATTTTATCAATGACATTTCCTCAGCAGCTTTAGAAATAAAATAGGGAATGATTACTATAACTATGAATAAGGGAATCGAACAGTTAAAGAGTTTGAGGTAGAGTTAAATTACCTCAGTTAGTTCCTTCCAGAAAATGTATGCAATGATGATAGGTCCCGAGCCAAAAGGTTCCTAAGAGGATTGGAATTGGACCTACAACTTGTAGTAGGGGCCCTTTAGCTAAATACATATGTTGAAATGGTAGACAAAGTGAAGTACCTTAAGTAGAATAAGAAAATTATAAAAGAATAGAGGAGTCATAGAGTAGTAATAGCTTTGGGAAAAAGACCTGTCTCTAGTGGAATGGGGTAAGACAGGGGTAAAAGACATCACTTGCTATAAAGTAGAACACCTAGAGCTATAGCCCCTCCTCTCTAAATCAAGCAAGTGCCTTTGGCACTCATTGTAAAAAGCCCAAATGCTAAATGTCCTAGATGTTATAGACCCCATGAGTTAAGGGAGTGCAAATGGCTAGATGGGGCATGTTTCTCTTGTAGGAAAACTGGGCACATTAGTAGACATTACACTAAAAGGTCAGTTCCCTTAATCTTTTGTCATGTGTGCAATTAAAAGGGACATAAGGCAGTTAACTGTCCTTAGGGATAAATAAAAAATCAAGCAGGGCCAGTTCAACAGGCAGCTAAACCTTTAATGAGAGGATAAGGAGGTAGACCATAGGTAGGAGATCCTAGATAAATATTTCCTACCAAAGTGTTTGCCATTCAGTAGCAGCAGCACCAGGATATTCTAAATGTGGACAACATTATAGGTATGCTTCTAGTACACTCCTACAATGCATATGTGCTATTCGATACCGATGCGTCTGTGTCCTATGTGTTTGAGAACTTTGTCTATGTATGTGCTTTGGATGTTGAAAATATAAATGACTGCTTGACTGTTAGTACTCCTTTAAGAGTAGGAGGAAGAATAAGTAGGATATGTAGAGGAGTGAGAATAGAAATACATGGTAGGGTGATGCCAGCAAACCTCTTGGTATTAGAGATGATAGAGTTTGACATTATTTTGGGTGTCAACTGGCTATCAAAATATCATGCCACCATTAATTGTCACAACATGGTGATATAATTTAATATACCCAAGGATGGATATTTGAATACAAGCGAGAAGTGTAGAGACCCACTAGATTGTCTACTTATGAGATATGGGGGAAAAAAATATACTAGCTACTATATTTGTGGAAGCTAGTGAAGAAGTTAAAATGGAAGAAGTATCGATAGTGAGGGAATTTCTTGACGTGTTTCTAGAAAATCTTCTTGGTTTACCCTCAATTAGGGAAATAGAATTCATCATCGACTTGGTATAGGGTACAGTACCCATATCAAAACCAGTCTATAGGATGACACCAATGGAGTTGGAAGAATTAAGGAAACAATTACAGGAGTTATATGATAATAGTTTTATAAGACTCAGTGTGATGCAAGGAACCCTAGGTATATTAAACTTAGAACCCCAACGACGTTATTTGAATCGATTACTTCGAGGATTATCTCAAATAAGTATTACGTAACTAGACCCTAATCACACCTGTTGACTGAAACCTAAGTTATCAAAAGGCTTTCCAAGCAATTCGGTTAAGAATTCCTATGAAAGAGTTCTTTTACAAAAGAACAAAAAGAAGGTTATTGTCATACATGAAAATTGTGTTTTTAATTCAATCATAAGTTCCCTTTGGCCGCCCCCCTTGCATGGCTTATATAGTTTACAAATAATAATATGGAAAACCCAAGTTGCCTAATCTATCCTTATACTCATGTGACCAAGTAGGTAACTAACTAATATAAATTACAAACCAAACAAATAAAACCAAAATATAACACATAACAAAACCGAATGTGCTTTTCCTTGTTTCTGTTCAATAAAATTATTCTAAGGCCTTTCAATCATCACATCCCTCCATGGTCACATGAATCAAGTTGATGAGTGTTGGTTCTCCTTTAGTGTAGCTTGATTCCTTGGCTTGTAAGTCCATAACTAATCCTTGTAGAGCTTCATTCATCCTCTTAACTCTAGCTCGAGTCATCGGGCCTCCAATACCATGTAATGGATCATGGGAATTTGGTTCCTTCCTTTTAGATGCTAGCTAATCCTTATCATTCCCTCCATCCTCGAAAAGATTCATCCTCGAATCACCTGCATCATAAGGAGTAAGATCAGAAACATTAAAGGTAGCACTTACATTGCCATAGCGGTTTGGCAAGTCTATCTAGTAGGTGTTGTCATTTATGCACTCCACCACTTGGAAAGGTCCATCGCCCCTTAGATGCAACTTAGATTTTCGTTGTTCAGCAAAACATTCCTTCCTTAAATGCACCCAAACCAGTCTCCTGGATGGAATATAGCTTTGATGCGCCCTTTGTTGGCTTGATGGGTGTAATGTTCATTCCTCTTTTCGATGTTAGCCCATACTTGAGTATGTAAATCCCTAATAAATTCTACCTTCTTTGTGCCATCAAGATCAATAAACTCATTAGTAAGTAAAGGCAATATATCTAATGGCGTTAAGGGATTAAAACCATACACAACCTTAAATAGAGAGTAAGATGTAGTATAATGTATAGTCCTATTATATGTAAACTCTACATGAGGTAAACATGTTTCCCATTACTTCAATTTTTTATCAAGCATAGCACGCATCAATGTGGAAAGTGTCCCGTTAACCACTTCTGTTTATCCATCCGTTTGGGGATGTGCCATAGTAGAAAACAGTAGTTTAGTGCCTAGCCTATTCCATAAAGTGTGCCAAAAGTAGCTCAAAAATTTAACATCTCTATCACTTACGATAGAGTTAGGTAAACCATGTAATAGAACGATCTCCCTAAAGAATAAATCAACTATATGTCGTGCATCATTAGTTTTAGAATAGGCAATAAAATGAGCCATTTTACTAAACCTATCAATGACAGCAAATATGCTATCTTTGCCATTTTGGGACTTAGGTAAACCTAATATGGAATCCATGGAAACGTCAATCCAAGGCTGAGTAGGCACAGGCAATGGGAGATACTCCTCATGGGGTATGACTTTAGATTTAGCCTTCCTACATGCAATGCATTTGTCACACACAATTTGCACATCATGTCTCATCCTAAGCCAATAAAAGTGTTCATGCAAAATATCCAAAGTTTTCTTCACACCAAAATTGATACGAACCATGCCAACCCGTGACGAAACCCAATACCAATACATTCAGAATTCGTTGCCTAAGACGCCCAAACACCTAAAGTGGAAACCGCGACCTGTTGTCTATAAGCGAGACAAGAACCTTGGTATAAAATGAAGACGCCACAATCGGGATGAAAGACCGATTGATAAGTCGGGATGAACTCCATGGAAATTAATCTGATAAGTTCGATTTAGTTCTTGAAGAACCAAGAGAGGTGCCTCTCAAAAGTGTTTAATGTTCAAAGATGTAAATTCTTAGTTGTTCTAAACCCTAGGAGCTTTTATACTAGGGTTACAATTCGTGAAAAACAAGTTCAAAACGACGTAGCTTAGATAAGTTGCATAAAAACACGAAAACAGAACAAGCTGGCCGGCAGGGGATACACGGCCGTGTACACGACCGTGTACTTTTCTGTGCACATTCCGGTCACATACACGACCGTGTACTTCTGGTCGTGTATCTTTCTATGGATTTGCTTGTCTCCATACACGGCCGTACCTTTTAGCCGTGTATGATTCTGTGCAATCTTGGAATTCCTACACAGCCGTGCCTTGAACATACACGCCCTCTTCAACCCGTGTCCGGTGTGACTTGTATAAAAGCAAGGGTCTTCCCATGGTTGTTCCAATCCGTTCCAACTTCATGATTGCTCCAATCCTTTTCGGCTTCTTGGACAACCTTTATCAACCCATTAAGTGCTTCCTTGAATCGTTTCGCTTGATTTCTTGTGATCAGTCCAGGCGGCACTTCAAGAGGATCCACATTTCTTCTTCCGGCTTGGCTCTCATCATTCCCCTCCTCTTGAAAAGGATTTGTCCTCAAATCATTGTCTACATCAAATGGACTCAGATTAGTAACATAAAATGTGACACTTACTGGATACTCACCTGGTAAATTTTTCTTGTAGGCATTATCATTGATTTTCTCAAGCATCAGAAATGGACCGTCTCCTCTAGGGTTCAACTTGGATCTCCTCTGCAATGGAAAATTCTCCTTGTGAAAATGCACCCAAACCCAATCTCCAAGCTGAAAAATCTTGGGTCTCCTGTCCTTGTTCACCCTTAAAGCGACCCTGGCATTTTGTTTTACAATCCTAATCTTTACCTGTGCATGTAGCTTTCTTACGAAATCTGCCTTAGAATCAGCATCAAAACTCACAGACTTGTTAAGTGGCAATGGCAATAAATAAATAGGAACCAATGGGTTAAAACCATACACAATCTCAAATGGTGAACAATGAGTAGTGCTATATAAAGCCCTGTTATATGCAAACTCCACAAATGGTAGACAATCCTTCCAAGTCTTAATGTTCTTCTCTATGATTGCCCCTAACAATTGAATTAAAGTCCTGTTAACCACATCAATTTGCCTATCAATTTGTGGGTGACAGATAGTTGAAAACATCCGTTTAGTTCCCAACTTTTCCCACAATACTCTCCAAAAATGACTCAAAAATTTCTCATCTCGATCACTAACAATGCTTCTAGGTATACCATGCGGACGCACTACCTTTCTAAAGAACAAATCAACAATGTGTATAGCATCATCAATTTTATGACAAGGAATGAAATGAACCGTTTTAAAAATCCTATTCACAACCACAAAATTAGAATCTCGATCATGCCTAGGCCTAGATAATCCTAACACAAAATCTATGGAAATGTTTATCCATGGCTCACGAGGAATGACACTATACCCATATAACCAATTTAAGAAGTCATCTAAACAAGGAATGGGATGACGATACTTTACCGTAAAGTTGTTGATGGCGCGGCAATCAACACACATTCTCCATGTCCCATCCTTTTTAGGCACCAAAATCACAAGCACTGCACATGGACTCATGCCTTCTCTCACGTATCCCTTCTCCATTAACTCATCTACCTGCCTTTGGAGTTCCTTCGGAAAGACATTTTCAAAATCCTGCACAAGAGACACAACCACACTAGGCAAAGCATTAGATAATTCGTTAGTAGTCAAACATGTTTCTTTAAAAACTAGAAACAACATAGGTTGCCTCATCACTAACGCTCTCCTTACTACACTCGCTCTTGCCACACAACTCTCCTTTTGCAAGGCTGCCCTCTCCTTTTCACTCACCGCCAAAGTTGATCCCCCTTCAACTTGGCCTCTCACACTCTTTCCAACCTTCCTCTCCTTTTCCTTTTGATCTTGACTTTTATATTCCTTTTTCTTCTCATTGTCTTTTGCTCTCTCACTCTCACTCTGCTTTTCACTCACCTTGTGTTTTGCAAACGACTGTTGTAGCTGCAACTGATCCTCATACACTTGTTTAGGGGTTAAAGGTTTAAGGTTAAAACTTTTCCCTTGGTGAACAAGCGTATACTTGTTAGAAAAGCCATCATGAACAACCTTCCTATCAAATTGCCATGGCCTCCCCAACAACACATGACATGCTTGCATTGGCACTACATCACATAACACCTCATCCTCATATCTACCAATGCGAAAACCAATCAAAGCTTGCTTACTCACCTTAGTCTCACCACTATCATTCAACCACTACAATTTATATGGACTAGGGTGTCTAACAGTTTTGAGCCCCAGCCTCTCAACAATAAAATTGCTCACTACATTGGTGCAACTCCCTCCATCAATGATCAAACTACAAATGTGATCTCCTAGATAACATCTAGTATGAAATATATTCTCTCTTTGCATCTCCTCTTCTTCCTTCACCTGCACATTCAAAGCTCGCTTCACTACTGCCACTAGCTTTCCCATTGCAGGCTTCTCATCATCACTAGCATCCTCTAATAGAGGCATATCATCTTCTTCACTATGCCCCTCAGTCTCATACTCCCCATCATCACGCAAAATCATCACACGCCTATTTGGACATTGACTAGCAATATGGCCTCTACCTTGACATTTAAAACATCTAATGTCACGATTTCTAGAAGTAGAAGAATCAGGGTTACCTTGGTTACCAGGAGTAAAACCCGCTTGCCTCAACTCCCTTTTTGGTTTGGTGGGTAAAGGTTTTTCTTCTTTCTTCCATTGATTGGTCTTCCAAGTGGATGAACCATTACCCTGTTGAAACCGTACATTACTACTACCTCTCCTCTTGTGCTGGTTCTCAACCTTTATAGCCATGTGAACCATATCCTCCAATTCTACATAATGCTGCAATTCAACCACATTTTGGATTTCTCTATTCAACCCAGCAAGAAACCTAGCCATTGTAGCCTCTCTATCCTCCTCTACATTCGCCTTATTCATAGTGACTTCCATCTCTTTGAAATACTCATCTACACTTCGGCTTCCCTGCCTCAGAGTTTGCAACTTGTTGTGCAATTCACGATAGTAATACGGAGGCACAAACCGCTTCTTCATCACTCTTTTCATCTCTTCCCAAGACTCAATAGGTAGCTCGCCACCCCTTCTCCTATTCAACATTAGTTGATCCCACCACACTATAGCATAATCCGAAAACTCAATGGCAGTAAGTTTTACTTTCTTTCTCCCACTATAGTTGTGACAATCAAACACCATCTCTACCTTCTTCTCCCACTCTAAATACGCCTCGGGATCATTCTTCCCTTGGAAAGGAGGAATCTTTATCTTTATGCTACTTAATTGATCATCCTCTCTATTCCTATCTCCTCTATCTTCCCAATCTCTAGTTCCTCTATTCCGACCACTATATCCTCTATAACTCCCGATAGAAGGCTCATCAAAGTCATCATCCGACATTTCATCTCCACCCCTCGGTACTCTCCTAGAACGACTCTCCTTCTTACACCCTTGGAATACATTTGTGGATTGCTCTAATCTTTGCTCTACCGTCTCATGAATTTGTTCCATTCCCTCTTAGAACATCATCTTCATTTCACCCCTCAACGCCTTAATTACTAACCTAGCATCAAACCTTCCCCTCTCACCTTCAGGAGAATGTTGTCTCGACATTGTCCCTAGAGAAAAGATTAGTACTAACACAAATATATATATATAATTAAACCTCACGATACACATTCCGGTCTTCTCTGTGTACTTTGGCCGTGTACTTCTCTGTGCACATTCCGATCACATACACGACCGTGTACTTCTGGTCGTGTATCTTTCTATGGATTTGCTTGTCTCCATACACGGCCGTGCCTTTTAGCCGTGTATCTAGCCGTGTATGATTCTGTGCAATCTTGGAATTCCTACACGGTCGTGCCTTGAACATACACGCCCTCTTCAACCCGTGTCCGGTGTGACTTGTATAAAAGCAAGGGTCTTCCCATGGTTGTTCCAATCCGTTCCAACTTCATGATTGCTCCAATCCTTTCCGGCTTCATGGACAACCTTTATCAACCCGTTAAGTGCTTCCTTGAATCGTTTCGCTTGATTTCTTATGATCGGTCCAAGCGGCACTTCAAGAGGATCCACATTTCTTCTTCCGGCTTGGCTCTCATCATGGATCTCATAAAAAATGTCCCATGAGACCGCCCCCATGCATCTCCCTCACCAACAACTCTCGTATGGAGCTCTTAGGCACACACAATCTATCCTTCTTAAATAAATATCCCTCATGCCTATAGTAGTCCACATACCCACTTTCAGAACAAAGCAGCCTATATCTGACTAAAATCAACATCATGTTAATATAAATCTTTCATACTTTCAAACCTAAGCAACTTAGTATGTAAAGAGGTTAACAGAGAATACCTCCTGGATAGTACATCAGCCACTACATTTTCCTTGCCTTGCTTATATTTGATGATGTATGGAAATGTTTCAATAAACTCTAACCATTTAGTTTGCCTCTTGTTCAGCTTTCCCTGCGTCTTCAAGTACTTCAAGTTTTCATGATCGGAACGGATGATGAACTCCTTGGGCCATAGATAATGCTACCACATTTGCAATGTCCTCACAAGAGCATATAACTCCTTATCATACATTGGATAGTTCAGGGCAGCACCGTAGAGTTTCTTACTGAAATAGGCTATTGGTTTGGAATCCTACATTAACACAGTATCAATACCCTTCCCGGAAGCATCACATTCGATTTCAAAAACTTTATCAAAATTAGGTAATACTAACAAAGGAGTGTTAGTTAACTTACCTTTCAAAGCCTGGAATGCCTGCTCATGTATCTCTATCCATCTGAATTCGGCATTCTTCTTCACAAGATTATTCAATGGAGCAGCAATGGAGCTAAAGTCTCTCACAAATCATCTATAGAAGCCAGTTAATCCATGGAAGCTCCTAACATCATTGGCATTCTTTGGTGTTGGCTAATCTCGAATTGCCTTCACCTTCTCCTCATCTATAGCTATTCTATCTACTCCTATAATAAAACCTAGAAAAACCATAGACCTCACACAAAACGTGCGTTTCCTTAAGTTGGCATACAATTAGTTTTCCCTTAAAACAGTAAAAACACTTTGCAGATGTTGTACATGATCATCCAATGTTCTGCTATAAATTAGGATATCATCAAAATAGATGGCAACAAATTTTCCTAAGAATTGACACAAAACATGATTCATTAATCTCATGAAAGTACTAAGTGCATTTGTCAACCCAAAAGGCATTACCATCCATTCATATAGTCCATGTTTAGTTTTAAAAGCAATTTTCTACTCATCACCCTCTTTTATATGAATTTGGTAATATTCATTTTTAAGGTCAATTTTCGAAAATAAATATGTACCATGCAACTCATCAAGCATGTCATCTAATATAGGAATAGGATGTTTATACTTAACTGTAATTTTGTTGATTGCCCTATAATCCATGCACATGCGCTATGTCTCATCCTTCTTAGGGACTAGTATCATTGGAATTGAGCATGGGCTCAAACTCTCTCGCACGAATCCTTTCTTTATCAGCCCATCCACTTGTCTTTATATTTCCTTGGCCTCCTCAGGATTGGTCTTGTATGTTGGTTGGTTTGGAATGGAAGTGCTTGGCATGAAGTCAATCTGGTGCTCTATCCCTTGTAGAGGGGGTAGTCCTTGCGGCACTTCTTTAGGGAAAAAGTCCTCAAATTCCTACAATAAAACATAACAACACTAGGCACAGTAGAGTTAAGGTCAGTATTAGAAAAATATAAATCATTGTGCATAACTACAAGTAACTGTTGTTTAGCCAGCACTGTACTCTTAACCTTACTCTTTCTCGCTAGACTCTTTGCTCTCTATGTTTGAGTGTCTTTTCCCCCTTTACTCACCAGTATTTCCTTTTCACTCGTTTTCGTTTTCTCTTCACTTTTCTCTCGTGCACTCAAGTGTTTTTCTTTAAACTCCTTTGCAATCTACTTTTGATCCTCACTACCTTCCCATGGTTTTTGTAGTATGAGAGCCACTTTCCTTTTGTTTAATATAAAGGAATACTGATTCTTGTACTTGTCATATGTAATCTTCCTATTGAATTGCCAGGGTCGCCCTAACAGTATGTGGCTAGCCTGCATAGGTACTATGTCATACATAACCTCATCCTTATAGCTCCCTATAGAAAAGGCTATAAGAACCTGCTTAGTCACCTTAACCTCCCCGCATTCATTCGACCACTATAATCGATATGGTTTCGGATGTTTCACAGCTTTCAACTGCATCTTTTCTACTAGTAAGGTGCTAGCAACATTAGTACAGCTGCCACTATTGATTATCAAGCTACAAACTCTACCATTTACTTGACACCATGTATAAAAAATATGTTCACGCTGGATCCCCTCACCATCCTCTAGGGGTTGTACACTAAGTACTCTCCTCGTGACATATAACTCGCCACTCACGGGTCCCTCTAAGTCAACATCCTCATACTCCTGCGATGGTGACTCCTCCTCTTCCTCAAAGCTCACACTCTCTACATCCCCATTGTCATAGATGATAATTGCTCTTTGATTTAGACATTGAAATGCAATGTGTCCAAACCCCTAACACCCAAAACATTTAATATCTCTAATCTTGGAAGGGGGTTTAATGTCATTTTTTTCCTTAGGTGTAGCAACTGAATTCTTAGCCTTCACGTCCTCTTTAGGCTTTGAATATTTGGAGTTCATCCTTCACGTAGACTTCCATGGAGATTTGGAAGTCGAACCAGTCCTCTGCTTACTCCCATATTTTAATTGGTGCTCGACTTTAATGGCTTTGTGCAACAATTCTTCCATGTCCAAATAATGGTGTAGATATACTACATCGGCTATTTTCCTATTCAACCTGTTGATGAATCTAGCCATAGTAGACTTATCATCCTCTTCAACTCTAGCCTTAATCAAGGCTATCTCTAACTCTTTATAATAATCCTCTACACTTTTGGTTCCCTATGTCAATCTCTAGATTTTCTTAAGTAAGTCTCTGTGGTAGTGACTAGGAATAAACCATTTCTACATTATGGTTTTCATCTCATCCCAAGTGCTAACAAGTCTCTCTCCATACCTACACCTATTATGCACTAGTTGATCCCACCATACACTGGCGTAATATGAAAACTCTACTACAACCAGTTTTATCTTTTTCTCCTCAGTATAGTTATGGCATTCAAACACATGATCCATCTTCCTTTCCCACTTTAAATATAACTCTGGATCATTCTTTCCTTGAAATGTTAGGATTTTCAACTTAATACTTTCCAGATTGCTATCACGCCTCTAGGTATTTCCTTTGTCCCTAACATGTTAATAATCTCCAAAGTCAGACTCCTCACCTTCTTCTATCCTAACTCCCCTCCTATTTGGTCTACCTACTTCTCACCTGGTAGTGGTACTGCTAGATGGTTCCCTACTCCTCTCCATCTTATCATTTTTTTCATGGATCTGCTCAAGTTCACCCATCAAGATTCTCTTCATCTCTCCCACCAACTCCTCAAACATTACTCTATTCTCTCCTCCATTTATGTATTGTCTCGACATAATTCTAAAGTTATCAATAGAGTAAGATCATAAGTAAAAAAAAAAAAAAATGTTCCTCACACCCATTCGTGTATTGCTCACAAATAATATGCTCACAATTCCACTCGTGTATATCTCTCACAAAATATGTCCTCACAACCACTTTTTTATAATCCTTTGCTAGGAACTCAGATTGGAACTTCTCAACACAAATCACTAAGTCAACACCTAATGACCACTAGTTGGTTCCAAGTCATGGTGCAATGAAGAACAAGTGTGAATTCTAATAGATATGAACAATTTTCTTACTACTAATTTTGGAACAAATCAAAACAAGTCCCTATCATGCAAATTAAATGGAAACACAATTTACATCGAATATATATCAAGAAAAATTGGTGTAATTCGACTGCACAATTTGGATGGACTAGATGTAATTTGCGGTTGGAATTGGAAATTGAATTTAGCAATTGAATTGGAATTTGCCACAACTAGATTTTCTCTCTCTCTCTCTCTGTTTTTTTTTAAAGATTTCGGTTCTTGATTTATCTTTTGCAATTGAATTTGAGTTTTTTTTTTTGTATGTATGCTTTTCAAGATGAACTATGAATTGAATAACAATTGGATGTTCAAAGATTAACTAAAACCTAGATGTCGTCAATCTCCAAGGGATTTTAGTGACCAAGCAAGATTTTTTTTTTTTTTATATATGAATTTCCAAATATGAGTATGGAAAATAATAATAGATGAATAATGAAAAAGGGATATAATTTACTTGATTTAAGAAGCTGAAGCTTTGATGCCAAATGATGCGTGAAACCCTAGGTATATTAAACTTAGAACCCCGAAGATGCTATTTGAATCGATTATCCCAAGGATCTTCTCAAACAAGTATTGTGCAACTAGACCCCAATCACACCTATTGACCGAAACCCAAGTTATCAAAAGGGTTTCCAAGCAATTCGGTTAAAAATTCCTATGGAAGAGTTCTTTTGCAAAAGAACAAAAAGAGGGTTTTCATAATATACAAAAATTGTGTTTTCAATTCAGTCATAAGCCCCCCCCCCCCCCTTGCACGACTTATATTGTTTACAAATAACAATATGGAAAACCTAAGTTACTTGATCTATCCTTATCCTCATGTGATCGAGTAGGCAACTAACTAATATAAATTACAAACCAAATAAATAAAACCAAAATATAACACATAACAAAACCAAATGTGCTTTTCCTTATTTCAGTTCAATAAAATTATTCTAAAGCCTCTAAATCATCACATCCCTCTATGGTCATGTGAATTAAGTTGATGAGTGTTGGTTCTCCTTTAGTGTAGCTTGATTCCTTGGCTTGTAAGTCCATGACTAATCCTTGTAAAGCTTCGTTCATTCTCTTAGCTCTAACTTAGGTCATCGGGCCTCCAATACCATGTAATGGATCATAGAAATTTGGTTCCTTCCTTTTAGATGCTAGCTGATCCTCATCATAGTGTCTCTCCTTAGGGTACAACGGTTTTATTTGTGAAGAAAATGGATGGAAGTATGAGACTCTATATAGACTACAGGGAGTTAAACAAGGTTACAGTTAAGAACAAATATTCTCTTCTAATGATAGATGACTTGTTTGACCAGTTATAGGGAGTTCAAGTATTCTCCAAAGTAGACCTAAGATTAAGCTACCATCAACTCAGAATCAAAGAAGAGGACATCTAGAAAACAACATTCCGAACTAGGTATAGGCACTACAAGTTTCTGGTAATGCCATTTGGACTAACAAATGCAGCAGCTGCATTCATGGATTTAATGAACAGAGTATTAAGGGATTTCTAGGATAAGTTTGTAATTGTCTTTATAGACGACATCTTGATACACTCTAAAAGCATTAAGGAGCATGAAGAGCACTTGAGACTAGTATTGGGTAGGCTACAAGGTGAGAAGTTGTATGCCGAATTTAGTAAATGTGAATTTTAGTTAGAATAAGTAGTCTTCTTTGGTCATGTGGTTAACACAAATGGGATATCTATGGACCTAGGAAAGGTGAGAGCAATAGTAGACTGGCACAGACCAAAGACAGTTATAGAGGTAAGAAGCTTCTTGAGTCTAGTGGGCTACTGTAGGAGATTTATAGAAGGATTTTCCAAAATAGTAACTCCTCTCACCAGATTGACAAAGAAAAATGTGAAATTCAAATGGGATTATAGATGTGAAGTTAGCTTTCAGATGCTCAAAGAGAAACTAGTGTCGGTGCCAATTTTGACTTTACTTAAGAGTAGAGAAGAGTTTGTAGTTTATAGTGATGTCTCAGTTCAAGGGTTGGGGTGTATATTGATGCAAAGTGGTCAAGTAATAGTATATGCATCTTGACAATTGAAGTCTTATGAAAGAACTACCTAACTTATAACTTAGAATTGGCAGCTGTAGTACTAGCTTTAAAGCTATGGAGACATTACTTATATGGAGAAAGGTGTAAAATCTTCACTAACTATAAAAGCATGAAGTACATATTTATGTAGAAAGAGTTGAATATAAGATAGAGGAGATGGTTGATGTTAATTAAAGATTATGACCTAGAAATACAATAACATCTAAGAAAAGCTAATGTGGTGGCAAATGCCCTTAGTAGAAAGAAACAGGGCAATGTAACCACTCTTATCACTTCGCAGAAGGAATTATTAGAAGACGTGCGCAAAGTGGAGCTAGAAGTTTTGACACAAGAAATGAGAGCAAAAATGGCTACATTAAAGATTTAGCCAACCATAATGGATAGAATTAAATTGGGTTAGATGAAAGATAAGGATATTCAAGAGATCAAGAGCAGAATGAGATAAGGCAAGGCACCGTAATTCAACTTAGATACTGAAGGGATCTTGAGGTATAAAACGAGACTATGTGCTAAATGATGCAGAATTGAAGAGAGAGATAATGAAAGAAGCACATCACTCTGCCTATACAATACATCATGGAAGCACCAAAATGTACAAGGACGTGAAGAGCTATTATTGATGGAGAAACATGAAGAGAAAAATAGTAGAATATGTAGCCAAATGCCTCACATGTTAGCAAATTAGAATAAAACACTAGAGATTAGTTAGAGAATTATAGTCTCTTCCAGTACTGAAGTGGAAATGGGAGTATATAACAATGGATTTTGTTATAGTCCTCCTGAATACTAAGGAGAAGCAGGATGCAATTTGGGTCATAGTGGATAAATTGACCAAGTCTGCTCATTTTATACTTATCAGAGTAGGATACAAATTGGAGAAACTATCTTAGGCATATATATAAGAGATAGTAAGACTGCATGGGGTGTTAGTGACATTCACTTCTGGTAGAGACACAAGGTTTGTGAGTAGATTCTGGAATAGCCTACATAAGGCATTGGGCACCAAACTGCAATTCAGTATAGCATTCCACTTACAAACAGATGGTTAGTTTGAAAGGACTATACAAATATTAAAAGATTTACTCAGAGCATGTGCACTAGACTTTAGAGGAAATTGGAATGAGCATATACCTCTAGTGGAGTTTGCCTATAATAACAGTTACTAGGCAACCATCTAAATAGCACCATATGAAGCTCTTTATGGAAGAGGGTGCAAATCCCCACTATATTAGGATGAAGTGGGAGAAAGATAGATGATGGGGCTAGAGTTAGTATAAGAAGCAGTCGACAAAGTGAAGCTAATTAGGTAGAGAATACAAATGGCCCAATCTTGATAAAGGAGTTATGTAGAAAAGAGAAGGCATCTTTTGGAATTCTAAGTGAGAGATAAGATATTATTGAGGATTTCTCCAATAAAATGAATGATTAAAGGAGAAAGCTAAACCTAAGGTATATAGGCTCGTTTGAGATCTTGGAAAGAATAGGTATAGTAGCTTACAAGTTAGCTTTTCCACCAAATTTGGCCGGTGTATATGATGTATTCCATGTATTCATGTTGAGGAAGTATATACCCGACCCAGATTAGATAGTGGCTTTGGAACTACTAAATGTGTAGCCAAATCTGACATCTTTAGAAAGGCTAATCAAGATTCTAAACACTAAGGAATAGGTGCTAAGACGACAAACAATCCCTTATGTTAAAGTGCAATGGACAAATTGAATAGAAAGGGAAGTGACATGGGAGTTAGAGGAAGAAATGAAGGGAAAGCATCTCAAACTCTTCCAGAATCAAGTACTTTCGAGGACGAAAGTTTTTATGGGGGATAGGGGAATGTAATACATGAAAATTTTAATTATTTATTAAGATATATGTTATCACAAGGAACAAAGGATGAGGATAGGAATTTTATAAAAATGCGAAGGGCAATTTGGACATTTCACATATAGAGTATAAATACTCCAAATTAACCTAGAGAGCCTCCTTTGTCATTTAAGCAGTGAAACAGAATTTGTAAAGGATAGACGCTCTCTACAAGAAACCTTAAGAAGACGAAAGGAAAAAAGGAATGATCAAACTTTAAAGACAAAAGGGTAAGGAATTCCATACTAAATTCAATTTAGGATTTATGGAATTTATAATTTATGAGCATCGTTTGTTCATTTAGAAAATGAAGTGTGTGAAGGGATAATACGATAATGGAGAATCAACGATCCGAGATTTGCGATTTCAATTTGAAGTAAATATGCAAATTTATGTAATTTAATTGTAATTACGTATTTTAGAGGCTTAATTAAGCTTAAGAATATATAGGATTGAGTTTTGGAGGAATTGAAGTAAAAGAATTAGGGTTTGTAGAGATTGCTAAGGGTAACATGACTTACCAACATGGTTATGCTTCAACCATGTTGAAATGGAAAGATACACAGAGAGATACACAACCTCTCAACATGGTTGTGTTTCAACTGTATTGAGTTAAGGGTAAAATGGTCTCCTAACACAGCCGTGTTTAGACCATGTTGAGTGTGAAAGTTACACCGAAAGATACACAGCCTCCCAATACGGTCATGTTTCTATGGTGTTGAGTCAAGGATAACACGACCTACCTCTGAACACGGTCATGTTTAGACCGTGTTAAATGAAGAAGAACACGACCTCCTAACATGATCGTATTCCAATCGTATTGAAACCAAGTTTTACACTGAAAGATACACGGCCCTTAACAAAGTCGTGCTTCAACTCGTATTTGAGTAACACGATCCCTAACATGACCGTGTTGAATAAAGTATAACATAATTATATATTCATTTAACTTTAAATTAAACTAATTTCTACACAACTTAGATAGCTAGTAAAGCCCTAGAGAAATCAAGAAATAGGATTAAAAGAAATAAGAGAATGATATTGATCTTAGATTAAGTACTAAGGAGAGCTTGTTGATGTGTACTAATTTCCAATTAGATTAAGTTTAAGACCGGAAAGTGCCTAAGGCTAGGATTCAAGACACATGTAACTTGTGTGCTGTTCTATGTTTGCATAAGTTAGTACATGTGTTGAAATTGATTAAGTTGAATGATTGGCTTAAGTGTTTAAGTTGTATGCCATATGTGCTTAGTTCGGCCTAGGGGCCTGTAGTGGCAGATCCCTAGGGAGCACCTTAATGATCCTTGTGTAATGTTGTCCCTAGTGGAGTCGTGTTTGGAAATGATTTGGGCTAAATGTTGATTAAGTGGTTAAGTGTACATGGGTATGGGGCTCGTAGTGATAGTTCCCATCACCAAATTATGCTCTAGTGTGTTAGGGGGGTCATGAGTACCTTATTGCTGCTTGTGGACATAAATTGTCATATGAAATGGTTGTTTGTATTTAAGTATTGCTTAACGTGTGTGACACTTGTTTATGTTGTTCATGCGTGTGTGTTTGTGTTATATGTACTTGGCATTAGCTTATCCTTTAGGAAACTTATTTTTAGATGCAGGTGTTGAGGGAGATGAGAACTTAAAAGATGACTTGGGTTTGGGTGAGCTATAAAGAGAGGAAGATGAAGATTACCATTATTATTATGGTGATTAAGATTTGGAGGATTATGTTATTTAACTGTGATAGGTAGTAATTTTTTTTTGGATGTCATCTTTATGTTTAAAGACTTCTGCTGCGTTATATGTTCGATATAGTTTAAGTTATTATTTGAATTTTGAGGATATATGAAATGCTTTTATATAGGAGCTACAGGTTAAAGTATATCAAAGTTGACTCAGATCCTTAACGTGTTCTTGTGAGATAAGGATACGTGGCAGGTAGTAGTGCAGCCCGAGGTTTTGGGGCGTTACAATAAACATCCCAGATTGTTAAAATCCCACTCTATTCTAATTTGCGCGCGGGGGGGGGGGGGGGGGGGGGGGGGGGGGGGCAACTAACAATCCCTAAAGGACAAGCTCAATTCGGTTCAATTTGGAGCAAAATGTTGTGTGAACCCTAAATATAATAGGTGAATCAAATGCTATATTTCATGGGAATGAATATCACAATGATGTATTCTTCAATGAAGATCATTAAATGTACTTGAAATCTACGTGAATAATACCAAAGATCAAGAAGAATAATGACAGTGATCCACTTCCCACAATACTTGATTTCATGGTTAAAAAATGGCTAAATGGAAGACTAGAAATCAAGATTAAAAGTCACTCAATTAAGCACTAATAATTCGATTACAAAGCAATCAAATCTGACCAAGAAAACTTCCGATTCAACCCTAGATATGACTCACTAGTGATGAAAAGGAAACACAACAAAAAGTAATTGATACAACTCACAAATTCTCCTTGTTGCACTTGCCACAATTTCAATTCTTGGGATTGAAATTGATAAGAGTAATTGAATTAAGGAAGAACTCTAATTATCTCACGTAAATGTGAAGTGTATTATTAAAATTCTCTTCCTCAAAACCCTACTTAAGCAAGTATTTATACTTGCTCCATTTAGAGTTAAAAAGTCCACAAAATTACATCTATGCCACTTTTAGGGTGACTAGTCCTAAAGACAATTACAAACAAATGAAAGTGTCCCAAAAGAAAATTACAACAAATGGTCCAAAGGACAATTACAAAATACAAAAATAATATAAATCCTCAAGAACCAATGCATCGAAGTGTAGTTAATCTCAGCGGGCCTTTGGATGAAAATCTAATGATGTCCCGTGGCGATTAACTAATGTAAATCATTTGGCATCCCATGAAGAAATATTATTGTACCTATAAGATTATTACTCAAATATTTATTAGATAAAAGAAATAAGGTGAAATATGAGTGATTTGGTTTATCATCCAAATCGAGTTTTGAGAACATCTAGGGTGCTGGAAAAAATTCCCATCAAAGGGGGGGGGGGGGGGGGGGGGGGGGGGGGTTGCGGTGGGGGTGGCATGAGCCATTTGAACAAAATGTGACTATTCACTCATTACTTTATTTATGTTTAGTGTTATTAGACTCGAGTTGGGTGATTGACTTAGACATGTAAGGAGGTTAAGAACTAAGATGGAGAATTGAGTTGGACCAAAAATTAAATTGGAGTTGAACCAACTTTAAACTAGGTTAGATCATAGGGGTCAACCTGGATTTACAACACTATTTACTACAGTCACTATTGTTCAAAAAGCAAAAAAAAAAAAAGAAGATAAATTGGAGTTGAACCAACTTTAAACTAGGTTAGATCTTAGGGGTCAACCTGGATTTACAACACTATTTACTACAGTCACTATTATTCAAAAAGAAAAAAAAAGAGATTAAAGCTAGTGTCTTTCTAGATTGCATTAAAGAGAAAGGAAGTTAGTGTTTTTAAGAGAGAGAAAGCCATTTTGTGTAGAAGTTTTTGTGGATATTTTTTCTCAAAAAAAAAAAAATCAATATTTTTATCCTCTTACCATAGCAATGAGTATTCATGAACTGAAGGATATTAAAGTAAATGGAAGATTCTATCGATTTGGTCTTTCGTAATGAATGAACATAAGCATTTACAACTTACATTATCCATTAATTCCATGTGAAGCCACGTATATTGTGCTAGTATAACTTAATGCATAATTTTTAAGGACTTTATTCATCAAGTTAAGGTAGATGAAGATAAGATTGAAGGATTTGTAATGTTATCAATTTTTCATAGGATAGCTGGTTTGCATTGTAATGCCATAAACACCTCTTTGATCACTCGCCCATTAAGGTCCCCATGAATTCTTCACAATCCAATACTTCCTACTCGCTTCTTCACTATATCTAACTATAATGACTTCGTGATCCAAGTCATGTCCATAGCTACTTGTGAACACTCCTATAGAGTAAAGTTGGTGTAATACCTTGAAACCTAGAATGTTACAATCTGCCACATGTTCTTATAGGATAAAAAAAATTAAGGCTCTTAAACCTTTTACATCCTCATAACTTGCAACCACTGTTAATCATAAACAAATTAATCCAACTATCATCTTCAATGAATGATTCAACAGAATCTCGTTTATAACCCACAAACTACTTCTAAGACTATCTTATTACATCATCATAAAGTAACTAATAATAGCTTAAAGGCTAACTACTAATAGTACAATTATCCTTCATAAGTATTATTCTTCTAACAATGTTCTAAGACTTCAAATGGCATTTCCTCCCTTAATAATAATAATAATAATAATACTCTATATCATTTTGGTCCTACATGTATTTCCCTAGATCTTCATCATATGAAGTGTAATTGTCCATACTTGTAGCAGAAAAAGAAGGTCCCTAAATGGTGAGCTAATGTCTAGTACATATAATTTACAAATACATGTGCATGATTAAGCAATAACTTAAATCATGTGCACTCATGCATTAACCAATTAATTAAACAAGAAGTTATTATCTCATTTAGTTATCAAACAACAAAGGAGTGCTCATGACCTTGTCATACCATATATACATATATAATATATTACAGTGTTGGGAGCTACCACTATAAGTCCCAACACTCATGAGCCTTTAAGCTTACTAAATCATCTTAGTATGTAACTACATTGGGAACACCACCACATAACAATTAACGGGTGTCCCTTAAGGTTCTATCACTATGAGTCTTTAAACTGAGCTAAGTACAACCAGCAAACAACTTAATCAAATTCGATGCACCAATCATTCCAGTTCCTTAATTAACTTGACAAGCACAAGCAACACCAATATTATATGTACCTAGAAGGATGGTCTTAAACATGACTTGTCTTTATCTATTAGTTACATTGAAATCAATCAAAGTATAGAACAATCGATTTTAGTACTAGTCTAAAGTATTGTCTAAGTTACCCAATTTTATCACCTAGTTGTTATTAGATCACTTCCCTTACTTTGGAAAAGTTTTTAGGGTTGTACTAAGTGTTTAGAACTAATGAAAAACAAGAAATAAGGAAAGAAATTGGTTTAGAAAGGTTTTTAGGGAACACGACCCTATGTTAAGTTGTGTACAAGTCTATGGATAGAGAATGTGGTCGTATACTTTGGTCATGTACTCTTTTGTACACTCTTACTCCTTTACATACCTAAGTATGTAGGTCGTATACAAGTACACGAGTAAGTATATGGGAGTATACTTAGTTGTGAACCTCCCAACTCATTTTTCCTCCTCTAAACAGTATGGGTAGGTACATGGGTGGGTATCTGACCATATACCATACTGTTCCACTTTGAATTCTCTTCTTAAATTCACTAATTTCAATCTTCTTCAAACCTTAGATGCAATTCAACACCACTAGGTCTAAATTCACCTTGCTTATAGCCTTAAAACACTAAATTCAATTGAGATTAACAACTTACTTTCTTAGATCATTCCAACGATCAAAGTCTTGTCTCAAACCTTTGCTCACACTAGGTTATTCTACACTACAAATCAAAAGAACGAACTCTATGTCACACTACACGCATGAAAATGATGTAAAGGAATGTTAATTAATATACCCACTGTGTGGGATTTCGCTAGAGTGTAGGATGTATCAATTGATTTTCTCTCATAGAGTTTCTTCTTACTTTGGGGATGCTGTAGCACAGAAATTGAAATAGAATAAAAATGGACAATGTATGGCTCTTATATACTCTCCTCATGAAATGACCAATTTGCCCCCATTTATTAAAACCTTTTTATTGATTTGCCCTAACCTTTATATTCTTATTTTATATTATTTTTCCTTGGGTTTTATAGTTGGAATTCTAGGCCACTAGCATCAATGGCAACTGAGATAGGATGTCTCGCAGCTGGAACCATCAAGCTTCTCTCATTGTTGGCTGGCACCTTGCTATAACCAGTAATGGATGAAGCATGGCGTCGAGCCTTGACTTTGTTGCAGCAACCATTTCTTCCTTTGTAAGGATAGTTTGATTCGGTGGTGAGGGCCCCATCGTGTTTGATGAATGCAAATGCATCTACCATGAGTTCACCATTGCGTTCTTCGTCTTTCTTGTCATTGTCCATAAGTTCTTGCTTTGGTAAATAAATTAGCTTATTTGTCTTGATTTTGGTAATGCCTTCTACTGTTGCTACTACAGAAAAAAAACCCAACAGCTTCCTATTCAAGGTACAATTTATTCAGATTTTGACAAGCAAATCATCTGAAAGGGGAAAAAAAATCATTTTTGATTGACTTAGAGCCATGTTATAATTGTTTTAAAATTTGAAACATTCGCATGTTGACAATAATTAAAATATCATTCCAAATCTTAAATGTTTAAATTTTAAGATAAGTTAGTTGTGGATATCAAAGCTAAAGAATACAAATTGGAACCTTATATACTCATTTTGCCCCTAGTTTATTAATTAAGAAACTTGATGGACTTAAAAAAAAAAAGGAAGCAAGGGGAAGTGTGTGCCAATAATTTGAAAACTACAACAAATTCGAAAATACTTAAGCTTCTAAATAAGCTAGTTGTGAATTCAAAAGTCATCACTACATAGATCTATTATGGGTGCATTGTTACTATGGAATTCAAAAGAACATCACAGTTCATGGAAGTGCAATCGAAAAAGAGTAAGAATATTAAGTGGAGTTTTACCACATTGGCCTTGATCCTTGACAGGAGTTACTGCACCTTTCTTTCTCCAATCTACACTAGCAGGAAAATCTAAACATTACTCTAGTGTTGTGTTCTGCATATCCTCCTCTTGCCTTGTTATTTTGCCAAAACCCAAATAGGTAGACCACAACTCATCGTTTACCAAGTCTACAAACTTATTGTCGGTAAGGATGTACGGAAAGCCTAGAGAATAATTGAAATAGTCAATGAATAGGGCATTGGATCTACAAATTTAATAGGGTTTCTTTTGTACGTCTCAATTATGATAAGTTGTACCATGCCGATCTAACCAATATTCATATCTCTCCTTGATATTTTGCTCATAGCTTTCATGTGTCTCCTTATTACGTTGCTCAATAAGCTTGAAATGAACTTTTTGGGCTTCAATCTTGCCTAATGGTTTGTGGATTAGCTATATTAGTATAAAAGGGTCAAGCAAGTGTTCCTTAAAATAATGTGAGCTTCCATGGTCGGTTGGTTGGTTGGTTGGTTGGATATTTTGTAGTCTTGTCGGAGCTTATTTATAATGTTTCTCATCTAATAACAGTGTAAAGGGAATGTACATGTCGATGGGTACGTGTAGTACATAAAAACCATGTTGCTTGATCATACTTTATGCATGGTGACGTGTCAACTTTCAAACTGTGATGCCCAGAAATTTTGCTCCGCCAATTTTAGACTTTTCATCCTTTATTTTTTATTAACTTGCTATGGAAGAAAGTTTTAGATGATCCAGCAAGCTAAAATGAAGAAAATGCTATGTCATTTCTGGTTTTCAACACAAACATGGGGATGAGGATATAGAAAGTGTATGTACTTTCAACTTTTGGTAAATGTTTAAACTTTTATTTATTTATTTATTTTGTGATTTAAAAATGCATTTCTTTTTCAGTTTGGTTTCAATTTTTTTTTTTGTATTTCAGTATTTATACTTTAGTTTTGATTTCATTTTGTTGTGTATACTTTAGTTTTGATGCATTTAAATGTTTGATTACATATTAAATTGCCCAAACCAGGTAAGATGTACATGCAAACTGACTATCATTACAAAATTTTATGAAATTTGCAATCATTATAGTCTTATAATTTTACAATCATAATACGTGGTATGAGAAATTACAGAAGATGAAAAGATTGGAGAATTTTTAACAAAATTGTAAAATAAAGAACATATTTACAAAATATTAATATCATTTAAAGTAAAAATAATAAAAAAATACATAAAAGTAAAGACAAGTGTAATGCATGGAAAAATGTAACATTTGGAAGACATTTGCGACAATGTGAACTACTACGAAAAATAAAAGAGAGATATATAACATATAAAAATTATGAAATTAAAATAAGAGTTTAATATAAAAAAAATTGGAGGAACTATGAGATTTTCCTTTTAACCATTTTATTTGTTTTCTTTTTCTCTACATTGTAACAGAAATATAAAAGATTTAGACTAATATACTTACAAAATGGATTATTTTCAACTATATTAGTTTGAGTTAAAATGATAGTTTGTGCTTTTTAATGGTTATATTGTTGTAGCCACACAATGTTCCATTTGTAAGTTATTAGATTGTAAAGTTATAAAATCAATATTTGGACATTAATAGATATATATAAGAAAAAATTATAATATATATCGGTTTGTTATTCAACAAGTTTGAAAAATCATTTTACAAGGCCAAAGTGCACCTAATTTACAAGTTATAACAATATTTAAATTTCATTGATCCATGTAGCCTTAGAACACATAACAGAGCTTATTTTCAAATAAAAATAGATGTTAAGAACTTTACAACCATATATATGTTTGGTAAAATCTAACATCACATGCAAAAGTTATGCACAATTGAAATTATTAGCACATATATATATATATATTTAATTTTGAAAACGATATATCACATAAGAAAACTAAAAAATTAATGTTAGATTAATTAATCATTGAACGGATGCCAAAATAATCAAAACTCAAATACAAAGACCAAAATGCAATCAAAACTAAGGTATAAATACTAAAATGCAAAAAAAAGAAAAAAAGAAAAAAAAGGTAATGACCATTAACTTCTTTATTAACAATGACACCAAATTGAAAAAAAAAAAGCAATCAATTTAATAAAAAATTTAGTTACTAAACTGTTAAAACTTGAAAGTATAGACTTTTTTTTTTTTTTTTTTTTTTGCATTTTTATCCCACAAACATGTGGCACTAGCTTAACATAGAAAAGTGGTTTTGGATTAAAGTTTGTGACTTGCTAATCTTTTCAAGATATTATGTATCCATGCTTCAAGTGTGACAATACAATAGACATTTCAACGTAACTAAACTTTAGCTTATGCAATATCACTATGCATTATGTGTTTTAATCAAATTAACTTGCTTAGCAGTAGGAACAATATCATTTGCAGCATCCTAATTGCATGTGGATCTATCAGTGAACAAGAGCATGTTAATGAACACACTAGATAAATCAATTTCTTCAATGATTTCTTTAGGCCTTAAACTGTGGGCATGAACTTGTATCGTATTAAGTATTTTTCCTTCTTCAAGGAACATCCATAGGAATTTACTATACGTACAATCAGTCTTGGTATCTTATTTTAACATGATCTAAAATTTTTCATTTTTTAGCAATTGATGACTTTTTTTTGACAAATGTAATTATATGCAATTGCAAAATATACGCAAAGAGAGAAATTGACCTATTTGCTTTGCCACAATTTGAAGTAAATCTACCCCTACAATGATAACTTCTATGATGATGACAATCATACTCAATTATTATCTTTGTGTTGCATAAGGAAAATCATTTGTAGGAGTAGAGCACTAAAATGATCCTTTTATGTACAATTCTGCTTCCAAGACTATGATCTTTACAGTAGCAGCAATCTTATAATAATTACACTGTACATTATGATATCTTATGTTATAACTATATACAACTAAGATAAGGGTCCCTTGAATTCATCTTGGCCTTTAATGCACATGCCATAAGAAAATGTTCTGAGACTAGAAAAATGTATGACCACTTTTTGTTGATTGTAGTCTGCATTAGTGTCACCATATGTGACTATGAAATTGACCTTTGAATTGGGTTGGAATTGTTGTAATAGTCTAGATCCGCTATAAACATTACTTGTTCATCTTCTCGAGGATCATGGTGTTGTTGCATTGCAACAACAACTCTATATTGAGCATCTCTAACAAGACGAAAGATGAACATCATTAATGACAATGTAGAGGCACATATTGTCAATAAAAATAATCCCCAAAAGCTATTCATTCCCAGACTTTCATGGTCATCATTAGATTTTGAAGATGAGCAATCATATGAGGCAATCAGGGAGTTCTCAAGCTCTCGTAGCTGACCACTCTCAGCTACTTTAAGAATTGCTTTAGAAACGTCAAGTAGATATGGAGAACTCTTAGCAAAAGCCTGCATAATACATGCATGATTCGATTAAATGCTTGAGAAAATTGCTTTAGATTAGATGATATGCTTATTATAATAGTCAAAAACACTCATTCAAGTATTAATGTCTAATATTCAAAATATTTATCAAGGTTTTGCAAAGAATACTTACGAATCCGAAGCCACCAACTTTGAAGATCTGCTTTGAGGTTGTAAAGCCTTCACAGTGCTGTGCTAGGAATACTTTGACATATGGAACCTCTAGGAATGCTGCTGAAATCGCCCCATTCTTAAGAGCCAATGAATAATCATCTTTTGAATATATTTCCTTAATTTTTGAAGGGCTAAACCCTAATACTTGTAAATAATTTACAACAAAAGAATTCACATCACACCCCACTGTTGCTCCACTTCTAATAAGGCTTTCAACACTAATTTCTACCTGATTAAGTCTTCTTATTGTGAGAAAAGATGCAAGATTGGCCGTGAAACTTTGTGTTATGACCAATGCTGCAAACAGCCACACCACCATAGCCATTCTAGACAAATTACTATGTAATTTGTCTCCTGTATACAACAAAGATCTTTACCACGTTAGATGAATAATCTTTTAGTTGATCCTTTATGGTATAAACAAATTGATAAAAATCATGTGTCACATATTTACATTTAGAAATTTTAATGGTTCTAGATATGAAAGAGTATGAAACAAGTTTCTAGTCCCTAAATATATCATCGCTCATGTTTTCTCCAAATAAATATTATGCTATATATAAATGAACATTTGATAAGTATCACACGTCGTACTTTCTTTATGTATGACAAGATTTAATTAAGATAGCTAAATTACTTTTTCCTTAATGTATAATTCAATTAAGTAAGAACCAAACATACCTTGTAATGAAAATAGTGTTGTAAAGGCTAAGGAAAACATTGTTCCAATTTGGTTCCAGATTGGACCTCTGAAATTTGGATTATGGTTCCTCTCAATTAGCCAAACCACAAAGCCATTATAGACATTAACAACACCAGTGACAATCCACATGACTGCCGTAAAAGGCCTCATAATCAACCAAGCCCTTTCAAACCTCTTTGGCTTCACATATGTTACTATTTGTAATCCTGCATCTATATAAGGTTGTGAAAACTCTGCATATTCATAGCGATGTGCTGTTATGGTTATGTCTCCAATCACTGCATCAAAGTTCTTTTCAAGTGCAAAGCTATATTAATATGTGAAATACAAGAATGATAAAACACATGAAACTTATAGCAAATTTGATGCCGACGTATCATATAGTACTTATGCTATGCTATTATGCGAAGTAACTATTTGACTTTTTGTGAACTTGAATTTTGTGTGTGTGTCAAGTGTGTAATGAATGTTGAAAAGCATAAACAATTTCTTTTTTTACCCATTAACAAATAACTAGGGTATGTATACCAAATGAGATATATAGTACTTAAAGTATACCTTTGATTGAACTTGCTGCACCATTGAATCGTAAGTCCCTGAATAGTTGTAAAAGTTGTATGGCAAGTCATAAGGCAAATGCTTGAGTGTTTCTTTAAAGACATCAATTGAAAATCCAGATACAACCAACTTTCCTCTAGTACTATTCTCATTCTCATACCTTGCATATACGAATTCTTTATGAGCATTTGCACAAGGAACTCCTATTTTTAGTCTCCTTCCATTAGTTAAAATTGTCCAACCTTTAGGTACATTCCAAGGACCACCTGGCCAAAACACTTGCCCTAAAAGACTCATCGTATCATTGTACACACTGCCTTTGCCAAGACTTTTAGAAAACCCTAAATTTTCAGTCCAATACCCCAATTCTCTATAACCTTTTCCTACCACATTTACTATTTCAAAAACATGGGCAAGGCCTAAAACCCCTCCATGCAATCTAAATTTACCACTTAACCCCTCAAATGTAACATTCTGAATTCTATCAAGCAATTCTGCGCCTAATAGTGATGTCATAGGTGGTGCATTGTTTGATGATGTTTGCCTTGCCGTAGATAGTGCTAATGCCCACACTGCATCATAAGCCTGCATTGCATAAATTCTTGGGTTTTGATACTCTTCCTTAGGGTACTGTAAACTAAATGTTGAAATAAATTTTGATTGGAATTGCCTAAATTTCTTAGATCGAGGGATGTAGCTCTTAATTCCTAACACACCTTGCATTAAAGAAAATGATTTTTCATCTAGAATGTCAATATGATTTGTAATATCTTCAGTTGTGATCCATACAGATTCATTTCCCATTAATCCTAACTTATTGGCTATGATAAATATATTAGTGGCTAGTTTGATTGAAGTGTGTACAATAAACACCCTGGATTGGCCATCCTTGAGCCTCATCAAATTTCTCCGTATAGAATAGTATGATGCCATGGGAGGAAGGGCCAATATGTTGTTAGCATGCGAAGCAACATCCTGAATGGCAGTGATGAGATTGGAGATGAGGCTAGTGGTAGCTGAGTCAATGTCTTCATAAATTATGTTCACTTTCCTCCATTTCCAACTCTTAATTATGGCAGCTATGGCTTTCATTTGAAAGTGGTGGCCACGAGCTACTTTGAGTAAGAAGGGCCATTGTAAGGAGGACCATTGTGGTAAGTCTCTTGTTAGGGAAAGGATGGGAATTTTGGATTGGTTGCCTATTTCTGCCACAAAATAGGACTCTTGACTTGTTCCAAAGTTTAAGATAGCTATCGCTTGATGCTTCTTGATTAATGTCCTAGCTGCATTTAATTAAAAACTTGTCACTAAATTGATTCCATATCAATATTACTTGAATGCACACATGTAATGTAGGTATCTAAATATAACTATAATTTAGCAAATTTCAAGTGTTCACTTTTAATAAAGTAATGACCAATACAATAATATTACAAGACTCAAGCCTTAGGTGGGGTTAGTCATATACATGGCTAAATCATCTTAATTATGTTTTCCATGTCCTCTTGTTAAGGTTAGTAATACCTATCATTCTTTTGGTGGACTAGATATTTTAGAAATTTAACTAATGTTGTAGATTTAGATAAAACATTAAATTATGGAATTCCAATTAAAGTTTAGGCAAGATTAAATAAATGTAACATACTTTAGCATCTAATATCATTTAAGAGAGTGTGAAGTAAAGATTTAAAACATGATTAGCTTTATACATTTTACAATTGGTCAAAGAATTATTGACTAATGAAATTATGGGGACTTAATCATAAATTGGGGAGATTGGAAATTCATCACTAAAAGAATTGCATATAACAAGATTTAAAATTTAGTCCAAGTTTAACCATAGAAAAATATATGAGAAGATAAAAATTTAAGGTAAAAGGAAGCATAAATTGCCCTAATTTCTGATGTTGAAAGAGGCATAATTGACCACACTACCCCTGTGATCAATTGACCAAGTAAAGTTGACTAACCTATCCTTTAAGGCAATCAATAACTAAACTTACTTGGGTAACCAACTTCAGATTCTAGTTGATGGTCTAGCTTAAGAAGCTCCTAGGTTAACCGCTTAATCCCCTTATGTTTATTGAGTAATAGCATAATGACCTCATATGAGTTAAATAGGATTATAATTAATCATAAAAAAAGAAAATCAAGTACCGGCTTTAAGATTTCTAATCTTTATGACTACATATGTAACAATCTATCATATGCTGGACTTAGGTGTTATGTATAAACTTAGTATATGTAAAGAGTTTGAGTCAATTTCAAGTATGTGACTATTATTTTGTGATGCATGTGCATGTGGACAAAAATGAATAAATAACTATCTAATCCTTAATAACACATGTGATGAGTGTGGTTGACTTGAGTTAAGATCAGCAAACATGCAATTATAA
The DNA here is from genome assembly GCA_037954665.1 of Laguncularia racemosa. Classification (NCBI taxonomy): domain Eukaryota; kingdom Viridiplantae; phylum Streptophyta; class Magnoliopsida; order Myrtales; family Combretaceae; genus Laguncularia; species Laguncularia racemosa. The sequence goes on along the minus strand of JBBMOL010000060.1, from coordinate 401,666 downwards.
ATTAGGTTTTCATGACCTTAGAAAGGATGGATTCTTAGGATAATATTATTCTAGTAGGTGCTTAGGGCATGATTCATAACTTGGCGTGTCATTAATATAAGGGAACTATAATTAATATAGGTCAATTGAGTAGGAAAGAAGTTACAATGAGATGAATCGATGGAGTGGGATGTTAATTTAAACATTATATATAGATTGTGTTTTATGGCATGATATGAGCAATGGACACAGTATGAGATGATTATTGTAATAGATGGTAGTATAAACTTAGATCTTCCCTCACAAATGTTATGGCAATGATGTGGATTAGATGACCCTTCACAAAATTTTGTAATAATTAATATTTTATCAATGTGTCCTTGAGTTTGAACAACTCCAAATGTTAGGATGTCAAAATTGGGTTGATTTCTAATATGCTTCAAAATAAAACTTAACAAACCTTGCTTGATACATTTAGCAACTATAGGCTTGTGCATGTGTGGAATATTATTGTGTGTGACACAGTCATTATGTGGTGTGTTTCATGGCTCATCTATTTGGGAATTTTAACCATTTCAAGTGATGACATTAGCGTTGATATGTATGATAATATATTATGTGATTTGTACTGGGGAAATGGGATACACATGCTAGTTAGTGTGATCTAGATGATGACAGGTGGACTAATCATTTAGAGATCAATGAATGAAATATGTTTAACTTTAGTAATTTTGATTGAAAGTATCTTTAGGGACAATGCAAGCATTTTTTTTTTCTTTGTCTTTTTTTTTTTAAATATCAAACGGTCAAACTTTGAGATACTTGGAAGATTTTGCACATAAAAGTTTATTTTGTGGACATTAGTTGTAGAGGTGAATAGGAATAAGGGTAGGTAAGGTATAGGGCTTACTCGTACTCTACCCTATAAGATACATGTTTTCAAAATTTGAAACTAAAGCCTATTTTATAGTACTCTAAAACCTTTACCTTATAAAACTTAATTGGCTACGGAGTGCCTTGTGAAATATGAAAAATTTACCTCTTTTTTTTCTTAAAAATTTCTAGTTTATATGATGAAAGTTGGTATTATAAATTTTTCATATATGCAAAACATATGGAATTTGTACTAAAATCTATAAAATTCAAAAAGGTAATTTTCCCTATCTTCATTATTTTAAGTTTACGTGATCTTTACTTAGCAAATGAAAAAACATATAGCTTGATAGAAAAATGGGAAGAACACGAGAAAGAAAGCTAAGATTAAGTATAGCTATTTAGGGTTATTAACTTATAGGTTCAAGTTCCTTTTTTTTTCTTCCTTTTTTACTAAAAATCCATTAGTTGAAATCTATAGTATTATCATTTATTAATATTATTTAATTTTTTATAGGATAGCTACAAGGTACCTTTGAACTTACCTCCTTTATATCTTAAAATATAAATTTTAAGGTAAGTACACAAAAAGAGATCTTATACTTGTACCCTATCTTATGGAAGTAGGTATTGGAAATTTATATCAAGAACTTACTTTATAACTCTTAGTATTGACTCAAAATCTACTTGGTTTAGTAGGGTATGCGTACGTAACCTATACAACAAGATTACTCACTTACCTCTAATTAGTCGATTATGCGTATTTGCACATTTCCATAATTTGTACAAATATGTAGTGGAGCAATCCCAACCTTGGTTTTTAGGGTGTGACAAAATCCTTCACCAATCTATTGCAAATTTTTCTCTCCCTATCTTCTAAAAAAAGATTCACTAGTGATAGTGATAATAGATTTTTTTGAAAAGCTATTATTTATATTTTTACATGTTAAAATTTTATTATTGCTTGCATTTACATGGTTTGTTAGTACTATTGAAGTTTCTCTCCTTGTAAAGTGGCTAATGAAAAAGAAACAACCTTTTATGCATAGTGTATTATACAGTTAAGACACTCTTTTCTAAGAAAATATTCATTGAGTATTATATACCATGTGTTATATACATGTGGTGTGTATATATTAATAAGATTTTAAAATATATAATTTGTAAAATACATGAGTAGTAGTTATTTTAGAAACTAATGATTATACTATTATGTATGTAAAAATTATATTAGTACTTATATATCATTTTTTTTTCTCTTTTCAACTAGTGATAGCAGTACACAATATAAAAGTGCATTTTATATAATGCAACAAACAAAAATATTGTTGTATAAATAGTGATTTACCAACTAAACAAACATCGTACTTTGAAATCCCAATCACTTACCATCTTCCTGTAGTTTATCCATGATATTATTTATATATGAAAATTTCATACAAAGGATACAACACATTTTATTGAGTTTATAAGAATAGAATATAATAACTATTTATTTCTTACATACTTATTTTTGCTTTTCTTTGATGAGATAATGTTTTATAGCATTTGATTTTCTATGAAATATTTTCATGGGACCATAGATATGACTCTAGCTTTCTGTACCCCGGGTCCGACGACACAATTGCCATCCATTGTCCTTTAACTACAAATATTTTGATAAGAACTTTTCGCATTAAAAATTCCTCTATATTATTAATGTAGAAAATAACTCTCAACACGGTATTAGTTTTACGTTTTCACTAGCAAGGCTACGCATCTGTGATAGTTATATTTAAAAAGGTACAATGAAGTCTTCTAAGTTAAAACGAAAACCTATTTTATGAATTAATGTGATATGAGGGGTGATCATGTTATTAGTACGTTATGGTAATGATTAATGAATGAAAAATAAGGAGAATGAGAATGTATGTATGCAGTAAGGTAGTTGTTTTAGCATTGAAGGAATTCGCCCATAGTTACCTATTTCAAATATTTGGCAAAATCAAAAGCAAACCAATTTTCATAAAGGGCAAAGAAGATTAATATATAGATGATTATGATATAAGATAAGTTAGTCACAATGAAATAGTACACTCTTCAATAATATAGATAATTATGATATATAATAAGTTTGATGCTACGAAAAAATACCTTTCCTACTAATTCTATAACCACATCCTTATATTTTAGCATTCAAATATTTTGCATTCTATATATATAAATCTATGTTATCAAATAATAAAAACCATTTTATTATACTCCTCACGATTTCATATATAGTTTCCATAAACTAATATTTGACGTAATATTTTCATGAAATAAATATTATGTCTGCATATAAAAATAAAATAAGAAAAAAGTTAAACTTCTACTATTATTATTATAGAGTATAAGGTTATATAATAAACTTCTACTATGCATTCCGTGTAATGGACTAAAGAGTATAAGGTTTCCAAGAGAAATATTTACTTAATAATATAGATATTGTGATAAATCCATTTTTCCAGCAAGCATTTCGGGTCTGAGCAACAGCAGAAAACTTTATTGCTTAAGATTGGTGATACATACCTGAGCAAGCTGCTGATATAGGATCACCACCAGAGTTTCTAATCCATAAAGGTGGTGGAAGTCGACCGGTGGAACGAGAATAAAAGTCTTGAATCGCTATTTTCATGGCTATTTCTTGTTCCTTTCCTTCACGTGTGGAGTTATTTATGATGGCACCAAAGCTGATTCTTCTGGGTCTTCTTTTGGTAAGACTCTCATTTTGGGCTTTAGACAACGTTATTAGGATGAAGAAGATGACAATAACGAAGAAGAAGGAGAAGAAACGAGGAAGAAGGCCACGTGAAACCCCCATTTCAGTTTGCTTCTCTATCTCTATTGGGGCTGAAAAGAGTTGACTCTTCTTCCATGTTCAAGACATTTGATAGTTAGATTACACGGTGTCTCTAACTTTCTACGTTCAGTATCTTTCTTCTTATAGTATATATATATATGTATACTTGGGTTGATCTCAACTATCTTATTTGAATGGGTCATCAAGATCTTTTTCCCGGTGGAAAAAGAGAAATTTCCCAGAAGTGGGGTTGATAATAATTTACTCATTCCTCAACGTTAGGAGATTGGCTTTCGAAACGGCTTGATTGGAATGGATGTGTTGTGATGGGATTCGATACATTTTTAATCCATATAACCGCATCTATGGGTTGAATGTGTTGGCTATGTGTGCTTCTTTATTTTATTTTATTTTAGTTTTTACTCTAGAGGCTTATTGGATTATTTATATTCTGATAATCCATCTATTTTGTGAGTCAGAAATTATAAATATCAAATTAAATATGAGTACTTTGTATGTTACATTAAGTAATATTTCTTTTTAAATTAACAAAAAAAAAAAGAAGAAAAATGCCCTTTCAAACTGAATAAAAACAGTCATTATACTATGAAGCTTTTCCCACTTGCAAAATCGAAGAAGAAGACCACGTCAAACGATCATATCTGTTTCTTGACTTTCTTCTCTTGTGGTGCCTGGAAAGAGCTGACTTTATGTTCTACACATTTGATAGTTATGATTAGTTAGTATTTATTTGCAAGCGTCGTCGAGATATTTTTCCTGCTGGAAAGAGAGAACTTTCCCTCAACTGGGTTTGATAATAGTTTATTCACTTCCCAGCATTAGGGGAATTTTAATGTCAGAAAAATTTCAAATGATATGACTTGTTGATAGGAAGTTACCTGTAAATTTCAAGAAAAGATTAAGTAGGTATTATATATTGTGTATTATGTATATTATGTAATGTATAAATATTAATAAGGTTTTAATATATATATTTTGTATAAAATAAAAGTGATGGTTATTTTTAAAATAACCTATATATGTTAATATTTTATTAATATTTATTCATAATGTGTACATAATACATGATGTATACTATTTAATAATTTTTTTTGCCTAAATTACGATAGGTTATTTAATCGTCTAATATGCGGAATAATTGTAATTATGTAAATGCAAATAATTAACTTAGTAGTAAATTAAATTTAATCCGTTCATTCAAACGGTTCAGGAACAGTCTAGGCCACTGGACTCCAAAAAGCATCCTCGATTTTAGGATCCGTTTTATTTATTTTTATTTTAGTTTCACAAAGCATGGCTTCCTGAAAAGCATACTCCAAACCGAAACTAAAAAAAATAAAAATGCTAAAATTAAAAATTTAATCGGTCCACGGACCCAAACTAAAACAAGTGTCTTCTTAATGCAACGCTTGGCTCTAAGTCTTGTCCACATCCTCCCCTTCATACAAGTCTTAGATTAATTTCTTGGAATTAATGGACGAACTTTCACTAACAATTAGTGTTCTAAAATAATCAATAATACTTGGCAGTGACATCATTCCTACCAACCATCCAAAAGATTCCAATTCTTAGAGGCTGACAAAAGTAAATAAAATTATCCAACCATTAAAAAAAAAAAAAAGAGTGAAAATCATGATGAATTAAAAAATAAGTTCAGAAGTAGAGATTAACTGTTGACAATTGTAATTATGACCGAAGGGATGAAAAGCACAAATAAATTATCCAGGTGAAAGGTACACAAACAGCTATTGAAGTGAAAAACAATTTAAACTTGTGAACTCATATTGAATGTTCCAATGCGTAAGACACCGTTATTAATCATTCCCCAGCCCCTTTTTTATATAGCACTCGCCCAACCCCCACCAACTCTCTGATCAAATCTTCATAAATTAGCAAAGACATCAGCAACTCTTGTTGCCCCTCGATAGTTCCGTTGAATCCGCATTAGGTCTTCCTACCTATTATTAAAATCATGTATATAATTAATTTTAATATGTGATATATTAATATTAATAATTTTTTTTTTTCTTTTCTGTTGGATTTTAGAGATGAAATTATAAAAAATTTCCAAAACCCATAAGGATCATAATTAATAATTATATTTCAACTCTTGAACAATGATCTAAAGGGAAGCCTTTGAAGTTCAACCGCTAAAAGAAGATTTGTGATGTTTTTAATAGTTTTATGAATAATAAACGAAAAAGAAACTATAGATTATGAGAATTTATGAACTCTTAGTGTGAATTTATGGACACAATGATAAATCTATAGACTTAAGGATATTTTCGAAATTTAAAGGGATGGTATAAAATAAATTAACTGTAATATAAACATTTTTTTACATTTACTTTGCGAACTATAAGATTTTGACAAACTTTGATCAATCTTATATTATTCAAAGCAAACTATAAAAGTAACTAAAGTGCAATTTCAAATATATACAGTTTTTTACAAGTTTTAGAGTAAAGTTACAAAAAGAATTACAATTACGAATTTTATTGAAATTATGAGCCTCACCGTAAAATCACAAATTATAAATTGAGTAGCTTGCAAAGTTGTATTGATATTACAAGTTTTTAGTTATTTTACAAATCGTTGCTTAAGGTTATGAATTTTAAGCATTGATACGAAAGTTTATATGTAGATTTTTGAAATATGGAGGAATTATAAATTCTTAACCATTTTTTTTGAAAAATATATGTAAAAATATTATAAGTTAAATTGTAATATATTTAGGTTTTTTATTATTTAATGGAATTATATATTTATTGTAATAATATTTTGAATTAAAGTAGATTTATGAGCTTTCATTAGTTTACAAGCTTTTAGGTTGAATTATGAACTTTGTATGCTTATGTAATGTTATTATACCTCTTTTAAGGGTAGTTGCAATTTTGAAAATCATTATATTGACTGCTGATTACTTCAATTGCCTTAAATTGGTCTTAGGCTAGATTGAGCTTTCAAGCTTACAAAATCTAACCTACAAAACAAACAAACATGAGCTATTAAGGCATTGAAGGTATTTTCGGCGCTTGAACTCTAATGCTCAAGTTAGAAAAGTAGCATGAGGGTATGACAATAAAAGTTTATAGGTAGTATTAGATGCCTTACTTGATTGGAGGGACTTCCTATGTATAGTTGGCATGGTGCTATATTTTGGCAAGTAAATATTTCTTGAAAACACCTTGTTCATTATAGGAAAGATTCAATAGGACGTGTTTCTCAAAAGAGTTAGATCACTTTCCTAATTTATGTCGATCAGCGTAGGTATTGTTCTATTATGTGATTTTACTTGAATGGGGCAGACTCTTGGGTCGCTGATTTAAGTCTATAACACTTACTCCCCACGCTCATTAGTGATGAGGCACTAATGAAAGTAGAAGTCATGGTGAGTTTCTTTCACAAAACAATGCCTGGATTTGTGTTGATGAATTGTGCTTTGGTTGAGAAGTGTTGATCTAACCTAAGGAGTATATCAGCCAACCTCGGTGTTTAGAGTATGTCTACTTGAGCTTTTTGGCAAGTTGCCCTTCGACTCATAAGACTTTGCCTGGATTGACTAGAGTTGAGGCATCTGGGTTAGGAGGTACCCTATCGAGTTGATTGAAGGGATATGTCCTAAGGTTTACTTAAATAAGCTATGTCCATCTTAACAAATAACGATCAGTGAGTCTTAAATTTTGAGTTGCACCCCACTAACCCCCCTTGACCACTCTCGAGCTTAATAAGATGGGGAAGCTTGTTGGGCACACTTTCTTCTTTTCATTTGTTGAATTCAAATCATGTTTTTGCACACATGAATATGTGCATTTAATGTGTAAAGACACGCGAAAAAGTAAAGTAGGAGGTAGTTGTAGAGGTAAAAAAATTGGGGCCCTTCATTTTAGAGTTAAGACACATTGCACAATCTTAAGTGTTCTTGGGAGTTGCACATTTCTTCCATAATTGCTTATATAAGGATGCTTAACCATTGGATTTTTACTTTTCGCATTCTAACTTCTCAAAATTCTCTTAAGCTTCTTCATCTTTCTTGTCAAACTTGTGCATCTTACTAATCTTTCTCACATTTTCTCCTTCTTTTCATATCATAATTTTAGGTATGGTAAATTCTTTATCCTTGCATACCATGTTAGATCCCCTTCGAGGGTTTATTCCCCCCTAGTAGTAGTAATGGATGTTGCAAGACCTTCAAGTCAATCCTTGGTGCCCATACTATAGGCTGAAAGGTGGATAGTGTAGTGTTGAGGACGTTTGAAGAAGAAGATGGTGGGGAGGTTTACAAAGAGTTTGCTTTAGATGTTTATCTTGATGAAGGGGAGGACTACAAGCTAATCAAACCAATTGACGATGAGCCTTTTACATCTAAGTTAGGGTTAGATGGAATCAAAAGCATTATTTGTGAGGCTGACACAAATGCAATGTGGTTATATTATACACCCCTTCTAGAAGGTTGGATTACCCGACTTACCTATGAGCACAAACGTGTTGCATTGATGGAAGGCAACAACTTGTACATCTATTAAAGGTTTTTGGTGTATGGGTTGTGGTTGCCCTTTAGTGTGTTCTAGAAGGAATTCTTTAACTATCACTGTGTCAACTTTTGTAGCGTTTGAGAGTCTATGCGAGTTGTATGGAGTGAGGCCTACCTCTCAACTGTTTCAATTTTTCTGTGGGGTTAAATGGTCTATGCTATCACAAGGGTGGTTTTATCTATCAAGCTACCTTAGCGTGAAACGGATGGACAACTTAGAGTTCCTAGTGCATGATTGGAAAGAGAAATTTGTGGCAGTTGAAAATTTTGAGGAATTAGACTTTTAGGTTCATTAGGTAAACCCAATAAAGACAAAGCTGATTAAATTAATGCCCAATGATAGGCACCGGGTCAAGGTACTACTTTAAGCCCTCGAGAAGAATGGGATTGTTTGATGCTTTAAGCTTGATGAGGGCATCATTAAGGATTGACATAGGGACATCTTGTAGGTTAAGGGCTAAAGCTAAGCAGCAAATGAATGCTTTAGAAGATTGAAGTGCAACTAGGGAGGAACTGGGTGGAGGTAAGAGTTAATGCTTGGGATGGGGTTAGCTTAGGGGGAGTGCTTGTTTATTTTAGTTTGGAGGCATAGTCCCCTTGTGAGTTTTTCTCTAGTAAGTCTTGTAATTTTTAACTAACTCTCTCATTTATATTGTAGATATGCCTTCAATCAAATCAATATGCATTTCAAGCCATGCTATTTGTTACTGGTACGCTACCACCTTATAATTGGCTTAGTCTCTTAGCTCTTTAGTGAAGTTGAGGTTAGCTTAAAGATCGATCTTATCAACTTCTAGGTCTAAGTCACAAGTGTAGAGGCAAGGCAGTTTAAGCTCAACGGGTAAGATTACCTTAGTTTTGAAGGCAAGGTTGAAAGGACTCTCACTTGTGGCAATTCTTGAAGTCATTTGATATCCCCAGACTATGTAGGGGAGCTTGTCAACTCACTTCCCCTTTGCCTAATCAACTCTCTTCTTGAGGCTTTGAAAAATAAATTTATTGATGGCTTTAGCTTGTCTATTGGATTACAGATAAGCCATCGAAGTGTAATGAACCTTAATCCCATCTTTGGCATAAAACTCCTTGAACTTTAGTTTATCAAATTGGGTACCATTATCAGTAATGTTGGCATTAGGAATACTAAAGATGTCTCGGCCAACAAAGTCTTTTACATTGTGCTCGGTAATCTTAGCTAGCTCCTCGGCTTCTGCCCATTTTATGAAGTAGTCGATAGCAACTATGATATATTGATGTTGACCTATAGCTTTGGGGAAAGGTATAAGAATATTAAGTCCTCACTAAGAGAAAGTCTATGGGCTTATGATTAGCCTAAGAGTGTCGCTTGGTTGCTTATTGACTAGAGCGTGCTTTTAACATTTGTTACATCATTGTACGATTGCCTTGGCATTTCTCTTTATGGTAGGCTAGTAATAACCCACTCAAAGTGCCTTAATAGCTAAAGTAAGGCCTATGATGTGATTATTGGATACTCCAACATGGAGCTCAATAAGTAGGTGCTCAACCTCTAAAGGTTGGAGGCACTTGGGGGGTGGCAAACTATATGCCTTTCTATAAACTTACTCATTGAGAAGAGTGCATTAGGTTACCTTTTGTTTTAAAGCCTTTGCTTTTTTTCCTTTCTTTAGGGATGGTACCATTTGTTGGGTAGGCAATGATTAGGTCCATCCAACACATTTTCTTAAGTGTTTGGGTCTTGTTAGCAAGGCATTCTTGATGAGACCTATTAGTGCTCTTCTTAAGGAGGAATTTCATAAATACCTTCTTGTTTAGATTGGAGAGACATGTTAAGACTAGCTTAGATAATCCATCTGCTTTGAAATTCTATGCTTACGGAATCTTTGTGATGCTTTATGATGGAAAGTTGGAACATAGTGATCTAACAACCTCAAGGTACTTGTTCATCCCTTCATCTTTAACCACATACTCTCCCTTAACTTGTTGGACTATAAGCTATGAGTTTGAAACACTCTTAACTTTTTCACACCAATTCCCTTAGCCATCTTTAGTTTAACAATAAGTGCTTCATATTTTGCCTTGTTATTACCGGCTAAGAACCTAAACTTTAAAGCATATTGAACTTCAACACCATGTGGCTCGCATAATATGAGCCTTACTTCACTCCCCCCCTTAGGCAAATGAGGCATTTAAATGAAGAGCTTAAGTGGGTTTCTTGTAGACCTTGGTGGGCGCTTTATCTTCTATTGTTAACTTAGCTATAAAATTAGCTAATAATTTTGCCTTCATAGCCTCGCATGGTCAGTATTGGATGCCACACATGTTGAGTTCCAAGGCATAATAGACCATCCTCCTAGATGTGTCAAGCTTTTGGGAGATTTTCCTTAAAGGCTGATAAGTGAGAACCACTACTTAATGAGCCTTAAAAGAAAGGTGTAATTTCCTTGCAAAAATGACCATGGCTAGGGCATATTTTTGATAGGAATCATACACCTATAGGACCCATAATCAAAGCAAGAGCCAAATGATTACAAAAGTTGGCAATGAGGGTCCTCTTTGAATAATTAGACCTCAAAGACATTTGTTTAGTGTCTTCATTTTCATTGTATAACTGCTTTGCATTTCATTAGGTACATTTGTCAATTTTACAGGATGGCGAACCAACACACTAATGCTAGGTGTGTAAGCTATACTTAGACCTACAAAAGACAAGAGGAATCGACCTTATATTACTTGCATTTCACTTGGAGAAACCGGCCATACTTCACCTCATTTCACGTGGATGAACCGGTTTGCCAAATGCTTCCATAGGACCGATTCAAGCATCATTTTACATTGTTGAATTTTCCCTATTTAGAATAGGTATAAATACTTGTTATTTAGGTTTTTTAGAGACACTTTTTAGATTTGAAACATACTTACATTACTGTGAAAGAACTCTCTCTTTTCACGCTCACTCTTATCAATTCTACCCTAAGGAATTATGGCGAGTTTGCTTAGGAATTGTTGTGTGTAATATTAATAATTTCTCAAGCCCTTTCCAATTATTACTAGTGTGTAATATCTGGTATGTAATTGGATTTATCTTTTCCTCTTTTCATTTTCATGCAATTTAGGGTTCTTGAATCAATCAAGGGTTCTGCCATTGCTTGGAAATTAGAATCAATTGTTCTTCCTTCTTTGATTTGTATTGAATTACCTTTGGAGCACATTAATTTCTCTATTTTGGAATATCTAACTTTTGGGCACAATAAGACATGGCTCGCATAATAAACAGGTTGTGCTCTCGCCCATTAGCTTGGACTAGTACCAAAGAGAGAGCATGGCCACTAATGAAGAGGTAGAGATAAAAGATCTTCTTTTATTATTAGCTTTGACAATATTAGAAGGGTTACAAGGTAGTTGTAATACATGAATATTTTAATTATTTATTCATTTATATGATATAGGTATCATCATAAAGAGTTAATGATGAGGATGGAATTTTATAAAAATTTGAGGGGCAAATTAGTCATTTCACACGAAGCATATAAATACTACAGGTTGACTTAGAGAGCATCCTTTTTGTCATAGGCTCTATACAAGAAACCTAGGATGACATTAAGAAAAAGGAGCGAACCGATTCCAAGAACTTGAGGTATGGATCGTTATATGAATTTCAAATTAGGATTTATGGAAATTGTAGTTATGAGCATTGATTGTTCATGCAGAAAACGAGGATCGTGAATAGATAAAAGAGAACAGAGAATCGATGATCCGAGAGGATTCAACTTGTAGGGAATATGAAGTAAGTAATCTAATCTATGTAATTTATTTATAATTACATGTTTTAGGAACTTAGTTAAGCTTAGGAATAAGAAGGATTTGGTTTTGGAGGAATTGAAGTAAGAGAAATAAGATTCGGGGGGATTTTTGAGGGTAGCACGACCTATCAACACGGTCGTGTTTCAACCGTGTTAAAATGAAAAATTGCATCGAAAGATACACAGCCTCTCAACATGGTCATGTTTCGACTGTGTTAAAATGGGAAGGTGCATCGAGAGATAAATGGCTACCTAACATGGTTGTGTTTTAACCGTGTTAAGTAAGGGCGACACGAAATTGTAACACGGTTGTGTTTAAACCGTATTAAAACTAAGTTTTACACAGAGAGATACACGACCCCTAACAAGGTCGTGCTTCAACCCGTGTTAAGTAACATGGTCCCTAACATGACCATGTTGAATGAAATCTAACATAATTATATGTTTGTTTAACTTTAAATTAAACTAATTTCCATGTAACCTAGATAACTAGTAAGACGTTATAGAGATTAAAGGAATAGGATTAAGAAAGTTAAGAATTAAGTAAATAGGATTAAGAGAATTAAGAGATGATATTGATCTTAGATTAAGTACTAAGAAGTCATTGTTGATTGAACAGATTTCAACTTAGCTTACATCTAAGACTGGGAAGTGCATAAGGCTGGGATTTATGGTATGTGTAATTTACGTGTTGATTTGTGCTTGTTTAAATTAGTCTATGTATAGAACTTGTGTTAATTGATGAATTGGCTTAAGTGATTAAGTGATATGCTATATGTGCTTGGCTCAGCCTAAGGGCCTATAGTGGTAGATCCTTAGGGAACACCCCAATGATCTTTATGTGATGTTATCCCTAGTGGAGTCGTGCTTGGAAATGATCTAGGCTGAATGCGATTAAGTGGTTAAGTGTACATGGGTGTGGAGCTTGTAGTGGCAGTCCCTATCATTAAGTTTAAGTGGTTAAGTGGACATGGTTGTGGGGCCTGTCGTGGCAGTTCCCATTACCGGGTTTAAGGTTTAAGTGTACATGGGTGTGAGGCCTATAGTAATAGTTCCCATCACCAAGTTTAAGGATTAAGGGATCATGGGTGTGAGGCCCATAGTGGCATTCCTATCACCAAGTCATGCTCTAATGTGTTAAGTTTGTTAAAGGGATCATGAGTACCCTGTTGTTTGCTTGTAGACATAAATTATATTATGAAATGGTTGTCTGTGTTTAAGTTCTGCATGATATGTGTGACATTTGTTTATGTTTGTTCATGCGTATGTGTTTGTGTTGTACATACTGGGCATTAGCCTACCCTTCGAGGAATCATTTTTAGATGCAGGTGTCGAGTGAGATGAGAACCCAGAAGATAACTTGGGTTTGGGTAAACCATAAAGAGATGAAGAAGAAGAGGACCATTATTATTATGGTGATTAAGTTTTAGGAAATTATGATGTTTAATTGTAATAGACAGTATCTTTTGAAATTGTCATTTTTGGTGTTTAAAGACTTCCGCTGTTTTAGGTAATTGATAGGGTTTAAGTTATCATTGGAAATTTTGAGGATATATGAAATGTTTTATTATAGGAGTTACAAGTTAAAATGTATCAGAGTTGTTTTAGAGCTTTAATGTGTTCTTGTGAGATAAGGACACGCGGCGGATAGTAGCACATCTTAGGTTTTGGGGTGTTACAGTAGTGTTTTAGCTTGTCAAATGCTACTTGGAGCTCGTTTGTCCACTAAAATTCAAATGCGTTCTTTAAGACCTTAAAAAAGGGAGCACACTTATTCGTGGACTTAGAAACGAATCTACTTCGTATGGGAATCTGCTCTATTAGTCTTTGAACTTCTTTGATTGTCATAGGGGGTTACATGTCCATGATTGCCCTGATCTTCCCATGGTTGGCTTCTATTCCTCAGGAGGTGATTGTGTTGCTAAGAGATTTCTCTAATGCCATATAAAATACTCACTTCTAAGGGTTTAATTTCATGCTGCACTGATGGAGTGTTTGAAAAATTCCTTATAAGTGTGAGAGGTGCTCTTGGGGTTCCTTTCTTTTTACTATCATGTCATCGACATATACCTCTACATTGCGACCTATTCGGTGCATGAACATCTTCATCACTAGTTTTTGATATGTTACCCAGACATTGTTCAGTTCAAAAGGCATAACATTATAATAGTATGCTCTATAGTTGGTGATGAAGGAGGTATAGACCTAATCAGGCTAGTGCATCTGAAATTGGTTGTATCCTAAGAAGATGTTTATAAAGCTAATTAGTGCATAACTTGAGGTCAAGTTGACTAGTTAGTCAATTTAGGGAAGAGGAAAGTAGTCCTTTGGGTAAGCTTTGTTTAAGTTGGTATAATTGATGCACGTATGCCACTTCCCATTAGACTTCTTAACTAGCATACAATTGGCTAGCCAAGTAGGATAAGGCTTTTCTAGTATAAATTCGGCCTTTAGTAGCTTTTGAACTTCTTCTTTGATGGCGACTTGGTGTTCAGGTACAAAGTGCCTTTTTTTTTTTTTTTTTACTTGATGACCTTCACAATGGGGTTTATATTCAATCTTTACATCATCACTTCAGGTGAAATTCCAAGCATGTTAGATAGCAACCATGCTAAAACTTCTATGTTGGCTTAGAGGAAGGCAGTCAATTTTTAATGTAGATTGATTGAGAATTTTGTCCCTATCTTTGTAGTTTATTCAAGAGAGTTGCCAATCTAAATTTCCTCCATTTCCTCTGTCGATACTCCTCTTCATCTTAGTTTTTCCTTGGTTACAGAGTTTATTGTGAGAACTTCTAGTTAAGAAAGGGCTTGGAGATATAAACTCTGGGATTCTTTTTTATCGTTGTTACAAACACCAACTCCTATAGAGGTAATGAATTTAACTTTCAAGCATTTCGTGGAGGTTATCATTCTTATTAAGTTTTGCAATGGTGATCTTAGAATGATGTTATAAGGGGACCAAAAGTTAATGATGAGGAAATTAAATAGGATCTAAGTCTTGTGAGGATTGTCTCTAAGCTCCATGGGGAGAGTTATGATTCCTCCTAGCTTGACAAGCTAGTTATTAAAGTTAAAAAGCTCATTGCCATATGGCTTTAACTTTAACTCAACCTGATCTTTCATTTGGTTGTTAGTTGTCTTATATATTATGTCTATAGATCTACCATTAACAATCAATATTTTGCAAATGTCAATTTCAGTGATTCTAGCTCGGATTACAAGAGTGTCAGCATGAGGGAACATGATGCCTTTAAGGTTATTGTCCGAAAAGGTGATCTTAGTGTTAACTTTTGGGTGCTTTGATTGGATATTGATGTGCCTAAAAGGGGATTAAGCACAATCAAATGGAACAAAAACCAATCTTAAATGCAATAAACCAAATCCGGTTCAATAGGCTAGGAATTTCGTAATTCCTAAAGGGGTGCAAGGAGATCCGAATTCAATAACTTATAAATTATTAAGCCACAATGATCAAGTCCTTAAAAACACAATAATCAAACTTGAATTGCCACGTGAATTTAAGAACAACAACAAGAATCACTTTTGAGATCCCCTTTTATAGCAATGCAACTCATGGTTCAAAATGACAAGCAATTGTTGATGGTGAATAACAAGTATGATAAGTACTTAAAATAAGCACACTATTTCGAATTGATACTAATTTAAATCTAACCAAGAAATGTTTCAATTTAACCCTAGATATTACACACTAGAGAAGAGAAGAAAACACAACAATTAGAAATTGATATAACTCACAATTTCAATTATTGCACTCGCTATAATCTTAACTCTTGAGATTGAAATTGATAAGAGGAAATTGAACTAGGATAACCCTAAGCTCTCTCACATAAAAGTGATGTGTTTAATATGAAAATTAGCCTCCCAAAACCCTACTTAAGCAAGTATTTATACTTGCTCCCTTTAGGGTTAGAAAGTTCACAAAATTACAACTATACCACTTTTAGGGTAGCCGGTCCTAAATGAAAATTACAAGCAAAATGAAAGTGTCCCAAAAGAGATTACAACATAAAATGGTCCAAGAAAATAAAAAATATATAAAAAGAAATTAGTCTTCAAGATGCTAGTTTTCAGGGTACTTTTTAATTGAGTCTCAATGAGGATCCTGACTCATTCAAAAGTATAGGTGATTTGGCACTCTATAGGACTGTTAAGTAAACTTGCTAGAATGCATAACAATTATAAAGTAGGGATGAAGAAATTAAGTTAGCTTCCTCAAGATTAGGTTTCTCATGTATGATTATCAAAACTAAGTTATGTAGACTCTTAGCTCGGGCCTTGGTGATAGGTCTTGTAAGAATTTGATTCTTATTAGATATTGAGTACATTTAGATAATATCTTAAATGAGCATAGGCCTTACTTTGGGAGATGGATCACCTTCCAAGTAGCTAGGCCTCCTACTATTGTATTGATCATTCCTCTAATAGGATGGGCATCTTGCTCTTAATGTGTTCCACCTTCTTTAGGGCGACCCTGCTTTGGAAGTTGTTCAACCTCTATGATATATTCCCATAAATAGCCTTGTCGAATAAGGTTTTCTGGGGAATTCTTTAGTTGAGTGTAGTTCTTAGTAGTATGTCCCTTATTTAGGTGGAAATCACAATATTTGTTAGAGTTTCTTTTTAAAGGATTATTCCTCATTTGATCAGGTTAAGTGATGATACACTGGTGTCGTATATTCATAAAGATGTTAGCTTAGGGCTTATTTAGGGGTATGTGTTGCTCGTAGAAAGGGATGGCATGCTTTCTACTACCATTATTATTTTAAGCAAAGCTATTATTCTCTATGGTAGGGTTGAGCCTAACTTTTGTACAGGGTTGGTCTTTATTGTTCTTCTTTTTGTCTGATAACTCTTACTCAGCTTGTCACTTTTCTAATATGGCATCTTCTTGGGTGATATGATCCTTAAAATTTTTGGGCTTGTGTAGGGTAAGGAAGTAGAAGAATTAAGACCTATCATTCACACCATTGATTGCTACATTCAAGGTGACACTCACATCGACATTGGGGATTTCAAGCATTGCTTAATTAAACTTGGAGATTACATCTCCAAGTGTCTCATCTTGCTTTTTTCTAATGAGGTTGAGAGTTAAGGAGTCTCATTCAGGCATTTTTCTTGTCAGGAAGTGTTGATAAAATTGCATGGCGAGCTCTTGGAAACTTGGAATAGAATTAGACTTAAGGCTTCAGAACTATGTGAGTCCAACTTTCTTAAGTGTTCTTGGAAAGGCCTTACAAGCTATGGTGTTAAAGATGCTAAGGAGGCTCATTTGAGTTGTGTAGTAACTTAGATGCTTTGAGGGGTCAATAGTTCCATCATAAAACTCCAATTAGGGAATTTAAATGTAGGCTGGGTGTTGCTTGTCTGAAATTTCCCATGTGAAGGGGGAATTTTTTATTGTGGTCATATCCCATGACTTAGATTTCCTTATATCTTTGAGTTTGTTAAGGTGCTTAATCATATTATCTATATCATCAATTGACTGATCAACCAAGGACCTTATGGATTGTGCCTTGGAGTTATCATTCTTGTTGTTATTTGGCTTGCCCCTTAGACTAAGAGCTTTGTTTAGGTTTAGTAGCGCACTTTTTATTGTGTTGTGAAACAGTATCAAACTACTGCTCACTATAGGGCTAAAAATGATGTTGGGAGTGGTCATTTGTCAATAACTTGGTCTCACAATTGACGATTCTCAACTAGCAAATCAATTAGTTTCCTCTCAAGTTGTATAATTCTATCTTTAATGCCTTGCTCCACATTTGATGGTATAGGTGGTGCCAAAGGGTGGTTATTTTGATTATTAGGAAGGTTACAGTCATCGAGTACATTCTTGCTAGAATTTTGTCTAAATCTTATGCTTGCCATGAGTTATTGTTGGCTTGAAAATGGTGGGCATCAATTATTAACTGCTCTAATTGCATCAAATTAGTCTTGGGATGGATCGAGCTTTCAAACTCGCAAATTTTAATTTGCAAGATAAACAAACGTGAGCTATTATGATGTTAGAGGTATCTCTAGCATTTAGATTCTGATGCTCAAGTTAGAGAAGCGGCGTAAGGATATGGCAATCAAAGTTTGTTGGTGGTATTTGATGCCTTACTTGGTTCAAGGGACCTCCTCCTTATAGTGTTGGCATGGTGCTATGTTTTTAGCAAGTAAATCTTCCTTGAAGATACCTTGTTCATTATAGGAAAGATTCAATAGGGTATGTTCCTTGAATGAGTTAGATTACTTTCCTAATTTATGTCAATCAACTTAAGTACTTTTCTATTTTATGATTTACTTTAACAAGGTAAGCTCTTGAGCCTTAAGCCGATTTGGGCCTATAACATTGACTAATCTTCTAAGATAGACCCAATCCTTATCCTACTACTTGATGCACAAACCTTAGGTATGTCAAACCTAGAACCCGGCGATCGATATTGAATCGAATTCCCAAGAAGATCTCGAACAAGTAAGAACAGAACTAGACCCCAACCATACTTGTTGATTGAAACCTAAGTTATCAGAGATTTCCCCAAGCGTTTATGTTGAAGAAATCGTGGAGTTCTTTCTTGAAGAACAAGGATAGCTTTTCCATGAAAAGTTCTATATTCAAAATAATGATATTTGTTTTACAAGATGTGCCGTCCCCTTGCCTTTTTACGTGTCTATATTAGCTTACACATAAGAAAACCTAAACTTCCAAACATAGAAAAAATTGGCCTTCCTTCCTAATGACCGAAAATTTTACAACTAAATATACTAAAACATAAAACCAAACAAATAAAACAAGTCCTAACAAAACCGAATGGTTCTCCTTTTCGGTTCAATTTCCTTTTCAAAATAATTTATTTGAAGGCTTCCATATCCTTGCACCCCTCTGTGGAAACGTGAATCAGGTTGATAAAGGTTGATTCTCCTTTAGTGTAACTTGGTCTCTTCTCTTGTAGGTCCATGACTAGTCCTTGCAAAGCTTCACTCATCCACTTAGCTCTAGCTTGAGTCATTGGGCCTCCAATACCATGTAGTGGGTCATTGGACTTCGGTTCATTCTTTTTGATTCTAGTCAATCCTCATCATTCCCTCTTTCCTCAAAAAGATTCGTCCTTGAATCACCTACATCATAAAGAGTAAGGTCAGAAACATTAAAAGTTGTGCTTACATTACTATAGTGACTAGGTAAGTTAATCTTGTAAGTGTTATCATTGATGCGCTTTATCACTTGAAAAGGTCCATCTCGCCTAAGATGCAATTTAGACTTCTGCTGCTCAGCAAACCTCTCCTTCCTCAAATGTACCCACACCCAGTCTCCTGGATGAAACACGATCTTTACTCATCCCTTATTGGCTTGATGAGCATAGTGCAGGTTTTTCTTCTCAATGTTGGTCTGAACCTGAGCATGCAATTCCCTAACAAATTCTACCTTTTTCTTTCCATCGAGGTCAATAAATTTGTTAGTAGGCAAAGGCAAAATATCTAATGGAGTCAAGGGGTTAAATCCATATATAACCTCAAATGGAGAATACGATGTAGTGGAATGCACCGCCTTATTATATGCAAATTCTATATGAGGTAAACATGTCTCCCATTATTTCAAATTCTTATGAATCATATCATGTAATAAGGTTGAAAGAGTCTTATTGACTACTTCAGTCTGACCATTGGTTTGAGGGTGTGCAATAGTAGAGAACAATAATTTAGTGCTTAACCTATTCCATAGAGTACGTTAAAAATGGCTAAAAAATTTCACATCCCTATTACTCATAATGGATTTAGGCAAAACCATGCAATCGTACAATCACCCTAAAGAACAAGTCAGCAATATGTCGTGCATCATTAGTTTTAGAATAGGCAATGAAATGAGCCATCTTACTAAACCTATTAACAACAACAAATATGCTATCTTTATCACTTTGAGATCGTAGTAACCCTAATATAAAGTCTATAGAGATATCAATCCAAGCTTGATTAGGCATAGGCAATGGGAGGTATTCCCCATGGGGCATTACTCTGGACTTAGCCTTTCTACATGTAATGCACTTATCACACACATTTTGTATACCATGTTTCATTTTAGGCCAATACAAATGTTCATGCAAAATATCTAAAGTCTTTTTAACCCCAAAATGCCCCATTAGACCGCTACCGTATGTCTCCCTCACCAACAGTTCACGTATAGAAATTTTTGGCACAAATAACCTATCTTTCTTAAATAAATACCCATCATGCCTATAAAATTCAACATATCTAGATTCTGAATAAGCGGTCCAAATTTGACCGAAATCAGTGTCATTCTCATACAACTGCTTATTGCATTTAAACCCAAGCAATTTAGTATACAAAGAAGTCAAAAGAGAGTACCTTCGAGAAAGTGCATTTACTACCACATTTTTCTTTTCCTTGTTTATATTTGATCACGTATAGAAAGGTTTCGATAAATTCCAACCATTTGGCATGTCTCTTGTTTAACTTTCCCTGAGTTTTTACATACTTTAGACTCTCATGATTGGAATGAATGATGAACTCTTTAAGCCATAAGTAATACTACCACGTTTGCAGGGTCCTCACTAAGGCATATAGTTCCTTATCATACACTGGATAATTTAATGTAGCACCATTGAGTTTTTCACTAAAATAAGCGATCGGCTTGGAATCCTACATCAACACACCACCAATACCTTTCCCAAAAGCATCACATTCAATCTCAAATACTTTCTCAAAATTAAGCAAGACTAGTAAATGTGCGTTAGTTAACTTACCTTTCAAGGTTTGAAAAGCCTGCTCATGCGCTTTAGTCCACTTGAATTTGACATTCTTCTTAACAAGGTCATTTAGAGGAGCAACTATGGAACTGAAGTCCCTCACAAATCTCCTATAAAAACTTGCTAAGCCATGGAAGCTCCTAACCTCATTTGCATTCTTTGGTGTTGGCTACTTTCGAATCACCCTCACCTTTTCCTCATCCACAGCAGTCCCCTCAGCACCTACAACAAAACCAAGAAAAACCATAGTTTCCATACAAAAGGTGCACTTCTTTAAATTAGCATATAACCGGTTTTCCCTCAAAACATTAAACACATACTGCAGATGCTGAACATGATCATCTAATGTCCTGCTATAAATTAGAATGTCATCAAAGTATACAACAACAAATTTCCTAATAAAATTACGCAGAACAAGATTCATCAGCCTTATAAAAGTGCTAGGTGTGTTTGTTAATATGAAAGGCATTACCATCCATTCATATAACCCATGTTTAGTTTTAAAAGCCGTTTTCCATTCATCCCCCTCTTTCATATGAATTTGATAATAGCCATTCTTTAAATCAATTTTGGAAAATAAACAAGCACCATGCAATTCATCAAGCATATCATCTAACTTAGGGATAGGATGTCTGTACTTAACTATTATCTTGTTGATTGCTTGACACTCAACACACATTCGCCATGTCCCATCCTTCTTGGGAACCAGGATGACAGGAACTGAACATAGACTGAGGCTTTCCCTTACAAATCCTTTCTCCATCAATTCATCAACCTGCCTCTGAATTTCCTTTGCTTCCTCAGGATTAGTTTGGTAAGCTAGTCGATTAGGAATAGACGTACTTGGCAAGAAGTCAATTTGATGCTCGATTCTTCGTAGAGGGGGTAGACCCTTCGGTACTTCTCCAAGAAATAAGTCTTCATATTCCTGCAAAAGAGACACCACCATACTAAGCAATAAAGGGTTAAGGTCAGCATTAGTAAAATACACATCCTTGTACATAAGTACAAGTAGTTGTTTGCTTGCCAACATTGTACTCTTTACCTCACTTTTTCTTGCAATTTTCTCTCCTCCTAGTATTTCAAAATCTTTTCTCTCATGGCTCACCAGTGTTTGTCTCTCACTCTTTTCTTTCTTCTCACCCTTTTCTTGCACACCCATGTGTTTCTCTCTGAATTCTTTTGCTATTCTAACTTGATCCTCACAAGCCTCCCATGGTTTCTATGGAGTTAGAATCACCTTCCTTTTGTTTAGAACAAAAGAATATTGGTTCTTGTACCCATCATACATCACCTTCCTATCAAACTGCCATGGTCGACCCAGTAATAGATGACTTGCTTGCATGGGAACTACATCATACATTACCTCATCACGATAGCTCCATATAGAAAAAGAAATAAGAACCTGTCTGGTTACCTTCACTTCCCCACACTCATTCAACTATTGCAATCGATATGGCTTTGGATGTTTCATAGCCTTCAACCTCATCTTATCAACTAACAAGGTGCTAGCAACATTTGTGCAGCTGCCACTATCGATGATTTAGCCATATACCTTGTTTTGCACGTGACACCGGGTATGAAAGATGTGTTTACGTTGAAACCCTTCATTGTCATCCTGCAGTTGAGTACTGAGGATTCATCTAGTAACATATAACTCTCCACTTATAGGTCCCTCCAAGTTGACATCATCATATTCCTCTAAAGGTGATGTATCATCCTCCTTAGAACTAATACTCTCCACATCTCCATTATCGTGAATGATCATAGTCCTTTAATTTGAACACTGAGATGCAATATGTTCAAACCCCTAACACTTGAAACATTTAATATCACGAGTTCTCGAAGATGGTTTAGTGTTAGATTTACCTTTAAAAGTAGTGACTAGGCTCTTAGCCTTCACATCCTCTTTAGATTTTGAATATGTAGGATTCTTCTTCTAATTGGACTTCCATGAAGAGTTGGAAGTTACCCCAGATTTTGGATTGCTCTTATACTTCAATTATTTCTCTACCTTGATTGCCCTATGCAACAACTTCTCCATATCCAAATAGTGATGTAAATCCACCATGTCAGCAATCTCCCTGTTCAGCCCGTTAATGAACCTAGATATTGTAGCTTCATCATCTTCCTCCACTCTGGCTCTAATCATGGCTATCTCTATTTCTTTATAATATTCCTCTACACTCTAGGACCCCTGTGTCAACCCTTGGAACTTCCTGAGTAAATCCCTATGATAGTGACTAGGGATAAACCTCTTTTGCATAATGGTCTTCATCTCATCCTAGGTACTAACAGGTCTCTCTCCATACCTATGCCTATTACGTACTAGCCGGTCCTACTAAACATTAACATAATTTGAAAATTTAACTGTAGCCAATTTAATTTTTTTCTCTTTAGTATAATTGTGGCACTTAAATATATGATCCACCTTCCTCTCCCACTCCAAGTACAACTCTGGATCATTTTTCTCCTAAAATGAGGGTATCTTCATTTTGATACTTCTTAGGTTACCATCTCGCCTCCGGGTGTTCCCTTTCTCCCTCATGTAGTTATACTCTCTTGAATCCATTTCTTCACTCTCTTCTATCCTTACTCCTCCCCTTAAAGGTTTACTTGCGCCTCGCCTGATAGCAGTGCTGCTGGATGGTTCTTTACTCCATTCCATCTTATCTATCCTCTCATGGATTTGCTCTAATTTACCACTCAATATTCTCTTTATCTCTCTCATTAACGCATCAAACATCAACCTATTTTCCCCTCCTCCATTCTCCCTTCCAATTGGACTTTGTCTCGACATATCTCTATAGTCAAGAAAAGAGATTAGTAACAACATATAGAATATATCTCTCACAATTCACTCATGTCTTGCTCTTAGTAATAATGTTCTCACAATTCACTCGTGTTTTACTCTCAGTAATAATGTTCTCACAACTTGCTCTTACAATTCTTTGATATGAACTCGGATTAAAATTTCATTAACGTAAACTACTAAAGCAATTCTATTGATTAACTAATTGATTCTAATACACAGCAATTAAGGTACACCACTTGGATCAATAGCTATTCAAGTCTCACCACGGAATTGGAAACACAAACAAAAAGATATCCTTAACACGAAATTGGCAAGAACAAGATTGCACCGAACATGTAATGGGGATGACAATGTAATCCGAATGCAAAATTGGAAAGACAAGATAAAGTTGAAGGACGGAATGGAAAGTGTATTTTATCACTTGATTATGTGATTCAAATTGAGGATTTGTTTTGGTAACTCGGCAATTTGAATATTTCCACGGCCGAAACGTAATTTTTTTTTATATAAATCTCTAAAGATATGGAATAAGAATTAAGGATTGAATTTCAATTTGCTAAGATAACAAATTGTTGTTGTCAATCACAAATAGACTTTTTATGGCTGAATCGCAATTTTTTTATACGAATTTATAAGGTATGAATAAGAACTATGGAATGAACGAAACAAATAATTAACAAAGGATAGATGTTACTTGATTCAAGAAGCCGAAGCTCTGATACCAAATGATGCACAAAACCTAGGTATGTCAAATCTAGAACTCGGCGATTGATATTAAATTGGATTACCAAGAACGTCTCGAACAAGTAAGAACAGAACTAGTCCCCAACTACACCTATTGATTGAAACCTAAGTTATCAGGGATTTCCTTAAGTGTTTATGTTGAAGAGATCATGGAGTTCTTTCTCAAAGAACAAGAGAGGGCTTTTTCATGAAAAGTTCTATATTCAAAATAATGATAATTATTTTTAAGATGTGCCGCCCCCTTGCCTTTTTACGTGTCTATATTGGCTTTCACATAAGAAAACCTAAACTTCTAAACATAGAAAAAACTGGCTTTCCTTCCTAATGATAAAAAATCTTACAACTAAATATACTAAAACACGAAACCAAATAAATAAAACAAGTCCTAACAAAACCAAATGGTTATCCTTTTCAGTTCAATTTCTTTTTCAAAATAATTTATTTTAAGGCTTCCATATCTTTACACCCTGATGAAGGACGAAACACTCTTAATTCCTAGATGATTTCAAGTTCTTTTTTGTTGTAAATCGAGTGGAAATCATTTAGAATTGGTACTTAATAGCATAATGTATCTCTTTCAGGTGATGTGGAACCTATCACGAAGAAATCAATTGGATTCATCAAGAAAAGAAAAGGAAAAGCTAAGCTTTTTGCCTTTACACCCCTCCATACGGGGCCGTATCAACCTAGACCAGCCCCCAACCCCCCCCCCCCCCCCCCAAAATGCACGGAAGGCACTACGCCCCTTCCATATGGGGTGTATGGATCAGCCGCGACTTTAATTTTCTTGATATTTGCCCCTTTTCTCTTACTTTGTACATGTATATATATATATATTTAAGTGGAGAGAGAAAGGGGCAGACCAAGGGTTTTTTCTTAACACATATCTCACTTTTCTCTCTTGAAACAACAACACAAGAGGATCCTTGCCTCAACCAAAGCATTCAAGATTTGAACTTCTGGGTGGTAATCATGAACTCTAGTTGCTCTCCTATCAATTGTAATTACATTCTCTCTCTCACAGAGGAGTAATCTAGAGATCTAGATCTCTTTTGAAACCATTCTTGTCATGTGATGAAGGATTGATCTTAATGAAGACATATTGATGTTCTTTTGTTTCATTACTTGTTCTTGATGTGTATCTTAGATTTATATTATATTTTTGGAGTATGAATCTATGTTTGATTTCATTCAAGTTGATTGAGAAATTGCTTGTATGATTAGATCTAAGGATAATGAATGAGATTTGATCGTGATTCTAGAGATAGGATAACAAAAATCTTTTGTTTACCAACCGAACGGTGAGAGAGTCTAGTGCTTCATGCAATCCCAGGTTTCTATTAGTTGAAAAGAGATTTTAACGGATAAACCTAGGATTAGATAAGCTAATAGATTTGAGAGAACTGTTAGTTTGACTAATGAAACTCTACAACTTAAGAATTGGATTGTTTAATCTTTTGTTTCTAATGATTCGCATGGCATGAATGGGATTAGAGAGAGATCTAGGTTGCTTAGTTGTTGATTCGAACTCGTGTTTTGTTAAGTTCATTTTCTTTAGCTTAGTACATTTTATAATTTATCTATTTTAGTCAAGTTCATTAAATCGTTCACTCGCTTTGATCAGTTGGATAATAGGAACGGAGTAAGTATTAGTAATTGGTGAACTTTAATCTCCTTGGAACGACCCTGATTTCGAACACTATACTACGCTACGATAGGTGCGCTTGCCTATTGCATCGTAGTTGAAAGCAAGGAATAGGTTTATAAATTATTAAGCTACGATCCGCAACGATCAAGTTTTTGATGGATTCTACACCCCTCTATGGAAACTTGAATCAAGTTGATAAAGGTTGATTCTCCTTTAGTGTAACTTGGTTCCTTCTCTTGTAAGTCCATGACTAGTCCTTGAAAAGCTTCACTCATCCGCTTAGCTCTAGCTTGGGTCATTGGGCCTCCAATACCATGTAGTGGGTCATTCGACTTTGGTTCATTCCCTTTTGATGCTAGTTGGTCCTCATCACTACTCTTCAAACTTTCAAAAATACTAGCAATGTTTACCTCCTTAAATAATTTGAACTAATGACTAAACAATTTTAAAATTGAAACATAAACATTGTGAAGAATAATATAAAATAAACATTTATCGAACAAAAACAATTTTAGTTGATAAACATATATATATATATATATATATATCTATTGAATATGAGCTTATCAAATAAATCTTAACTGTAGAAGATAGGGATGTTCATGGTTCATTTGGCTCAAACCCTTAATAAATTGAACTACTTAGTTTGAACCACATTTAAAAATACCTTGCTCTAGTTGATAATACTTATAGTTATAAGAGCTTTCAACTAAACATTAATGTCAAATTAAGAAACATTACGCAATAATATGAACCATATAATATTATATCATAGGTAATAGTGAACACATACTAGTTTGCTTAAGTGATGAGAGATAAAGGTAAAGGAAAAGGAATGGTTGACAAAAAAGAAATGGTAAATAGGGTTAGATGAAAATATTAATAGGGTTTAAAAATAAAAAAAATGTCACTTAATTTTTATTTTTTAAAAAGAGGTGATTTTGTTCGGGTTTAAATAATGCGGTTTGGTTTGACCCTCGATCTAAATTGTGACCATCTTTGAATTGAATTGTGAATCAAACCAAAATATAAAAGAAACAGATTTTACGATTCAGTGTGGTTTGGTTTTGGTTTTAGTTTGGTTTGGTTCAATTTAATGAACAACCCTAATAGAAGATATCTCTAAGAGTAAGCTTTACCTTTGCTTCTTGACTCTAGAAAATATTATCCAATTTTTCAAATTAAAAAATTTCAAGTGATATAGGGTAATCTTCAATAAACTCGGCCATAATAATAATTTAAATTCAAGCTAATGACCTTTATTCAAAATCTAAAAATATCTTAAATCATGAAATCAATCAAATTAGATATGAACCTCAAATCTTCAAAAGTGTAGTTGAAAGCTATCTCAAATATCTACAAAATTTTTCTTTATAAGATTTTCAAGAATTTTAACCAATCAACACTTTATCCAATTATTCTTCAAGATTTTGAATAACAACTTAAACTTTGTTATTTTAAAATTTCTAAATTTGGATTCTACAAAGTTTCAATTTTGCATGTAATTTTCATATTGATTTTGCATTTAATTTCTTGCTTAATTCAGTAACACCAATTCAAATCAACCCTCCATATTGTTCACAAATTTCAAAGATTTTTTTTCTTTCAAATTTTGCTTATAAAACCAGTAGTGAGTTTCTTGAGATTTATTTAAATTTTATAATAGAAATTAGTTAAATGTATTACCCAATTACATTAGATTAGTGCAGCTGGACCTTTGATAATTGAATTAACTTATCATCAAAATTTGAGTAATCTAATGCTTAAATAAAACTATTAGGAAATCCTCCAATGTTTCATGGCAAACCTTCCATGTTCGATCTTCTTGTGATGTGTTCTCAATGGATCTTCTATGTTTACACCATAACCTTCTATGTAATGATGTCCTCCTTTATCTTTAACAAATACCTTCTATGTTTCTTAATATTCTTAATAATCAACTTTGAATATCTTCTATGTTTTTGCTCATAGCATTTATGCCCACACTTACCCTTATTAAAACATTTTGGATACCTTCTATGATAGGAATCAAAATCTTACAAGACTTATCATTAGGGCAAGAGCTAAAGAATTTCAAATCATGGTGATGAGGGTCCTCTTTGAAAGAGCCGATCTCGGAATTATTTATATACTAACCTCTTTTCTATTACTTATGTATTGTGTATTCTAGCAGGCACACTTATGGGGCTTTACAGGGCAATGGACAAACTCACTAAGACTCAGCTTGTGGGTTATCCATGGACTGTCTTAAACCGGAGATGAGCTGGACTGACGAATTGATTTGAAGAATTGGCTTCTGAAGACTATTTTTGTATTTTGTTATTCTTCTTTGAACCATTTATTTTGTAAGCTTTTGGGACATTTTATTTGGTTCTATTTTGTGGATTTAAGACCGGCCACCCTTTAGTGGCATAGTTGTAATTGTTTAGGCATTTCAACCCTAATTAGAGCATGTATAAATACTTGTTAACTAGGGTTTTTGAGGGACTTTTGAACATTTAGAAATATGAAAATTTGTCGCCGTGGGAACCTTCTCTTCATGCCATCTACTTTATCAATTTCATTGGAAATTGTGGCGAGTTAGCTTAGCAAAATCTTGTGAGTCATATCAAGTGTTTGCTAAGTTGCTTCTTGTTATTACTAGTGTATAATATCTAGTGATAATAAGTTAGTTTTTGTTTGTCTATTCATGCCTAAATTACGGTTCAAATATTGCTTGGTTTTCATGTCAATTATAAGGATTGGAATTGAGTTGTTCCATTGAGTTTGATTGGTATTGGAATCCACTTATTGTACTTCAAGTTTGGTTTATGTCATTTAGGGTTGTGGATCCTTAATTTCATGCCATTTGGGGATTTTATCTACAACTTGTTCATGTCCATTGCATTGTAATAGAATCAATTATGTGTGTGTTATTGTTGATTGGTATTACGATCTCTTGAAAACATCAACTTTTGATCAACTAAGCTTACTTGTTCATACAATTAAGGCTCATATTACAATTGCTGTGACACCACTTTTGGGATTGATTGAAGTTGTTCTTCAATTAGGTTCATGTGCTTGGATTTAATCAATTTAGGCACATCATAATTTGGTATCTGAGCACAAGTTAAGAGAAGGGATTAGTGTTGGTTGATTTCATGATCATCATTGTCAATTAGGGCTTTTCATTTCTTTTGATCCGAAATTGTATGTGTGTTGAGGATTGAGATTGCGTAATCATCTTGTTGAGAAAGTTGAATTTTCTGCTCGTTGAAGTAGAATTTGAGGTCTTGTTGTAGCTCATTTGTTGTTGAGACCACCATGAGTGAAGGGTGTGTGTATGGCGTTATGTGTGTATGTTGATTGAAGGAGTTACAATGTGGTTTCCTTGAGCTTGTTGTGAGGGAGAGTAGTATTTCTTTGTAATCATTTGTGATCACTTGGAAAAAGTGGAAAATTTGAAAAAAGAAAAAAGAAGAGCAAATAGAGAGTTGATGATTTCAGAATTGTAGTTTGAATTTTGAAAGCAAAGAAGAGTGAATGGAGTGTTGATGATTTAGGAATTGTGGTTGTCTTTTACCATTTCCAGATTTGAAGAGTGTGGAGAAAAGAAAATTATTTCAAATTCAAACACCATTTTTAAGTTGAAAGAAGTTATTGTGTGATAGTTAAGTAAATGACTATTTGAATTTGAATTTGCTTCTTACTATTTGTAGAAGAGGTTGCATTTAAAGTGGAATTTGAATTTGTTGCTGCCTTGTTCGTAAGTGGCGGTGTGAAGTGAGTTGTTGTGAGTGGCCAATTGAAGTTGTATTGTGAAGGAGTGTTGTAATGTGAAGTGTGAGTGTGTTAAGGTGAAGGTGCTGCACGTGAAGTAAGTTGTGGTGAAGATAGTGCACCATAAGTGAATTGTTGATTGTGTATGTTTATGTGGCGGAGTGAATGTGTAAGTAAGGGAATTGCCACTTGTGAATTTGTGCATTTGTGTGTAGTATAAGGTATTGCACATTGTGGTTATTTGTAGTGTAAAACGGTGGCAAGAAAAGGAAGGTTTGAGTAGTAGAATTTGAATTAAAAAACAAACATTAAAGTGTGAAAGTAATTGAAACTTATTACTTAAACACTTGTTGGTTGAATTTAATTTCTTAACTACTTGGAAGTATTTATTTATGCTTCAATTATTTTACTTGACTTTACTTGAAGTGACAATAAGTATTTCTTGTATTGGTTGTGTGTGTACTGTGGGTGTGTGAGGGTGTGTCATTGTGGTGCATGTAGTGAAGTGTGTTGTTAACTTGTTGAAGTTAGTTAGCAACCATGTAAAATGATGTATATACTTTTACTACTTTAGTACAACAAGTATTGACTTCTTCTCCAACCATTGATGATGGATAAAGAGAAAATTTGTTCCATACTTCTTGTAGGGTATAAGGAAACTTGTGCGTAATTATTGTTGATGGTGGTAGTTGTACTAATGTTGTAGCTGCATCATTAGTATTGAAGTTGAAACTTATAACTACCCGGCATCCTAAACCCTACACATTACATTGGTTAAATGATTAGGAGAGTCTTTATGTGACCTAATGGGCTAAGGTACCCTTCAGTATAGGAGATAAGTATTGTGATGAGCTTGAATGTGATATTTTTCCATTGTGTACATCCTATATATTACTTAGTAGGCCATGGTTATATGATAGGAGGGTCTTGCATGATGGCTTTAGGAATACATATGTATTCCAGCAAGAGGGTAAACACATCATTCTAAATCCGATGTCACCTTTAGAGGTCCAAAAGGTTCAGCAACAGATCCGTAGACCATTAGAGACTCTTGAGAATCATAACCACATGAGCCAACCTTTAGAGGTCTAAACTATACAGAAGTAGATATGCCAACCTTCAGAGGTTTCTAAGGTTCCTAGTTACATGAGCCAATATATAGAGGACAACACTTATCAAACATAGATGTGCCAACCATCAGAGGTTCCTGAGGGTCATGGTCAGATGAACCAACCACCAGGGGACCAAACTGTTCAGAGGTAGTTGTGTCTACCTTTAGAGGTTCCTAAGGTTCATGAGCAGTTGGGCAAACCATTAGAGGGCTAAGAGGGTCAAAGACACACGAGTGAATTAAAAAAGGAGGCAATAATATCAGTGGAATGGGTTGAGACATAGGAGATCTTAGTGGATAATGGACCATTACATATGTTGCAGATGAGATATATCCTAGAAATGGAGGAGAGAATGCAATCACCCCCTGTGGTATTTCAAATATTGGGATTCTGTAATGATAATTCTTCAGATGGCTTGTTAGGAGGATACGGAGTCTCTATTGCATTTGATCTGTCAGATTTGAGGACAAATCTTTTTGAGGCTCAAGGAGATGATAGGAATTAAAATCCTACAAAACCTATCATTAGGGCAAGAGCAAAAGGATTTTAGATCTTGGTGATGAAGGTCCTCTTTGAATAAATCGATCCCGGAATTATTTATATACTAACCTCTTTTCTATTACTTATGTATTTTGTATTTTAGTAGGCACACTTATGGGGCTTTACAAGGCAATGGATAAGTTCACTAAGACTCAACTTATGGGTTATCCATGGACCGACTTAAACCGAAGATGAGCTGAATCGACAAATTGATTTGAAGAATCGGCTTGTGAAGAATATTTTTGCATTTTGTTATTTTCCTTTGAACCATTTATTTTGTAAGCTTTTGGGACATTTTATTTGGTTGCATTTTATGGATTTAGGACCAGCCACCCTTTAGTGGCATAGTTGTAATTGTTTAGACATTTTAACCCTAATTAAAGCAAGTATAAATACTTGCTAACTAGGGTTTTTGAGGGACTTTTGAACATTTTAGAAATCTGAAAATTTGTAGCCGTGGGAGTCTCTTCTTTACGCCATCTACTCTTATCAATTTCATTGGAAATTGTGGCGAGTTGGCTTAGCAAAATTTTGTGAGTCATATCAAGTTTTTACTAAGTTGCTTCTTGTTATTACTATTGTGTAATATTTAGTGATAATAGGCTAGTTTTTGTTTGTCTATTCATGCCTAAATTATGGTTCAAATATTGCTTGGTTTTCATGTCAATTATAAGGATTGGAATTGAGTTGTTTCATTGAGTTTGATTGGTATTGGAATCCACTTATTGTACTTCAAATTTGGTTCACGTCATTTAGGGTTGTGTATCCTTGATTTCATGCCATTTAGGGATTTTATCTACAACTTATTCACGTCCATTTCATTGTAATAGAATCAATTATATGTGTGTTATTGTTGATTGGTATTACGATCCCTTGAACACATCAACTTTTGATCAACCAAGCTTACTTGTTCATACAATTAAGGCTCATATTACAATTGCTGTCATGCCACTTTTGGGATTGATTGAAGTTGTTCTTTAATTAGGTTCATGTGCTTGGATTTAATCAATTTAGGCACATCATTCTATATTGCCATTGATGTTGCTATATCATTCAATAAACATGTTACTAATCACAACTGATGTTTATTATTATCAACTCATATTTTAGAGAACTCAATAGTTTTAATACGCAAATTTGTAGCAAATACACAAGTAAGTCTTCCCTTTTGGTGTGAAAAAAAAAAAAAAACTCTTCAACTAAGAGAAACTTTCTCTTAGCAAAGTTAGAGCGAGAACCCAAGTTTCCAATTTCTTAATGTAACTTGAAGTTTATTAACAACCACTAGAGATATTAAGTTTGATGGACTAAGTAAAACATTTATCTAAAACTCTAAGCGGTGGTTAACTAGGCAAGGGCTAAGAGGGGTGAGAATTATATATTTTATTTAGACTTTATATTACTTATATATATATATATGTATGATAAAAAATATACGAATTCCACAAATAGAGTTGTTTTAAATGTAATAATAATATAAGAAAGGACCATAGACAAGCCCATAGTTGTCATAATCTAGTGAAGAAAGACATTTGAAGTAGCTATGTCTCCATGTATTGGAAGTCTAAGCATTGCTAAGTAATGCATGTCCAGAGCTAAGTAATACTCACAAGCTTAGATGTCTTAAATTAAAAAATAATTTACAAGTTTATAGCAAATGTGGTAGATGATATTTAAGCCATCATCCTTACATCACAGTTTATTCAAATGTCCATGGCAGCATTCAAGAGAATTCAATAATCAAGTCTACATACCAATAGCGGTGGATTTGAATCGATTTGGTTTAGTTTTTCTTTCAGACTAAATCGAACCATCAGAACCATACATTTACAAGAAGGTAAGTGGGGACGTGACTATATTCCTAGTTTTGGGGCCTATTTAGACTGTCCTTTTTTTTTTTTTATCTATATCTTATCAGTATCTAATCTAAATCTGATTTGAAATTTAGTTTTTGAGAAACTATCTTATTTGAATCTTATTTTAATAATTATAATGAAAATAGTGATTGGAAAGTAAAAATTCAGATACTTTTAAGAGGAAAAGGATTTAAAAAATATATTTTATATATTGAAAAAGGAGATAGTAGATAGTATTTTTGTAAAAATGAATAAAGTAATTGACAAATAAATCTAAAATTTTAGGGATATGTTAGATATTTAATTTTTCAAGAGGGGTATATAGGTATTTTTATTTTTACAAGAAGGTAAGTGGGGACGTGACTATATTCCTAGTTTTGGGGCCTATTTAGACTATCCTTTTTTTTTTTTTTATCTATATCTTATCAGTATCTAATCTAAATCTGATTTGAAATTTAGTTTTTGAGAAACTATCTTATTTGAATCTTATTTTAATAATTATAATGAAAATAGTGATTGGAAAGTAAAAATTCAGATACTTTTAAGAGGAAAAAGATTTAAAAAATATATTTTATATATTGAAAAAGGAGATATTAGATAGTATTTTTGTAAAAATGAATAAAGTAATTGACAAATAAATCCAAATTTTTAGGGATATGTTAGATATTTAATTTTTCAAGAGGGGTATATATGTATTTTTATTTTCATCTTTTGGGTATCTTATTCTTATCAAGTACTCTTATTTGAATTGATGTCAAATAGACGTTAAATGGATGAAAAAAAGATGAACCAAATAGGCCTACATTAGAGTTTTTTTTGGAAATCATACACCTAACTTAAAGTTTATCAATAGTTGGTTAGATAAGTGCTTTTTTATGAAAAAATTAAGACAAGTAACTTGTATCTTAGGAATCAATATATACCAAAATAGGTCCAAAAGGCCATGTGGACTAAGTTAAAGTACACATGTCTACAAGGTATTAAACATATTCAATATGCAAAATTCCAAAGAAAGATTTTTACTAATGTCTCATAGTATACGTCTCTTCAAGGTAATGCATTGATGTGTCTAAACACACTTAAAAGCACATCCAAAGGACTTAAGAAAAACTATCTCAAGTCAAGGCAAAATCGGATCCAAAAATGGCACTTTTCAAATGAACCCTAATGTTGAAATGATGAAATTCAATCAACCAATAATATAATCAGAATACCCCAAAGAAAATGCCTTCTAAAAACACTCTAATTTCATATAATCCACACAAATGAAGCCTCAATTTGACAAAGAAAACCGTAAAGTAAGATCCCTTTCCCAATGGTGAAAATCACATTTTCAAGGAAAACCTTAAAGATGAATGGAATCAATTTGATAATTTCCTTCAAATAATCACAAGAATTCGTGAATAATAACATGTAAATCTGACCAAGAACTATCTCAATCAACCCTAGATACAACACACTAGAGAAGAAAAGAAATCATAACAAAATGAAATTGATATAACTCACAATTTCAAGATGTTGCACTCGCCACAATTTCAACTTCTTGGGATTGAAATTGATAAGAGAATTTGGAATTAGGAAAACCCTAAGCCCTCTCACGAAATGTGAAGTGTTTGTTCTGCAAAATAAGCCTCCCTAAACCCTCTCTTAAGCAAGTATTTATACTTGCTACTTCTAAGGTTAAAAAGTGCTCAAAATTACAAGTTTGCCACTTTTAAGGTGGCTAGCCCTAAATAAACATTACATGGAAATAAAAGTGTCCCAAAACCAAAATACAACCAAAATAGTTCATAAAAGAATAAATATATAAAAGAAATGGTCTTCAAGATGCCGGTCTTCTATAGGATCCATCGGCTTAGCTCATCGCCGGTTCAGGTCGGTCCATAGATAACCCACAAGCTGAGTCTGAGGGAGTTTGTCCATTGCCCTATAGAATATGATAAGTGTGCCTGTTGGAATACACAATACAACAATAATAGAAAAGAGGTTAATATATAAATAATTCCGGGGTCAATCTGCTCAAAATGGGCCCTCAACGTCAAGATTTGAAATCCTTCAGTTCTTGCCCTAATGATAGGTCTTGTCGGATTTTTATTCCTATCATTTCCTCGGGCCTCAAAAAGATTTGTCCTCAAATCTAGTAGATCAAATGCAATAGAGACTTTGTTTCCTCCTAGCAAGTCACCTGAATAATTATCTCTGCAGAATCCCAATATCTGAAATACTATAGGTGGTGATTGTCTTCTCTCCTCCATTTCCAGGATGTATCTCTTCTGCAACACAAATAATGACCCATTATCCACTAAAGTTACCCTTGTACCAACCTGTTCCACTGAAACTGTTTCCTCTTTTTCTAACTCATCTGTATGTTGCTGATCCTCATGGTCTTCTAATGGTTGGACCAACTGCTCATTACCCTCTAAAACCTCTGATGGTGAACATAACTGTCTCTGAACTGTTTGGCTCTCTGGTGGTCTGCTTGTCTGACTATGATCATCAGGATCCTCTGAAGGTTGGCACATCGGTGTCGGCATCTGCACAGTTTGGTCCTCTGATGGTTTGATCATGTGGCTATGATCCTTAAGATTTTGTGATGGTTGTTTTATCTGTTTTTGTATCTCCTGGACCTCTGATGGTGACATAGGGTTCAATACTGTACGTTTACTATCCTTTTTAAACATATAAGTATTTCTATACCCATCATGTAATACCATCCTGTCATACAACCATGGTCTACCAAGTAATATATAGGATGCACAAAGAGGAAGAATATCACATTCAAGCTCATCGTAGTACTTGTCTCCTATACTGAAGGGTACCCTAGCCCTTTGGGTTACACAGAGACCATCTTGATCATTCAACTAATGTAATGTATAGGGTTTGGGATGTGGGATAGTTTCAAGTTTCAACTTCGATACTAATGATGCAGCTACAACATTAGTACAACTACCGCCATCAATAATAATTGCGCACAAGTTTCCTTGTACCCTACAAGAAGTATGGAACAAGTTTTCTCTTTGTCCCTCATCAATGGTTGGAAATGGAGTCAAGTCCCGATGCAATATGTTAGTAGACAAATACAACTCACTTGACATTTTTGCTTACTAATTTCAACAACCTCAATACACTTCACCACACCACGGCAACACACCTTTACACGCCCCTACACACCTACGGTGCTCACAATCAACCAATACAAGAAATGCTTATTGTTACTTCAAGTAAAGTCAAGTGAAATAATTGAAGCACAATGAAATAATTCTTGGTACTTCAAGTAAAGTTAAATAAATGAAGTACACACACAATTACTTTTAAGTAGATAGAATTAAATTCAACTACTAGTGTTTAAGTAATTAGTTCAATTACTTTCATACTTTAATGACTTGTTTGAATTTTAAATTCCACTACTCAACCTTCCTTTTCTTGCCTTGATTTCACACTTCAAATAACCACAATGTGCAGCACCTTACACTACACAAAACTCCACAAATTTGCACCACCACACACACCTCAATCACGGTGCACTCACTTCACCAATAACTCCCACGGCAACAACAACAAATTGCACTCCACCTCCACGAACAAATAAGAAATGCAAACAACAACAAATATACTCTAATTCCATGGCAATAATAACAAATATACTTCACTCCCCACAAGTTCTAACCGCAATTCATAACAATATAGGCAGCAACTTCTATTTGAAATTCAAACAAATTCACTTATTGCAAGCCTTCTTCAATTGGTAAGTAATGAATTCAAATTCAAATAGCAATCATTAACTCCCACAACTTAATTGCATGTGTTTGAATTCAAATAATTCCTTACTAACCAAACTTAATGTAATCTGCAAATTTAACTTCACAAATTCAGAATTACTCAATGGAATTCAAACAAAAAACTTCACAACTCCACACGCCACAAGCTACTTCACGGCAACAATTGGTAAGTTTCACAATTTCAAAACAATTTGCTAAAGTAACTTCACTTTGTACTTCTGATCTTCCACGTGAATTAGTGTCCACAAAGTGATATAATAACCTTCCCAAATCAACTCCAACAATCAGCAAATCAAATCCCAATCCAAAACAATTTCGCAATCTCAAACTACAACAACAACAACAACTACACAATTGCGTTTTTTTTTTTTCACTTGATCAACCCTAATTGTTGATCACTTCCACGAAATTGAATACAACCAATTCCCTTCTCTCAACAAGAGCTCTGATGCCAAAAAGATGATGGGCCTAAACACACTTAAAAGCACATCCAAAGGACTTAAGAAAAACTATCTCAAGTCAAGGCAAAATCGGATCCAAAAATGGCACTTTTCAAATGAACCCTAATGTTGAAATGATGAAATTCAATCAACCAATAATATAATCAGAATACCCCAAAGAAAATGCCTTCTAACAACACTCTAATTTCATATAATCCACGCAAATGAAGCCTCAATTTGACAAAGAAAACCGTAAAGTAAGATCCCTTTCCCAATGGTGAAAATCACGTTTTCAAGGAAAACCTTAAAGATGAATGGAATCAATTTGATAATTTCCTTCAAATAATCACAAGAATTCGTGAATAATAACATGTAAATCTGACCAAGAACTATCTCAAATCAACCCTAGATACAACACACTAGAGAAGAAAAGAAATCACAACAAAATGAAATTGATATAACTCACAATTTCAAGATGTTGCACTTGCCACAATTTCAACTTCTTGGGATTGAAATTGATAAGAGAATTTGGAATTAGGAAAACCCTAAGCCCTCTCACAAAATGTGAAGTGTTTGTTCTACAAAATAAGCCTCCCTAAACCCTCTCTTAAGCAAGTATTTATACTTGCTACTTCTAGGGTTAAAAAGTGCTCAAAATTATAAGTTTGCCACTTTTAAGGTGGCTAGCCCTAAATAAAAATTACATGGAAATAAAAGTGTCCCAAAACCAAAATACAACCAAAATAGTTCATAAAAGAATAAATATATAAAAGAAATGGTCTTCAAGATGCCGGTCTTCTATAGGATCCATCGGCTTAGCTCATCGCCGGTTCAGGTCGGTCCATGGATAACCTACAAGCTGAGTCTGAGGGAGTTTGTCCATTTCCCTATAGAATATGATAAGTGTGCCTGTTGGAATACACAATACAAAAATAATAGAAAAGAGGTTAATATATAAATAATTCCGGGGTCAATCTGCTCAAAATGGGCCCTCAACGCCAAGATTTGAAATCCTTCAGTTCTTGCCCTAATGATAGGTCTTGTTGGATTTTTATTCCTATCATGCATCTTAAAACATAAGCAAAGAATAATGAGATGGAGGAAGCACCATTTGCATTGACAATCGAGTTTATAATATATGCCATGATATGTACATGATGAGATGTCTTTTATGCTCTAAGCATGATGATTAGATGTAAGGATGGCCTAGGTGAAGCTCACTTGGTTGTGGTTAATACTATTCTTAGTTTATTGATGAAATAGTTGTTAGAGGATATATTGATACTTGTTTCCAAAAAAATTAAGATGATTTAAAATTGTTGTAAGGTCATGTATTATGGTTAAATCACGCTATTCTTTGTTGGATGAGCTCCAAGTAAGAGACAATAGCAAATTTTATAGTAGAGTTTGAGTACACCATAGTTTCTAAGGTAGTTAAAGAAGTCTTTTAGATTAGAAATTTTATCTTTGAGTGGAATGGTTTCGAGCATTACTGATTCAATTACTTTGTATTCCAATATCAATACAACTAGAACTTGGGCTGAGGGCTTACATTAGCAAATACATGAGACCTACATGAGGAGCCTAAGGCTTAGAGTCCATAGTACTTGACAATAGTACATGTGGGAGTAATATAATTTGTGTATAATATGCCAAAACAATTTTAATGTATTTATGAATATTATTTATAGAAGTCAAGTGCTTATTGTATGTGAATACTTTTCTATTTGTATATATTTTGGAATAAAGTCAAACAAATAAATTAGAGCATTTTAAAATGATTAAAAAGATGTATTACTAGTGAAAATTTCATGATATATTATTATCTAAGATTATCTTTAAATGGATAAATACCTAGATGGGATATAGATATTTAGACCAACACATTGTATAACTAATGTCATTATCATTAGACCAAGGGAAAGATATCCAAGTTATATGGGTAGATGTCCAAAGTTACATGGTTACATTAGATACAACCTATCGATCATACCAGATGCTTGACATTATTTGTTCCTTCTTTATATGAACAAGCATAGATTATCTTTAGATTTAGGGCTTTCATATATCTTATGCATTAAATGTTAAATTTTGATATCGTTAAACACGACCTTATTTAACACTGCAATAATATGGCTATT
This sequence comes from Laguncularia racemosa, assembly GCA_037954665.1. Lineage (NCBI taxonomy): Eukaryota > Viridiplantae > Streptophyta > Magnoliopsida > Myrtales > Combretaceae > Laguncularia > Laguncularia racemosa. The sequence continues at coordinate 362,058 of JBBMOL010000060.1, read as the reverse complement.
AGGTACACCATGGAACATAAAGAGGATGATGATGACTCTATTTAGAACTTATCACTCTCTTAGATTAAGGAGCTAATATTAGTGACCACTTCATTTTGTAAGAGCCAAATGCTATTGGCCATGATAGAATTTATTGGTCTAAATTATCTTGAAAACCAAGTTAAAAGATGAAACATTGATGACATAGTATGCATTTTTGGGATATCATTTGATGAAGACATTTAATTATACAATAATTAGTTTATAGTGGTTAAGGTTCAAAACCTTTTCTGTCTTATCAGATAGCTAATAACCGGTATCAAATGGTTGCCTAGGTCTGTGAGTCACATTGATCATTAATCAACTCAGTTTGTTTATTGAATTATTGAATCATATCTAATTCAATATTCATCAATGCTCTTCTAATTATAGTTAAAAAATAAACATAAAAACCATAAAATATTCATTGTATCCATATAAACACATAGAAATGCAAAAGATCTAAGTTTTATTTTGCTGTGCCTCCTTAAATCATTCCTTAAATCAAATCTTGGATCTGTGCCATTGCAAGACCCTAGTTCATTATGTTGATTGTTTTAACTATAGTTCTTAGAAATCTTTAGTTAATTAATTTTAGACTTTCAAAATTTGAATGGATTGTTAGTTAAGTTAAACAATTGGAGAAACTCGTAAATAAGAAAATAGTAAAAACTAAACTAAATTTATGATTAAATTATTTAGTTTATGATGGGTGTCGAATCCAACAAAAATAAAACCTACTCCTAGACAATTATATGATTTGCATATAGTGGTGAGTAGGGTCGAATTCATAGAGATTGGTTAAACTTATTTCTATTCAAGGAGAATAAAAGGGAAAAGAAAAATGGGGGTTTTGTTTGTGAATCAAAATAAAGTAAAACAAGGTAAGAAAATCGGATATTAATAAAAGCCTAGCCAAAGGAATCAAGATAGTTTAATTCAAGGAATTGATCATCGATGTAAATGTTCTCTATTCTTGTTCCTAGATAAACTGGTTATGGTTATTAACAAGCTCTAACAACCTATCTCTCCTTACTTCCTCGATAACCTCAGACAAGCGCTTTGAATTATTTCTCTTATTGATTAAACAACCCTAGACAAGCGCTTAGGATTTAATCTATCAATAGCATTAAAATCTAGAGAGACCACCAATTCATGCTAGTAGATTATAAGATAACCTATTTAAACATGATCATACACCTCCATAACCTGAATTCGATCATCTCTTTTATAACCAAACATGTTATTGCGTCACTAAGACTAGAACAATCAAACAATTACGGATTTGACGTGCTAGTTGACAATATATTAACTTGCTAATTGAGTAGAAGAGCTCTATTCATACCAATCAACAAAGATAATAATGACAAAACGATAAGAAGATTTATGAATACCCGGAAGCAAAGAATAGAATAAATACAAGTCAATTAGACCTCACAATTCGTGGAGAATTAAACATCTATGACCCTTTGGCTAGAAAAGTAGCTTAGCTACTCATGTTCATCAACAAAACGAAAATAAAAAGTAAAGACATGATGAACCAGGTTGCCTGCTCTGCCTCCAAGATGATCCAAGGTTCTTCAAGATCCAAAGATTCAAAAGTTCGTCCTAACCCTCTAGGGTTGGCTCTATTTATATTATTAGATGGATAGCATGTGATCTTTTGCTAGCAAGATACGAAAATATCTTTCCTTTTCCAAGTAGATTTCGAGAAGTGAAGATTCGTCTGCTTGGCACGCCCCACCACATGGCCGTGGGTCAAGCCGTGCCATCCTCTGTGCATATTCTTCAAGTCTTCATCCGCGCCCAGTGTGTACCACGGTTACACCCACGGCTAGATTTCAAGCCGTGCCTTCATCTGTGCATAATCTACAAGTCTTCATCCGTGTCCATTGTGTACTACGGTTACACCCACGGCTAGATTTCGAGCCGTGCCTTCATCTGGTTGATGTTCCACACTTTCTTCTCCTTGGCACACCTAGCTTCCACCACGGCTCCAAGCACGGTTTCTCCCACGGCTTCCACCACGGCCGTGCCCTAAGCCGTGTCTCTCTCTGTTCAAAGTCCACATTTCCGTCTTCTTGTCCAGTGTGTAACACGGTTTGAACCTTGGCCGTGCCTCAAACCGTGCTTCCGATACATGGCCGTGTACTTCAACCGTGTATCTTCCTGTTAATTCAAAACCAAGTACACGGCCGTGTACTTCAATTACACGCCCATGTACTTCCTCCGACGGTGTAAATCCTTGTCTTTGAACCAAGTTGTAGATGACTTCTCTAATTTACTTGAATTGGCATCCTTGACTCCATTTAACCTGATTTACCACGATGATAGAATTAAAGTACCATTTCCTTATGATTTCTATAAAATCAATAATAATTTAACACAATTTATACTATAAAGATTGAGTATAAAATGGCTCTATCAAATTCCCCCACACTTAAACTCTTGCTTGTCCTCAAGCAATTGCATCAAATCAATTGAGAAATCTGTCATAGATTATACAAACTTTCTTTTCATCATTCCAAGCATCTATTCATTTGTAATTCATGACTTGTAGTTTTAATGTCTACTACTTCAACCAAACTGGTTTCCTGTGATCAAATTACTATGGACAAAATTCAATAGCTAATCTAAACAAAACAAACTTTAATCCTCATGTTTAGCAAAAGAATTTTTATTCCAAAAGTAAATACTTAATCCACTAAGGAAAAACACCCAATTAAACTTCATTGGACATTAGCAAACATATAATCCTTGCAACATAAAGTAAAAGCATATAGTATCAACTCTTTCCATAGATTTTCTCCCTTTTCTAGTCTTGTTTTATTCAATGAATGTTTACATTCATGTTCTTTTGATTTATTCAAGCATCTGTTTTAACGGGTTTTTGCCCGCTTCTTTTCATGAACTTTTGCCTTTTTCGCCCTTATTGTTATAGTGAGTTCATTGAGTCGGCAACATCCCGAGCTCATCACTCAAGTGACCGGGTTTTGAGATACCCCTACGGACTCTTCCTCACTCTAACATTCAAGTTTGAATACTCTTAACTCAATTAGTTGAATCATTGGAGTAATGGCTATGCTTGATTCTTTTTTTTTTTTTTTTTAAGTGTTATGATTGCTTTACAAACAACTTCAAAGAGTATACAATAGCTAATATAACCTAGAAGTAAACTTGTTTATTTTTCACTTAGGGACTCGACTTACTCTTAGACTTCCAATTCTAAAGCTAAATACAAGGTAAATTTGTTTCTTAAAGATTTCACTACTTAATTTTAACCATGTATTCTAATCATAGCAGTGGGTGAGTAAAGCATTTGAACAAGTCAATTTCACATTGTGTAGATGCTTATTATAACATTTAGTACAATCTCTAGATTTCATGATAAATTTGAAAAAAATTTGGCTTAAAATTGCTTAAGGACAAACATTCAAAGTATGGATCAATTCTCTATTCTCTATAATTTATTATCCTCTCCCCCACACTTAGCTTGAACAGTGTCCTCACTGTTTCTAATTCAGTACAATGAAAGAGGAATTAACAACACAAGGAACATTAGAGAATAAGAGAAAGGAAATGCTGGTACTTACCTAGTATTGGAGTTCTCCCCTTAAGCTCTGGAAAGTGTCATTTGATTATGTGTCCTTGCTGCAGCTGATCCAAAGAGTTCAAAACTATACTAAAATCAAAACAAAACTAAAGCAAAACAAAACTAAAGGATTTTTTTTTTTTTTTTTTTTGACATGGGTTGCCTCCCATGAAGTGCCTTTCTTTAACGTCTTTGGCTAGACGTTCCTGGCTAAATATTCGGATAAGGATTTTGATTCCAGCCTTGGTGCCTGTGGTGATGGGTTAATAACATCCGTAACAAAAACAGGAGAGATATCATTAGGATGTTTCATGGCATCATAAATGTTAAATTTAATCACTTCACCATCAAATTCCATAGTGAGGGTGCCATCATTTACATCGATTTTCGTTTTAGAAGTCTTAAGGAATTGTTGCCCTAATAATATCAGTGATGAAGTATGAGAATCACTATTATCCATGTCAAGCACATAAAAATCAGCAGGAAAAATCAATCCATTGACTTGAACTAAAACATCCTCTAGAACTCCCTCAGGATAAACATTGGACCTATCAGCAAGTTGAACAATAATACCCATTTCTTTTAAAGGACCAACATTTAAACGTTGATAAACAGACAAAGGCATGATATTGATAGAAGCTCCTAGATCACACATGGCTTTAGCGATTCCAAGATTACCTATTTTGCAAGGAATAGTAAACATACCTGGATCCTTGCATTTAGGGGGAAGCTTCTTCTGAATAATAGCTGAAACATTTTCACTCACACTAATCTTTTCATTACCTTTCAGCTTCCTTTTGTTAGTGCATAAGTCTTTGAGAAATCTAGCATAGCGCGGTATTTGCTTAATTGCATCAAGCAAAGGAATATTTACCTCGACTTTGCGAAAAGTTTCCAGAATCTCTTTTTCTTCCGCTTTATTCTTGGATTTCGCTAATCTGGAGGGGAAAGGAGGTGGTATCAATGTGACCTTTGATGGCTCAACTAGAGACTTGCTAATCTGGTTGTCCTGATGGCTCGGAGTCAAAATCTCTTTCTTGGTCTCTTCCCCAAGAGTAGATGAGTGTCCTTTCTTAATTGATCCCTGCAATTATGTTCCACTCCTCAAGGTAATTGCATTAACGCTTTGCTTTGGATTTGTAATAGTTTCAGATGGTAACTTACCTTGAGTTTCTAACCTGTTTACAGCAGAAGCAAGTTGGCTTACCTGATTCTCCAAGTTTTGAATGCTTTGCTTTGTTTCCTCCTGAAATTGTTTGGTATTAACAGCTAGAGACTTAACAATATCCTCAAGGGGCATACATGAAGTGGAAGGAGCTTGGGGTACGTGGTGTGATGGCTTTGGCTGGAATCGTTGGACATGTTGAGGGTTATTGCCATATCGGAAGTTAGGATGATCCCTCCATCCAGGATTGTAAGTATTCGAGTAGGGGTCATACTTCCTTTGTGGCTGTCCTGGGAATCCTCTTATAGCATTGGCGTGTTCATGATTGTCATCTTGCAATGTGGGGCACATGTCGGTCGGATGACTAGGAGCAGCACAAATTCCACAAGCTTTCACCTGTTGGGTATTTCCAAGAGCTAGCTGCTGCATAAGGGAGGTAAGATTAGAAATTTGATGTTCAAGGTTAGACACATTTACCTCATTTACCTTCCTTGAAGACGTATCATGCCTATACCCAAATTGTTGCGAATTGGCAGCCATAATGGAGATCAATTCCCTAGCTTGACCAAGGGTTTTGTTTACTATGGCGCCTCCACTTGCAGCATCCATCATCTTTCTTTCCATCGGGAGTAGGCCCTCGTAGAAGTATTGGATAAGGAGTTGTTCAGATATCCCATGTTGTGGGCAGCTTGCACACAATTGCTTGAACCTCTCCCAATACTCATGAAGAGTCTCGGTGTCCCTTTGTTTTATACCACAAATTTCTCTTCTTATACCAGCGGCTCTGGATGCGGGGAAGAATTTATCCAAGAAGAGTCTCACCATATCTGTCCAAGTGGTGATAGAACCTGGAGGCAAATAAAACAACCAATCTTTAGCTTTAGTACTTAAAGAAAACGGAAAAGCACGTAGCTTGATTTGTTCGTCGGTTATTCCTTGCGGCCTCATACTAGAACACACTATATGAAACTCTTTCAAATGCTTGTGAGGATCTTCATTCTCAAGACCATGAAATGTAGGTAGCAGATGTATTAACCCAGATTTCAATTCGAATTCCACAGCTAGTTCGGGATAGTGAATACAAAGTGGTTGTTGATTCACATCCGGTGCAGCCAACTCCCTTAAGGTTCTCTCGAGATTTGCCATGTCGTCCTCTTTTTCAGAATCAAGGGATGAATCAGACAAGTCCGATACTAAGTTCAGTCTAGTGGATGATCTAGCTTCTTGTCGCAGCCTCTTTAGAGTCTTCTCAATCTCCGGATTGTAAGTTAGTTCACCTGTCTGAGAAGAACGAGTCATACAAGAATAGAAATAAATTTGACACCAATCCCCGGCAACGGCGCCAAAATTTGATGGGTGTCGAATCCAACAAAAATAAAACCTACTCCTAGACAATTATATGATTTGCATATAGTGGTGAGTAGGGTCGAATCCACAGAGATTGGTTAAACTTATTTCTATTCAAGGAGAATAAAAGGGAAAAGAAAAATGGGGGGTTTTGTTTGTGAATCAAAATAAAGTAAAACAAGGTAAGAAAATCGGATATTAATAAAAGCCTAGCCAAAGGAATCAAGATAGTTTAATTCAAGGAATTGATCATCGATGCAAATGTTCTCTATTCTTGTTCCTAGATAAACTGGTTATGGTTATTAACAAGCTCTAACAACCTATCTCTCCTTACTTCCTCGATAACCTCAGACAAGCGCTTTGAATTATTTCTCTTATTGATTAAACAACCCTAGACAAGCGCTTAGGATTTAATCTATCAATAGCATTAAAATCTAGAGAGACCACCAATTCATGCCAGTAGATTATAAGATAACCTATTTAAACATGATCATACACCTCCATAACATGAATTCGATCATCTCTTTTATAACCAAACATGTTATTACGTCACTAAGACTAGAACAATCAAACAATTATGGATTTGACGTGCTAGTTGACAATATATTAACTTGCTAATTGAGTAGAAGAGCTCTATTCATACCAATCAACAAAGATAATAATGACAAAACGATCAGAAGATATATGAATACCCGAAAGCAAAGAATAGAATAAATACAAGTCAATTAGACCTCACAATTCGTGGAGAATTAAACATCTATGACCCTTTGGCTAGAAAAGTAGATTAGCTACTCATGTTCATCAACAAAACGAAAATAAAAAGTAAAGACATGATGAACCAGGTTGCCTGCTCTGCCTCCAAGATGATCTAAGGTTCTTCAAGATCCAAAGATTCAAAAGTTCGTCCTAACCCTCTAGGGTTGGCTCTATTTATATTATTAGATGGATAACATGTGATCTTTTGCTAGCAAGATACGAAAATATCTTTCCTTTTCCAAGTAGATTTCGAGAAGTGAAGATTCGTCTGCTTGGCACGCCCCACCACACGGCCGTGGGTCAAGCCGTGCCATCCTCTGTGCATATTCTTCAAGTCTTCATCCGCGCCCAGTGTGTACCACGGTTACACCCACGGCTAGATTTCAAGCCGTGCCTTCATCTGTGCATAATCTACAAGTCTTCATCCGTGTCCAGTGTGTACCACGATTACACCCACGGCTAGATTTCAAGCCGTGCCTTCATCTGGTTGATGTTCCACACTTTCTTCTCCTTGGCACACCTAGCTTCCACCACGGCTCCAAGCACGGTTTCTCCCACGGCTTCCACCACGGCCGTGCCCTAAGCCGTGTCTCTCTCTGTTTAAAGTCCACATTTCCGTCTTCTTGTCCAGTGTGTAACACGGTTTGAACCTTGGCCGTGCCTCAAACCGTGCTTCCGATACACGGCCGTGTACTTCAACCGTGTATCTTCCTGTTAATTCAAAACCAAGTACACGGCCGTGTACTTCAATTACACGCCCATGTACTTCCTCCGACGGTGTAAATCCTTGTCTTTGAACCAAGTTGTAGATGACTTCTCTAATTTACTTGAATTGGCATCCTTGACTCCAATTAACCTGATTTATCACGATGATAGAATTAAAGTACCATTTCCTTATGATTTCTATCAAATCAATAATAATCTAACACAATTTATACTATAAAGATTGAGTATAAAATGGCTCTATCAGTTTATTGTTATAGAATAACAAGAAGATCAAGAGTTAAGAATGACTTTTTAGGATAAGGAAGGTGAGTGCTATACTGATTATTTATGGCTTGTGCCTATATAAGTTAGTTGAAATTGGAATAAAATATTAGACTATAAAAAATGTATGTGTTGATTGTGCAAGGTTGTTCAAACCTATAAGTTCGAGTAGAGATGGTGGTTCTAGACTCCTCAAATGATGTGATTAGATTGGCTATGAATTTCATTGTAGTGATCAAGTTAATTGTTGATATGAGGGAATTGTGGCTATTACAAGTTAGTTGAGTAAGAACAAAGTTACCATTAGATGAATTGGTGGAATGGGATATCGATTTGAGTTTTGTAAATGGACTATACTCCTAATGACATGATACATGTGGTGAATGCAACATGATAAGATTAGAGTTTTGACAATAGGGAATGGACTTGTCCATTACATGTTATGTTTCGCAAACAATGGACATGGTGAGCCCACTTATAATATGTGTAGGTGGTGAATTGCAGTTTTGCCATGTGAAAAATTGGAATCTAAGTTCTTTGAACCTTAGTTTCAAGGTTATGTTGTTGTGATTCACTTGAAGTTATATATTAATAAAATTGTTTATTGCATTTAATTATTATGGATTGCATGTGTTTGATTGATTTGACATCCATATATGCAAATACTTGAGCCTTTTGGTTACCATGTATGGTGAAATTGTTTTCAAGTTGATTATATTTAGACTTGAAGACTTTGAAAGTGTAAGAGACAAGTCTTGCACATTCTATACTCATCTAGCTATAGAGAAATCATTTGTAGGAATAGAACATTACATCAATCTTTTTATGTACCATCTTACTTCCAAGACTAACGTCTTTACATCAACATTGATTTGATAATAATTATATTATATATTAGGATATCTAATGCTATAACTATATACAACTAAGCAGAGGATCACTTGAATTCATCTTGGCCTCTAATGTATGAGCCACCAAAAAATGTTTAGAGACTAGAATAATGTGTCTTCACTTCTTCTTCTTTTTTTTGTTGTTGTGATTTTTCAATCTATATAAGTGATACTACATGTGATCAAGAAATTGATCTTTGAATTGGGTTAGAATTACTGTTATAGTATTCTAAATCCACAACAAAGATTAGTTCTTCATCTTCTTAGGGGTCATGGTATTATTGCATCTTAGCAAAGACTTTATATTGAGTATCTCTAGTACGGCAAATGATGAACACTATTAATGACAATGTGGAGGTACAAATGTCACTAAAAATAATCCCCAAAAGCTATTCATTCTAAGACTTTCATTGTCATAATTGGACATTGAACAATCACATAAGGCAATCAAGGGGTTTTCAAGGTTTTGCAATAGACCACTCTAAGCTACTTCTAGGATTGCTTTAGAATTATCAAATAGATATCGAGAGCTCTTAGGAAAAGTCTGCAAAATACATGCATAAATCAATTGAAGTTTTAAGGAAATGGCTTTAAGTTGGATGATATGCTTATTACAATAGTCTAAACACACACATTTAGGAATTAGTGTCTAATTCAAAAAATTTATTAAGGTATCACAAAGAATACTTACAAATCTAAAGCCACCAACTTTGAATGTTTTCTTTAAGGTTATGAAACCTTCACAATGCTTTACTAGGAATATTTTGACATATGGAACCTCTAGAAATGTTGCTAAAATCTCCCCATTCATAAGAGTTGATGAATAATCATCTTTTGAATATATTTTCTTAATTTTGGAATGGCTAAAACCTAATACTTTACGACAAAAGGATTCCCATCACACCTTATTGTTGTTCCACTTCTAATCAAGCTTTCAACACTAGGTTCTTACTATAAGGAAAGATGTAAGAATAGTTGTTAAACTTTGTGTTATGACTAATGCTACAAACAACCACACCACCATGGCCATTCTAGACAAGTTGCTATGTAATCTTTCTCTTGCATGCAACGAAGATCTTTATAAGTTAGATGAATAATCTTTTGGTTGATCCTTTATGGTACTGGTTGGCATAGAAATTGATTAAAATCACATGACATGTCTTTCCATCTATAGTTCTAAAGAATCTTTGCACGATAAAATATGAAACAAGTTTCCCTAACCCTAAAAAAGATTATCATTTATATTCTCTCTAATCACGTACTAATATATATAAAAAAACATTTGAATGTATCGGACCTTTCGCTTTCTTTATGTATGACAACTTGTAATTAAAGGAGTCATGGATAGGGACATTATTAAAAGACAGAAAAACATTATCCATAGAACATCATAGCATCAACGTGAGATAAAGACAAACAGGATAGTACAAGATATGATGCAAAAAAAACAAAAAAAAATTGAGCACAATAAAAATGCCATTTCAAAAGCTTGAAGCTCATATGGTATATTCCTTAGTATCCTTCATCTTATAAATATTCCGTTCTATTTTTATTATTTTGCCAATTCAATTAAGATAGCTAGAATACTTGTTTCTTAATATATAATTCAAGCAAACAAGAACCAGATTTACCTTGTAATGAAAATAGTGTTGTAAAGGCCAATGAAAGCATTATTCCAACTTGGTTCCAAATTGGACCTCTAAAATTTGCATTATGGTTCCTCTCAATTAGCTAAACAATAAAGCCATTATAGACATTAACAACACCAGTGACAATCCACATAATTGGTGTAAAAGGCCTCTTAATCAACTAAGCCCTTCCAAACCTCTTTGGCTTCGCATAAGTTATCATTTGTAATCCCGAGTCTGCATAAGGTTGTGAAAACTTTGCATATTCACGACGATTGGCCACTATGGCTATGTCTCCAACCACTGCATCAAAGTTCTTTTCAAGTAAAAAGTTATATCAATTATGTAATATGTAAATCATAAACACTTCCATGAAACTTGTAGAAAATTTGATACTAATATAATAGAGTGCTTATGCTATGCTATGACAAAATGTAACGTTTGTCCTTTTTATACATCTACTTTTTTTATAAAGCATACAATCAGTGTTAAAAAATAATGATAGTTTTATTTTTGTGTCCTTTACAAGTGCCTAAACACTCATTAATGGGGCCTTTCTTAAGAAAATATACCTATGAGAGATATAATACTAAATATTTCCTGCAATTAAACGTGCTACACCATTGAATCATGAGTCCTTCAATAGTTGTAAAAGTTATATGGCAAGTGATAAGGCAAATGCTTGAGTGATTTTTTTAAGACACCAACTAAAAATTTTAATACTATCAACTTTCCTCTAGTATTGTTCTCATTTTCATACCTTGCATGTACGAATATTTTATGAGTGTTTGCACAATGAACTCGTATTTTTAGTGTCCTTCCACTAGTAAAAAGCGTGCAACCTCTATGCACAATCCAAGGACCACTTGGCCAAAACACTAGCCCTAAAACGCTCATTGAATCATTGTTATTTTAGAGAACCTTAAATTCTCAACCCAAAACCCCAATTTTCTATAACTTTTTCCTCCCACATTTATTATTTGGAAAAGACGACCAGACCTAAAACTCCTCTAAGTAATCTGAACTTACCACTTACCCCCTCAAATGTAACATTCTTAATTCTACTTAGCAAATCTATGCTTGATAGTGAAGTTGTAGGTGGTGCATCTTTTTTTTTTTTTTTCTTTTTGATGATGTTTTCCTTGCCTTGGCTAGTGCTAATGCCCACACTACATCACAAGCTTGCACTGCAAAAATTCTTAGGTTTGTATACTCTTCCTTGGGGTGTTGCAAGCTGAATATTGGAATAAAATTTGATTAGAATTCCTTAAGTTTCTTGGATTGAGGAATGTAGCTCTTAATTATTGATACACCTTGCATTGAAGAAAATGATTTTGCATCTAAGGGTCAATATGATTTGAAATATCTCCAGTTGTGATCTACACAGATTCATTTCCCATTTATCCTAATTTATTGGCTAAGATGAATATATTAGTAGCTAGTTTAACTGAAGTGTGCACGAAAAAAAACCCAAAGTGGTCATCTTTAAGCTTCATCAATTTTCTCATCATGGAATAGTGATAAGAATCAAAATCCGTTAAGACCTATCATTAGGGCAGGAGACAAAGAATTTCAAATCTTGGCGATGAGGGCCCATTTTGAGCACATCGACCCCGAAATTATTTGTTTACTAACCTATTTTCTCTTATTCATGTATTGTATATTCCAACAAACACACTTATCATGCTTTACAGGGCGATGGACAAACTCACTAAGACTTAGCTTGTGGGTTTTCCATGGACCGATTTAAACTAGCGATGAGCTGGGCCTATGAATCCTATGGAAGAGCTAGCATGATGAAGACTATTTTTTTTTTTTATAATTATTTCTTTAGACTATTTATGTTGTAATATTTCTTTTGGGACACTTTTCATTTGCTTGTAATTACGTTTTCAGGACCGGTCACCCTAAAAGTGGCATAGTTATAATTTTGTGAACTTTTTAACCCTAAAGGGAGCAAGTATAAATACTTGCTTAAGTAGGGTTTTTGGGCAAAATTTTTTTAGAATAGACATACACTTTTACGTGAGAGAATTAGGCTTCTTCCTTAGTTCAATTTCTCTTATCAATTTCAATATCAAGAATTGGAATTGTGGCGAGTGCAACAAGGAGAAATTGTGAGTTATATCAATTTCAAATTGTTGTGTTTCTTTTCATCTCTAGTGAGTCATATTTAGGGTTGGATTAAAGTATTCTTGGTTAGATTTGATTGCATTTGTAATCAAATTATTATTTCTTAATTGATTGGTTTTTAGCACTTGTTATTTACCATCAATATTTGCTTCATTTGAACTATGGTTTACATTGTTGGGAAAAGGGATCTCGAAGGTGGTTTTTGTTGATTTTGTATGCTATTTCATGTGGTTTTCATAAGAATATTAGTGATCTTCATTGAGAAATACAACATTGAGTAATTCATTTCATGAAAAATAACATTCAGATCATCTGTTGCAATTAGGGTTCATGCAACAATTTGCTCCACCTTGAGTCGAATTGACCTTATCCTTTAGGGATTGTTATTTGGTTCATTTGTATGTGCTTAATATTGGTTTTAGGCACATCATCTTTTGGTATTAGAGTTGCACATACTTAGTTCATTTCATTATTGATCACGTGGTGTTGTGGAATTGGTTATAGATCTTAAGAATTGACGCCATTGTTCATGTGATAGGAAGCTAGTTTGATTGACATTATTTGTTTATCTTTCAAATTGGTTTGCATGTGCTTAATCTTGATTTAGGCACATCATCTTTTGGTATCAGAACACAAGTTAAGAGAAGGGATTTAGTGTTGGTTGATTTCTTAATCTTCATGTTCAATTAGGGTTCTTCAAATTGTGATCCAAAATTGTGTGTTGTGAATTGAGGTTGCGTAATTGTCTTGATTGAGAAGTGAATTTGCTGCTTGTTGAAGTTGAATTGAAAGACTTGTTGTAGCTCCTTTTGGTTGATCATTTTCATGAAAGGGAAGAGGAGTAAAAGTGTATTATTGATTCAAATTTCCGAATTTGAAAATTACCTCATTTGTGAAGGGAGTGGAAGTTTAATCCATTGCATGTTGATTTTAGAAATAAGAGTATAGTTGTACAATTTTCAGAATTGAATTGTGTGGATTATATGGAAGCTATTTGATTTTCAAAATACACATTAAGTGATAGAAGTTGTTGTGTGTTCATTTGAATTTGAAAGTTGCTTCTTACCAATTGTGGAAAGGTTGCAATAAATGAAACCATTTGAATTTGAATTGAGCTGCCTTTGTAAAGTTGTGGTTAGAAATTGTTTTTGAAGTGGAGGAGTGCAATGTGTGGAAGTGTGTGTGTGTGTGTGTGTGTTGCACCGTGAGTGAAGGGAGTGTGTGTGTGGCGTTGTGCTTGTGTGTTAGTGAAGGGTATGTATGTGTGGCGTTATGTGTGTATGTTGATTGAAGGAATTGCAACGTGGTGTCTTTGAGCTTGCTGTGAGGAAAAGTAATGTTTCTTTGTGATCATTTGTGATCACTTAGAAAAAGTGGGAAATTAAAAAAAAAAAGAGCAAATGGAGAGTTGATGATTTCAGAATTGTAGTTTGAATTTTGAAAGCAAAGAAGAGTGAATGGAGTGTTGATGATTTTGGAATTGTGGTTGTCTTTTACCATTTCTAGATTTAAAGAGTGTGGAGAAAAGGAAATTATTTCAAATTCAAACACCATTTTTAAGTTGAAAGAAGTTATTGTGTGATAGTTGAGTAAATGATTATTTGAATTTGAATTTGCTTCTTACTATTTGTAGAAGAGGTTGCATTTAAAGTGGAATTTGAATTTGTTGCTGCCTTGTTTGTAAGTGGCAGTGTGAAGTGAGTTGTTGTGAGTGGCCAATTGGAGTTGTATTGTGAAGAAGTGTTGCAACGTGAAGTGTGAGTGTGTTAAGGTGAAGGTGCTGCACATGAAGTAAGTTGTGGTGAAGATAGTGCAGAATAAGTAAATTGTTGATTGTGTGTGTATATGTGGCAGAGTGAATGTGTAAGTAAGGGAATTGCCACTTGTGAATTTGTGCATTTGTGTGTAGTGTAAGGTGCTCCACATTGTGGTTATTTATAGTGTAAAACTATGGCAAGAAAAGGAAGGTTTGAGTAGTAGAATTTGAATTCAAAAACAAACATTAAAGTGTGAAAGTAATTGAAACTTATTACTTAAACACTTATAGTTGAATTTAATTCTATCTACTTGAAAGTCGTTGAGTGTACTTCATTTGTGACTTGGTTGTGTACATGAACTGTGGAAGTGTCAGGATAATTATTGTGTTGTTGGGTTTGAACACAGTCATGTCTAGTGAAATTTTTCATTATACTAATGTATTATGCTAGACATTGACTACTTTTACTACTAAGGATGATGAGCAAAGGGAAAATTTGTTCCATACTTCTTGTAGGGTACAAAGAAATTTATGTGTTCTTATAGTTGATGGTGGTAGTTGTACTATTGTGGTAACAACATCATTAGTATCGAAACTAAAAATTACCACTACTTCACATCCTAAACGTTATAAATTGCATTGGCTTAGTGATCAGGGGAGTTTGCATGTAACTCAAAGAGCTAGGGTACCTTTCAGTATAGGTGATAAATACTGCGATGAAATCGAGTGTGATATTCTACCTATGTATGTATCCCATATATTGCTTGGCAGGCCTTGGTTATATGATAGGAGGGTCTTACATGATGGCTTTAGGAATACTTATGTATTCTAGAAGAAGGAAAACACATTATTCTGAATCCGATGTTACCTTTAGAGGTCCGAAAGGTTCAGCAACAGATCCGTAGACCATCAGAGATTCCTGAGAATCACAACCACATGAACCAACCTTTAGAGGGCCACATTGTGTAGAAGCAGACATGCCAACCTTCAAAGGTACTAGAGGCTCATGAGCAGTTGAGTAAACCATTGGAGAATTCTGAGGGTTAGAGTCAGATGAGCCCATCATCAAAGAGCCAGATTGTTCAGAGACAGTTGTGTTCACTTTCGGAGGTTTCAGAGGGCTGTGAGCAGTTAGACCAACCATTAGAGGGCCATGAGGGTCAGTGCCATACAGATGAGTTAGAGAAGGAGAAAACAATTTTAGTGGAACGGGTTGAGACAAGGGAGACCTCAGTGGATAATGGGTTATTATTTGTGTTGCAGATGAGATACATCTTAGAAATGGAGGAGAGAAAACAATCACCTCTTATGGTATTTCAAATATTAGGATTTTGTAATGATACTTCTTCAGGTGGCTTGCTAGGAGGAAACAGAGTCTCTACTGCATTTGATCTGTCGGATTTGAGGACAAATCTTTTTGAGCCCCGAGGAGATGATAGGAATCAAAATCCATTAAGAACTATCATTAGGGCAAGAGCTAAACGATTTCAAATCTTGGCGATGAGGGCCCATTTTGAGCACATCGACCCCGAAATTATTTGTTTACTAACCTCTTTTCTCTTATTCATGTATTGTATATTCCAATAGGCACACTTATCATGCTTTACAGGGTGATGGACAAACTCATTAAGACTCAGCTTGTGGGTTATTCATGGACTGACCTAAACAGGCGATGAGCTGGGCTGACGAATCCTATGGAAGAGCTAGCATGATGAAGACTATTTTTTTTTTATAATTATTTCTTTGGACTATTTATGTTGTAATCTTTCTTTTGGGACACTTTTCATTTGCTTGTAATTACATTTTCAGGACCGGTCACCCTAAAAGTGGCATAGTTGTGATTTTGTGAACTTTTTAACCTTAAAGGGAGTAAGTATAAATACTTGCTTAAGTAGGGTTTTTGGGGAAATATTTTTCAGAATAGACATACACTTTTACGTGAGAGAATTAGGGTTCTTCCTTAGTTCAATTCCTCTTATCAATTTTAATCCCAAGAATTGGAATTATGGCGAGTGCAACAAGGAGAAATTATGAGTTATATCAATTTCAAATTGTTGTGTTTCTTTTCATCTCTAGTGAGTTATATTTAGGGTTGGATTGAAGTCTTCTTGGTCAGATTTGATTGCATTTGTAATCAAATTATTATTACTTAATTGATTGGTTTTTAGCACTTGTTATTTACCATCAATATTTGCTTCATTTGAACCGTGGTTTACATTGTTGGGAAAGGGGATCTCGGAGGTGGTTCTTATTGATTTTGTATGCTATTTCACGTGATTTTCATAAGAATATTAGTGATCTTCATTGAGGAATACAACATTGAGTAATTCATTTCATGAAAAATAGCATTCGGATCATCTGTTGCAATTAGGGTTCACGCAATAATTTGCTCCACCTTGAACCGAATTAACCTTGTCCTTTAGGGATTGTTATTTAGTTCATTTATATGTGCTTAATATTAGTTTTAGGCACAACATCTGTTGGTATCAGAGCTGCATATACTTGGTTCATTTCAATATTGATCACGTGGTGTTGTGGAATTGGTTATAGATCTTGAGAATTGACGCCATTGTTCATGTGATTGGAAGCTAGTTTGATTGACATTATTTGTTTGTCTTTTTAAATTGGTTTGCATGTGTTTAATCTTGGTTTTAGGCACATCAAATAGTATGGTGCCGTAGGAAGAAGGGGCAATATGTCATCAACACACATGTTGACATCTTGAGTGGCAATGATAAGATTAAGGACAATGCCGGTGGTAGCTGCGTAAAGGTCTTCATAAATTATATTCACTTTCCTCCATTGCCAGCTCTTAATTATGGCAACTATGGCTTTTCATTTGAGTGTTGGTCTTGAGTAGCTTTGAGTAAGAAGGGCCATTGTAAGGAGGACCATCGTGGCAAGTCACCTATTAAGGAAAGGATGGGAACCATTAGTTGGTTGCCTATTTCTGCCACAAAATGGGTCTCTTGACATGTTTTGAAGCTCAAGATAGCAGTTAGTTGATGATTCTAGATGAATGTCCTAGCTACATTTAGTTAAAAACTTGTCATTAGATTGTTTTCACATAAATACTCCTTGAGTGCACACCTGATGTAGGTGTCCTTAGATAATTACAATTGAACAAAATTTATGTGTTTAATGTTAATAAATTAAAAACCAATACAATAATATAACAAAATGTAATCCTTAAGTAAGGTTAACTATGTAGACTTAGTTTTTATATTGTACTATGTCATGATTCATATTCATATTAATACATAATTATGTTGTGTATTTGTTGTCCTCCATGTCTTTTTTTTTTTTTAATCCACCTCACTCTCATTTTATGATAGATTCATAAAGCATGTTCTTATACATGGCTAAATTATCTTAATTGTGTTTTCCTCATTTTCTCATCGACAAAAGTTGCTCTAACCTTTCTTTTTTTTTTTTTAAATACATTTTTTTCTTATCTTATTTATTTGTGCTGGCTTTTTGAAAGGTGATTAAATCACCTATAAAATAGAAACAAATTAAGCTATGGGGGTGTTGGAGTTTATTCCAACTTGGCCACTTTGATACTTTAGTTAGTACAAGCAAAGAACGAAGGGGATATATGAGAGTCAAGAGTCTAAAAATTCAAAAGTTTTTTACTTAGTCATCTTTATCCTCTATTTACAGATTTTGTAGATGATCATGACTTGGAAAGTACATTAATTCCTGGGATCTTCTCCTAATATAGCAAGGGTGTATCTTTTACCAACCTCTTTCCTTATCTGTATCATTCTCTTATGTTTATCCATTGTGGGGATAGCATAGAGATTCGATTTGGAAGAGATCAAAAACTTCAGACTTAAAACTAGATCATGTAATTCTATGTCGAAAGAGGTTGGCATGGATAAGAGGAGCTTATATAAGAGTCTGAGTGGTCTAAAATGGGCATTAGGAGACCAAGGCCAAAATACTCGACCCCCCCTCCCGGTTGGCAAAGAGAGTTGATGATGTGCTCTAAAGGCAATTGCGATGTAAAACAAGGATGGAATGAACTAGGTAACAAATTCCAATCAAATTGGCGTGAACCCTAAATTGCGTGAAAATGAGAGATAGAATGATAATCCCAATAGCTTACCAGATGTAACACACTAGTAGGAATTAGGAAATGGACTTGAAATAATTGATATTACACATAATAACATCAAGCCAAGTTGCCATAATTCTTGATGAATTGACAAGAGTGTTTAGGCGTGAAAAGAGAGCACTCCTCACGGCAATGTAGATGTAAAATATGTCTCCAAAAAGTCTATCAAAAAATCCCTCTTTTACAAGTATTTATACATATTCTAAATAAGGAAAAATCAACAAGACAAAATATTACATAAATCGGTCCTCTTGGAGCAATAGCCAACTAGTTTCTCTTGCTTTTTATAGGTCTAAGAATAGCTCACACATCAAGCATTAGTGTGTTTGTTCACCATCCAGTAATACTAACACATGTGTTTGATGAAATGCAAAACAATCATATAATGTAAATGAAGACACTAAACGAATGTCTTCGAGATCTAATTGTTCAAAGAGTATCCTTATTGCCAAATTTTGTAATCCTTTGGCTCTCGCTCTAGTTATGGGTCCTGTAAATGTATGATTCCTATTAGTTGATAGCTACAAGGGCACCTATGGTCTTGAAGATTAGATGGATCGCTCCAAGGGATTGCCAATGTTGAGCTTTATATTATGAGCGCTAACCTCTTAGTGATAAAGGCATTGTGAGGTGGCTAAGTAAGTAAATGAATTGACATGGACCTTCCTGTGTTAAATTGTTGAACGTCTGAGCAAGTAGGTGACCTAACCTAGATTAACCTGTGTTGAATATAGTGGTAGGCGAGCTTAGTTCCAAGGGGAATTGAGTAGTCATCTTTTGGGTGATTGCCCATTATAGGGCGTCAGTGGTCATTAAAGTCTTCTATGCTAACATGAGGTGGTGAGTATTACTTCGAGGAATGGCATTGTTAAGGGGCCTGACTTGGCGATGTAGAATTCTAGGGGTTATGGTCCTTCTTGAGTAAGTATTGATTTGATTTATCTTTTAGAACATAAATGCATGCACATTAAATGCATTGCACTGTTAACTGAGATGTGGGTGGGAAATTCATGTGAATGTAATCATGGCCACTAATTTAATTTATGGCAACATGTTATGATTAGATTGAAGGACGTCATATCACATCCTTTCACTAGCTATTGCTTCGTTCTCTATACCTTCCTCTATATATATCTGTGATCTTGGCCATTTCCACACTTTCACCATTTCAAACTCACTAATATCTTCTTACTTTGAAAAATATTACAAATCCTATTACTTTTAACATAATCACAACTCCATAACTCCAATTCATTGAGTAAGTATGGTATCTTCTTCTTTCTCTTGTACTAAAACCAACTGAGAGGGGAGAGGTATTTTGATGAGGTGGAAATAATAGCACACAAATACATGGCTAAATTTGGAAAAAATGGGCTAGTCATGATTTTTTAATTTTTGAACCTTATTTTGAAGGAAACGGGATAACTCGAAGAAGTTAATACCTTTAGTGCTGAGCTACACTGTTTTTTGGGTAAATTCTATCATTTAGTCTTTTGAATAGACAATTTTACTAATTTTGGTAATTTTTAGATTTCTTATAACTTTTTATAGACATTTCTGTTTTAGATGCCATTTGTGGCATTGTTTTTGTCATCTAAGGTATGTCGTGTCCTTAAGTTTTAGGGATTTCTATTTTTAGCTATTTTTAGACATTTCTTTTTTCGGTAAATTTTTTATATCTATTTTTGGTAGTTTGCACTTACTATTATTTGTATGCCCTAGGGCAAAGAGACAGATTATTATTGAATGTGAAAATTTTTGTGAGAGGTTTTGCTCTATTTCTTTTCCTAAATTTGTCAATTTTATACAATTCTTGAATTTGGATGCCAAATCCTTAGGAATTCTTAGAATCAATAGGTATTTAAAGATTACACTCCAGGTATTCGCAGAATCAACTGTTTGTGATAATCTCAACACAATTTACACTTATTATGCTATGTTAGTTGGTATCAGAGTTAAGTTCATTCTTGGTAACAACGGCACCCCGTAGACAAAATAACCAATGTCGTGCTACAATGGGTGAAACCTATGATCATGATGATCTAGAGCAAAGAACTGGGCAAATGATTGATGAAAGGCTAGATGTGGTGTTGGAACATCGTTTAGATGTGGTTATAGATTGATTAGCAGAGATAATGGGTGCATTGATGGGTAATCAAAATCAAAATATCAACCCTAGGCATGTGAGAAACCCTAACCCGATGCTAGTTGCAAAAGTGGCAGAAGATGACTCCTCTTCTCTTGAGGAAGATGAGTAGTATGATGTAGTATCGTGTAGGTATGTTAGGCCTCATGTAGAGGAAGAATAGAGACATTGGGAACTAGTTATGAGAATGGAGATATCGGAGTTTCATGGAAGCCTCCAACTAGAAGAATTCTTGGATTGGTTAACCACGGTTGAAGAGATTTTGGATTTCAAAGGAGTCCTTGAGGATAAATAGGTGCAATTGGTAGCAACCAAATTGCATGGTAGGGCCATAGCATGGTGGCAGCAATTAAAATTGACTTGAATAAAAAACCGCATCGTGGGAAAAGATGAAGAAGCATTTGCGAACAACGTTTTTACCATATAATTTCCAATGCATTATGTACTAGAGACTACAAAATCTTAAACAGCTTAGCAAGCCAGTAGATGATCACACTTTTGAATTTTACCAATTGATAGTTAGGAATGAACTTTAAGAAATGGATGATTAGTTGGTTGCTAGATACATTGGGGGTTTGAGGATGCAGATTCAGGATACAATCAATTTATTTGACCCTGTTAGTGTATCAGCAGCACACTAGAGAGCATTGATTGTTAAAAAATAGCAAAAGTGATCTAGGAGTAGTGGTGTAATGGGTAGTGAAGGTGGCATTAGCAATAGTGGTGTGAATTGTACCGAGGGTGGGACCTTAAGTAGTAACACTACTAGGCGTTTTAGTAGGCTTAACATAAGTGGTCCTAGCAATAGCGGGTTGAAGTGCTTTAAATGTGGTGAGGCTGGTCACCAATAGTCTGAATGTAGGAGAATGGAAAAGAAGGTTGGTGAGGTAAGTGTCTCTAAACGAGCACTAGTTACATTCTCCATTGGTTCTAAATATAGAGACTTTATCTAGTGTGATGTTGTGACAATGGATTCTTGTCATTTGTTGATGGGGAGGCCTTGGCAATTTGATAGGGGTGTGACTTATGATGGTAGAGCAAACACTTATAGTTTTGTATGTAAGGGTGTGAAGATTGTGTTGGTTCCTAATAGAAGCACTACTGAGTCTAAAATTGTTAAGCAGGGTAATAGTTCCAACATGCTATCTTTAGTTAGGTTTAAGGAAGAATTATAAGACTCTGAAGTTGTCTTTGCTCTGGTGGGTAAAGAGGTTGAAAGGGAAGTCGAAGTACTTGAGGTGGTAGTTTCGGTGGTGGCCGAGTTCCAAGATGTATTTCCTGATGAGTTGCCGGATGGGTTACCACCACTACGTGCTATCCATCACCATATTGATCTTGAGCCTAGTGCAACCTTTCCTAATAGACCACATTATCGAATCATCCCTACAGAACATGAGGAGTTGAGGAGGCAGGTTGAAGAATTGCTTGTGAAGGGTTTTATTTAGGAGAGTTTGAGTCCATGTGCAGTTCCCGCTCTTTTGACTCCTAAGAAAGATGACACCTAGCTTATGTGTGTGGATAACTGAGCCATTAATAAGATTACTGTCAAGTATCGTTTTTCTATTCCCCACTTAGATGATTTACTTGACCAGTTGAGTGGAGCTAAGGTACTCTCAAAGTTAGACTTGAAGAGTGGGTATCACCAGATTCACATTCGAGTGGGTGATGAGTGGAAGATAACCTTCAAGACAAGAGAGGGGTTGTATGAGTGGTTAGTTATGCTGTTTGGATTGTCTAATGCACCTAACACTTTTATGAGAGTGATGAATCAAGTTTTGAGGCCATTCATTGGTAAGTGTGTTGTCGTATATTTTGACGACATACTAATTTACAGTATTGATCCGGAGTAGCATCTCTAGCACTTGCGGGATGTTCTTAATGTGTTACATAGGGAAAATTTCTATGCTGCCTTGAAAAGGTGTGTATTTATGACCATAGAGGTACTTTTTCTTGGCTACATAATTTCTGCTGATGGTTTGCAGGTTAATAAGTCTAAAGTGGAAGCCATTAGAGAGTGGCCTAGACCTATTACACTGACTGAAATTCGAAGCTTCCATGGCTTGGCATCATTTTACAGATGAGTCATACCCCATTTCAGCAGTATTATAGCTCCTATCACTAACTGTGTGAAGGGTGGTAAGTTTCTGTAGACTAATGAAGCAGAGATGGCTTTTGAGCAGATTAAAGTGCGTCTTACAATAGCCCTAATTCTAGTGTTATTGGATTTTCACCAACCCTTTGAGCTACATGTAGATGCCTCTAAAGTGGGGATTAGAGCCGTTTTGACTCAAAATAGTAGACCGATAGCTTATTTTAGTGAGACGCTAATAAGGGCAAAGCTGCAATATAGTACCTATTATGTGGAATTCTATGCTATAGTGCAAGCTGTGAAGCATTGGCATCATTATCTGTTTCATAGAGAATTCACATTATATACTGACCATGAAGCTCTAAAGCTTTTACACAGTTAGGATAAAGTGTCATCTCGACATGCTTCATGGGTAGCTTATCTGGAGCGTTTCACTTTTGTTGTGAAACATAAGAGTGGTGTCATAAACTGGGTTGCTGATGTACTAAGTACGCGTAGGAGTCTTCTGAGCCGAATGCAAGTAGAGGTACCTAGTTTTAATTCGTTTGCTGAGTTACTTGAATGTGATTTATTCTAGCAAAAGTTAGAGTTGGTGACAGAATAGAGTACTTGTTGCAAGATGGGTTTTTGCTCACGAGTAATCAACTGTGCATTCTAGATTGTAGTTTAAGGGATCAGATTATTCTTGAGCTGCATGGTGAAGGTCATGTGGGATGAGACAGGACTTTGCAACTAGTGCATGCATCCTAGTTTTGGCCAACTATTCCTAAGTAAGTGGAGAAATATGTATAGAGATGTAGAGTCTGCCAAGTATCTAAGGGGATAACTATGAATGCAGGATTGTATATGCCGCTTCCAATTCCTTCTCAACCTTGGATTGATGTGAGCATAGATTTTGTTCTAGGGTTGTCATGAACTCAGCGAGGTAATGACTCCATCTCTGTACTAGTTGATAGATATTCTAAAATGGTGCATTTTATTCCTTATAAGAAGACCACAAACGCTGTCTGTATTGCACAGTTGTACTTTAGGGAAGTATATAGGTTGCATAGGTTGCTTGGAACCATTGTGTCTGATAGAGATATAAGGTGTCTTAGCCAATTTTGGTGAAGTTTGTGGAAGATGGTCAATACTCAGCTGAATTTTAGTAGTGCCTATCGCCCACAAATAGATGGGCAAACTAAGGTAGTCAATAGATCCCTAGGAAATCTACTAAGGAGCTTAGCGGGGGAACATGTGAAGAGTTAGTATCAAAAGTTGAGTCAGGTAGAGTTTGCACATAATCATGTAGTCAATTGTAGTACAAGGTTTAGTCCATTCCAAGTTGTTTACTTTGTTGTTCCTAGGAGTCTTGATTTGCTGCCACTACCTAATAAGACCAGGATTCATGGAAAGGCATCCATAGCCTATAGGAAATCCACAAGACTGTTCAAAATAATTTACAAAAAGCTGCAGGTAAATATAAGGAAATTGTTGATTGGAAAAGATAGCATGTGGAGTTTGATGTGGGAGATTATGTTTAGGTTGTCCTTACTATGGATAGATTTTCTACTGGCGAGTACAACAAAATTATCACCCAGGAAAATTGGGCTAGTAGAGATCATAGAGAAAATCAACCCAAATGCATATAAGTTGAAGCTGCCTAGTGACATTTGAATTGCCAATGTATTTAACATGAAGCATCTTAATCCCTACACTGGTGATAGTTCAGACGATGATAATTCGAGGGCAAATTCTATCTACCCTGGAGAGGATGATGAGGTGGAAATAATAGCAAACAAATACATGGCTAAATTTGGCAAAAACAGACTGGTCGCGATTTTTTAATTTTTGAACCTTATTTTGAAAGAAAATGAGCTAACTCGAAGAAGTCAGTACCATTGGTACTGAGCTATGCTTTTTTTTTTTTGGGCAAATTCCATCGTTTAGTCTTTTGAATAGATAATTTTACTAATTTTGGTAATTTTTAGATTTCTTATAACTTTTTATAGAAATTTTTATTTTAGATGCCATTTGTGGTGTTGTATTTGTCATCTAAGGTATGTTGTGTCCTTATATTTTAGGGATTTCTATTTTTGGCTATTTTTAGACGTTTCTTTTTTTGGTAAATTTTTTATATCTGTTTTTGACAGTTTGTACTTATTGTTATTTGTATGCCTTAGGGCAAAGAGATAGATTATTATTGAATGTGAAAATTGTTGTGAGTGGTTTTGCTCTATTTCTTTTCCTAAATTTGCGAATTTTATACAATTTTTGAATATAGATGCCAAATCCCTTGGAATTCTCAGAATTAATAGGTATTTGAAGATTACACTTCAGGTATTCACAGAATCAACGGTTTGTGATAATCTCAACACAATTTACACGTGTTACACTGCGTCATATTCCCTCCTAAGTGGTAGAGAAAGAGGTTTTTTTGGCTCGGCTCTAACATGGCTAAAGAATTGAGTGGGAGCCTCGATAGAGAAATCAACATTGTGATAGTGGTCAAACAAATCCTAAGAGACGTGTACCGTGATGATGGTGAGGAGTGTTGACTAATGCAACCACTTTATTCATTGGTAGAGGAGGGGAACACTCCTAATAGTGTTTGTAGCCTCATGTCATATAAAGAGTTAATAGAGGTGAGGACGTACTTTCAATAGGCCAATGACCGTGTTGCCTTATGGTCAATCATCAATTTTGTCTTTATTTGAAGCACATTGAGTTCGGGTTGTAGGATGCTTTTAGTGAATTCTAAAAGAAAAGTTTCATTTAACATTGAGTGTCACTAATCTAACTCATACCAAATGCTTGTAAGCTCTTAATTATGTTTGAAGCATTGTGCAAGTGTGTCCTATTTTTGCTACGCCATAGTTGCTTCGGTATTTCTATAGGTTGAAAAGATCAAACGATGGTTAGTATTACCTTACTAGTTGTCCTAGTAGGAAATTACTGGTAAAGTTTGAGTTACTTGTGCAGGGTTAGAAGAACCAATTCCTTGTCATGGTATGTAAGGCTAACTAAGACTTTTGGACTTAGTGAGTTGAGTTGATCCATACTTTAAACATATGCTCGCTAGGAGCAAGCAATAAGACTATAGTAGATTGGATATTAACCAAGCTTCATAAGAGGCCAGATGGTTAAGGGAATGCATTGAAGGTGATCGATGAACACTTCTATGGTAGGAAATTGATGAGTAGTGTTGCTATAAAAGTGGACGCAAGTACACCCATTGCCTTAGCTATGTTGAGATGAGCTACTGTGGAGAGTCATATTTGGCCAACTCTTTAAGGGAAATGAGTCTCCTTATGAGCTCTTAGCTCAATGTGGTAGCTCTATATATTTAAACATTTGTTTTCCTTATGCTTACTACACTTTCTTTTGTTAGATATGCAGCTCAAAGAATGTATCGTTACTGAGATGCTTGCACATAGGAGGGCAGCCCAAGCTACTAAAAAGGGAAAGAGGGCCCCTCTGAGCACAACTGAGCTTTGAAGGTTGCTTGTGCCAAGGCAACACGAGATCCCCCTTATGATTAGGGGTGAAGAAAGATAGGTGCCACCTTTCCGACCTACTGAGAACCTGATAATTAGAGAGAAGGTGAAGGGTAAGGCTAAGGAAAGGGCATCTCATCAAGCTAAGAAAAGGCCACATGTAGAGGTGTTCAAGAAGAGGCCTCCACCAACTGCTTAAGATGTCATAGTCCAGCTCGATGCTGAGTTGGATAATGTAGAGTAGGTAGCTTACTGTCATGACATGGGATCCGCTCTTCAAACTTTAGAGTAGTAGCGGGAGTAGATTTCATCTGCAACTAGTCTTCCATCTCCTTCTTCGAGTGGTTACATTTTCCAACTACAATGGCACGTGTGTAGCTCTAACACGAGTCTTGGGGACACAAGATGGAGTAAGAAGCTACTAAGGGGATGTATCTTGCTAAAAGATGTCGCTTTCATGGAGAGAAGCTTGCAGGGGATGCTTAAAGATACGTTTAAGGGGATGCTTTACTCGAAGCTTCACGATGTAATTCTTTTGATAATAATGATTTGCTCATGATCTTTTCAAAATGCAATCAATGACTAATCCCTTATTTTATTTTTTATTTTTTTTTATTACAGTTCTTATCCCACCTAGTCAAGACATATGAGTTGTGGGGTACTAAGCTTGACTAGGTCGGGGACATAAGATTTGAGTAAGAGCTCCCCATCTCCAAGTACCAAAAATTGTATTGTGGATATCTCGGGTTATTTAATGACATCTATGTGCTATCATATAAATTAAAGGATGCAAAGGCTAAAGCCTACATAGCTTAAGAGGAATCTTGATGTTGAGCTATGAAACTATGTGGACAGAAGTAGAGCTAGGGACCTTGAGAGCTTAGGTGGAGCATAAGGCAAAGACTAACATTGAGCTTTCCCTAAAAATGGAGGATATCGAGCCATCTAATAGGAGCATGCATGAGGAAAGTAGAAAACTGACTACCCAACTTGGGGAAGCATGTAGGGTACATAAGGAGAGGGAAGATAAGTAAGCCGAGGTCAAATGAGGCCTTTAGGAGGAGATCAAATAACTTCAATTTAAGGCTGATCATAACTAGGTCTACCTATTGGAGTTGGAGACTTGTGTCGCTAATCAGATAGATTGGGCTATAGCAAAGAGGAAGGTGTTCAATAAAAATATGAATAGCAAAGAATAGGCCGACCTTCAAGAACGCAAATTTGCTGAGGGCATCCGGATGGCTAGGTTAGAAGTCTTCAAGGTGCACTCAAAGTGTAGCCTTAGTTGTCTTTCTTTCTATGATGAATTTTAAGAAGGCATCAAAGAGGAAGTAGCTGAGGAAGTTGAACAAGGTGATGGGGGAGTGCCTGGGGATCCTCCTCAAGTGTAACCCCTATAGGGTGAACAAGAACAGGATTAAGGCTAAGCATCAAGTTAGGAGCAGCACAAGGATAATACTCCTCCACCTCCTCTTAGCTTAGGCCCTCCAAAAAATCTGCATCCACCTTTTGAGCCGTACCCCTTTAGGAAGATTATCATAGCTAAGGTGGATGAGATCATTGAAGCTCTAATAATCCTTTCCCTTGAGCATTGAGAGAAATTTTTTATAGTTTTCCATTTGTTATTTTTTAAGTTGGTATGTCAACTTTCAAAATGTATATTTTGATAGACCTCGACGATCTTAATTTTGAATATAAAATGCTAACGTTTACTACCTTTATGTTTTTTCTATCTTAGATGCTTCTTTTACTTATTGCATGACTTGGGTTCTTTATTCATTTGAACTTAAATTCTTATTCTGATCTATTTCTTATTTTGCAAGTTACGCTTGTAGGGTGTCTTCAAATGTTAGGACTTTGAATTCAGTTGACAAGTTACCTATAAATGTTTCTAGGGAGACTTAAAGTGATTGGATGCTCTAATTGTTTAGTAATAGTTTAAGAATTGAAAAGTCCATACATCAAGAGTCCGTTTGCTTATCGACTTTAAAGCATGGACTTGATGTTGTTAGTAGTTCGTTAGCTATGGCAAGATTGAGACTAGTCACAATTAAGAGTCCATTCACTATAAATAGGTTAGGACTTGATGAGTTTATTAGGTCCATTCATCTTAGGATAGGTTAGGATAAAGCGTAAAAACATAACTAAAAAAATCAGATTTAGAATGTACAATAATTTCATTCATTACTGAAATGATTGAATATATAAATAAAAAGGAAAAAGCTTAATCAAAGTAGGGCCTAAGGTTATTGGAATTCCAAGTGTAGGGGATAGGTTAACCATTTAATCTTTCTAGCCTATATGCCCCATTACTTAAGTCTTCAACAATCTTCACTAGGTCTTCTTAATTTGGGGCAAGCTTTCCTTGGCCTTCTCGAGATCTGGTTACTTTTAACTTCTTACAAACTAGTTTACCAGGTTGGAAGACCTTACTTGGTTTTGATACATAGTTACCCATATTTGACTAGTGTCATAAATCTCTTCAATTGCATCTAAGTTAGCTTGAAGTTTAAGCTACTTGGTTCCCAAATTGACACTTTCCGCTCTAATATTAGGTAGCTCCAGTTTAATAAGGTAGATGGCTTCGAAGCTAAAGGTGAGTCTACATGGCATTTCTCCTATGGTGGTTTGATGAGTAGTTTAATGTACCTATAGGATGGTCAGAAGCTCATCTACCCACCTACCTTTAGCTTGATCCATCCTCTTTTTTAATGATATTGAGGACAATCTTTTTCATAGCCTTGTCTTGTTCATTAGACTAGGGATGTGCCACCACGGTGTAGTGAACCTTGATGTGATTGTCACTGCAATTTGTTTTAAACTTTTGGCTGTTAAATTGCATCTCGTTGTCTGTTATCAATACATGTGGAATACCATATCTGCTAAGGATGTTGTTAAGGATAAGGCCTTCAACATTTCTTTTAGTAATTTTGGTCATGGTTTTAGCCTCTACCCATTTAGTAAAGTAATCTATAGTGATAATGATAAATTATCATTGTCTAGATGCTTGGGGGAAGGGTCATAGAATGTTTAATCCCCATTGAGCAAAGGGCCAAGGGTTTACAAGGGATTGCAAGTAGTTGCTGGGTGTGTGCTCTACAAGTGTATGCTTTTAACATTGTGTGCACTTCCTTACGAAGTGCTAAGAGTCTTTCCTCATGGTAGGCCAATAATAGCCAAGCTTAAGTGCTCTAATGTAAAGGGTTCTGCTTTTGACATGGTTACTGCATATTTTCGTGTGTAATTCTTCTAACAATTGTTAGCCTTCTTCTAACTGGACACATCTGAGGAGTGGCATGGTCAAGCCCATTTGTGGCCTTATACATAAGCTTCCTAGCCTCTTTTCTATCTTGTGGAAGAGTGTTGTTCTTTA
Source organism: Laguncularia racemosa (assembly GCA_037954665.1). Lineage (NCBI taxonomy): Eukaryota > Viridiplantae > Streptophyta > Magnoliopsida > Myrtales > Combretaceae > Laguncularia > Laguncularia racemosa. Next base: position 332,582 of record JBBMOL010000060.1, on the reverse strand, counting down.
GGCATTCCATGATTGCATCCATCCAGCATGGTTCAGCTAGCATAAGATGAATTTCTATGACTTGTGCTAATGTCTTTTTGATGCTCTTGTCTGGAAGGTACTCAATGAAGACTTTCTTCTCCCATTTGTCTAAGTCAGGGATGCTTGTTGATGCTAATTTCAATAGCTTATCAACTTCGGAGATCTTACCTCGAGGAACTTTGGTGATGCTTAATGAGGGAAATTCTAAGGTGAGATCTTTGACAACCTGGAGGGAGTGACTCATTGCTTCATCTTTGATAGTATATTCTCCATTCACTTGTTGGATGATGAGTTAGAAGTCTAAATATATCTTTATCTTCTTAGAACCTATCTCTTTTGCCAGTTTGAGACCCATAATAAGGCCTTCATACCCTGCTTCATTGATACTTGCTGGGAACCCAAACTTAAATGCATTAGACACTTTTGCCCTATGAGATCCATGCAACATGAGGTCGACTGCACTCCCTTACCGAGTGGATGAGCCATCAACATGGAGAGTTTATAGTGGCTTGTTGTTATTATCCATCTTGACATTGTCCACCGTGTACTCTACTATGAGATCTATAAGGACTTATGCTTTTATTGCCTCTCTTGGTCGGTATTGCACCTTGAAAGCACTTAGCTCTAGGGCATACTTCATCATCTAGCTTGATGTGTTTGGCTTGTGTAATATATTCCACAGTAGTTGATTGGTTAAAACTATTACCTAATGTGCTTCAAAATAGGACCATAGTCTTTTAGCTAAGATCACTACTGTAAGGGCAAATTTCTCCACCCTTGAGTACCTTGTTTTAGTTTGCTAGTGTTTTATAGAGGTTTTCTAAGTCTTGGAAACATTAGGCATCAAATTGCTAGGAGTCTGTGTTTGTAGTTTGAGGTTAAGGTTCCTGTTGGGATGCTGTGGCATGGATGGTGTGATTTACCGCCAAAGCATCCATTGTTTCCTTAGATTTGGTTGTTTTAGAATAAGGTGTCATTTGTTTAGTCATGAGTAAGATTACAAAGATAATGCCAAATGTTTGTGTTGGCTTTCTGAAAGATGGTTAAATCACCTGCAAAATAGAAACAAATTAGGTTATAGGGGTACTAGAGTTTATTCTACTGTTATCACTATGATGTCCGAATTAGCAAAAGTAAAGAATGAAGGGGATATATGAGAGTCGAGAATTCAAAGATTTAAAAGTCTATTAACAGGTTGTCTTTATCCTCTATTTATCGGTGTCGTAGATGATTTTAACTTAGAAAGTACATTAATTTCTAAGATCCTCTCCTAATGTAGTAAGGACATATCTTTGACCAACTCCTTTCCTTATCTGTATTATTCTCTCATGTTTATCTATTGTGGGGATAAGTATGGAGATTTAATTTGGGGGTGGTTGGGAACTTTAGACTTAAAGCCAATACTAATCTAGACGAGGTTGGCATAGATGAGAGGAGTTTAGATGAGAGTTTGACTGGGCTGAAATGAGCCCTAGAGGACTAAGCCCAAAATGCTCTATCAATACTATCTATTCTCATGTAATCGTACATCGGTTTTGCATTCCCATTTGTATAGCTCTCATCTTTTGGTCATGTCGATAATGTTGTACTTGACATTCAAATTTATAAGAATTACTAATCTTATGTGTTGGTCCCAATTAAATTAATCAAGAGGGGGGTGAATTGATTAATTACTTAAAATTTCAATTTTTGCAAATCATCCAAAATCTCTTGACTAACAAAATGACGTGAGCAACAAAAATGAAAAACAATAATGTGCAATAAATAAAATGAGTAGAGAAGAATAGAATGCTCAGAGATTTATAGAGGTTCCACCTCGAGCGTAAGCCCTCTCTTCCAAGTCCACGCCGGGCTCTCGGTTGTCTTTACCAGTTGTGTTTCACTATATCAATCAAATTGAAAGTATACAAAATAAGCCTCTTCAAGGCGAAGTCTCACTGTTGAGTCTTTCTAGCTTCTTCACTAAGCTAATCACTCAAACTACAGTGATGAAACAACTCTCAATTCCTTATACAAGAAAGGAATCACAATAACAATGAGGAATATCAAATTTCCTCTATAAATTGGATCACAAAAAATTTTTGCACCTGAAGATGTATATGCTTTTTCTTTTCCGTGTGCTTGATTCTAAGAAGAACGTTCTCTCTGTTCTCTCTCTTTTTTTTTTTTTTTTCAACTGAACATTCCTTTTATGTAGAGGATGTAACGGTTACTTTGTTGGAGAATGTAACATTCATGGAGTTCCACGTGACAAGCTTGAATTTATTTTTGAAATTTTGTATTTCAAAAATAAGTTGAACTTGTTGGATAAAATCTGCATTCCGTGATATTTTTGATGAGGATAAGCTTGGATAAATCAGTTTGACCGAAATCTTCTTTGGAGATATTCCTTGGATCAAGTTTGTTGAAGATATCCCTCACATTACGGAACCTTATCTTGATATCCTATATATTGTGGAACCATATCTTCATGTAACAACCATATTTCTTATCCTTATCTTTGTAACTGTTGGATCTCCCAAAATATAGCACAAATATCTAGATTTAAATCTTGATAAAACCCGTAAATCTTATATGATCTCACTTTATCATAAAATAAAATCTTTGAATAAAATCTTGTAAAAACTTTATGTAAATTAAAAACCCTATGATATAAAATCCAACTATAGTAAAACATGTCAAGTATATCTTGTAAAAACTTTATGTAAATTAAAAACCCCATGATATAAAATCCAACTTTAGTAAAACACATCAAGTATATTACCCAAATATACTTGACACGTAGAACTAGGCCTTGAAATTTATCAAAGACCATCGATACAAAAATTAGAACGAAATCTGGAAAAAATTCGTGATAGGCATGGAAGGTTCTGAAAGTGCTTCTGAAGCAAACCTGTCAACTGTCCTCCTATTGTGAAGGTTCTGAAAGTGCTTCTGAAACAAACCTACCAACTGTTCTCCTGTTGTAAAGGTTCTGAAAGTGCTTTTGAAAGGTTAACACGAGAACTACGGATACACTACACAACTTCTGAAATACCTTCTATCAGAAAAAAAATAGTCTGTATAACACCTTTGAAGATTTTGAACAAGCTTCTGTCTCTTTGTTCAATTTAGAAAAATTCACTTACTATCTTTTGAAACAACTTCTAACAAGCTCAAACATACGTTACACATTATTCCTCTTTTGTTAACATCAAAACTAAATTAAAGAACTTAACATTCTCCCCCTTTTTGATGATAACAAAACACCATTAGATAAACAAAATAGAGACAACTTTCATGTTCAAGCAAATATATATTCATAACATCAAAATTCATAACAGAAAAGCATCATAAACACAATAGAACCATTAATAAAGCAGCATTGAATTCTATTGAATTCTCTATAGTACCATTCTCCCCTTTTTTGTTAACAGCAAAAGGAATAACTCCCCCTTAATCTATGCATAAAAAATAAAAGAAGTCTTTTACAACTTGTTTTCAAAATAGGAAATTAAGATAAGAACTAAGACTTTCTGGATCTTGTAACTCGAGAGGTAGAGGGAGTGGTGGAAGGTTTGGTAGAGGAAGGTTTTTCTGGTGAAGTATCCAAGTTGATGATATGTGCTCCAGAGAGAACATAATCTAGAAATTTGGTGGATAAGAACAGCTTGATTTCTCCATGAAGACTTGCGACAGATTGGGATGTTTTATCCGTCTTAGAGTCCAAAGTCTTGAAAGAGTTAGTGACTGAATCTCCTATCTTCCTTACTTGAGAGACAAACTTGTCAAAAGCAATCACATTATTAGATAGATCTTGCTTAACTCTCGCACTAAACTCATCATAGAGAATTCTATAGTGATGGAGGTCAGTAAGCATTTTCTCAGAATTTTTCTTAATGTTAGAAAGAGTATTAGAAGTTTGTTTAACTTGTAACTCCATTGCTTCTAATCTCTTAAGATCAGGCTGTTGAAGAATCGAAATTTCACCTGTCAAAGCTGTCTTAACTAAATTTGATAACTCATGTTTCAAAGCTTCTCGCATAACATTCTTCATTTGTTCCAGATCAACATTGGATGTAGCTTCTTTTGTTCCACTCTTTCCAGCCTCAACGTCATATGGTTGCTTTCTATAATCTGTTCCAAGCTCTGTTCTAGGTTCTAAACTAGGTTCTGAACCTCCTTCTTGAACAGTTATTGAAGAAGTTCCAAAAGGAACAATTCTTTTTATATGCCGTTGATGGACAAAGTGTGCACCATCATTTGCATACCACAAACAATCTTTAACAAAGATCGACATATGATGAAAAACTTCTTTACCTATCCTCTTTAACTTAATAGGTTTAGAAGAGTTGGTAGGCAAAACAATTCCTTTAAATACAAACAACCGCATGAGAACATTCCCAAATACCAAACTTTCTCTATTTCGCCATATTTGATCAATGACTCTAGAAGCCATGTCCACATTCTTTCTATTAATCATTGCATAGATAATTTGAGCATGTTCTATAGACATTGAAGTAGAACTACCCTTCTTTGGACATATACCTTCAACAATAATCTTGTGTATGATTCGAGGAAACAACTCGAAATCAATAACCATTGCCTCCTTTCCATAATCCATTTGTAAGCTTCCATTAATAGCAACAAAAAGATCATTCCTAGGCATGTTTGTAATCTCTACATCATCATTTACATCATGTAAGTGTAGACATTTAATTACATCTGCCCTAGAAATTGTAATGTCTTGATCACATACCCTGGAAACTAGAACATTCCCTTCCGAAAGACTTAAACTTCCATAAAATTCTTTCACACACTCACCATAAACTAGAACTTGAATAGAGCAAAGTTCCATGCATCCTATGGGTTCTAAAAGTTCATTCCAGTAAAATCCATTACTTGTAAAGAAATTAAAATCCACAAAACTACAAAAACACACCTCGTTTTCTTCCTTCGAAGAGATTTTGTAATTGAGGGTTTCAGACTTGGTACATTCCTTTGTTTTGTTTGCTTCTTGGCTGTTTTCTTAGGTGGAGAGGTTTCTTGAGTAACCTTTTCTTTTCCTTTTGAAGACGATGTAACCCGTTTTCTTTTGGAAATTTTCTTGGAACCAATGACAGATTCGGAGTTAGGGGAACTTGGATTCTCCTCCATTGAAGGTTCTTGAGGTTTTTCTGAAGAATCTGAAGATTCGTCATGAATCACTAAAGGCTTGTTGGAGGGTTTTGTTTTGAAGGATTTTTGTTTGAGACGTTCTGAGGATTTAAGAGCCATTGGAGTCACAATGAGAGAAGGAAAATAGAGAGAGAGAGAGATCAGGTTGTGAGAGAGAAAAAAAATAAAGAAAGAAAGAAACGGATGAAGAGAAAGAATATATATATTTATATATTATATAAATAAAGATTTTCAAATATTAAAAATTTCGGGGAAAAAAAATTCAAAAAGGGTTACAAATTCCCAATTCATTTCTAATAAATTCAAATTTTATCTTTTCAAGAGGTTTAGTAAAAATGTCTGCAAATTGATTTTTGGTTGGCACAAATTCAACATTAATATCTCCATTATACACATGATCTTTAATAAAATGATGTCTAATTTCTATGTGTTTAGACCTAGAATGATGCACTGGATTTTTTGTCAAATTTATTGTACTCGTGTTGTCACATTTAATTGGCTCCGTTTTAAAATTTAGTCCATAATCATTCAATTGTTGTTTTATCCACAAAACTTGTGCACAGCAATTACCAATAGAAACATATTCAGCTTCAGCTGTGGATAGGGCAACGGAATTATGTTTTTTAAAAGACTAGGAAATTAATTTATCACCTAGGAATTGACAAGTACCGGATGTGCTTTTTCTATCAATTTTACAACCAACATAATCTACATCAGAATATCCTATTAAATCAAAAATTTGATTTTTATGATACCAGATGCCCAAATTTGAAGTATTAACTAGGTATTTGAAAATTCGCTTTACAGTTGATAAATGAATTTCTGTTGGTGCAGTTTGAAATCTAGCACACAAACACACACTAAACAAAATATCAGGTCTTGATGTAGTCAAGTACAATAAAGAACCTATAAGGCTCCTATAAAGCTTCTCACTTACCTTCTGTCCATTTGAGTTAGAGTCTAACCTTGTTGAAGTACTTATAGGTGTTGTAACCTTTTTGCAGCCATCATATCCAAATTTCTTCAATATTTGTTTTGTGTATTTTTCTTGATGAATAAAGATTCCTTCTTTTGTTTGTTTTATTTGAAGCCCTAAAAAGAATGTCAGTTCTCCCATCATTGGCATTTCAAATTCTGCCTGCATGGTCTCAGCAAATTCATAACACAACAATTCTTTAGTAGATCCAAAGATAATATCATCCGCATATATTTGCACAACCAAGATATCATTATCAAAAGTTTTCAAGAATAAAGTAGTGTCAACGTTTCCTCTATGAAAGCCTTTAGAGATCAAAAACATACTCAATCTTTCATACCAAGCTCTTGGAGCTTGTTTCAAACCATATAGTGCTTTATTTAATTTAAAAACAAAATCTGATTTGAAAGGATCTTCAAAACTAGGTGGTTGTTCTACATAAACTTCTTCCTTTATAAAACCATTTAAAAATGCACTTTTTACACCCATTTTAAAAACTTAAAAATCCTTATAAGATGCATATGCAAGCATCAACCATATTGCTTCTAGTCTAGCAACAGGTGCATATGTTTCATCAAAATCTATTCCTTCTTCTTGTGAATAACCTTTAGCTACTAATCTTGCTTTATTTCTTATAATTTTACCGTCTTCATCTAATTTATTTTTAAACACCCATTTAGTTCCAATTATAGAGTTTCCTCTAGGTTTAGGAACTAAGTTCCATACATTGTTTCTTTGAAATTGATTTAATTCTTCTTGCATAGAGATAATCTAATTATCATCATTTAAAGCTTCTTCCATATTACTAGGTTCAATTTCAGATAACAACACAAAATGATTTTCAAGATTTTGTAAATTAGCTTTTGTTTTAACACGAGATTGGACATTACTTATTATTTGATCAGAAGGACGTGCAGACTTATACCTCCAAGCTTTAGAAGCTTCTTGCTTAGATTTTACACCTTCTGAAGTATCTTCTGTGTTTGCCTCTGAAATAGGTTATGGATGACCAAATCCTTGAGTGTTAACAGCAGGTGCTTCTGACTTAGGTTCTGAACCAACTTCTGCTTTAGGATTGAAGTCCTTTTCTTCATCAGAATCAACATCCTTTAAATCCTCAATAAATTTAACATTTACTAATTCTTCAATAGTTTTTGATGATTTATTGAAAACACGATAAGCACGACTATTTAGAGAATATCCTAAGAAAATAGCTTCTTCAGATCTTTCATCAAATTTACCAAGGTTGAGAGGATTCTTTTTCACAAAACTTTTAGATCCAAAGATATGAAAATATGAAACGTTAGGTTTCTTACCTCAAAACATTTCATAAGCAGTCTTTGATGTCATTGGTTAAATGAAAACTCTATTGATGATATAGCAAGCTGTAGAAACTGCTTTTGCCCAAAGATACTTAGCAATGCCACTTTCATTTAACATAGATCTAGTCATCTCTTGTAAAGTTCTATTCTTATGTTCCACTACTCCATTTTGTTGAGGAGTGTATGGAGTTGAGAAATTGTGAGATATACCATGTTCTTTACAAAAATTTAAAAACTTGCATTTTGAAATTCTGTTCCATGATCAGTTCGAAGACTAATTATGGCAACTCCCTTTTCATTTTGTATTTGTTTTGCAAATTTTTGAAATGAATCAAAGGTATCTCTTTTGTGTCGCAAGAATATAACCTAAGTGTATCTTGAAAAATCATCAACAATAACATGTCCATATTTGCTTCCACCCATGCTTAAGACTCTAGTAGGTCCAAAAAGATCAAGATGCAATAATTCAAGTGGTCTCTTAGTTGAGATTACATTTTTACTTTTATGAGAGACAAAAACCATTTTATTCTTTAAGCAAGTATCACATTTCACATCTTGTTTAATATTTATCTCAGGTAATCCTTCAATAATATCCTTTTTAGATAATTTTTCTAAATGATTAAAATTAATGTGTCCTAGTCTTTTATGCCAAGCAAAAACATGATCATTCAAAGAAATTAAACAACAAGCATTATCGATTTCAGCTGGTTTTATGAGATAGATATTTCTTTTCCTAATTCCTTCAAATAACCTTTCATCATTTTCATTAAAAGCATAGCACTTGTTTTGATAAAAAATCATTTTATATCCTTTATCACATAACTGACTAATACTAAGTAGATTATGTTTTAAGCCTTGCACAAGATATACATTTTTAATGAGAAAAGTAGGCATACCAATCATTCTAGTGGCAATTATTTTACCTCTACTATCATCTCCAAACTTTACATATCCTTTTTCTTCCCAAGTTATGTTATTGAACAATGAAGCATCTCCAGTCATATGTCTAGAATATTCACTATCCAAATATCGTGTTCCTCTTATTTTAGCTTCATGTTCTTGTACAAATAAAAAGAATTAAGTCCTTTTAGGAACCCAAGCGAATTTGGGTCCTTTAAAAGATAAGCTCATTTGACTTCTTCGATTTACTTGTTGACTATTGAGCTTGTTCTTCTTATAATAGCAAAATTTCTCAATATGACCAAATTTATTACAAAAGAAACATGCATAAGAATTAACATTCCAATACCTGTCATTTACCTGTTTCTTGAAATTCTGGTTTGTATAACTTCTGTTATACCTTCTGGTATTGCTTTTGTAGTACCCATTGTGTAGATACCTCTTGTCAGAATAACTTCTGTAAAAGTCTCTAGTATTTCTTCTTTTAACATTATTTGTATTTGAAATGTACTTTTTGCTGTTGGATTCATCACTTAAGACTTGTTTAGCCTTAACAAAAACTGTACTTTGATTCAATTTTGAACTCGAACTATGCTCATATCCTAATCTATGTTTTTCATGTGAGACTCTTTGTGAAGAAATTAACATGGTCAATTTTTTGTCACTTTCATCAAATTTCTTAAAGGTAGTTTTCAACGAATTGGATAGATCATCAATCTTTACCTTCATGTCACTTGTTTCTACTTCAAGTAGATGATTTTCTATTCTTAATTTTTCAATACTCACATGCATGGATTCATTTTCTTGTTTCAGGATATCATTTTCATCAACAAGTAAAGTATTTGTTTGTTTTAATGCTTCCTTTTCATTCTTAAGAGCTTTTATTTCATTTTCATACTTAGCTAATTTTGTATAAGCCCTTTTTAGTGCCTTTAATAGCTTACTCATTTCTGTTAGCATGTCAGTATCAGTTACATCTTCATCAGATTCAGAGTGTACCTCAGAACTAGCCATTAGACAAAGATTTGCCTTATCCTCTTCTTCTTCTGAATCTTCTGAATTTGTTTCTGTATCCTCTAAATCACTCCACGTTGCTAGCATTGCACGACTTTTCTTTTTATAATTTTCCATTTTCTTGATTAGTGTTGGACATTCATATTTGATGTGTCCTGGCTTTTTGCATTCATAACATTGAATCTCCCTTTTCTCTTTCTTCTTTTCTTTCTCCTTGTAAAGCTTTTCCTGCATCATTATGCTTATATTCAGTGCTTTTCTTGAAAACACTAAATTTCTTACCTCTTTGCTTCTAGAGCAGCCTGTTGAGTCTACGTGCTAAAAGACTGATGTCCACTTCTTTCTCATCGTCGCTATCATCTGTTTCAGTTTCATTTTTCTTTATTTCCTTGAATTTAAACGCAATTCCTTTGGTGCTGTCTTCTCCTCTTTGCGTGGTTTTTATGTGAGACTCATATGCCATGAGCTTTTCTCTCAATTGACTGAGAGTTAGCTTGTTTAAGTCTTGACCATCTTCTATAGCCGTTTTCTTCGCATCCCAAGATGGTGGCAATCTCCTCAGCATTTTTCGCACAAGATCTGGATCTGGAAGTTTCTTTCTAAGTGATGCAAGCTCATTTGTAATAGCTGTAAACCTATTAAAAGCATCTTTGACATCTTCTTTAGACTTAAACTTAAATAATTCATACTGTTGAATTAAAGCATTTATCTTGGTTTCCTTGATGGTATCAGTCCCTTCATATGTATCAAATAGGATATCCCAAATCTCCTTTGCACTTGCACACGATGATATCAAATAGAACTCTAATGGAGCAATAGTAGTCAGCAATAGATTTTTTACTTTGTTATTCTTCTCAATAATCTTCTTCTCGGAATCTGACAAGGTCGAATTTCCATTTAAGGTGATCACATTGTCCCTAAGTGAAATGACCTGCCATGAATCATAATCATTAGCTTTAATATAAGTTTCCATGCGCATCTTCCAATATGAGAAGTTTGAACCGTCGAAGTAAGGAGCTCGATTAATTGCAACATTATTTTCAACCATTTTGGATCACTCAAATAGATGAGTCCCGCTCTGATACCAATTGTTGGTCCCAATTAGATTAATCAAGAGGGAGGTGAATTAATTAATTACTTAAAATTTTAATTTTTGCAAATAATCTAAAATCTCTTGACTAACAAAATGACGTGAGCAACAAAAATGAAAAACAATAATGTGCAATAAATAAAATGAGTAGAGAAGAATAGAATGCTTAGAGAATTATAGAGGTTCCACCTCGAGCGTCAGTCCCCTATTCCAAGTCCATGCCGGGGTCCCGGTTGTCTTTATCGGTTGTGTTTCACTATATCAATCAAATTGAAAGTATACAAAATAAGCCTCTTCAAGGCGAAGTCTCACTACTAAGTCTTTCTAGCTTCTTCACTAAGCTAATCACTCAAACTACAGTGATGAAACAACTCTCAATTCCTTATACAAGAAAGGAATCACAATAACAATAAGGAATATCAAATTTCCTCTATAAATTGGATCACAAAAAATTTTTGCGCCTAAAGATGTATATGTGATGTGCCTAAAACCAAGTTTAAGCACACAAAATCCAAGATTGAAAGACACTTAGACAATGTCATTTAAACTAGCTTCAGTCTCATGAACATTAGCATCAAATCTCAATGCTTTTGAACCAATTCGACAACAATGATGTGTTCAATCTTGAATCCAAATATGATATAGCTCTGATACCAAAAAGATGATGTGCCTAAACATACTTAAAAGCACATCCAAAAGACTTAAGAAAAACTATCTCAAGTCAAGGAAAAATCGGATCAAAAAATGGCACTTTTCAATTGAACCCTAATGATGAAATGATGAAATTCAAACAACCAATGATATAATTAGAATACCACAATGAAAATGCCTTCTAACAACACTCTAATTTCATGTAATCCACGCAAATGAATCCTCAATTTGACAAAAGAAAATTGTAACAAAACAATCCCTTTTCCAATAATGAAGAACACATTATCAAGGAAATCCTCAAAGATGAATCGGATCAATTTGATAATTCCTTCAAATAAGCATAAGAATTCGTGAATAACAACAAGTAATTCTGATCAAGAATTATCTCAATTCAACCCTAGATATGACACACTAGAGAAGAAAAGAAATCACAACAAAATGAAATTGATATAACTCACAATTTTAAGATGTTGCACTCGCTAAAATTTTAACTCTTGGGATTGAAATTAATAAGAGTTTGGAACCAAGGTATGAACCCTAATTCTCATGTGAAAGGAGGTGTTTAATCTGCAAAATGATAAGCTCCCCAAACCCTCTCTTAAGTAAGTATTTATACTTGCTACTCCTAGGGTTAAAAAGTGCTCAAAATTACAAGTTTACCACTTTTAAGGTGGCTAACCCTAAATGAAAATTACAAGGAAATAAAAGTGTCCCAAAACCAAAATACAACTAAATTAGTTCATAAAAGAAGAAATATATAAAATAAATTGTCTTCATGATGCCGGTCTTCTATAGGATCCATCGGCTCAACTCATCGCCGGTTCAGCTCGGTCCATAGATAACCCACAAGCTGAGTCTAAGGGAGTTTGTCCATTGCCCTGTAGAATATGATAAGTGTGCCAGTTGGAAAACACAATACAAGAATAATAGAAAAGAGGTTAATATATAAATAATTCCGGGGTCGATCTGCTCAAAATGGGCCCTCAACGCCAAGATTTGAATTCCTTTGGTTCTTGCCCTAATGATAGGTCTTGTCGGATTTTTATTCCTATCATCTCCTCGGGCCTCAAAAAGATTTGTCCTCAAATCTGGCAGATCAAATGCAATGGAGACTTTGTTTTCTCCCAGCAATTCATCTGAAGAAGTATCTCTGCAGAATCCCAGTATCTGAAATGCTACAGGTGGTGATTGTTTTCTCTCCACCATTTCTAGGATGTATCTCTTCTGCAACACAAATAATGACTCATTATCCACTAAAGTTACCCCTATATCAACTTGTTCCACTAAAACCGTTTCCTCCTTTTCTAACTCATCTGTATGTTGTTGATTCTCATGGTCTTCTAATGGTTGGCCCAACTACTCATTACCCTCTAAAACCTCTGAAGGTGAACATAACTGTCTCTGAACAATTTGGCTATCTAGTGGTCTGCTCGTTTGACTATGATCATCAGGATCCTTTGAAGGTTGGCACATCGGTGTCTGCATCTGCACAGTTTGGTCCTCTGATGGTTTGATCATGTGGCTATGATCCTCAAGATTCTGTGATGGTTGTTTTATCTGTCTTTGCATCTCCTGGACCTCTGATGGTGACATAGGGTTCAATACTATACGTTTACCATCCTTTTTAAACATATAAGTATTTCTATACCCATTATGTAATACCATCCTGTCATACAACCATGGTCTACCAAGTAATATATGGGATGCACAAAGAGGAAGAATATCACATTTAAGCTCATCATAGTACTTGTTCCCTATACTAAAGGGTACCCTAGCCCTTTGGATCACACAAAGACCATCTTGATCATTCAACCAATGTAATGTATAGGGTTTAGGATGTGGGATAGTTTCAAGTTTCAACTTCGATACTAATGATGCAGCTACAACATTAGTACAACTACCGCCATCAATAATAATTGCACACAAGTTTCCTTGTACCCTATAAGAAATATGGAACAAGTTTTCTCTTTGTCCCTCATCAATGGTTTGAAAAGAAGTTATGTCCCGATGCAATATGTTAGCATAATGAAACATTTCACTAGACATGATTGTACTAAAATCCAACAATACAATAATTATCTTCACTTCCAAGCTTCAAGTACACAACCAAACCACAAATGAAGTACACTCAACTACTTTCAAGTAGATAGAATTAAATTCAACAACAAGTGTTTAAGTAACTAGTTCAATTACTTTCACACATTTAATGAGTTGTTTGAATTTCAAATTCTATTACTCACTTTCCTTTTTCTTGCCTTGATTTCACACTTCAAATAACCACAATGTGCAGCACCTTACACTAAACAAAACTCCACAAATTTGCACCACCACACACACCTCAATCACGGTGCACTCACTTCACCAATAACTCCACGGCAACAACACAAAATGCACTCCACTTCCACGACAATGATAACAAATGACTACAACAACAAATACACTCTACTTCCACGTCAATATTAACAAGACGTACTCCACTTTCCACAAGTTCTAACCACAACTTTAAAACAAAATGGGCAGTAACTCAAATTTGAAATTCAAACCAATTCACTAATTGCAAGCCTTCTTCAATTGGTAAGTAATGAATTCAAATTCAAATAGCAATCATTAACTCCCACAACTTAATTGCATATGTTTGAATTCAAACAATTCCCTACTAATTAAAACACAATGCAATCTGCAAATTGTACTCCTCTAATTCACAATTACACAATGGAAGTCATAACAACAACTAACACATCTCCTCACGCCACAAGCTACTTCATGGCAAGAATTGGTAAGTTTTACAAGTTCAAGAAAAATTGCTAAAGCAAACTTCACTTTGTACTTCTACTCTTCCACGTAAATTAGTGTCCACAAAGTGATATAATAACCTTCCCAAATCAACTCCAACAATCAGCAAATCAAATCCCAATCCAAAGTAATTTCGTAATCTCACACAACAACAACAACACAATTGCGGTATTCACTTGATCAACCCTAACTGATGATCACTTCCACGAAATTGAATACAACCAATTCCCTTCTCTCAACAAGAGCTCTGATACCAAAAAGATGATGTGCCTAAAACCAAGTTTAAGCACACAAAATCCAAGATTGAAAGACACTTAGACAATGTCATTTAAACTAGCTTCAATCTCATGAACATTAGCATCAAATCTCAATGCTTTTGAACCAATTCGACAACAATGATGTGTTCAATCTTGAATCCAAATATGATATAGCTCTGATACCAAAAAGATGATGTGCCTAAACACACTTAAAAACACATCCAAAAGACTTAAGAAAAACTATCTCAAGTCAAGGAAAAATCGGATCAAAAAATGGCACTTTTCAATTGAACCCTAATGATGAAATGATGAAATTCAAACAACCAATGATATAATTAGAATACCACAATGAAAATGCCTTCTAACAACACTCTAATTTCATGTAATCCACGCAAATGAATCCTCAATTTGACAAAAGAAAACCGTAACAAAACAATCCCTTTTCCAATAATGAAGAACACGTTATCAAGGAAATCCTCAAAGATGAATCGGATCAATTTGATAATTCCTTCAAATAAGCATAAGAATTCATGAATAACAACAAGTAATTCTGACCAAGAACTATCTCAATTTAACCCTAGATATGACACACTAGAGAAGAAAAGAAATCACAACAAAATGAAATTGATATAACTCATAATTTCAAGATGTTGCACTTGCCACAATTTCAACTCTTGGGATTGAAATTGATAAGAGTTTGGAACCAAGGTATGAACCCTAATTCTCACGTGAAAGGAGGTGTTTAATCTGCAAAATGATAAGCTCCCCAAACTCTCTCTTAAGCAAGTATTTATACTTGCTACTCCTAGGGTTAAAAAGTGCTCAAAATTACAAGTCTACCACTTTTAAGGTGGCTAACCCTAAATGAAAATTACAAGGAAATAAAAGTGTCCCAAAACCAAAATACAACTAAATTAGTTCATAAAAGAAGAAATATATAAAATAAATGGTCTTCATGATGCCGGTCTTCTGTAGGATCCATCGGCTCAGCTCATCGCCAGTTCAAGTCGTTCCATGGATAACCCACAAGCTGAGTCTGAGGGAGTTTGTCCATTGCCCTATAGAATATGATAAGTGTGCCTGTTGGAAAACACAATACAAGAATAATAGAAAAGAGGTTAATATATAAATTATTCCGGGATCAATTTGCTCAAAATGGGCCTTCAACGCCAAGATTTGAATTCCTTTAGTTCTTGCCCTAATTATAGGTCTTGTCAGATTTTTATTCCTATCAATATGCTTTTCTTTTCCGTGTGCTTGATTCTAAGAAGAACGTTCTCTCTATTCTCTCTCTTTTTTTTTTTTTTTTCAACCGAACATTCCTTTTATGTAGAGGACATAATGGTTACTTTGTTGGAGAATGTAACGTTCATGGAGTTCCACGTGACAAGCTTGAATTTATTTTTGAAATTTTGTATTTCAAAAATAAGTTGAACTGGTTGGAGAAAATCTACATTCCGTGATATTTTTGATGAGGATAAGCTTGGATAAATCAGTTTGACCGAGATCTTCTTTGGAGATATTCCTTGGATCAAGTTTGTTGAAGATATCCCTCACATTATGGAACCTTATCTTGATATCCCATATATTGTGGAACCATATCTTCATGTAACAACCATATTTCTTATCCTTATCTTTGTAACTGCTAGATCTCCCAAAATATAGCACAAATATCTAGATTTAAATCTTGATAAAACCTGTAAATCTTATATGATCTCACTTTATCATAAAATAAAATCTTTGAATAAAATCTTGTAAAAACTTTATGTAAATTAAAAACCCCATGATATAAAATCCAACTTTAGTAAAACACATAAAGTATATTACCCAAATATACTTGACACGTGGAGCTAGGCCTTGAAATTTGCTAAAAACCATCGATACAGAAATTAGAACGAAATCTGGAAAAAATTCGTGACAGGCATGAAAGGTTCTGAAAGAGCTTCTAAAGCAAACCTGTCAACTGTCCTCCTGTTGTGAAGGTTTTGAAAGTGTTTTTGAAACAAACCTGTCAACTGTTCTCCTATTGTAAAGGTTCTGAAAATGCTTCTGAAATAAACCTATCAACTGTTCTCCTGTTGTAAAGGTTCTGAAAGTGCTTCTGAAAGGTTAACACGAGAACTACGGATACACTACACAACTTCTGAAATACCTTTTGTCAGAACAAAAATAGTCTGTATAATACCTTTGAAGATTCTGAACAAGCTTCTATCTCTTTGTTCAATTTAGAAAAATTCACTTGCTATCTTCTAAAACAACTTCTGATAAGCTCAAACATACGTTACACATTATTCCTTCTTTGTTAACATCAAAACTAAATTAGAGAACTTAACATTATGATATTAATAGTATTCATTTTAATAAATATAAATATTATTTAAATGTAGAATAAATATAAGTAATAAAAATATAAAAAAATTGATTAGATAGTACTTAATATGATGTTATATGTTTCAGACTAATAGATGAATGAAATTTTTTATATTGCATATCATAATAATTTGTAAGATCAATAAATTATTGCAAATCTCTCACAAATTATTAAGATCAAGAATACTATTTTTTTTTTAAAATTTGGTATAAAAACTCTTAACATACCTCAATAACTAATTTAAACCTTAGGGCATAAGGCTTAATTTACCCCTAATTTTCTCTTTAAAAAAAGAGATAATCCCTTGTTCCTTTATGTGGACACATAAAACACTAAAGGAGGAAAAGCCCTAACTCTTTCTTCTAAAGTTATCCTTACTTTCCTCAAGGAGCTACGCCCCTTTTCCCTACCATCGCTTTCCTTACTATACTTGTTGGATTACCTTTCCTTCAATCTAATGGTAAGGCAATCCCAACAATTCCTTGAATAATTACTTATTAATAAGGAATTGATAAAATTCCTAACAATAATTTCTTTTAGTATAGTGGAAGTGGGATTTTAAAGGTTTTCTAAATAACATTAGGAGTCAGTTAAAAAGCAAATAAGAGTCTATAAGTAAATAAACATGTTCTTTAATGCTATATTTCATATAACAAAAACCTTAACCACAAGTGTGTTTTATAAATGGAATTGCCTAGGCAAAATGAATGATTCAGACAATCTCTATGTGACCCATCTCATTCCCAACTCTTCTACTTATTAAGGTTAGTAAAATCTATTTTTTTTTTTTTATTATAGAGTAGACCTTTTAGAATTTAATCAATTTTGTAGATTAGATGAAACCTTAAGATATGGAATTCTAATAAAAGTTTGAGCATATGATTGAATATTATAGAGTTTAGGATCTAATACCATTTAAGAGAATGTGAATTAGAGAATAAACTACCTTAACTTTATAGGTTTTAAAATTGATAAAAGAATGGTTGAGTGATGAAATCATGAAGACTTAATCATAAATTAGGGAGATTATGAAATTCATCACTTAAAAATTTCACATAGAGTTGAAATTTAGTGAGTAGACAAAATTTAGGGTGAAAAGGAAGCATAAATCGACCGAGTGATTGACTAAGAAAGAGGCATAGTCAACTATATGACCCCATGGACGATCTGCCGATTAGGATAGGGTGGGTCAACCTACCTTTCAGGGCAACCGATTGCCAAATCTAATTCGGTTGAGACATTGGTCTAGCTACACATGAGTAGTGGTTTTAGAGATGTAATGCGAGCAACTTGGCTACGGGTTATGTAATAGAAGAAAGGAAGCACTCCCAAACACATAAAGAAGAGTTTAAAGGTTTGTAATGAACAGTTTAGCCACAAGGACGACCAGGAGAGGAGGTTTATCGTAAGACTGTGAGACTTGGTTATAGACTAAGAGAGCCTGTCACAATGGTTTTTCCATATTCTCCTTACGGAAAAGAGAAAGGCAAAGGAGTTTGTCCAACTCAAATTCAAAGAAGATCAACGAAAAGTATTGGGGAATGGTGAAAGGAGAAGCCTTAAAGATTGATTCCTAGAGGGGCTCTAACACGAACCAAGAAAAAGCACGATTATCACATAATATCATGTTCACGAGTGGACTCTTGAAATAAAGTTGCAAATTAAGAAATGCAGCATTATGTTTTTGGTGCCACAAATAGGAGGTTTATACAACAATGAACCATCCAATCAAATTATACATTATGTGGTATTGATCTTCTAGAAATTCACTAAAAGAAGTAGGAACTGCGAATAAGTAATGAATAAACAAAAAAATAAAGAAAAAGAACAAGAAGTTGCTGGTCAGTATAGTAATTTCCTCTCTTGAAATAAGATAAGACTACTGAAAAACGAAATTCTCTCGCTTTCCCCCAGATACATCACTTTACAAGATGTAAATAACATGGTTTCTTCCTCTACAACTAATATACTTTTGTCTTAGAAAAGACACTTCATCACCAAATCTGCATGTCCTGGAGTATCAGCTATATTTAGCTCATTTTCTCCCCATGAAACAAATGTAACCTACAAACAATTTTAGTTTCATGCCTGTGATCAGATAGAGTAAAAAATCGATATCAATTCATCATTTTGATAAAGAAAGTTTTATACTTCTGATTGTGACTGCCCCCAAGGATTCAACGATCACAGTTGATGCACAGAAGGAGATATTTTGCTATTACATTTTGTTTGACAAGATGGGAGATTTTTACAGATACAACAGTAATCCTAGGTTCAACTTTAAGTTGAAAAGGAAAACATGCTTTTCCACCAAAGTATTAAAGATTTCATCACATTTCCCTGCTATAAACCTATAATAAGTTCAGAACATTGTCAGAGACTCAAATGGTCCAACATTATTAGAATCCCACTCCATTCTAGTGGGTACGTGGACCATTTGAACAAAATGTGATTACCAGCTCATTGCTTTGTTTACGGTCACTACTGCTCAAAAAAAAAAAAAAAAGTCAAAATTATGTACAAGTGATAATATAGCATGGTTTTTATACATAAAGAATTGTACGGAATAGGAAAAAAAAATAAAAAAAAAAGTCATCTCTCTTCGTGTGGCAAATAACAACTTTTGAGAAACTTTGGTTGAATGCCCTTTTCATAATTCATGTTCAAGTATATATATACATCAGGAGACTATCTTTTCCAAGCAACTATATCTTACAAACTAGGAAAACAAATCTCCCTCTACCAAAATATAAAAGACAAAATATACATGCCATATTTACAAAATAAATCACGAAACAAATATCTAAATATTCATGGCCGTGCCTTTTAGCCATGTATCAGGCCGTGTATGTTTCTGGTAGCTACCTGACACAATACACGGTCGTGCCTTCTGACTGTGTATCCAGCCGTGTATGTTTCTGGGAGCTATCTGACACAATACACGACCGTGCCTTCTGACCATGTATCCGACCGTGTATGTTTCTGAGCTTCCAGACATTCTAGATTGATATCCCCCCCTCAAATTGATGCGGACTAATCAAGAAGCATCAATTTGCCAACAAGAAACTGATGACGCTGCCGAGAAAGAGCCTTAGAAAATATATCAGCCGTTTGAAGATCAGAAGATATATGAGGAAGAGAAATAACACCATTATCATAAGCTTCTCGAATAGAATGACAGTCCACTTCAATATGTTTCGTACGCTCATGAAAGACAGGATTAGCAGTAATCTGGACAGCACTAGTATTATCTACATAAAAAGAGGTAGACCCAAGTTGAGGAAAACCAACCTTAGCCAACAAACCTTGAAGCCAAATGATCATAGAACAAGCAGACGACATAGCACGATATTTGGACTCAGTTGAAGACTTAGACACGCGATCTTGTTTCTTACTCTTCCAAGAAATTAAAGAGTTACCAAGAAACATACACCAACTAGTAATAGATCGACGTGTATCAGAACAACCAGCCCAATCAGCATCACTATAGGTTGTTAAATGAATAGGAGACTCCGCAGAAAAGAACAAACCATGATGAGAAGTCCCTTTTAAATACCTAACAATACGACGAACTGCTACTAAATGAAGATGTGTAGGTGCCTGCATAAATTGACTAACTTGTTGCACAGCAAATGAAATATCAGGACGTGTAATAGTCAGATAATTGAGACTTCCAACAAGTTGTCGATATAGAGATGGATCAGATAGAAAGTCACCATCATTTTGTTGATATTTAACATTCACTTCCAAAGGAGTATCAACAGGACGACCCTCTTGGAGACCAGCTAAAGCAATAAGTTCCTTAGTATATTTATGTTGATGAAGAAAAATACCAGCAGAAGAAGAGTGAACCTCAAGACCTAAGAAATAAGTTAATGATCCCAAATCCTTCATATGAAAAGAACCTTGAAGATGCTCCTGTAACTGAGACATCAATTGAGTATTAGATCCTGTGATGACAATATCATCAACATAGACTAACAACAAAACAATTCCCTTGTCAGTCTTGCAAAGGAATAATGAAGAATCATACTGACTTTGAATAAAAGAGAAGCTAAGAAGAGTATTACGAAACTTCTCAAACCAGGCCCGTGGAGCTTGTTTTAAATCGTATAGAGACCGTTTGAGCTTACAAACATTATGTGAGGGTGTAGAAAACAATCTTGAAGGAGGAGACATATAGATATCTTCCTTAAGGTCCCCATGCAAAAATGCATTCTTAACATCCATCTGTCGTAAGAACCATCCTTTAGATGCAGCAATAGATAGAACAAGCCGGACAGTTGTCATCTTAGCCACAGGTGCAAAGGTCTCTTCATAATCAATTCCATATTCCTGTTGATTGCCAAGAGCTACCAACCTTGCCTTATATCTGTCAAGGGAACCATCAGATCGGATCTTAAGAGAATAAACCCATTTACAACCAAGGGGTTTAACACCAGCAGGACATGAAACAATATCCCAAGTGTAATTGTCTTGAAGTGCTTGAAGTTCCTCTTGCATGGCTTTTATCCAGCAAGTCTGTTTAGTAGCCTAAGAATAAGAGGTAGCAATTGTAGTATTAGTTACAATTGCAGAATAGCCATATCTATCTGGAGGACGAATGTGCCGAGTTGATCGTCGAAGAATCATTGGAGCATTTTCAGGAGCAGGGTCAGGAAGGACAAGTCCAGGCTTGAACCGTTTATCAAAAGAAGAATCATCAAAGTGAGGAAGTACAATAGTATCAGATGTCGAAAAATGTTGCTGAAAATAGTATTCATGTTCAAAGAAAATCACATCCCGAGAGATACGCCATCGATTATTAATCGAATCATAACACATAAAACCTTTATGATTAGGACTGTAACCCATACAGGCACATCGAACAGACTGAGCTGACAACTTATGACGTTCATGGGCAGGTAAATGAACGAAACAAACACATCAAAAAATATGTAGCATATGGTAATTAGGATGTTTACCAAACATTCATTGATAGGGAGAATCAAACTTCAATTGTTGAGATGGTAAGCGATTAATCAGATAAACTGCAGTAGATAAAGCTTTGGTCCAAAACTTAGCTGGAACAGAAGATTCTAACAACAATGTGCGCACCACATCTAACAAATGTCGATTTTTTCGTTCAGCAAATCCATTCTGCTGAGGTGTATAAGGACATGAACGTTGTGAAATAATACCCTTGTTATGAAGAAATGCTTGAAACTCATGAGAAATATATTCAACACCATTATCAGACCGTAAGATTTTAATACAAGTGGAAAACTGAGTTTCAATATATTTCACAAAGGTTTCAAACACAGTAAACACGTTTGCTTTGGAATGCAAAAAATAAATCCATGTGAATCGACTGTAATCGTCAATAAATGTCACAAAATATTTATACTGAGCATGTGAAATAATCGGTGTAATTCCCTAAATATCACTATGAATAATGTCAAAACATTTATTGGCACGACTACCCAAAACAGGAAAAGGCAATGTCTTACTTTTTCCTAGTTTACAAGGAGAATAATCAACTAATAAACTCTTATCTATGGAACCGAGAACACCACTTTGCAACAAAATGAGTCAAAATAACATTATTTGGATGACCTAAGCGTCTATACCAGATGCCGGCCTTATTTTCAACAACTGAAGAAGCTAATGACAAAGTCTAAGGAGCGGTAAATTGTAATGGAAATAACCTGGCCACTTTAGGCCCCTTCGCTATCACCTTCCCCGACACTTGATCCTGCACAATACAACCATCATGAGAAAAGTGGACATCACAGTTATTATCCACCATTTGACCAACAGAAAGTAAGTTAGTAGATAATTTAGGAGAAACCAAGACATGTTGAAAGGAGGAGCAAATATCACCGACTGTCGTAATTGGAATATTATTTCCATCAGTAACCTGAATGTGTTAAGTACCAGTATATGGACGTTGATTATGCAATAAATCAGATGTGCCAGTCATATGATTTGTGGTGCCGGAATCAACAAACTAAGGAACAAAATTAGTAGTCTTACCTTTCCCTTGAAGACCAAGAGTAGAGAAGGCAGAGAGAATCATCTGTTGGACCATATCTGGTGTGAGAACAGATTGATTATTGCCAGCAATTGTGGATGTCGAATTAAGATTGCGAGAGTCGGATACCGCAGCATGAAGAGCTTGTGGCCTTTTGTTTTGAGGCCTTGTAGGACACTCCTTAATAATATGTCTGTTTTGCTTGCAATAATTACAGAACTTCTTTCTACAATGACGGGCAATATGACCAAATTCTTTGCAGCTGCAACACTGCATTGTTCCCTTCCCTCAGGTCTGAGCAGCATATGCAACATTAACTATTCCAGATGATCCACCAGTTGCACCAATAGCAGCTTGTGTCGCCAATCTTTGTTCCTCGCGCAGCAATTCACCAAAACATACATCCAAACAAGGAACTGGATCTCTATTCAGCAACCCAGCCCGAGCGGTTTCAAATTCAGGCCTGAGCTTCATCAAAAACTGATCACGACGACTCACTTCATGAACAGCCTGAAGACTAGCCAAATTCTCCTTTGACACCTTAGCATAGATAATACTAGAATTTTTGCTTCATAAATTAAGAAAGCCAGAATAATATTGTTTAATTGAGAGATTACCTTGACTATAATTACTCATATCAAGTTCCAATTGAAAACGTCTTGCAGTATTATCTTGATTGTAGATGCGCTTCAAATATTCCCATATTTTTTTTGCTATGCCAAAGGATCGTAAATTGTTCACCATATGAACCTCAATAGATCCCAAAATCTAAGAAACAATCCGAGCATCCTTTGCCTCCCATTGACCACGATTTTCGACTCTGTAGGAGCTGGAGAAGACCCATCAATATGACCCCAAAGCTCCTTCCCTTTCAAAAACATCTTGAACTAAAATTCCCATGCTACATAATTCTTTCCTGTAAATCTAATAGCTAAGATTTCATGTGTTTTCTCAGAAGACATTCTAAACAAAATTGTCACTCACAACTTGATTATCAAGAAAATTGTTGATTGGAATTAATCAACCTAAAGCTAAAGAAAACCAAGAACAAACCAGCAATTCCAAGAATAAAAGAAAAACTATGGATTCAACACAATACTCAGTTGTGTGGCTCTGATACCATAATAACTTTTGAGAAACTTTGGTTGAATGCCCTTTTCATAATTCATGTTCAAGTATATATATACATCAGAGACTATCTTTTCCAAGCAACCATATCTTACAAACTAGGAAAACAAATCTTCCTCTACCAAAATATAAAATACAAAATATACATGCCATATTTACAAAATAAATCACGAAACAAATATCTAAATATTCATGGCCGTGTTACATGGCCATGCCTTCTAATCCTGTATCAAGCCGTGTATGTTTCTGGTAGCTACCTAGCACAATACACGGCCGTGCCTTCTGATCGTGTATCCAGCCGTGTAGGTTTCTAGGAGCTATCTGATACAATACACGGCCGTGCCTTTTGACCGTGTATCCGGCCGTATATGTTTCTGAGCTTCTAGACATTCTAGATTGATAGCAAAGAGTGGAGAGAAAATATGTGGAAGAACACGAAAAGCCAAAGCAATGGGGAACTAAGCATATTGATAACAACAATGGTGTGAGTAGAAGTAGGAATAGGATTAGAAGTAGGTTGAGAGTGTAAAATAGATTGGATTATAGAGAGAAGAAAGCTATTTTGTACGGAAGTTTTTGTAGATATTTTCTTATTTAAAAAATAAAGTCAATATTTTTGTCCTATTACCATAGCAATGAGTATTCATTGACCGAAGGATATTGAAGTAGATGGAAGATTCAATCGATTCGGTCTTTCCTAATGAATGAACATAAGCATTTACACATTACCTTATCCGTTAATTCTAACATGAAACCTTGCATTTTGCACTAATATAACTTAATGCATAATTTTTAAGGACTTTATTTCATCAAGCTGAGGTAGATGAAGATAAGACTAAAAGATTTGTAATGTTATCAAATTTTCACAGGATAGCTGGCTTCCATCGCAATGCCACAAACACCACTTTGATCACTCGAATCCTTAACCATTCTTACATAACCAGATTCACCCCATTCAGAGCCCCATGAATTCTTTACAACCCAGTACTTCCTACCCCTTTCTTCACCATATCCAACTATAGTGACTCCATGATCCAAGTCATGTCCACAGCTACCCGTGAACACTCCTCTAGAGTAGAGTTGGAACTCTAGGCCACCAGCATCAATGGCAACTGAGACGGGTTGTCTAGCAACCGCAACCATCAAGCTTCTCTCATTGTTGGCTGGCACTTTGCAATAGCCCGTAATGGATGCAGCGCGACGTCTAGCTTTGACTTTGTTGCAGCAACCATTTCTTCCTTTGTAAGGATAGTTTGATTCAGTGGAGAGACCCCCATTGTGTTTGACGAATGCAAATGCATCTACCATGAGTCCGCCGTCGCATCCTTCGTCTTTTTTGTCGCAGTCCATAAGTTCTTGCTCTGATAAAGAGATTAGTTTATTCGTCTTGATTTTAGTGATGCCTTCTACTGCTGCTACTGCAGAAAAAGCCCAACAACTTCCTACGCAAGGTACAATTTATTTAGATTTTAATAAGCAAATTGTCTTGAAAAAGGAAAAAGAAGAAGAAAAAAACTCATTTTTGATTGACTTGGAGTTATGTTATAATTGTTTTAAAATTTGAAACATTGACCAATAATTAAAATATCATACCAAATCTTAAATGTTGAAATTTCAAGATAGCTTGGTTGTGGATACCTGAGCGAAAGGATACAAGTTGGAACCTTATATACTCATTTTACCCGTAATTGATTAATTAAGACACTTAATGGACTTTAATGAAAAAAAAAAAATAGAAGCAAGGGGAAGTGTGGGCCAATAATTAAAAATTTACACTAAATCCAATATACTTAAGCTTCCAAATAAGCCAGTTGTAAATTCGAAATTTGTCACTACATATATCTATTATGGGCGCATCATTACTATGGAATTTAAAAGAATATCACTGTTCATAAAAGTGCAACATTGTCGAAAAAGAATAAGAATGTTAAGGGGAGTTTTACCACATTGGCCTTGATCCTTGACAGGAGTTACTGCACCTTTTTCTCTCCAATCTACACTAGCAGGCAAATCTAAACATTCCTCTAGTGTTGTGTTTTGCATATCCTCCTCTTGCCCTGTAATTTTACCAAATCCCAAATAGGTAGACCGAAACTCATCATTTGTCAAGTCTGCAAACTTATTGTCAGTAAGGTTGAACGAAAAGCCTAGAGAATTGAAATAGTCAATGAACAGGACATTGGATCTATAAATTTGATAGCGCTTCTCTTGTTCGTACCTACTACGATAAGTTCTACCATACCGATCTAACCAATCTTCATATCTCTCGTTAATATTCTGCTCGTAACTTTCATTTGTCTCCTTAATGCGTTGCTCACCAAGCTTCAAATGAACTTTTTGGGCTTCAATCTTGCCTAAAGGTTTGTGGATTAGCCATATCAACAAAGGGATCAAGCAAGTGTTCCTTAATATAATGTGTGCTTCCATGGTTGGTTGGTTGGTTGGTTTGATATTTTGTAGTCTTATAGGAGCTTATTTATAATGTTTCTCATCTTATAACAAAGTAAAGGGAATGTACATGTCGATGGGTACGTGTAGTACATAAAAACCATATTACTTGATCATACTTTATGCATGGTGTTTGCTCATGTCCTGCTATGATGGAACTTGTTGCAAATTTTAGACGTCTCTACTTTCAAACTATTACCCTCAGAAATTTTGCTCCACCAATTTTATACTTTTCATCCTTTGTTTTTTATTAAGTTGCTATGGAAGAGAGTTTTAGATGATCCAGCAAGCTAAAATGAAGAAAATGCTATCATTTCTAGTTTTCAACACAAACATGGGGATAAAGGTATAAAAAATTGCATGTACTTTCAGCTTGTGGCAAATGCCTAAACTTTTATTTATTTTATGATTTAAAAACACATGTTTTATTTCTTCTAGTTTGGTTTCAATTTTTTTTTTTTTTTTTTGCATTTTAGTTTTAATACATTAGTTTTGATTGCATTTTACTGTGTATATTTTAGTTTTAACGTATTTAAGTGTTTGTTCACATATTAATTTACCCAAATCAGGTAAGGCACGTACATGCAAATCGACTATCATTTGACCTTGGACGCAAATTTCCTAACCTATCAAATATTATACTTCCATATAGTATAACAATTTGTTGTCTCATGAAATACTCTAGTATATGATTTTTAAACTTTGTGATCCCATAAGTTGCAAAATGGCCAATGTATGATTGTGATCTTGGAAAGTTCGTGTTATAAGTTTAAAAATTGCCATTTTGACTTGATACTAAATAGTAAAATCGTCTTTTTTTGTGGTAAATTTATCTTACTTGTTTATTTTTTTTAAATCTATGGTTTTATGATTATAATCATTACAAAACTTTAAGGAATATACAATTATTGTAGTCTTATAATTTTACAATCACATTACAAGGCATGAGAAATTATAGAAAATGAAAAAATTATAGAATTTTTAGTAAAATTATAAAATAAAGAACATATTTGCAAAATTATATGCCATTTAAAAATTTATAAAAGTAAGGATAATTGTAATGCATGGAAATTGCAACATTTAAAAGACATTTGCAACTTCGTGGACTATTATGAAAAATAAAAGAGAGATGTAGAAAACATGAAAATTATGAAAATAAGAGATCAATACAAGAAAAGATTAGACGAACTATGAAATTTTGCTCTAACCCTTTTATCTCTTTTCTTTTTTCTTTACATTGTAACAAAAATATAAATGATTTGGACTAATATAATTACAAAATGGATTATTTTCAACTATGAAATCTTGAGTTAAAATGGTAGTTTGTGCTTTTCAATGGTTATATAGTTGCAATCATACAATGTTTGATTTGCAAGTTATAAGATTATAAAGTTATAAAAATCAATATGTGGAAACTATTGAATATATAACAAAATATTATAATATTTAGAAGTATGTTATTTCGCAAGTTTGGAAATTTAGTTTACAAGGCTGAACGACACCTAATTTACTAGTTATAACCATTTTAAAATTCTATTGATCCATGTAGTCTTAGAACACATAGTAGATATTATTTTCAAATAAAAATAGATGTCAAGAGCTTTCCAACCATATAAATGCTTGGTAAAATCAAACATCATATGCAAAAGTTATGCATTATTCAAATTATTGGCATATATATATATATATATATTAATTTTTAAAATGATATATCACCTAATAAAAATAAAAAATTAATTTTAGATAAATTAATCCTTGAGAAAATGCTAAAATAATCAAAACTAAAGTATAAAGACTAAAATGCAATAAAAAGTAAAGTATAAAATCTAAAATGCAAAAAAAAAAAAAATAGTAATGGTTGTTAACTTCCTTGTTAACAATGACACCAAATTTAAAAAGAATAAGCAATTAATTATAAAAAATAAAAAATTAGATACTAAATTGTGAAAAATTGAAAATATAATTCTTTTTCTTTCTTTTTTTTTTTTTTAGGACCTCTATCCCACAAACAAGTGACCCTAACTTAACATGGAGAGTTGGCTTTGGATTAGAGTTTGAGACTTGTAGATCTCTCCAAGACATTATGCATCCATGCTATAAGTGTGACAATACAATGGGCATTCTGGTGTAACTAAACTTTAGCTTGCACAATATCACTTTGCATTATGTGTTTTAATCAAACTAACTTGCTTAACACTAGGAATAATATCATTTGTAGCATTCTAATTTCATGTAGATTTGTCAGTGAACAAGAGCATGGTAATGAGCACATTGGATAAATCAACTTCTTCAATTCTTCTAAGGTTATTCCAAGATATCATAGGAATTTAGGAATCTATACCTATAGGATAAGATATGGATAGCGCCTAATATTCTTTGCATCTTGTATTTGCTTAACATTAGTGTAACACTACAGCAAAATTAGTCTTAGACAGCATTTAATAAATTTGGTGAATGAATAAAATTATGTGCATTTTTTATTCCTATCACGGAATATATAACTTATAAGTAACACATGCATACATTTATATCTTTTTTTTTTCTAAATAAAAAGTGAGAGAGAGAGAGAGAGAGAGAGAATACTATGAAATATTTATGATAATTTACTTGAAGTACTTAGAAAATTCCTGGCAAGTTGTGCGATTACTTGAGAAAGCTTAGATAATTGTAAGACATTTACACGAAGTAACCAAAAAAAAAAAAAATTACCTAGCAAAATCTTGTCAATACCCTCATTCATTTACTAGAAAAAAATGATGAAGTGTTCGTCACAGGGAAAGTTCATCATAACTGCTATAATAAAAGGAGAATGAATGTAGGTGAAAAATAAAGAATGTGTGAATGAAATAGGGTGAATAAGAAACATTTTTAAATAAAGTCTAAAATGTATAATCCAATATATGCTATTCTATGGTTTAACTTCACATAAATAGTTCAACAAATCAGATGTTCAAATTTTTGTTTTTACTTATTGCTCCCCCATTTTGTAGTCATTATATAACTTTTTTACTTTCGTTATCATTTTCTCCCCCTTCATTTCTCCTAATCCCTTAGTGTTAAATTAAATAAAAATATTGCATGAAACACTTAGGTCAATTTTTAATAAAATTCAATAACGCCGCTTCTGCATAAATTATTAAATCTTACTTGGGAATTCTTAATAAATCCTAAATTTCTCTTTTGAGTCATTTAAATTCCTATGCATTGATTTCAATTACAAAATACAATTCATAGTATGACTTCTCATATGAAAATTTCGCATATCTATATGTCCTATAACATGAATACAATGATCATTTTAGTTGAATTATGACTTCATCATGTTTCCCATAAAGATGATTTAGAGCATTATGGTATGGATTGCATAAAAACAATTGAAATAAATAGGTGCAATGGAATTCATATTGAATAATAAAAATAAACTAATAAATAGCATAAAAGAAAATAAAGTAAATGAAACAATTGCTATAATCTTCAAGAGTTTGTAGAACTTCAATCTTCCAAAATGATTCCTAGAATTCTTCAATTGAAAGTAAACTTCAACAAAGTAACATTCTTTCTTTAAACTAAAATTTAGAATAACATGAAATGTAAAAGAATTAAAGAGAAGATAAAATCCTAAAGTTCCTAAGGGAATTCTAATGATTCAAAAGATCAAAACAAGAATGCGCCCCAAGGTTCACACAAGGGGTCTATTTGTAGATCCAAAGAGGAGGAGGATAAGGCTGATCTAATGAAGAATTGAGTTAGCAAATCAATCAAGATAAGATTTTGGAGAGATTTTCGCATGGACATCCGAGAAACAGTCAAGGCCGGATCAAGGCCGGCGGCCGTAAATGTAGGCTGGCCAAGAGCTAGCGGCTTTGATGCACTAAGATGATTTTTTTCTTAAGCCAGCCTTAAGGCTGGCAGCCTTCAGTAGTAGGCCGGCTTAAGGTCGGCAACCTTCAATGCAATTCTTCACTTGCTTCTTCAATTTTGTGAAAAACTCCTCCAATTAACTTGTAATTTACTTTTAGGTCCTCAAAACCTGAATTTTCACAATAAACACCATTAAATACCATTTCTTTATATTTTCTTATAATATTGAAATAAATTTAATATAAATCCCAAAAGAAAATATAAGTATAATGTGATCTTATCAACATCCCCACAATTGAACTTTTGTTTGTCCTCAAGCAAAATAATTGAAATGAATAAGAGAAGTCTGTCATTGAACTTCTAGTGCCCATTGTTCTAACCATACTAAAACTTGTAACTAGGATAATCTAGTTGAAATTTAGTAGTTAATCTAAATAAAACAGATTTTTAATCCCAATGTTTAACAAATGAATTCTCCTTCAAAAGAAAAATACTTAGTCCATAAGGAAAAACATTCATTTAAACTTCATTGGTTATTAGCAAGCATAATCTCCCTCAATTTTACTTCTCTAAACAAGATAACAAAAAGTGAAAGCATATGGTATCCATTTTTTTCCTAAAATTTCTCCCTCTTCAATTTAGTCTTCATTTCACTTATTGCCGTGTATTCACATTTTCTTTTTAATTTACCTTAATTAACAGTGGAGTCAGACTTCACTCTTTTGAGGGACCAAAGCTCACCCATGTCAACCTGGCTTTCATTAAGGTACTAAAATTTTTGCCTTTTCGCCTTTCTCATTATTGTGAGTTCATTGAGTCGGCGCATCCCGGGCTCATCACCCAAGTGACCAGGTTTTAAAGGGACCCCTATGAACTCTTCCTCACACTAACATTTAAGATTGGATACTCTTAACTCACTTTCCTGAGTCATTGGAGTAAAGGCTCTAATTGCCCTTTTTTTTTTTGTACGAATGAATATTAGTTAAGACTATTTTTATAAAGGATCACTAAGCAAAATATTTCATTTACCTCTTTCACTAGGTGTTAAGGTATTCTCAAAGAAATTTCAAGATAAATTTATCCTAACAAATTTTTCCATGAAGAAAACTTGCTTGTTTTTTCAACTTAAGGACTCAATCTCAAATTCAAAGGCTAAACATAGGGTAAATCCGTTCTTTAGAGATTTTACTATTAAATTTTAACTATGTAAACCAGTCACAACAGTTGGCGAGTGGGGCAACAATCTAAGTTAATTTCAAGATTTCATTGATGATAAACACTTAAGGACATAAATAAAGCATGGGAATTGCAAGCTCATGATGTGCGTAATCAATCATTATACTTCTACATTTATAATCCCTTCCCCACACTTCAATTGGACAATGTCCTCATTGTTCCTATAATAGCACAAAATTAAGGAAAAGAATGTCAATGCAAAAAATTGAAACACTGATACTTCCCTGGTGTCAAGTTGTTCATCGGCAAGAAAATTCCTCCAAAATGTCTGTCATCCCTATTTCATAACCATGAAATAAAACACTAAAAGCAAAATGTCATGGATCACAAGTCTTCCCAACAAGTGGGTGCTTAACAAAATTCATACAGACCAATCATCAAAGTTCAAAAAATAGAGAAGAAAAGAAAAATTCAAAAACTATCGGACTCAGAGCTGGAGACGTCAGTTGAGGTCTCATAATCCAAATGTTCTACGACTATTGGATGAAAACATGATATTGCGGATTTTAACATATTGACCAAGGTGGTCCTAAATTTCTTGTTCTTTTTCCGCTCTTTATGAACTTTTTTCTTGACTTCTTTTATGTCCTTTCTCAACTGTTCATAACTGCTAGTATGGGGGGGGGGGGGGGGGGGGGGGGGGGGGTTAGAATAAGAACCTGAGGGTCTATTAGTGGAAGGGACCTCATGAAATCCCTCCTCATCAATGGGAGGATTAGGCCTGTGGATTACCTTGGTGAGTCCCTAACCTCTAAATGGTATAGAAGAAATCTTCTTACACTCTATTCCCTTATCATCAATAGGAGCTCTGAAAATCCTAATACCTTTCAATAAGGCAGTTATATATCCTCTACACAAAATGAATTGTGTCCTTGTATCCTCAATCTGTCTGCTCATAAAAGTAGCTACCTCTATACCAATGTTAAGTTTGTAATCATTAATCATGCAAAAGAGGTAAAACATATCAAAATTAGTCACCTTACTATGACTAGTTTTCTTACAACAGATTGTGTAAGCAAGGATATGGTGGAGTAACTTGTGCTCTACAGCAGCGAAACTAGAAGCCAAAGACTTTGAAGGCACGAAATCATCTTGTCTAGGATGAATCATCTAAAACCACATCATTTCAGCACTCATTCCTTCAGGCCAGGCATTAGTTGAATTTTCTTCAGGTTCTGGGTCATCATGAAATTTTAAAAAGAACCCGATTTGATTTAACTGTAATATGTGAATCTCTTCATAGGCTTGAAAAGTCATGGCGATCCTGTCATCCTTCTCTATCTGCATAGTGGACAAAAACTCAATTGTAACATCTTTATAAGTTGGCTCCTTTATCTCGAAGAGCTGAAACCAAGTCTTATTCGCCACCATCTGTTGCAATCTTTCATCCATGCCATATTCCTGCAGAACCGTCCAATCTAGATATTGATGATTTAAGATTGTCATCTTGTCAAACCTTTTCTTCCTTTCCTTTGCATATTCTTGATTGGAAAGTAGGAACTTTGGTTGAGTTCCTGAAGTTGATTGTTCAGAGGTCTTTTGCTTCTTCCTCTAAGGCTGGAAATTTTTGGGTAACATTGCTACAAAAAATTATGTTAGTTCATCGATTAACTAACTCAATGAAACTTCACATGCCAATATATTCATGTTTCACTCATGGTTTATCTTTAAAGCAGCACCAGCAATTGCCTAAGCACGGAAGTTTCATTATGTCAATTATACTTGCAATTAGAAATTAAAGGCTGGCAGCCTAAGTTATGCGGCCTAGATTTTAACCAAAGTGGGACTTCTAAAAAATACGCGGGAAAAGGAGAACACATGAGTTTCAAGTTGTGCAAATACTCTAACACGTAGTGAAAGAATAATCATGTAATTAACAGTAGCAAGGTCCTTCTAAACTCATGCAATATGAATTTCTTTAGCAAAATACACCCATTCAAGAACTTAATTTGTAGCATCTCCCAATCATGACACAAGAACTCAAAATTAACCATAACTACTTTAAGTAATAGTAGTTACATTTCTCTAAAGCGCAAAACCCCCAAATTCTAACAATTTTACACAATTGGTTAAATCCTAATTTCTAATTTGCTAAATGGGTTTTTGACGAATCAAACACAAATCACTATAACCCATCAACATTCAAGTATAATAATTGACTTCTACATGAAAAATCATCAAACCAACAACTTCAATCCAACAATCCCATCAGTTCCGCATGTGATCCAAAATTTACAGCCCACATGGATGACATTTTCAACAAACTCCAATAAGCAAAGAAGAGAGAACTTAAAGAGAAGAAGAAAAAAACTTACTTGGAGTGTCTTGAATGCAAGAGGAGAGTGAGTGAGAGAGTGAAGAAGAAATAGGTCAAAGAGAGAGGAGAAGTGCGAGAGAGAGGGAGAGCAGACGTGAGAGAAGAAGTGAGTTAAGAGAGAGAAAAAAATGAGAAATTGAGAGAGAGAGAAGGGTCGGCCAATGTCTAAAAACCAGACAAAGGCTGGCATCCTGTACTTGTACGCCGTTCGCTTTTTGAGCCAGCCTTTATTTGTACCGAGAGTTTAGGTCGGATGAAAGCCGACGGCTCTTATCCAGCCTTGAATTCGAACTTCTTTTTTTTTTACATTTATTTTTTTATTCTTTTATTTATTTATTATTTTTCTTATTAATTTTTTTTATATATATCAATGAAACTAAAACACTAGTGTATACAATTATTGAGCATTGGCTGCCTCCCATGAAGCGCTTAGTTTATAGTCGCTAGCCCGACTTTTCCAGTTCATGTCCTCAAATCTCCTAAATCCACAGCTGTGGCATTTCTATCAACATTTTCCCTTTCATAGCAATGTTTGAGAAGATAACAGTTTACTTTGAAAGTACGGTTGTCTTCTGTCTTCAACTCAATTGCACCATAAGGAAACACATTAACAATTTCAAAGGGTCCAGACCATCGTGACTTCAACTTACCTGGGAACAGCTTCAAGTGGGAGTTGTATAGTAAGACCTTCTAACCAGGGAAAAATTCTCGCCTCACAATGTTCTTATCATGCCATCACTTTGTTCGTTCGTTGTAAATTTTGGCATTTTCATATGCTTCTTCTCTCATTTTAGCCATCTGATTTAGTTGAAGCAATCTTTTTTTACCTGCAGCTTTCTCATCAAAGTTAAGGTATTTAATAGCCTAGTATGCCTTGTGCTCGAGCTCTATTGGTAAGTGACACGATTTACCAAAAAAACTCTCGTAGGGGGACATTCCTATAAGGGTTTTAAACGCTGTTCTATAAGCCCATAATGCATCATCGATTTTTAAAGACCAATCTTTCTTGGATGCATTGATAGTCTTCTCTAGAATTCACTTAATTTCCCTATTAGATACCTTAACCTATCCATACGTTTGTGGATGATAAGGGGTGGCAATTTTGTGAGTAACTCCATATTTTAATAACAATTTCTCAAATTGCCTGTTACAAAAATGTGTTCCCCCCATCACTTATTATAGCTCTAGGTATCCCAAATCTTGAAAATATATTCTTTTTCAAAAGTTTAATAACAACCTTGCTGTCATTAGTTTGTAGAGCAACTGTCTCTACCCATTTCGAAACATAATCAACAGCTAAAAGAATGTATTTGTTTGAAAAAGATGAGGGAAAAGGATCCATAAAGTTGATTCCCCAAACGTCAAAAAGCTCAATTACAAGTATATTGTTTTGTGGTAATTCGTGTCTTCTAGAAATGTTGCCAGTCCTTTGACATTGAGCACAAGACATGATGTAGTTCCTATAATCACTGAATAATCCGGGCCAATAAAATCCACATGATAAAATTTTAGCTACCGTTCTTTCTACACCAAAGTGACCTCCTGCCTCCTTAGAATGACAATGCTGTATAATGCTAAGCTGTTCACTTTCAGGTATGCATCGTCTAATTATTTGGTCAGCACAATTTTTAAAGAGATATAGTTCATCCCAAAAATAAAACTTCACATCATGTAAAAATTTCTTTTTCTATTGGTAAGATAAACCATATGGAGTGATTTTGCTAACCAAATAATTAACGATATCAGCATACCAAGGTAATCCTTGGACTTCTACTGCATGCAATTGTTCATCAGGGAACTTTTCATTAATAGGTGAATCAAAACAATTAGATTCCAGACAGGATAAATGATCAGCCACCACATTTTCAGTTCCCTTCTTATCTTTAATTTCCAAGTTAAATTCTTGTAGTAGTAGAATCCATCGAATTAACCTAAGTTTAGCATCAACTTTAGCAAATAAATACTTAAGGACAGCATGGTCAGTATATACTATGATTTTAGAACCTATCAGATAAGGTGGGAATTTATCGCATGCAAATATGATTGCTAAAAGTTCTTTTTCAGTTGTGGCATAATTCCTTTGGGCCTCATTTAAAGTTCCACTTGCATAGTAGATTACATGAAATGACTTATCTTTCCTTTGCCCAAGTACCGCTCCTACAGCATAGTCATTGGCATCGCACATCAACTCAAATGGAAGCTCCCAATTAGGTGCAACAATCACTGGTGCAGTAGTGAGCTTCTTCTTCAATAGATTGAATGCCTGCAAACAATTGTCATAAAAAACAAAGGCAGAATCTTTTTCTAATAAATTACAAAGAGGTCTTGAGATTTTAGAGAAGTCCTTGATAAATCTCCTGTAAAAGCTAGCATATCCTAGGAAGCTTCTAATTCCTTTCACTATAGTAGGTGGTGGTAGCTTCTCTATCACCTCTACTTTTACCCTGTCAACCTCAATTCCCTACTTAGATACTTTGTGCCCTAAGACTATTCCCTCTCTTACCATGAAATGGCATTTTTCCCAGTTAAGAAGCAGATTAGTTTCCTTGCATCTCTTAAGCACACATCCTAAATTTGTCAGACATGTTTCGAATGACTTCCCAAAAACAGAAAAATCATCCATGAATATTTCAATAAAATTTTCTAACATGTCAGAAAATATGGAAATCATGCATCTTTGAAAGGTAGCGGGTACATTACAAAGACCAAAGGGAATTCTCCTAAAGGCAAATGTGCCATAAGGACAAGTAAAGGTGGTTTTCTCCTGGTCCTCGGGTGATATATGGATTTGATTATAACTAGAGTAACCATCTACAAAGCAGTAATAATCATGCCCTGCAAGTTTTTCTAACATCTGATCTATGAAAGGGAGGGGGAAATGATCTTTGCGGGCAGCATCATTCAGTTTTCTATAGTCTATATAGACTCTCCAACCAATTACAGTGCGAGTGGGAATTAATTCATTAGCCTCATTTTTTACTACAGTCATACCACCTTTTTTTTTGTATAACTTGGATAGGACTAACCCATTTACTATTAGAAATTGGAAAAATAATGCCTGCATCTAACAATTTAAGCACTTCCTTTTTTACAACTTCCTTAAGAGTTGGGTTAAGTCTTCTTTGTGGTTGTACTGTAGGTTTGCACTCAGCCTCAAGAAATATCCTATGAGTACAAATTGAAGGTCTAATTCCCTTAATATCAGCAATGGTCCACCCGATAGCTTCCTTATGCTCTCTTATAACATCCAAAAGTTGTTGCTCTTGATCACTTGTAAAAGAAGAAGAAATGATTATCGGCAAAGTATCATCTGTTCCAATATATGCATATTTTAAATGACTAGATAATGGTTTAAGCTCAAGCACCGGGGGTTGTGTCAATGATGGAACTGGCTTCTTCTCACTTGTTCCTAACTCCTCATAGTAGTGAGCTCGAATTTCTAATGCTTATTCCACACATTCTTCAATTGGTTCTTCATCATCACTCCATTCATCTATATCCTTGAGAACTGATTCTATAGTCTCCATACCTGTATTCTCTTCTATATTCTCACAAGAAACTTCATCAATAACATCAATTGTGTAACAAGACTTACAATCATCAAAATTCCTAATGGCCTCATAAACATTAAAAGTAACTTCTTCATCCATAACTCTCAAGGTCAGCTTACCTTATTCCACATCTATCAATGCCTTACCTGCTGCAAGGAATGGTCTTCCTAAGATCATGGGTACCTCTCTATCTTCTTCCATTTCTACGACTATAAAGTTAACTGGAAAGATGAATTTGTCCACTTTTACTAGGACATTCTCCACTATACCCTTTGGGTACTTAACACTTCTATCAGCAAGTTGTAGGGTGACATGCGTCTCCTTACATTCTCCAAGTCCTAGTTTTCTGAAAATGGATAGAGGCATTAAGTTTATACTTGCACCAGAATCTATAAGGACTTTATCAAAATGAAAATTACCAATAGTGCAAGGAACAGTAAAACTTCCCTAATCTCTTTGTTTTCTTTACAAATTAGATAAATTCTTCTGTAGGATCGTAGAACACTCCCTTGTAAGCATTACAGGTTCATTCCCATCTATCTTTCTCTTCTTGGTGAGAAAATTCTTCATGAATCTAGCATATGAAGGCATTTGCTGAAGTGCCTCTGCAAAAGGAATGTTAATTTGCAATTTTTTAAAGACTTCTAAAAATTTAGCAAATTGTGAATCCAATTGTTGTTACTTCAGCCTTCCTGGGAAAGGAACAGGAGGAACATATGATTTCACCTTTGGTGAATTTTGCTTTGGTTCCTCTTCCTTTTGTTTCCCTTTATCTTTCTTTAGGTTAACCTCTTTTTCCTCAAGTTTCTTATCAACTAATTCCTTACCACTTCTTAGCATAATAGCATTTACACCCTCAGGATTCTGCTCAATATTGCTAGGTAAAGACCCAGATGGTCTATTACTCAACTGTTGAGACATCTGACTAAGCTGATTCTCAAGATTCCTAATGGTAGCTTGTTGATTCTGCAACATTGTGTCAGTCTTTTGCATATAACTTATCATGAGTTCTTCCATTTTAGACTGGCTTTACTGAGAAGAGGTATTATGATTAAAATATTGTTGATGGGGGGAATTATGATTAGGACCTTTCTTTTGAAATCCAGTTTAAGTGCGTTGTTATCATTTCTCCATGAGAAATTTGGATGGTTATGCCACCCTAGATTGTAGGTGTTTGAATAAGGTCCTTGATTACTTCTTTAGAAATTGTTGACAAAATTTACTTGCTCTCCATGGGATGAGGAGGAAAAGTTTCCAGATGGGCACTTAAGAGTTGAGTGTGGTCCTAAGCATAACTCACAATAAGAAATTTGATTAACATTAAAAGAAGGTGCAGAGGTGAGTTTACTTACCTGGGTGGTAAGAGCTGAAATATGAGTTGTTAAGGTGTCCATGTCATTGAAAGATGCCACTCTAGACTTACCTATTTCATGTTGCCAATTATGTGCACTAGAGGCTATTTCATCAATCAAAGCACTAGCCTCATCATACGTCTTACTCGTTAGTGCACCACCAGAAGCAGCATCTACCAGAGACCTTAATGCCTCATCTAAACTGAGATAGAAAATCTCAATAAGGAGATTATCTGGTAATCAATGATGGGGGCATTTTCTAATTGCCTCCTTGAATCTTTCCCATGCTTCGTAAAGTGATTCACCACTAAACTTAGTGAAGTTTGTGATGTCATTTCTTAACCTAGCAGTTCTAGCTAGTGGAAAAAATCTCCTTAAAAATTTAGATGATAGATCAGCCCAAGTGGTTACGGAGTCCTATGATAGTGAATTATACCAAGCCCTAGCTTTTTCTCTAAGTGAAAACGGAAAAATTTGTAACCTAATTACATCATCAGATACATTATTCATTTTCACTGTATTACAATATTGAAGAAATACTGCAATATGCTCATTAGGACTCTCATTTGGATATCCTCCAAATTGATTTGATTGAACCATTTAAACGAGTGCTGGTTTCAACTCAAAATTGTTAGCCTGGATCGTAGGTCTTCTGATTGCAGGACCTGAAACAATAGGTACCGTATATTCCCGAAGTGCTCTACTAGCACCCTGAATTCGTTTGTTGTTCTCATCTGCCATGTCCACTTCTTTCTTTCTTCTTTGCTCTCTTATAAGTTGTCGCAAGATGCGTTCTATCTTAAGATTAATTAATAGAAGTTCAACACTTCTACTCTTGCGCATAAAAAACCTTCAAAGAGAACAGGAAACAATCACATAATGATAAGAAAAAAAAATTGAGCCTAAATTAACACTAGAATCTGAAGATGGTCTAATATTTATCAATCCCCGGCAACGGCGCCAAAAACTTGATCCACGCAAAAAGAGATATAAAATAAGCGTGAATAAATACCGGCAAGTGTAATGGATCAGATCAAGCAATATAGTGAGAGAAAAGTGTTGAACCACGAAGATTGATTAAGTAATAAACCTATATCAATTTCTACTATTATTTAGGCAATGATATTTGATGAGAATCAAATGTGAATGAATTATACTAAATGCACAAAAAGAGAATTGTGTTAAAAAAGGATGAATTGATGGTGGGAAAATAGAATCCACCCTAATTCTACTAATCATATTGCTTTCATGTTATAATAACTTATAGCTATATGGATTTTCACAAGAAATTGACAAAACCTTAATCCTTTTTCAAGTTTTAAAGTATCATAACCCCAATTTGATTTAATAGCTCCCGCTAATTAAAATCAATAGAGGATTCTAATTTACAATCATAAATTTCCCAATTATATGATTGCCTAATATCTTTAAAATAATTTCTCCTAATCCCTTAGTGAAAAATTAAATAAAAATATTGCATGAAACACTTAGGTCAATTTCTAATAAAATTCAATAATGCCGCTTCCGCATAAATTATTAAATCTTACTAGGGAATTCCTAATAAATCCTAAATTTCTCTTTTGAGTCATTTAAATTCCTATGCATTGATTTCAATTACAAAATACAATTCATAGTAGGACTTCTCATATGAAAATTCCGCATATCTATATGTCTTATAACCTGAATACAATGATCATTTTAGTTGAATTATGACTTCATCATGTTTCCCACAAAGATGATTTAGAGCATTATGGTATGGATTGCATAAAAACAATTGAAATAAATAGGTGCAATGGAATTCATATTGAATAATAAAAATAAACTAATAAATGGCATAAAAGAAAATAAAGTAAATGAAACAATTGCTATAATCTTCAAGAGTTTGTAGAACTTCAATCTTCTGAAATGATTCCTAGAATTCTTCAATTGAAAGCAAACTTTAGCAAAGTAACATTCTTTCTTCAAACTAAAATTTAGAATAACATGAAATGTAAAAGAATTAAAGAGAAGATAAAATCCTAAAGTTCCTAAGGGAATTCTAATGATTCAAAAGATCAAAAAAAGAATGCCCCCCAAGGTTCACACAAGGGTTCTATTTATAGATTCAAAGAGGAGGAGGATAAGGCTGATCTGATGAGAAATTGAGTCAGCAAATCAATCAAGATAAGATTTTAGAGAGATTTTCGCATGGACATCCGAGAAACAGCCAAGGCCGGCCAAAAGCCAGCGGCTTTGATGCGCTAGGATGATTTTTTTCTTTGGCCGCCTTTAATGCAATTCTTCACTTGCTTCTTCAATTTTGTGAAAAACTCTTCCAATTAACTTGTAATTTACTTTTAGGTCCTCAAAACCTGAATTTTCACAATAAACACCATTAAATACCATTTCTTTATATTTTCTTATAATATTCAAATAAATTTAATATAAATCCAAAAAAAAAATATAAGTATAATGTGATCTTATCACCTACTACATGTACAACACATACATTACACTTAAGCACACACAACACCATCAGCCACATAACTACACTACATACCTAAACACCACACAACCAACTGCAATACATACCACGAGTTGCACACTTACACACAGAATACATACACCACTAACTATTGTAGCAACACATATTCATAGACCACCAACTACATGCACCTACTAGATAATGATGGGAATCAAACCTTTAGATCTAGCAGTGGGGAAATCAAATTGAATAGATGAGCCTAGACATCCACATATTATTTTATTTATCTAATAACAATTTTTCTTTGCATTGTAGCAGGTAAATTTATCGGTTTTACAAGACAATAAGTAAAATTCACTAAGGATCAACTGTGGGTCATTTATGAACTTACATCAATCAAAAGAATCGGTCTAACAATTGTTCCATGGAAGTGAAGAGCCGACCACATATGATGGGTTTACTTGTAATTTTCTTTTGGTGTTAAAATCGGTCGCTTATAGCTTTTTACTTATAATTTTGTTTTGTTAAATTTAACCTATTTAAAGAAAGTATAAATACTTGCAAAGTAGGGTTAGAAGGGAGCTTTTTGACATATACATTTCGGCTGCCTTTTTGTGTGTGTAAGGGTTTGACTCTTCACAAAATACTCTTATTAATTTAAGTTTGGATTGTAGTAAGTGGACTTAGATTTGTTGTGAGTAATATCAACAAATTACAAGTTGATCCTAATTCCAACTAGTGCGTAATATTTAGTCAGGAATTAGTTATTCTTATTTTGTTCTTATCTCACGTAATTTAAGGTCCATTTTTCAATCTAGGGTTCACGCCATTTAGTTGGAAATTAGAATCAATTATGCTTGTTTCTTTGATTGGTATTGGAATTCCAATTGAGCACATCATAATTTAGTAACATAGCAAATCGATTCGTGCAATTAGGGTTCACGTGGCAATTGAAATCATGCCATTTTTTGTGAATTGTGTTTAGTTGACTCTCTAATTGACGTTGTGTAATTGTAATTGGATACTAGGCACATCATAATTTTTGGTATCAGAGCAAGGGTTTTGAGAAGGGATTACGTGATTTGCAATTTGGGAATTAGGGTTTGTGATCTTCCATTTCTTAATTAAAGTTAATTGAAGTGGAATTGAAGTAGTTATAGGTGATTGTATTGTGATATACCTTTATTGTTGCAGAATTGGAAGTGGAAATTTCAGACTTGACCTTTCTATTCTTCATCTTGCCGTAAGTTGTTTTTTTGAGGAAGAAGGGAATTGCATTTTCTTGGGGATTTCGGAATTAGAACACATTTTCATTTCCAGATTTGCTTTCAATGTGTGGAGGATTTGGAAACAATTTAAAATTAAAAAATAATCATTAAGTTATGGGAGTTATTGTATATTGATCATTATAATACCCTTTGACTATTTTGAATTATTTACTTACCATTTGGAGAAGTATCTTTAATTGTTTCCTTTTTGCTTAGCTGCCGTGATTGGAAGTGGAGTGTGAAGTGTGTATGTGCTGCACTATGAGTGAGGTGTGTGTGTGTGTGGCATAGTGAGTTTGTTGTGGTTGAAGGTTGTTGCACCATAGGTGAAGTATGTGTGTGTGTGTGGCGTAAAAGTGTGTGTATTGTGGTTTGAAGGGTACTACACCGTGAGTGTGCGTGTGTGCCGTGGAGTAAGTGTGTATTAAAGTGTGAAGTGAGTGTGTGTTGAAGTGTGAAGTGAGTGTGTGTTGAAGTGCGAATTGTGTGTGAAGCTGTGAGTGTGTACCGTGGAGTGATTATTGTGTATTGAATTTGACGTGAAGTATATTGCAATTGTGTTGAATTGTTTTTGTGTTTCATTTGATTAATTCATCAACCATGTCAAATGATAGTGTTAACGGGGAATTGGCAATGAGGCCAATAGTCAAGTTAGTGGTGGTCAGTGTCATCGAACTATAAGTGGAAGAACATTGGAGGAGCAGTTGCAACATCTCAACACCATTGTTGCCACATTAGCAGCAAGGATAGATCGAATGACGATGCCACAACCACTAGTAGCAAATCCTCAAGCACCTCCACCTAGAGTAGTTCTTTGGAATGTTCACAAGGAGGGAGCTGTTGGAGGTAATAGGGGTAGGAGAATGGAGGGAGACTATCATACTCTTAGGGAGGAAAGAGATGATAATTTTGATAATGACCCTTACCCAAATAGGGAGTTTAGACCACCTTAGGGATTGGAGTATGTGAAATTGCAAATGCTTTCATTCAATAGTAGGGGTTTCGCAGATGATTATTTAGATTAGGAGGATAAGGTTGGGGGTTTGTTCGAGTGCTATGAGATTGATGATAACACTCGGGTTCATCTTGCAGTTGTGGAATCTATAGGTTATGCCGCCTTATGATGGAAATATCTTATGTTTAGCAGACGAAGAGATGGTGAGGCTGATATATATACCTGGCGGGACATAAAATAAGTATGGAGGAAAAGGTTTATACCTGAAAATTACAGGTAGGAACTGTTTATGCATCTCTAAACACTGAGGCAAGCAGGCAAAATAGTTGATGATTATATATAGGAGTTTGAGACACTAATGATCGAATGTGGGTCAATTGAGTCTCTTGAGCAAACTTTAGCATGATTTGTGTCTGGGTTGAAGTATGAGATTGCCTGCATTGTAGAGTTATAGAGGTATAATACACTTGATGAGGCTATCTAGTTAGCCCTGAAAGTGGAGAGGCAGAGGCGATTCAACCCTTTTCGAGTAGCTAATAACAAGTAAGGAACTTCTACTAAACCTCTTAGGATAGATGGTCAGATGAGAGGACAAAAAGTAATAGGGGAACATGTTAAGGCTCTGGACAAGAATATCTCTAACACTAATAGGGAGAAGAATACTTTTAGGAAAAGAAAAGAGGTTGTTGGGACCGATTTCAGGCAGACAGTGCTAGGGTCAACCAGTGGGAAAATGCGCTAAATTAAATGTTTTAAATGCATGGGTTTTGGATACATGGCTGCACAATGTCCCAATAAAAGGGTGATGATTGTTATGGAGGGAAACAATGAAGATGATTAAGAAGAAGTTATCAAGCCTACAGATTTGTCCATAGCTCTGCAAAAATATTATGATGATCATGATGCTGAGACACATGAGGATAGGGGGGATGATAAATACTTGCCTGTTAATGTGTTACGTAGGATCATGTTGATATCTCTAGATGTCAGGGACATATAGAGGGAGAACCTATTTTACACACCTTGTTGGATTTGAGGTAACTTGTGTGTTCTTTTCATCGATGGTGGTAGTTGCACTAATTTTGTATCTGCTGCATTAGTAAATAACTTACAACTAGTCACTAGTCCATAACTACACCCTTATAAATTACATTAGCTGGATGAACGGGGTAGTTTGCATGTTACATAGAGGGCAAAGGTGCCATTCAGTATAGGAGATAGATACAGTGATGAGATTGTCTGTGATGTTCTTCCTATGTACGCCTTTCATATACTGTTGGGTAGGCCTTGGTTGTTTGATAAGAAGGTGCTACATGACGGGTTCAGAAATACTTACATGTTTCAAAAAGATAGTGCATGGGTTATCTTGACTCTTATGACTCCATCCAAAGTTCACACATTCGAAGAATAGATCAGTAAGATTAATGGCTATTGAGGACTTCAGGTCAACAAGCACACCCAAACAAGGAATGTTAGTCCAAGAAAAGACTCCTTAGATTTAAGGACAAATCTTTCAAAGGCCCGAGGAGATGATGGGAATTAAACCTCTAGATCCAGTAGTGGGGAAATCAAATTGAACAAATGAGCCTAGACATCAACATATTATTTTATTTATCTAATAACAATTTATCTTTGTAT
Source organism: Laguncularia racemosa (assembly GCA_037954665.1). Classification (NCBI taxonomy): domain Eukaryota; kingdom Viridiplantae; phylum Streptophyta; class Magnoliopsida; order Myrtales; family Combretaceae; genus Laguncularia; species Laguncularia racemosa. Next base: position 287,799 of record JBBMOL010000060.1, on the reverse strand, counting down.
TATAGTAGGTAAATTTATCGATTTTACAAGATGACGAGTAAAATTCACTAAGGATCAATTGTGGGTTATTTATAGACTTACATCAATCAAAATAACCGATCTAACAATTGTTCCATGGAAGTGAAGAACGGGCAACTTATAATGGGTTTACTTGTAATTTTCTTTTGGTGTTAAAACCGGTTACTTGTTGCTTTTTACTTGTAATTTTGTTTTGTTAAATTTACCCTATTAAAGCAAGTATAAATACTTGCAAAGTAGGGTTAGAAGAGAGCTTTTCGACATATACATTTCGACTGCCTTTTTTTTGTCGTGTAAAGGTTTGACTTTTCACAAAATACTCTTGTCAATTCAAGTTTGGATTGTGGCGAGTGGACTTAGATTTGTTGTGAGTAATATCAACAAATTACAAGTTGATCTTAATTCCAACTAGTGCGTAATATCTGGTAAGGAATTAGTTATCCTTATTTTGTTCTTGTCTCATGCAATTTAAGGTCCATTTTCAATCTAGGGTTCATGCCATTTAGTTGGAAATTGGAATCAATTATGCTTATTTCTTTGATTGGTATTGAAATTCCAATTAAGTACATCATAATTTGGTAAAAAAGCAAATTGATTTGTGCAATTAGGGTTCACGTGGCAATTCCAATTGGGCTCTTTGGATGACTTGGTTTGAATTTTTTTTTTTCATAGGGTTGTTATTATGTGAGAGTAGATTTGGGTCAGGGTTTGATTGTGACAAGTGAAGTGTAGAGGAAGAGAAAAAATAGTTCAGGTATCTCCAAATAAATTCAAAGCAACATTCAAATTCAAATTCAAAGGAAGATTTGTTTCCAAGATTTGTGCAAACCTAATTACAATGAAAATCTGAAGATTAACTTGAAGATTTTTTATTGTTTAAGAAGATTAGCCATTGCAAACCAAAGGGAAAAAAATATAAACAAAATCCATTCAAATTCAAAGATAGAACAAGAAGAAGAAAAAATACACAAGTTGTGATACACATAGATTAACTTAGAAACTTTAGTGCACTACAAATCTTACACTTTATTGTTCTATTTTTCCCAAGCTAAATTTTTATTGAGGATATTCATTATGTTTTGTCTCATTATAATTCGAGTGCTTGATTTTTTTTTCTGTCTTTTTAATTTTTAGTATATTCATTTTGTTGTTGTGCATAATTGCCGAACAATTAAATCGCTTAAAGCCATTGATAAGTATCTTGAGGAGTTTCTTGAAAATTTTTAAAAAGGTTGAATTGTTATAAAAGATGTTACTTCACTCTCCTATTAATAACTTACTTGGGACCTACAAAATGAAATGCCCTTTCTAAGCAACTGACCGAATATGGTGGCTTTGGTATCATATTGTGACTTGGAAGGGAGGCTTGGTAACTAAATTGAAGAAAGCCACCGATCTGCTGGCATACATATTAACCATTTAAGAAAATTTCCAGATTTTTAATGCATATACAGCTTCAAGTATAACGCAGACACTTCAAAATTTCTTATACACTGTTCAGCCCTTATAATCTACCCCTGTTGAATGATGTTATTCCAAGTACACCATAAAATAATCTCTATTAAAAATTGCCATATTGAACAACATTCTGTATACAATTGTCAAATATTAGAAAAAAAGCAACTGATAAGCAGAGTATATAGAAATACCTTATTATAGGCATGAGCGATAGATCTGAGTCTGTATGCCGTTTTTTTCTTGCCAGAGTCATCCTCTAGAGAATTAAATTCATCTTGACGGAATTCATAGCTAGAAATATCCCTCCCATCATCATATTCACTAAAAGGTGCATTGCAATCCTCAATCTGCACAACCAAGTCTCAGTATAACCCCTAACTTATATTAGAAAAACGAGAGTATAGTTATAGGAATCCATGGAAGAAATTGGTTATTTTGAGAACATTATTCTCTCCAACAAATTCATAGATGAATTATTGTCTCACCTGCTCATAAAAGAAAAAACCATCACAAATATCAAAGATAAGTTTCTCCCACATCTTCCCTATCTCTATACCCTTTTGTCCGTCTTTGGATCCACAATAAGCTTCTGCAATTGTCCCATTCAATAAGGATTTCAGCAGTATAAGAGTTTCATCCATATCCTAAATACATACTCTCGTTCTGCGACTTCCGGCATTTTCAACTGTAAATTTCATCCTCTTATCTGGAAATGTCGATTTGTCTTCGATCAAGGTGTCTGATAAAAAACAGAACAAGAGGCTTTACTGAAAAATACTTGAGCTATAAAAGCCAGCGCCAATGTGCCACAGGGGTCATTTTACCAATTTTGGCAATCACGATTAGACATCTCAAAGATGACTTGCCATACCAATCAAAACAACTTAATCAGTTTTAGACATCAAAGAGGACTAAAAATCAGTATAGAACTTCAGGTATAGCGAAAGGAAGCAACATCTTTTTCTGATAATTCCCACTCAAAAGATTAACACAAAGTAAATGCCATGATGAAAGACAAATGATGTGACATCCACATAAATGCCATATCGAATCAAATTTGTCAAAGGAACCTATTTTTAATAGAAATAGATCCTTGTGTATGTATTTAGACATGAATACACAATATGGTTCAGGTCCACCAACAAATTTTGCTACTCCCTCAAGTTGAACCAGTGCATAAATAAAGTGTCTGCCGTGGATAAGGCATTCATTGAAGTGACTTACGCAGTCTTAATATTAAGAACTTGACCTATTTTAGAAAAATATTTGACTTAATGTATCATCTTAGCTTCTCAATCACTATGTACAAGATATTTCCAGAGATTGAGCTCAAATTAACAAATATATTCTATTTCAAGAGGAAAATAATAACAGGTGCCCTCGAACACTTCGATAGAACAAGAGTACTAAATGTGCAAACAACCTTAGAAATATGAAAGCTTCTTATTTCCCTCTTAACAAGTGCTCGAGGCACTGGTTAGCAGCAACCATCCTAAATAATACATCTAATGGCTTTTCAAGGTCTTGTTTGAACAGCCATGACCACGGGCCCATTGACATTTTGAAAAATTGTTTTGAATTTTACAACTCCTATCATCATCTTTAAAGTAGTACATCTTCTTATATGAACCGGAAAATTATAGTAATAGAAACTAAGTAATTTTCATTGGTTTTTGTAGAAGAAAAGGTATAAATCTTAATAACTTCAAAAAAGGTCCATGAACAATATGCTCGTCCTAACTAACAATCTCTCACTAAGAAAAAAAAAAAAAAATGACTAACCCCTTCACTACTAACCGGTTTCCCTTATTTATAGAAAATTCAACCTACACAGTTGTCACTTACCTAGTAGTAGACTCTAGACTTTATTGAACAGTACACATCCTACACATATAGTATAAATAGAACACCTATACCCCACATATACAAGAGTAGTAGGTGGAACAAAATCAAGAAAATTGTTGAAGTTGTTGCTCACACTTTTCATTGATTGTTGTTGAACATATAAACATTGATTACATTCATGATTGTAGATTTTTTAGGATAGTGTTTATCTAATTTACATAAAGATAGGAACTAGATACTGTTATTGTTGTATTGATGAGGATGAGTTAGATCTATTGCTGCTGTTCTGTTGCTGTTGCTTGTTGCTATTCTGTTGCTGTTGTGTGTTGTTGTGTTATTGCTGTTGTTTGTTGAGAGGAAGATTGATGTTTATCATGCCCCCGCAAGATAGACGGTGGAGCTAGTCCAATCTTGGTCTTCAGATAATCGAACTGAGGATGAGTGAGAGGTTTAGTGAGTGCATCAGCAAGTTGATTAGAGGATGAAATATGTGATACCCGAAGTGAGCCATTTTGAACTTGTTCTCATATAAAGTGATAGTCTAGAGTGACATGTTTCATACGCGAGTGAAACACAAGATTGAAGTAAAGATTCATGGTGCCAACATTGTCACAGTAGATGATTGGTTGATGAGGAACTGTAATGCATAGTTCAATGAGAAGAGAGTAGATCCATCTTATTTCGACAGTTGTAGTAGCAACGACATGGTACTCTACTTCAGTAGAGGAGCGAGCCATTGTCTGTTGTTTCTTGGAGCTCCACGAAATAGAATTGTGACCCAAATATATGATGTAGGCACTGGCGGAGGTGTAGTCATCTTTGTTGCTAGCCCAGTCAGCATTAGAGAATGCATGTAGGATAGGAGAAGTGGAGTTAAGAAGTGTAATACCATGATTTAAGGTGCCACAAAGATATCTAAGAAGTTGTTTGACAGCTTGCTAGTGAGTTGTTGTTGGATGATGCATAAATTGAGAGAGTTTATTTATCGTATATGCAATATCCGGACGAGTGAGGGATAAATATTGAAGGCTGCAAACAATGTGTCGATACTCAGTAGGATCAATTAAGGAAGAGCCATCATGAAGAGTGAGGGATGGTGTGATAGCTAGTGGTGTGGAGGTAGGCTTGGCATCAGTCATGTGAGATCTGTGAAGAATTTCAGCAATATACTTCTATTGATTGATAAATAGACCATTGGTGAGATTAATTACTTCAACACCAAGGAAGTACTGCAGGGAACCCATGTCCTTGAGTGAGAAGTAACATGCGAGTTAGTGAATGCACTTGTGGACTGTTTGCGGGTTATTACCTGAAACAATAATGTCGTCAACATAGACAAGAAGATAAAGTATGGTGCCATGAGAGTTAAGGATAAACAAGGATGAGCCAGCCATTGAGTTGATGAAACCGTAAGTGAGGAGGAATTGTTGAAGTTCATGATACTAAGCACGAGGGGCCTGTTTGAGCCCATAAATAGCTTTGCAAAGTTTGCACACATGTTGAAGGTGATTAGAATCAATTAAGCTTAGAGGTTGAGACATAAATACGTCTTTAGTAAGATGTCTTTGAAGAAATGCATTGTTAACGTCTAATTACTAGAGAGGCCAGCCATGATTGATGGCAAGACTTAAAATGAGGTGAACTGTAACTAGCTTGATGACAGGGCTGAATGTTTTTGTGTAATTGATGCCGGGCCGTTAGTGAAATCCTTTGGCAACAAGTCGTGCTTTGTACTTATCAATAGAGCCATTAGGTAAATATTTAGTGCAAAAAATCCACTTGCAACCAATTATGTTTTGAGCTAGATGGGGAGCAATAAGCTCCTAGGTGCCATTACGGATGAGAGCATTAAACTCTTCGGACATGGCAGTGTGCCACTTTAGATGTTTCATGGATTGGGTGATGGTACGAGGTTCTTGGCTAGGAGGTGGGATGGCCGCATGAAGGTTAAGTTTTTGGATGGGTTTGTGAATGTTGTGTTTAGAGCGAGTCATGATGACCCATGGTGAGGAGGGCGGTGAAGGTTGTGAAGAGTGTGAGTTGAGTGGGAGATTAGTAAGGGGTAAAGGCGATCGAGTCGAGGAAGGAGGTACCGGGGGAGATCCTGGTTGTGAAGAGTTGGGTTGAACAAGTATAGGTAGTATGATGGAACGCTGGTTAGAGAGGGAGGAGTGTGAGACTCGACATTAACAAGGATGAGACATGGTGAAGGGGAACACTAATTCAACAAATCGAACATGGCGAGAGATATATAGCCTATTAGTGGGGATGTAAAGGCAGAGGTAGGCACTTTGAGTGGATGAGTAGCCAACAATCATGCATGGAGAGGAGTGAGCCTCAAGTTTGTGAGCTGTGTATGGGTGGAGCCGTGGATAGCATAGGTATCCAAAGCTACGAAGTTTTTTATAGTGTAGAGTGGTACCAAAGAGTTTGACGAAGGGGGATATGTTGAATGTAGGCTTAGGAAGACGGTTTATGAGGTAAGTGGCAGTGAGAATGGCATAGGACCAATAGGTGAGGGGCATAGAAGCACGAGATAGTAAGGAGAGACCGGTTTCAACTATGTGATGGTGACGATGTTCTGAGTAGCCATTATGTTCTGGTGTGTGAGGTAGAGTGGTGAGATGAAAGATGCCATGAGTTGCTAAACAAGAGGATAAAGCCCAGTGTTCTCCGCTATTGTTAGAGTAAAGTGTTTTGATGGAGTGATTAAAATGATGTTCCACAAGTGTCTTATAGTGCATAAAGACTAGATGAACATATGATTTGCGTTTAAGGGGAAACAACCATGTATATTTGGTAAAGTGATAAACAAAAATAACATAGTATTTGAAATTATTAACAGACATAATTGGTGAAGTCCATACATCAGTAAAGATAACTTCAAGAGGTGAGGAGGTGGAAATCGTAGAGGAAGAAAATGGTAACTTGTGACTTTTATTACAATAGCATGAATTACAATTGAGGTGCGGATTAGAAAAATTAGAAATAGCTAAATTGTTGGAAGATAGGAGATGCTTGAGAACTGGCAGTGAGGGATGACCAAGACAGTGATGTCAGGTAAGGAGAGATGTGGTGACGTTGGAGAAGCAAGGAGTAGTGAGGAAGAAGGTGGCTAGACGTAGATGCCATCCTTAGAGTAACCTTTAAGGAGAATTGCCCTCGTGTGTAAATCCTTCACATGAAAGGAAGATGGTAAGAATTCAATGGAGGTGTTGTTGGTGGTGCGAAATTGAGAAATAGAGATGAGATTGCGTTGCATGGAGGGAACGCATAGCACATTAGGAAGAGTAAAGGAACAAGAGGGAGTAGGAAGAGAAGCGGAACCAATATGAGTGATGGAGAGACTAAAGTTGTTACCAATGAGGATTTCATCTGTGCCATTATAAGAGTTGTGAATGGTAAGGTTGCTGAGATCAGTGGTGACGTGATGAGAGGCACCGCTGTCTAGTAGCCAGGAGTTGCTGGTGGAGGTGATGGGGGCAGCATGTGCTTGTGCTTGCCAAGGAAGGAGACATAAAGATTAAGTAGATAGGGGAGTGCAAGAGGGTGGTCAAGCATGAGGATATTGTTGGCGAAAGAGGGGACATTGTGAGACAACATGCCCCTATTCATGGCGCCACTAGCATTTGCCGAGGAAGGGTTAAGCTGGGCGAGGATCTATAGTAGGAAGGGGTCTAGTTGTCAAATTGTCAGTGGGGGTAGCTTGAGGAGAGGGGAAAACAGGTTAAAGAACACGGTTGTGAGGAGACCAACGGTTAGGGCGTGCTGTGAAAAGTGCATAGTTGTAGGTAGAGCAGAGGTGGATATGGACGAGTGTTGTAGGGAGAGTTCCTTGTTGATAAGTTTTTCATGGAGTTTATCAAAGGATATGGTGGGGTCACAACTGTTGACAACATCAATGACCGATTGATAGTTGTCATCAAAGCCGTTGAGTGTTTTTTCAATTAAGACTTTGGGATCAAGAGGTTTGCCAAGAGCGGCTAGTTCATTAGCACAAGGTTTAATGGATTGCATGTAGTCTGTGATGGAGTAGGATCCCTTGGTGATGTTTTTCAAGTTTTCCTTGAGTTGTTTGATGTGTCCCCGAGAAGGTTTGGCATAGGTGTTGGCAAGAGTCTGCCATACTTGGTGAGAAGTTTTAGATTGTGTGATAAAGGGGGATGATGTTGGGTGAGAAGGTGCTTAGGTACGCTCCAAACAGGATTTCATCTTGTTGGACCCATGTGTGATAGGCAGGGTTAGGAGAGACGGTGTCATTAGTTGTGATGGTGGTTGGTGGCAGTGGTTGTGATCCATTAATGAATTTGTGGAGGTCATAGCCGATGAGGATAGCTTCAATTTGTGTTTTCCAAGAGAGGTAGTTGGTAGCGTTGAGCTTGATGGAGTTGTGGATTGTAATCATGATGAGTGGATGGGTAGGTTCTAAGGTATTTTAGATGACAGTTGGTGTATCCTCAATTGTCATGGTGAGTGGTCAACAGTGGTTTAACTATTATGCTAGAGGTTTAAGTAGATCGAGGAGCTCTGATACCATAAAAGAGTTGCAGGTGGAACAAATCAAGACAATTGTTGAAGCCGTTGCTCACACTTTTCATTGATTGTTGTTGAACATATAAACATTGATTACATCCATGATTGTAGATTTGTTAGGATAGTGTTTATCTAATTTACATAAAGCTAGGAACTAGATAATGTTGTTGTTGTATAATTGAAGATTAGTTAGATTTGTTGCTGTTGTTTTGTTGCTGTTGCTTATTGCAATTATGTTGTTTGTTACATGTTGTTGTGCTGTTGCTGTTGTTTGTTGAGAGGAAGATTGATGTTTATCACAGTAAAGCACAATAATCCCTCAACCAATGGCTAGGTTGCATCATCTTCCATATTGACTCACTAGCCCCTCCATATACTTGTCCAACATAAAAAACTAAGAAATTTTTCACTTGTCAGATAGAAATAGTATCGCAACTTCCATGAATAATAAATAACTAATAGGGGTAAATGCACTGATATGGTTTGGTATTCTTTTATGTGAGTAATATGGTTCGAAATTACCCTAAAAAAATTTTAGAACATTCAATTTTACCAATATTTTGCACTCAAATGACAAACATTAAGGACATTAGGTTTTTCCATTCAAAATCTCTAATACCATCTAAGTGGAAAGTTATTGAGGGTTTCTAAAAGAAAAACCTCTAACATCCTCAATCTCCAACATTTGTGTGTGAAAGAAGGGGTCAAAATAGAAGCTTGTAAAAGTTATTGTAATCACAAAAACTAGGAGGATATAATTTTATAGTTTTGTCTTCTAGACTTAAAACATGTTAATGTTCTCAAAATTGTGTTCTCAAGGTATCAAGCAAATGGAGCACCAAGGTCAAATACTTAGATACCAAGCATGACTTTTGTAGCACCCCAAAACTTAGGCCGTGCTACTGCTCGCTACATGTCCTTATCTTACAAGAACACATTAAGGCTCTGATACATTTTGACCTGTAACTCCTATCTAAAAACATTCCATACATCCCAAAATTTCAAAATAATTTCATAAACCATATGAAATATCTAATATAGCGAAAGTCTTTAAACACTAAATTAACTTTCTTCAAAAGATAATGTCTATTACAGTCAAATAATATAATTCTCCCAAATCCTAATCACCATAATAGTAATGGTAATCTTCATTTTCCTCTCTCTATGGTTCACCCAAACCCAAGTTATCTTTTGGGTTATCATTTCCTTCAATACCTGCATCTAAAAATATTCCCCGAAGGGTGAGCTAATGCCCATTACATATAATAGAAACACATACGCATAAATAAACATGAATAAGTATCACACACATCATGTAGTACTTAAATAATTTATGTCCATAAGCAACAATAGGATACTCATGACTCCCTTAACATACTGGAACATGATTTAGTGATGGGAACTGCTACTATAGGCTCTACACCCATGATCCCTTAATCCTTAAATTTGGTGATGGGAACTACCACTACGGGCCCCACACCCATGTCCACTTAATTCTCTTAACCAACATTCAACCTAGATCATTTCTAAGCACGACTCCATTAGGGATAACATCGTATAAGGATCATTGGGGTGCTCCCTAGGGATCTGCCACTATGAGCCCTTAGGCCGAGCTAAGCATATATAACATACAATTTAAACACTTAAACTAAATCATTTAACTTAATTAATTTCAACATATATACTACTTAAGTAAGTACAGTACAACACACAAGTTACACATACCTTGAATCCTAGCTTTCGGCACTTCTAGTCTTGGAGTTAAGCTAAATTGAAATCTATACACCATTAATAAGCTCTTCTTTGTATTTAATCTAAAACTAATATCAATTCTTAACTTTCTTAATCCTATTCATTTAATTTCTCTAAGGCCTTACTAGCTATCTAGATTGTATGAAAATTATCTTAATTAGAAGTTAAATGAATATATAATTACATTATGTTTTACTTAGTCATGTTGCTCAACATGGCCAACATAGCCATGTTGAAGGTCATGTTACTCAACACGGGCAAATATACAACTATGTTAAGGGTCATATATCTTTTGGTGTAAAGTTTGGCTTCAACATGGTTGAACCACGACCATGTTGGGAGGTTATGTTTCTCTCAATTCAATATGGTCGAAACATAGCCGTGTTAAGAGGCCGTGTTTCCCTTGATTCAACACAGTTAAAACACAACGGTGTTAGGAGATCATGTATCTCTCGGTGTAACTTTCGAATTCAACACGGTAGAAAAACGATCGTGTTGGGAGGCCGTGTATCTCTCGGCCAATTCCATGAACCCTAATTCTTTTATTCCAAATTCTCCTAAACCCGATTCGCTCTATTCCTAAGCTTGATTAAATATCTAAAAAACGTAATTACATATAAATTACAAGGATTTTCATACTTACATCAAATTTCCTATAGGTTAAATCCTTAAACCTTTGAGTCCCTTCCCTGCTACACCCATCTCAAAACTTCAAACCTTGATGCGTGCACGATACTCATAAGTTCCAAATCTAATAACCAAAATCAAAATTGTGTATAAAATTCCTTACCTCTCGTACTTAGAATTAGGTTGGGCTGTTTCCTTTCATCGTCTTAAGGTTCTTGTAGAGAGCGTCTATCCTTTGTGGTTTTTGATTTCACTGCACAAAATGACAAAGGAGGCTCTTTAGGTTAATTTAGGGTATTTATACCCTTTATGTGAAATGTCTAAATTGCCTATCAAATTTTATAAAATTCCCATCCTTATCCTTAGCTCTTTGTGATAATATATATTAAAATAAATAAAGAGTTCAGGTATTACAACTTCAATAGATTGACATCACATTAAATTAGATATAGCATATCAGCAAAGTAAACTAAATGTAGGAATTAACCTTCTATAAACAATTCGGGGTAATTAACCTCTATAAATTATAAGGTTTCCCATGTAGCTTCCTCTTCAATATGGTGGTTCTAAAGGATTTTTACATATTCAATGTTTTAATTTCTTAACTATCAAACTGTTCTATCCAAGATCTTAATTGGTCTTTTTGCATAAGTCAAGTTCTCTTTGGGTTCTATTGGAAGAGCTTCCATTACTATTCAAAGGTCTCTCATAAATTTCCTCAAAGATGAAACATGGGATACATGATGTAAGCTTGCCAACTCATCTAGTAGCTGGAGCTTAGAAGCTACATCCTCCACTAGCCTTATAATTTAGTAAGGTCAAATAAACTTCAAACTCAACTTTCCTTTCAACCCAAATTTCTCGACTACTTTCATTGGTGATACTTTTATAGATACATAATCTTCTTCCCAAAACTCCAAGGGTCTCTTGCATACAACTACATAATTGTTTTGCTTACTCTATGCGGTTTACATCATATTCTTGGTTATTTGGATCTTATCTTTAAGCTCTTCAAACATAGCTAGTCATCTATCAATTTCAAATATCATCCTAATAAATCAAACATTGACATTTTCAACCATAACACACTTTAGAACAACATAAAACAGAACAAAAAGTAAGAAAAGTAGCAATGAAAAGAAGAAATAGGCAGTTTTTTGTTTTCGTTTATTCACTATATGTACAATAAGATTTTTTTCACCTAAGGATTCTATAATTTTGTTTATGGTGAAGTCGATAGTAATGTAAATTCATTTCTAATTCATTTATAACTCTAATGATGATTTAGTTTTCTTGAAACCTATTTACCAAAAAAAAAAAAATTGATTTAGTTAAAAAAATTTCTTGAGACCCTAATTTTAGAGAATGCTTAATAACAAATATCTCACCTTGATACAAATAGAAGACTAGGGTTCATGTCTCCAAGTGAATGTCTTCATTCCTTAAGTGAGAGATGTTGTTGGGTTAGACTCTTTATATTGTTTGATTGAACTTGTTGCCTCCTTGTCCGTGAAAGTTGAGTGAGAGACATAGAGAGAAAAAGAGACAGGATATATGTAGTGACCCACCTACTAGGTTTGATTCTTAAACCTGTTCCAAGTTTCCTGTAACTATCCTTGGTACCTGTAGGTAGGTTGCTATGTCGTCTCTGAATTAGCGATAAGGCAAATTCTGCTAATATTAAACCTGTAACTCCAACCTGTATGAAATTTTATAAACTTCCTGTAAAATGGCACTAACAGCGCTATCATTTCATATCCACATCATATCTAAACACATGTACTTAAAATCTCCTGTCACATCATACATCATATATATATACCATCGGGATTTGCATTCCCGGTAAGTAGGCATAGCCCATGATTAATCCTGTAGCCTTAAGTGGCTCAAAAGATTACAAATCCAACCTTATACACACAAATATTTACATTACAATCTGAAGATTAACACCTATAGATCTTATTACAAATAACAAAGGTTCCAAAATGAAACTAAGGGCTTCTTTGTCTCTATTAACGCTCTCCAAAAACCCGAGTCTCCAATAACTTATTCTTCAGTACCTGTACCTGAGGTTAGCAAAAACACTAACCCCTCAGCTTCTTAAAAAGCAAAGTGAGTATAAAATCAAGCAATCCAATAAAAACAAACAACAAAATCACATAATAGTAATCAACAATATTATCAAATACCTCGAAGTGATTACTCAAGCAAGCAAGTTTTCAACTCAAGTTATACTCGCAAAAAACCCAATTCAATTTATTACATTTTAACATCACCATGATCTTCTTAGTGATATTTTCCTTGTAATTCCATTTTTGCTAAACTCATAACATTTTCATTGGAGACCATTTCAATCACTCCTGTTTACTCACAAGTCACAAATATTTTTCAGTTAATCCAGGCAAAGCCTGTCAACCGATAGATAAACTACCCTCATGTACTTTTCAAAACTTAATGTTTTCTCAACCAATTAAGACATCCTTATATACTCTTTTTAGTTAGAAACATTTAGCTCGCCTTTCACCTACCTCAAACAAAAGGGGTGACCAGATCCCCATAGGTCACTGAACCGGGCCGATCCGTCGACCGTGCCTCAAACCCATCCGGGTCGACTCAAAGGTCGTACCACAAACTTACTAGGCAGGGAACAGGACTTTTCTTACATTAAGTGTTTTGGGTAGTAGGTACTTATAGCCTAAACCCTGTTTTATTATCCATTTAAATATTTCATTGTTACCAAGACAACAATAGTATGAACTTAACCAGTCGTATAAACTCCATCTAATAAGCTAAAAATAACCCAGCATTACATCACAATCATGAAGTATTCAATAATTTAAGTTCATTACATCACATATAATCAGGAATAGTATAATCAAATCCTGCACCCAACTCTCATTCTAGGATTTTCTAGAATGTTCCCTTCTTTTTTTTCTCATAATCCAATCATATCATGACACACAACCAGCCATCAGCAAACCAATGTAATTCAACAATCCTCCTGCATTGATCACCGTAAGTGATCGTACAGGGTAATTTCAGCCAATAACAAGTAGTCTACATTATCAACCACTTGTACCCAAGAGAAAAGTTAAGGGGGGTACTCACCTGAAACAATATATTCCAATCCAAACAGTCGCACCAGCTAAGTTCCTTTGTCCTCCTTACTCAACAGAAATACCTGAATCATCAGTATACCAATCAATGTTACCTCATTCGCTCTATTGAACCCTAAATTGCTAATTCAGTATTCCAAACCCTTAAATTCCATCTTAACCTCGTATAATCCACCATTTTCCTACAATTTCTATTTCATGTACATATGGGTATACTACACTCTATTATATATTAATGTAATTAAATTTCAGCATGATTTTATATTGAATCGTATAGTTCTAAATTATCACGATCTTGCACCGAACACTCCCGTTTTTGTTTCGTAACTAACCCAAGCTTCTCAAAATCATATTATGCTTCAATGAACCTCAACTGAACATCAAATTCAACTAATCAAATCAAATTCTCTAATTTTGCTAAGGATTTAATTCGGCTAGAACAGGGTAATTAGCTTGAAAAATTCACTAAAAATAGAAAATGACTCCAATATGAACAATTATTGATTTGGTGATCTAATAAATCATATAAGGATCTTGTATACTAAAAATTACATCAAAAATACATCATTTGACCTATTTAGTTTCCAATTTAATTTACGACCAGAACAGAGAATTTCTTAAGGAGCACATATTTGTGAATCAAATTTAAGAAAAATAAAATTACCACATTAATTTTCATATAAAAGTATGCTAGAATACCAACAATCATAATTTTTCATCAACATTTGATATTTAAAAAAAAAATAGGAAGTTTCGGGCGTTACCGGGGGCTGCTCCGTTCATCGGCCTCTGGCCACCAACGCCGGCAACCACTATGTCGGCCGGAATCCTCTCCAACCTAAAACCTTAAACCTAGCTTGGCCTAGCAGCAGATTTACCCTACCCCCTTCGAACGAACAGACAAAATTCTCCCTACTTAATTTGATTTTTTGTTCTTCAATTTCTTCAAATTCTTGTTGCATCCTATTTCAATCTTGTTCTTCTTCCTATCCTGATGATTGCATATTGGAAATTCCAACTTCAATTTGCCCAGAAAATTCGGATGAAATGGAGAGGGTTTCGGTTTCTTTTTTTTCTAATTTTTGATGATTTGATTTTTCTCTCTCTCTATTCTAATTTCTATATTTCTATATATATAATATTACTTAATTTTGCTGACATTGAGGGTGCTATTCTGTATTTTTTTATTTTTTTTCCTTCCTCTTTTATTTATTTTCTTTTTAGCTATAATATAATATATTATGTACTTTTTTTTTACATATATATATATATATGCCCATATAATTCATATTATTATTATTATTATTATTATTATTATTTATTTTATTTTATTTTATTTTTAGCATATAACATATATATACATATATATATATATATTGATTTTACCTTACACACACACACACACACACATATATATATATATTATTTTAATTTAACATTATTACTTAAGTTTAGGTCCTCACAATATAAGGGATGGAAGTAATGGGCATTAACTAAAATTTTTGGGGTATAAAGGATGGGTTGAGCATTTTGGTTTTTTTTTTTTTTTAAATAATCATTTTTTTTCTTTTCTTTTTTAAAATTTATCAAGTCTAAAATCTACGAAAACCTAATTATTTAAAAAAATGTTTTTATTTAGTGAAAAAAATTATGGCAAAAAAAAGGGTCTAGTCTTACAATAAAAAAATTGATTATTGAATTAGAGTTTATATATTTAACTTTAGTCATAAACATTGCAACTAATATATTTTGCATGACATTTAACAAACATAGCTAAAGTACATTGGGATCAAGGACGTTTGTAAAATATACAAACGTCAACAAATATAAATTTTTTGTAGTGTCTTTCTTTAGGCCTTAAATTGCAAGCATGAACTTGTACTATATTTAAGTGCTTTTCCTTCTTCATGGGATCATCCATAGAAATTTACTATATATATAATTGGTCTAGGTATCTTATTCCAACATAATCTAAATTTTTTCGTCTTTTAACAATTCATGACTTTTCTTCACAAATGTACTCATGCAATTGCAAAAATCGTAAAATATATGCAAAGAGAGAAATTAGCCTATTGCTCTACCATAGTTTGAAGTAAATCTCACCCTGTGCAATGGTAACTTCTATGATGATGATCAATCACACTCAATTATTATCTTTGTGTAGCATAAAAAAAATCATTTGCGAGAGTAGAACACTATAATGATCCTTTCATGTACAATTTTGCTTCTAAGACTAATCTTTACAACAACACTAGTCCTATCATAATTATACTATGCATTATGATATCTTATGTTATAAGTATAACTAAGATAAGGACCCTTGAATTCATCATAGCCTTTAATGCACATGCCACAAGAAAATGTTTTGAGAGTAGAAAAATGTATCACCACTTCTTTTTAGTGATTTTGTAGTCTACATTAATGTCACCATACATTATTATGAAATCGACCTTTGAATTGGGATAGAATTATGGTTGTAGTAGTCTAAATCTGCTGCAAACATTACTTGTTCATCTTCTTGAGGATCATGGTGTTGTTGCATTGCAATAACGACACCATATCGAGTATCTCTAGCAAGACGAAAGATGAACATTAATAATGACAATGTAGAGGTACAGATTGTCACTAAAAATAATCCCCAGAAGTTATTCATTCCAAGACTTTCATGGTCATCATTAGATTTTGAAGATGAGCAATCGTATGAAGCAATCAAAGAGTTCTCTTGCTCTCGAAGCCAACCACTTTCAGCTACTTTAAGGACCGCTTTAGAAATGTCAAGTAGATATGGAGAGCTCTTAGCAAAAGCCTGCATAATACATGCATGATTCAATTGAATGCTTTAGAAAATTGCTTCAAGTTGGATGATATGCTTATTACAACAGTCTAAAACACACATTCAGGTTTTAATGTCTAATATCTAGAAAATTTATTGAGGTATCACAAAATAATACTTACGAATCCAAAGCCACCAACTTTGAAGATTTGCTTTGAAGTTGTAAAACCTTCACAATGCTTTGCTAGGAATACTTTGACATATGGAACCTCTAGGAATGCTGCTGAAATCTCCCCATTCATAAGAGCTAATGAATAATCATCTAAAGAATATATTTCCTTAATTTTTGATGGGCTAAAACCTAATACTTGTAAATAATTTCCAACAAAAGAATTCACATCGCACCCCACCACTGCTCCACTTCTAATCAAGCTTTCAACACTGATTTCTGCTTGATTAAGTCTTCTTATTGTGAGGAAAGATGCAAGATTGGCCGTGAAACTCTGTGTTATGACTAATGCTGCAAATAACCACACCACCATAGCGATTCTAGACAAGTTACTATGTAATCTTTCTCCTATATGCAACAAAAATATTTACCAAGTTAGATGAATAATCTTTTGGTTGATCCTTCATGGTGCATACAAATTGATAAAAATCATATGACACATCTTTGCATTTAGAAATTCTAATGGTTCTAATATATCATCGCTCATGTTTGCTCTATATACATATTATGCTATATACAAATGATCATTTGATATGTATCACATGTTATGCTTTGTGCATGATAACGATTTAATTAAGATAGCTAAATTACTTTTTCCTCAATATATAATTCAAGTAACCACAAACTAAACTTACCTTGTAATGAAAATAGTGTTGTAAAGGCTAAGGAGAGCATTGTTCCAATCTGGTTCCAGATTGGACCTTTGAAATTTGGATTATGGTTCCTCTCAATTAGCCAAACCACAAAGCCATTATAGATATTAACAACACCAGTGACAATCCACATGACCGATGTAAAAGGCCTTTGAATCAACCAAGCTCTTTCAAACCTCGTTGGCTTTACATATATTACTATTTGTAATCCTGCGTTTATATAAGGTTGTGAAAACTCTGCATATTCACAGCGATGTGCCATTATGGTTATGTCTCCAATCACTGCATCAAAGTTCTTTTCAAGTGCAAAGCTATATTAATATATAAAAAACAAGAATGATAAAACACATGAAACTGATGGCAAATTTGATGCTAATGTATCATAGAGTGCTTGTGCTCTGCTATTGTGTATCATTTTGTGCACCTACTTTATGTGTGTGTGTGTGTAAAGTGGGTAATGAATGTTGAAAAGCATGAACAATTTCATTTTTGATCCATTAATAAGTACTTAGGGTATGTATACCAAATGAGATATATGGTACTAAAAGTTTACCTTTAATTGAACTTGTTGCACCATTGAATCATAAGTCCCTGAATAGTTGTAAAAGTCGTATGGCAAGTCATAAGGCAAATTCTTGAGTGTTTCCTTGAAGACATCAATTGAAAATCCAGTAACTATCAACTTTCCACTAGTACTATTCTCATTTTCATACCTTGCATATACAAATTCTTTATGAGTGTTTGCATAAGGAACTCCTATTTTTAGTCTCTTTCCATTAGTTAAAATTGTCCAACCTCTAGGCACATTCCAAGGACCACCTGGCCAAAACACTTGCCCTAAAACACTCATAGAATCATTGTATACACTATCTTTACCAAGATTTTTAGAAAACCCTAAATTTTCAGTCCAATACCCCAATTCTCTATAACTTTTTCCTACCACATTTACTATTTCAAAAACACGGGTAGGGCCTAAAAGCCCTCCATTGAATCTAAACTTACCACTTAACCCCTCAAATGTAACATTCTTAATTTTATCAAGCAATTCTCTACCTAATAGTGATGTCATAAGTGGTGCATGGTTTGAGGATGTTTGCCTTGCCACTGATACTGCTAATGCCCACACTGCATCATAAGCCTGCACTGCATAAATTCCTGGTTTTTGATACTCTTCCTTGGGATGTTGCAAACTGAATACTGAAGTAAATTTTGATTGGAACTGCTTAAATTTCTTAGATCGAGGGATGTAGCTCTTAATTCCCAATACACCTTGCATTAAAGAAAGTGATTTGGTGTCTAAAGCATCAATATGATTTGTAATTTCTTCAGTTGTGATCCATATAGATTCATTTCCCATTAATCCTAACTTATTGGCTATGATGAATATATCAGTGGCTAGTTTAATTGAAGTGTGCACAATAAACACCCTAGATTGGCCATCCTTGAGCCTCATTAAATTTCTCTTCATGGAATAGTATGATACCATGGGAGGAAGGACCAATATGTCATCAACATGTGAATCGACGTCCAGAATGGCAGTGATAAGATTGGAGATGATGCTAGTGGTAGCCGAGTCGATGTCTTCATAAACTATGTTCACTTTCTTCCATTGCCAACTCTTAATTATGGCAGCTACAGCTTTCATTTGAACATGTTGGTCATGGGTAGCTTTGAGTAGGAAGGGCCACTGTAAGGAGGACCATTGTGGTAGGTCACTTGCTAGGGAAAGGATGGGGATGCTGGATTGGTTGCCTATTTCTGCCACAAAATAGGAATCTTGACATCTTCCTAAGCTTAAGATAGCAGTCACTTGATGCTTCTTGATTAACGTTCTAGCTGCATTTAGTTAAAAAAATTGTCACTAGATTGATTTCATATCTATATTACTTGAAAGTACACATATAAATTATAATATGATCATCTAAAGATAATTACAATTCAACAAATTCCAAGTGTTCAATTTTAATGAGTTAATGAGTAATACAATAATATAACAAGAATTAAACCCTAGGTAGGGTCCTATAAATGGCTAAATCATCTTAATTATATTTTCCGTGCCTTCTCATCTATAGAAGTTACTACAAGCTTCTTCTTTTTTCTAATACATTCATTTCATATCTTATCCATTCTCATGTAATATCACATCCATTTTGCATTCTTAGTTCTAAAGCTCCGATCTTCTAATGTAGTACTTAAAGCTCATATTTATAAGAATTACTTGTTCTATGATATTAATAGTATTTATTTTAATAAATATAAATATTATTCAAATGTAGAAGAAATATAAGTAATAAAAATGCAATAAAATAAATTAATTATATAATACTTTATAACATCTAATATTTTATATTATATATTTAATATATGTAAACTATTAAATGAATCAAATTATTTATATTATGTATTATAATAATTTATATAATCATTAATTTATCTCGATTCTCTCACAAATAATCAAGACTATTTTATCAAAATTACTATCTTTGAATTTGGTATAGAAAATTTGAAATGACTTAATAAATAATTTAAGCATATATGTAGAAGGGTCAATTTGCTTAAAGTCTTCCTCTTTATAAATAGAAGTAATCCTTTATTCTTTTGTGTAAATACATGAAACTTAAAAGAGGAAAAAACCTAACTTTCCCTTAAGGAGCCATGTCCCTTTTCCTTAGCTATGGCAGCTATCACTCTTGCCACCACTTTCCCAACCAGGTTGAATGGATCGCTTTTTTTTTTTTTTTTCAATATAATGGTAAGATAATTCCTAGAAATTCCTTGAGTGATTACTTATTAATATGGTATTGCTAGAGGTGCTAACAATAATCCCTTTTGGTATAGTAGAAGCAAAATTTCAAGGTTTCCTAAAGAACGTGTAAGAGTCTATTAAAGAGTGCATAAGAGTCCATGAGTAAACAAACACGCTCTTTCAATGCTTTGTTTCATATAATAGAAATCTTAACCATAACTGTTTTTTATGAAAGGACTTGCCCTAGCTAATGGCTGGTTTGGGCAATCATTGTGCAATCCATCTTGTTCCTAAGTCCACTACTCAATAGAATAGTGAAATTTATCGTTCTCTTGGTAGACAAGATCTTTTTTCTTCTTTTTTTTTTTTTTAATGTTGTGCATTAGATAAAACCTTAAGTTATGGAATCGTAAGAAAAGTTTAAGCATGAGTATGTTAATATCATAAACTTTAGCATCTAATGTCATTCAAGAGAATGTGAATTAGATAATTAAACCACCTAGGCTTTTATAGGATCTAAAATTAATCAAGGAATGGTTGACTAATGAAATTTTGGAGACTTAATTATAAATTGGGGGGGGGGGGGGGGGGGGGGGGGGGGGGAGATGTTATGAAATTGATTACTTAAAGATTTGGACATAAAGAGACTTAGAGTTTCATATAAGGTAAATCCTAGGAAGATATATGAGAAGATAATATTTTTTGGTAAAAGGAGGCATAAATGGACCTAGTGACAAATTTAAAAAGAGACGTAGTCTACCATACAAGCCCCACAATTGGCCAGCTAAGTATGAAAGAGTAGTTTGACCTACCTTTCAAGGTAGTTGCTTGCTAGACACACCCGTTTGATTAACCTAAGACCCTAGTCAATGGCTTAAGCTAAAGAACACCTAATTACTTACTCTACTTAAGTTGACTAAATAATAACATAGTGACCAAATATGAATTAGATAGGCATATAATTAATTGAATAAATGGAACTAATTTGAATGTTTTATATGGATTGTGTTCTTGATGGTTTAACCCTAAATAAAGGCATACGATGAGTACAACTAGTTGCGCCGAGATTTGCATATGTGTAGTTATGTAGTGGATTTTCATGGCCTTATATGGGATCGAGTCTTAGGATGATGTGATTTTAGTTAGATGTGTAGACTATGACTCATGGCTCATAGGTCATCGATATGAGGGAATCATAGCCGATATAGGTAAGTTAAGTAGGGGTGAAATTACTATGGGGCTAATCGCGTAAACAAGATTTCAAGAGCCTACTAAAAAACACACAGGAGTTCATAAGTAAATCAATGCATTCTTTTAATGTTATGTTTTGTATAATAGAAACCCTAAACAAAAGTGAAAGAAATAGTCCTAGCTAATGATTGATTTGGACAATCTCCACATGATCTATCTCCTTCCTAAGTCCTCCACTTGTTAAGGTTAAAAATACCTATCATTCTTTCAGTAGAATAGACCTTTTAGGAATTTAACTAATGCTTTAGATTACATAAAACATTAAATTAAGGAATTCCAATAAAAGTGTAAGCATTAATAAATAGATATTACAAACTTTAGCATTTGATATCATTTAAGAGAATGTGAAGTAAAGATTTAAACCACCTTTAGCTTTATACATTATAGAATTGATAAAAGAATTATTGACTAGTGAAATTATGGAGACTTAGTCCTAAATTAAGGAGATTGGAAGTTCATCATTAAAAGAATTGCACATAAGGAGATTTAGAATTTAGAATAAGTTTAACTATGGAAAAGTATAAGAGAAGATAAAATTTTAGCGTAAAGGAAGCATAAATTTACCTAATTTCTCATGTTAAAAGAGGCATAATTGACCACACTAACCTTGTGATCAATCGACCAAGTAGAGTTGACCAATTTACCCTTTAGGGAAATTGATAACCAAACTTACTCGAGCAATCGACTTGAGACTTTAGTAAATGATTTAGGTTAAAAAGCTCCTAGGTTAACCACTCACCCCCCTTATGTCTACCAAGTAATAACATAATGACCTTATATGAATTAAATAGGCTTATAATTAATTGTATAAATGAAAATCAAGTTTTAGCTTTAAGATTTCTAATCTTTATGACTACATATGTAACAATCTATTATATATTGGACTTAAGTTTTGAGTATAAACTTGGTATATGCAAAGAGTTTGAGTTGATTTCTAGCATGTGACTATTATTTTGCAATGCATGGGCGTGTAGATGAAAATGAATAAATGACTATCTAGGCCTAAATAAATGCATGTCATGAGTATGGTATGGGATGTCAATTCAAACAGTATGTCTAGACTGCATTTGATGGCATGATATGAATAGTGAACTTATTATGAGATGATTATTGTGATAGATGGTAGTATGAATTCAAATCGTCCCTTACAAATGTTTTAACAATGATGTGGATTGGATGACCCTTTGCAAAATTTTGTAACAATTAATATTTTAACAATGTGCCTACAAGTTTGAGTATCTCCAAATGTTAAGATGCCAAAATTAGGTTGATTGCTAATATGCTTCAAAATAAAACTTGATGAACCTTATTTGCTACATTTAGCAATTATAGGAGCGTGCATGTGTGGAAAGTGATTGTATGTGACATGGTTATTATGTGGTGTGTTTCATGGCTCACCTATTTAGGAATTTTAACCATTTCAAGTGATGATATTGATGTTGATTTATATGATAATATATTATATGATTTGTACTAAGGAAATAGGATACATGTTAGTTAGTGTGATCCATATGATGACAAGTTAACTAATTGTTTAAAAGACCAAGGAATGAAATATGTTTGACTTTAGTAATTTTGTTTGAAAATATCTTTGGGGACAATGTAAGCATTTTTTAAATATTGAATGCTCCAACTTTTATAGATAAATGAAGAAGTTAAATATAGAAGTTATTTTGTGGACATTAGTTGTAGAGTTGAGTAGGTACATGGCTCTATCTATACTTTATTTGTAAGGTATATGTTCTCAAGTTTTGAAAGTAGAACCTATCCTATGGCACTCTGGAACTTTTATCCTATAAAACTTATATAGTATAGGATATAATATGGAATTTGTAAATTTTATCATTTTTTCTTATAAATTTCAAGTTTATATGATGAAAGAATTTGTATGTGATATTATAAATTCTTTATATGTAAAACTTATGGTATTTGTAGCAAAATATATGAAACTAAGAAAGTAATTTTTCCTACTTTCATTATTTCAAGTTTATTGCAAATGAGAAAGAACAAAGGCAAAGAATAAAAAAAATATAAAGTTAGAGAGGAAAATGGGGAAGAACATGGGAAAGAAAGAGAGCCAACAATGGGAATGATCGTTTAGGGTTATTAACTTATGGACTTGGACTCTTTTTTTTTTCTTTATTACTAAATTATCTATTAGCCAAAATATATGATATTATCATTTATTAATATTATTTAATATTTTTTATAGAATGGATATAGGGTAACCTTAATCTTATGCCTTATCTACCTTAAAGTATAGGTTTTAGAATAATCATATGGTAGGAAAACCCTATACTTGTACCATAGATAACCTATATAGAAAGATTACTCGCTCACACCTAATTAGTTGATTATGAGTTTTCGCGTATTTCTACTATTTGTATAAATATGCAATGGAGCAATCACAACCTTGGTTTTTGTGGTTTGACAAAATCCTTCACCAATCTATTCCAAATTTGTCTCTCCCCATCTTTTAAAAGAAAAAGATTCATTAGTACTAATATGCTATGTGCTTAGATAAGTGGCAAGCAAATATTAATAATATTTAAATAGGCGCTAGTGATAGTAATTTCTTTCTTTCTTTTTTTTCGAAAAACTACCATTTATATTTTTATGTGTTATAATTTTATTGTTATTTGCTCACTACTAATCTATTCATGTGCAAAAGAAAAAAAAACTATTATTTATATTTTCATGTGTTATAATTTTATTGGTCTTTGTCCAATATTCCACTCATGTGTGCGTATTAGTACCATTGAAGCTTTTCTCTTTGTAAAGAGGCTGATGAAGAAGAAACAAGCTTCTATGCACAGCACATTATATAGCTAAGACATTATTTTCCAAAAAAGGATTTATTGAGTATTACATGCCACATGTTATGTATATATAGTATGCAAATATCTATAAGATTTTAATATACATAATTTATACAATACATAAGTGGTAATTGTTTTAAAAACCATTAATTCCACTACTACGTGTATGAAATTTTTATTAATACTTACACATCATGTATTATTTTTCCTTTTTTCACTAGTGATAGTGGTACATTCTATAAAAGTGCATTTTGTATAATACAACAAATAAAAACAATGTTCTATAAATAGTGATTTACTGACTAAACAAGCATTATACTTTTAAATCCCAATCACTTACCATCGTCTTGCAGTTTATCCATGATATTATTCATAGATGAAATTTTCATATAAAGGGATATAACATGATTTATTAAGTTTATAAAAATAAAATATAATAACTATTCATCTCTTACATTAAAAATTCCTCTATATTATTAATGTAAAACTCCCATCCTGGTATTTTGTGTAATAAAATCGTGGTATTAGTTTTACGTTTTCACTAGCAAGACTAGTGTGTGTTATATTTATATTTAAAAAGGTATAATAGGGTCTTCCGAGTTAAAACATAAACGTATTTTATGGATTAATGTGATATGAGGTATGATAATGTTATTCATATATGAAGTTGAAGAACCAAAAATAAAAAGAACGAGACTGTATGCAATAAGGTGGTTGTTTTGGCATTAGAGGATCTCTCCTATGATTACCCATTTCAAATATTTGATAAAACCAAAATTAAACCAATTTTCATAAGGGCCTAACAAGATTAATACTATAGATGATTATGATATAAGATGAGTAGTAATTAACTATAGAGTATAAGGTCCGAAGCTGCATGCATAAGAAATTTTTGCTTAATAACACAGATAGTGATATGGGTAGTTTCAATACATCCATTTTTCCAGCAAGCACTTAGGGTCTAACGTCTCTCAGTTATTTCTATATTTTCTTATTGCAGTTATACGTCAACAAATAAACCGCATAATGTAATTATCCTTGGCTTTACAATCAACCTTAGGATAAATTGAAAGGGAAAGATAGAAAGGACCACTACATCGAAACAACAGCAGAAAAATTTACGACAAAGATTCTTAAGAGTGGCGATACGTACCTGAGTACGCTGCTGATACAGGCTCACCACCAGAGCTTCTTATCCATAAAGGTGGAGGTCGACCGGCGGAGCGAGAATAAAAATCTTGAATCGCTATTTTCATGGCTATTTCTTGTTCTTTTCCTTCGCGTGTCGCGTTATTTATGATGGCGCCAAAACTGATTCGTCTATGTCTCCTTTTGGTAAGTCCCTCATTTTGGGCCTTAGACAACGTTATTAGCATGAAGAAGATGATAAAAACGAAGAAGAAAGAGAAGAAACGAAGAAGAAGGCCGCGTAAAACCACCATTTCTGTTTCTTGACTTGCTTCTCTATCTCTAATGGGGCTGAAAAGAGTTGACTTCTTTTATGTTCAAGACAATTGCTAGTAAGATTACGGTGTGTCTCTAACTCTCTACGCTCAGTATCTTCCTTCTTATAGTATATATACTCGGGTTGGTCTCAAGAATCTTATTTGAATGGGTCATGAAGATCTTTTTCCTGGTAGAAAGAGAGAAAGTTCAAAGAAATGGGGTTGATAATAATTTACTCATTCCTCAATGTCTGGAGATTCTTGGGTTTTTTTTTTTTTTTTTTTTTTGTTACTCTAGAGGGTAATTGGATTTTTTAGATTCCAGATATCCTAGTGTGCAGATCGAAATTTATACTATCAAACTAAATATGTGTACTTGTGCGTTAAACTAAAGCTACTATGTAGCTTTTCCCACTTGCAATGGTAATCAGAAGTGAGCCAGAGCCGGAACTTGTGAAAAACTTCTATAAGTGATAGATGGAAACTATTATGTATTGTATTTTCATTAATTTTTATCCATTACTAATCACTGACAACAATAAATACTGGTAACAATAATGTGAAAACTCGAATTACTAGAGCTACTTTTATCGTTGCCACATGAGTAGGTAAAAAACTAATTTAAACTTGTAGATATCAGCATGAGTTAAATTTATATTATTTGATCAGAGAAGTGCACTTTTAAAACTGTTTATTTATTTCTTTTAAGTCTTTAATTTTTTATTTTTTAATTCTAAGTTTTTAACGTGTTTCAACATTTACAAACTAGGATTTGCATTAATAAGTTTTTCTTTTATAAATGACACATGGTAGCATATAATTTGTCAAAATAGTTATTTTAAATAAAAAATATAGTTAAATATTTACAAATCAGATAAAATAATAAAAGTAATAAAAAAATGGAAAATTCAAAAAAAAAAAAAGCCTGAGAATTAAAGTGTCCTATACGTAATTACTTCTTCAAACACTCAAAATATATTTCATAACATTCTAATTCCAGTTCACCTTCTTTGACCATCAAACCCTAACTGCTGAAAATTGAATAATTAACATCTCTATTTTCAATGAGAATATTAGATGGAGGAGGTCCCTTGGACTTTGGCAGCATCTATCATAGGCGTGTTCTTAGTTGTGGGACTTGGAAAAAAAGAAAAGAAAAGAAAATAAGCATCTCCATTTCCAATCCAATGAAACTTCCATAGCATTGTTTTCTTCACTCCCTTACTTCCCATTTCATTAAAGCCAACATCTTTTCCTCTCTTCCTCTTTCTCTCTTTCCACTCCTTTTGATTGGTAATGAAGAAGGAGAAGCCGATTGAAGTTAGGACAGAGGAGGCCAAAGGCTAGGGTTCTGACTTGACGAGTGATTAAAATAAAAATCATTTTTTCCTTTTTTTTTTGTGAAGTATTTTCCCTCATTAGTCAAACAAACTTATGCCGCTATGGGTTTATTTTTCTGATGGTTTAGGTAAAGCACATGGCAAGTGCTAATAAAATAATTGTGGCACAAATTTCATAGTCAATGAAATCGTTTTCCCCTAATGGTACTTGAATGAATGGAGAGAAACTTTGATTTATCTCTCCCCATACCATACGTGGCCCTCTACAACCAATTATTTATGGGCATACTTTGGTCGGATTCATAACACCAACAAAGCAAACATTAATAAACTACAATTTGCTAGTGTCATGTTTGACTTACGTGAAAGGCGACTCTCGTTCCCGGAAATAAACTCAAGTCAAATATTTCAAATAAGTTTTTCGGTTGTAAGAATATCAAATATGGCATCCATGACTGACTTGGCAAGCAAATTCGAAGAGAAGACCAAGTAAAACTATCCTTTCAAAAATGTATCCTCTCAATTTACTTTTCTATAATTTATTTATTTAAGATTTTATCATGTATAATTAATGGTTAGGATTAATAGAAAACAAATAATACCATGATGATATAATATAATATTTAAAAAATTTAGATAATTTTAATCATTAATTTACAAATTAAAAAAATTAATAAAAAATTAAAGGATCCATATCTAAATTCTAGCATGGAAAGAATCAACTTCTACATTCTACACATTTGATAGTTATGATTGCTTAATATTAAGGATGTTAAAATCACGAGTTAACTCATATGTTTCTACAATTTTACAAGTTTGTGAGCACATTCATGGTCAACTCATATACAAAATCGTTTTGAGGTAAAATTACATCGAAATCGCGATTCTACATGGTAGAATTGGTAAAATCGCATGTCTAATAGTGTTTTCACTAAGTTTATTTGTGATTGTGTTTTTGCGTCAAATGGGCCACCGCATTTCAATAGCAGCCTAGTCCAACCTAGCCTAGCCTAGCCTAGCTTTCATTAGGAATAGAATGGAATGGTAAATTGAAAAGTAATTTGATTTGTGACACCATGTAGTGTGTAGGAGTAGCTTTGCTCTATTCTTCTTCATTTTTCCTCTTCTTCTGTTCACTCTTCATTGTTCTTCTTTTTGAATCTTGAGTCTCAATCTTGAGTTCTCGACGTTTCTCACAAGTAGCCGCAACTCACACACTCTAATCTACTTCCATTCCATCACGTATAGGTAATTTGTTCTTTAATATATTACTATACTGTATACAATTTAGTTGCTTGCTTAGTTTTTTTTTTTTTCGTTGTTTTTGTTGATCTTGCTTAGGGTAATCTTCTCACATAATTGCTTTGTATTTTTTTTTTGTTATTTTTTCGTGCTTTCTTCATTATTTTTTCATTATTTGATGCAAAAATACAATTATGATCTTTTGTTTATGTTGGGCTATTTGCTTCGTAATTTTTTTTTTTCATTATAAGTAATCTTCTTCTATTTTCCTTGTGTTTGTGTCTACTATGTGTGTGTTGCATGGGCGCCCAAGAATGGAAGTCTCCCTGTTTGGCTCCAATCTTGTGTTTGTTTGCTCCCCATAACTGCTGGCTTCTATTAGTTAGGGAACTACATGAGGAGTGTGTGAAGGGCATCTAGGTGAATATCCATGTGATGCATAGCTTGTGTCCCTAACATCTTCCATTTTCCCATAGTAACTGTTTGAGAACATATTCATGACTAAAAAATTGCCAAACAAGTGCAAGATGAACAAAGCACTAGAATTGTGGATAGAGGAGAGATGATGGCAGAGTGAGTTGGTTGTAGTAGTTTTGTTGCTAAACAAAGTAGAATATAATATGTGCAAATGTGGCGATTTGTGATTTATCATGTGCCTTAGAATTGAGTACAGTTTTTGGTGGGGGTATGTGGTTGTAGGCTTGTAGCATTGTTTTTTTGGGATATGAAAGTATAAATGACATATTCAAGATTAAAAAGTACCTTCTTTTGAAAATACTAACGTTGAATCTAGCTCCACAACCTTGTTAAAATACTTGCATAACTGCATAAGCGTAGGCCTTTGTTAGAGAAGTATTGGAGTGCTTGTGCTTAGGGAAGAAGCATCGTGCTTGTAGCTGATAATGTGGTGATTCTTAAGGATGCTATTGTACCATTTTATCCTATGCGACACTTATGCATGATTGCTTCTACCTGCATGATAGAATAACCCTCCTTTTATTTTGACCTTACTCTTTATTTTATTTTCTTATAGGATTTTAAGTAGTGGCTAAGTTGAAATGTCATCTTCTAAATCTTCTAAAGAGAGCTCTGAAAGGAAAAATGCACCTGAAAGTAGATTTGAAGTTTGTTGGGAGCATGGAATTGATGTAGATAGTAATGGAAAAAAAGATAAAATGCAAGTATTGTAACAAAGTTGTTAGTGGAGATATTTATAGATTTAAGAATCACTTGGGTTGTATGCACAAAGATGTGAGCCATGTATCAGTGTCTTAGATGATGTAAAATTTGAAATGTTAGTGATGCTGCTAAAAGTGGCAAGAGTATCGAAATGAGAAGAAAGCAAATTCATGGGATTGAAGATTCTGATGATGAGGTAGAGTAGACATCCGTAAAGGAAAAAAGAAAGAATTGCATGGATTTCCTTCTCAAAAAAATAAAAAATAAAAATTGGTAGAAGTGGAACATGGGCAAACCAAGGTACCATTAACCAATTCATGAAGAAAGAGTTGAGAGAAGAATGCATCCAACAAGTTGCTCATTTTTTCTACACTAGTGCAATTCCATTTAACTATGTAAAAAATATAGAGTTTGTCAAGATGCTTGAGGTGGTTGGTCGATATTGTTATAGGCTTAAACCTTCTTCCTATCATGAGCTAAGGGTGGCTTGTTTAAAGAAAGAAGTTTCTCAAACAATGGAATTACCTGAAGACTACAAAGCTGAATGGAGAAAAACGGGTTGCTCCATTATGTTGGATACTTGGATTGATAGAAAGAGGCATTTCATATGCAATTTCTTAGTAAATAGTCCCAAAGAAACAGTCTTCTCATAGTCTATAGATGCTTTTGATATATCTAAGACAACTGATTAATTTTTTGCCATGTTAGATGGTATTGTGGAGAAGGTTGGTGATAAGTCGTAAAATACCCTTGTCTAGAGTAACGAATTTGTGCTTTATTGTTGAATTTTTAGATGATTTGTTGAAGAAAATGATGCTTAATGGAATGAATGTTAATTTCAGGATCCTCTAGAGTATTTTGGAGCTAAGGGAAGGAGTTTTGAAGAGTCAGAGCAAGTTTGGAAGGAATTGGATACATTACATGTGAAGAGAAAGAATTCTGGAAAGTACACAAGCGAGATACATGCCCATGCACTTTGCTATTTTACTTGTGTATATTGAAGCGGATTTCTGGAAAGTACATGAGCAAAGTACACGCCCATGTACTTTGCTTGTGTATTTAAGTTTTGCTTCTGTTCGATGATGTTTCAAATACACGACCAATGTACACTCCCATGTACTTGCTCGTGTATATTCACATAAGGACACTTGGAAGCAAGCATGAGATACACGAACGAGATACACTACTTGTGTATCCGCTCGTGTATATATCCAATTGGGGTACATGTATAAATAGATCGTTAGTTTGCCCTAGAAACGGAGGTTACGAATTTTTCATTTTCTCTCACTCTCATAACAATAAGGGAAAGAAGATTCTGTCGATTCCAAGGGAGATTAAAGACCCACGAAGAAGAAGATTCTATCTTTAAGGGTTATGACCATGAATTTTATCTATTCTTCTAGTAATTGCGTTTCTTTTGTCCAATTTATGGAGGAGTAGACCCTAGATCTAGATTTTATTTGAAACTTCTCTGTCATGTGATGAAGATTTGGTCATTAATGCGAAGTTGTTGACTTTCTTATGATTAATTGCATGCTCTTCAATTGTTTCTTAGATTCATAGATCCGGAATATGAATTTATGCATGATATCATATTAGTTAATTGAGAAATTGCTCATATGATTAGATCTAATGCAATTAATGAGATTTGATTATTCTTCTAGAGATAGGAAACAAGAGTCTTCTATTTACATCGATTATTTTGATGCGAATTCATGTGCTTTATGCAATTCTAGGTTGCTATTAACTAAGGAGAGATCCTATTGGATAAACCTAGGATTAGATAGGTTAATATACTTGAGAAAGTAGTTAACTTGACTAGAGAATTCAACAGTATAAGAAGTCAATTACGACAATCTTCAGAAATCTAATGAATTACATGATAGAGAAGGAGTAGAATAAGATCTAGGTTGCTTTTGTTAATTGATAAATCTTCAGAACCATTGTTGTTAGTGAGTTATTAGTTTTAAGATTAGAGTAATTAAGTTTCAACCAACATTACTAAGCGACGGGTAGATAATAGGAACAGAGTTAGTACTAGTAGTTGGTGTATCTCTGAGGGACGACTTTGTGCTTACTCGCTATATTACACTACGATAGGTGCACTTGCCTATTGCTTCGTAGTAGGATTAAGAACAAGAATTCAATTTATTAAAACTACGATTGGTAACGATCAAGTTTTTGGCACCGTTGCCGGGATACGCCAATATTAGAAACACTTTTTACTTATTAATTTGGAGCTCTTTATTATCTTTTTTCCCTTTTCTTCCTGAGAATTTGGAGCTCATAATTGATTTGTATTACGTTTACAGTGCATGACTAGAAGTCGCTCCAAGGAACTTGCTGTTTTTAATCCTGAGCTAGAGAAAATTATTCGTCGTTATCGGAAAAAGCAACACTCGTTTGAGTCAACATCATTTGGTATTCAACGAGAATCACTGAAGGAAGAAATGGCTGATCAAGTCAATAATCGTGCTCAAGAGCTGAATAAAGGAAATGTTGTTGTGGATCCCCCGAATCATCAACTGGTTGATAATAGAGATAGCCGAGTTAATGAGCCACCTAGAACCAATTCTGATTTTGCCAAGCCAAACTTGATAGGCGTTATCTCTAGCATAGTCCGTCCTCGAGTGGAGGCAAATAATTTTGAACTTAAGCGTATCGTGATTCAGATGGTGCAGCAATATACTCAATTTGATGGTTTATAGGATGAAGATCCAAATGTGCATATCCAACTCTTTCTGGAGATATGCGATACCTTCAAATTTAATGGAGTTAGTGATGATGCGATCCGCCTCAGGCTCTTCCCATTCTCTTTGAAAGGCAAGGCTAAGCAATGGCTGAATTCTTTACCGAGGAACTCCATTACTACATGGCAAGGTCTGATTAAGAAGTTTACGGACAAATTTTTCCCTCCTTCAAAGATCGCTAAACTTTGAGCTAAGATTCAATCTTATCATCAGTATGACATGGAGATGTTCTATGAAACCTGGGAGAGATTCAAGGACTCAATGCGAAAATGCCCACACCATGGGATCCTGGAGTGGCTTCAAGTTCAGATATTTTATAATGGGTTGAACTATCAAACGAGACAAACTGTAGATGCCACAACTGGTGGCACCTTGAACCATAAAACTCCTGAAGAAAGTTTGACTCTTTTTGAAGACATGGCCACGAATAATTATGAATGGTCACATGGTAGGGGCAGAGAAAAGAAGGTGGCAGGCATTCTTGAAGTGGATGTGGCTACTTCTATCATGTCCAAAGTTGAGGCTTTATCTAGAAAGATCGACGAGTTGGCTATCTCACAACATCAGCTAGCTATTGTGGAACCCTCAGGTGGTGAGGAAGGGCAAATAGAGCAAGTGGATTATTTGGGAAACCTAATTCGGCCTCAGAACAATCCATACAGCAATACTTATAACCCAGGATGGAGAAATCACCCAAATTTTTCTTGGATTAACAACAGTAATATTCAGAAGGGCAATCCGAATCCTCCCCCAGGTTATCAGAGGCCACTGGTCCAGAGTTCCAAACCGCCACTTGAAGATCTCCTCACAAAATTCATCAAGGATTCAGAAGACAAACAGAAGTCCTTAGATTTGATTATGAAAAATCAAGACTCGGCTTTGAGGAATCATGGGGCATCAATACACAATCTTGAAAACCAGGTCGGTCAGATAGCTAAGCTTCTGTTAGAGAGATCTCAAGGTTCACTACCGGGAAACACAGAAACCAACCCTAGAGAACATGTTAAGGCTGTCACATTACGAAGTGGTAAGGAACTACAACCAAAGGTTCAAGAAGAAGAGAGTCGGATGACTGAACCAGCAAAAGAACAGGTAGTTCTCAAAGAAGGGGGAAAGCATTCAGAAAAATCACCTAAAGAGAAATCATCACCTCCATTAATCCCATAATACAAGCCTAATGTTCCTTAACCAGCACGACTCAAGAAGGATAGAACAGATGAGCACTATGGCAGATTTTTAGAAATATTCAAGCAATTGCATATCAACCTTCCACTAGTTGAGGCATTATCACAAATGCCACGATATGCAAATTTTTTGAAAGAGTTGCTATCAAACAAAAGGAAGCTTGAAGAGTTCTCTACTATAACTTTAGGAGGAGAATGCTCTGTGGTAATTCAGAACAAACTCCCAAAGAAGTTAAAAGATCCTGGGAGCTTTACCATCCCTTGCCTGATAGGGAATTTATCTGAAGAACGGACATTGGCTGATTTGGGAGCCAGCATTAATTTGATGCCATACAAGATGTTCCAGAAATTGGGTATTGGAGAGCCAAAACCGACCAAAATGAGTCTTCAGTTAGCCGATCGATTAGTCAAATTCCCAAGAGGAGTAGTTGAAGATGTATTAGTGAAGGTGCAGGACTTCATCTTCCCGGCGGATTTCGTCATCCTTGACATGGAAGTAGATGTGAAGGTCCCTCTTATATTGGGGAGGCCATTTTTGGCTACTGCTAGAGCCATAATTGATGTTGGGGATGGGAAGTTAGTGTTGAGAATGGGAAATGAAGAGGTCATAGTGAAAATGCCTGACGTCCTTAGAAAAAGCCTGCACCATGATGATACATGCTATGCAATCGACTACCTTGACTTTGCTGTTTCGGATTCATTGCAAGACCTATTGATTGGTGATGCATTAGAATTGTGTTTGATGAATGGGGAGAAAGAGCAACCTGAAAATATGGCGATTAGAGCAATTGTTAATCAGCTCAATAACAATCCTGAGTTGAGAGAAGAAAGAAGCTTTAAAGATATGAATAGATCCACCATTCAGAGATTGAAACCTTCAATTGAGGAACCACCTGAGCTAGAATTGAAACATTTGCTAGACTACCTTCAATATGCATTTTTGGAAGAAGATTCTAAACTTCCAATCATAATTGCATCAAATCTGGATCGAGATCAGCAGGAAAGGTTATTGCATGTCCTGCGGCAATATAAGAAAGCAATTACATGGAAAATTGCAGATATAAAGGGGATTAGCCCATTGTTTTGTACACACAAAATTCTGATGGAAGATTGTGTCAAGCTAGTGGTACAACTGCAACGTCGACTTAATCCAAATATGAGAGATGTTGTAAAAAAGGAAGTCATCAAATTGCTTGATGCAGGAATGATCTACTTGATTTCTGATAGCTCATGGGTGAGCCCCATTCAAGTAGTTCCGAGGAAAGGCGGTATGACAGTGGTACCGAATGAAAAAAATGAACTCATCCTGATGAGAACTGTCACTGGATGGAGAGTTTGTATAGATTACCGCAAGCTAAATGATGCAACTCGAAAAGATCATTTTCCTCTTCCATTTGTGGACCAAATGCTTGAAAGGTTAGCTGGTCATGCATATTACTGTTTCCTCGATGGGATGTCAGGATATTTTCAGATTCCTATTGTACCCGAAGACTAGGAAAAGAGGACATTCACATGCCCTTTTGGGACCTTCGCTTATCGATGCATGCCTTTCGAATTATGCAACGCTCCAGCCACCTTTCAGCGATGCATGATGGCTATTTTTGAGGGTATGGTAGGAGACAAGATAGAAGTATACATGGATGATTTTTTTTGTTTTCGGGAATTCTTTTGATAAGTGTCTACACCATCTTGAGTTAGTGTTGCAACGTTGTGAAGATACTAACTTGGTCCTAAATTTGGAGAAATGTCATTTTATGGCAAAAGAAGGTATTGTTTTGGGTTATAAAATCTCCAAGAAAGGCATTTTCAAGGTGAATAGCCAAAGGCTTAAGCATTACTTTGGGGACAAAACAGTTTTGGAAGAAAAGGAGGAGCTGAACCTCATTCTCATCTCCATTTGAACTCCACCGGTTCATTACGTCGAGCTAACGACGTTAAACAACAACGCTTCTTGGGAGGCAACCCATGTTGCTTAGGTAAGTTTTTTTTTTTTCATCCGTTATTTTGGAGTAACTTTTGCAAGACAGCAAGCTACAGAGGGGCTAACCAAGTTTGGATTCTATGAAAGTCACCTTAATAGAGCTTCTTTTAAGCTCTAAGTGTGGGGAAATTCAGGATGGGAGACCTTTTCAAGGGAATGCAAGATGAAGTGATGACAGGTATGTACTTTGATCTACACAACCGGGTACACTAGTGGTGTA
Source organism: Laguncularia racemosa (assembly GCA_037954665.1). Taxonomy (NCBI): domain Eukaryota; kingdom Viridiplantae; phylum Streptophyta; class Magnoliopsida; order Myrtales; family Combretaceae; genus Laguncularia; species Laguncularia racemosa. The sequence continues at coordinate 252,638 of JBBMOL010000060.1, read as the reverse complement.
TCCGGTTTCTCACACATGCCAGGGGATGTCTAAATTGACTTTGCAATACAAAAGGGGAATACGTCATGGTGTGCCCTCCCGTGCACTTCAAAATATGCTCATTGTATACATATCAGAGATACACGAATAAGGTACACGCTCGTGTACCTGGTCGTATATCTGACCCACAAAATGCTCTCCCATGATACACGAACAAGGTACATGATGCTCATGTACCTAATCGTGTGTCTGACCCACAGATTGCTCTTCCACGATACACGAACAAGGTACACGCTCGTGTATCTAACCCATAGAAAGGAATCCAAAGTACACGACCGTGTACTTGGTCGTATATCTATTTTTTCTGCTCGTACTATAAAAGGACTCCTCACTTCACTCTGCCATTTACACGACCCATTCTCCATTCGTGTATTTGACCCACTCACTCCCACTCTACTCCTCCATACCATGGTTGTTCTTTCCACACCATAAATTTCATCCATTTCAAGGACTCAAGGTAAGTAAGTTTTCTCTTCTTCTTCTTCAATACTTATTGCAATACGGTTGTTGCTCGGTTTTCTTTTACGACTACCATACATGCTTGCATCTATGATGATGGTATGATGAGTGATTTCGCAATTTGGAAGTCGATTGTTGATAGATCGGTAGACATTTTGAACTCATGTGAATGCATGTATGATTGATGCCATGAGTGCCTACCAAACAAGTGAATCAACAGTTAGGGTTTGAACATGAATATTTAGGACTTTGATTTTGTGGGTTTCTTGAATAATGTTGTTGTGTTTCTTTCCTGATCTTCTTCTTAGAAACCAAGTTATGAGGCCATTTTTTTTTATGATCACTAAACTATCGCACTTAGCTTCTTAGAATCAAGATTCGAACTTTATCGTTTAAGGATGCTTTGGGTGTGTTGTAGTTACAGTTTTGGCCTTCAGGAAGGTAGATTGATAATATACTAAAGCCACATGACCTGATTTTGAGCGTTCCTATGGTAATTTGTGCATGTATGAGATGGGTAGATACACAATCAGGTACACAATCGTGTACTTTGGTTGTGTATCTCAACTATGCTATCTTCCTCCTTATTTCGGAAACCCAATGCAAGTCCTATCATTTTCTTTGTGTAATTGATGACCCTAACTTATTTTGAGACCATTGTATTCTTGAATGATAAAGACATTGGGGAAAATGTCTCAATCTAAGTGTGGGGAAGGGGATACTAAAGAAATTTGATAAGGGTTGTGCTGAATTGTATGAGTCATTCAAAATTTTCCCTTATTTTTTTTCTTTTTGCTTGATAATCGAATTTTGAAATCATGATTACAAATTACTTAGTATTTTAGCATTTAGTGAATGAATTCCTCTAAAAGAGTGTTGTGCATGTCACCTTTGTCTTCTTTGGAACATTGATACTTAGTTAAAGTTATGGGATAAAATCGCTGTGAAACTCAAAGATCTTGAGAGCCATTTAATCTTTCATGAAATGGCAAATGAAATGATTCTCTTGGTGATCCTTCTTAGAAGATCTCTTTAAAGTAATAATTTAATGAAAGCATGTTATACTTGAAAAATAAAGGATTGGTTAGTATGGGCAGGCTTTGGTCCCTCGGAAGAGCGAAGTTTGACTCCGCTACTAACTAGTTAAAATAATAAGTTAAGGTAATAGAGATTCGATGGGGTTCCTTTAAAACCTAGTCACCTAAGGTCGTCTGGTTTGGGATTGGTCGACCGAGGAAATTACCGTAACAAAATGAAATACCATAAAGGTAAAAGTTGAGATGGTCCTATAACTCGAGTAATTAAGCCCATAGGAACGCCCTCAATTGAGGGGATAACGTTTGTTAACTTGGGTGACAAGCTTAGGATTATCGGCTGAAAACTCGTTACATGGGTTGCAAGATCCTAAACAGCTGAACCCAAAAAAAAAAAAGGGGGATGAAAATAGTGAACTATTACAAAAAATAAAATCTTTAAAGAGATCAACTAAAAAGGAGGAGGAATCCAAGGGAAACATAAATGCAATGTACTTTCATTATTGATTGTTTTACTTAGAGAGATAATTGAGAAGATTATAGACTTTTTAATAGTGGTTAAAATGTATCACGTTTCCTTTTGCTCTGATGTTTCCTTTTGCTCTAATTGATCTTGTGTCTAATTTTGATCATGAAGGCCGTTGTTAAATGATGAGGGTAAAGCTTGGTTTACTCTGATTAATCCTAAAAATTTGACTAAAGTATCTTTGTTACCATACTTTCATGATAAGGTGAGAAGCACACTCATTAGATTGAGGGATTGCATTGAGCTTTAAAGATTAAAATTCATAAATGCTAATGTCTGAGTAGTATTATTTGGTAACGATAATCATGATTAATGAGAAGTTTGATTAATGTTTTAATTTTCTTGAGGACAAGCAAAGATTTAAGTGTGGGGATGTTTGATAAGTCGCAAAATACCCTTATCTAGAGTAATGAAATTATGCTTTATTGTTGAATTTTTAGATGATTTGTTGAAGAAAAGGATGCTTAATGGAATGAATGTTAATTTCAGGATCCTCTAGAGTATTTTGGAGCTAAGGGAAGGAGTTTTGAAGAGTCGGAGCAAGTTTGGAAGGAATTGGATACATTACATGTGAAGAGAAAGAATTCTGGAAAGTACACAAGTAAGATACACGCCCATGCACTTTGCTGTTTTACTTGTGTATACTGAAGCAGATTTCTGGAAAGTACACGAGCAAAGTACACACCCATGTACTTTACTTGTGTATCTAAGTTTTGCTTCTGTTCAATGATGTTTCAAATACACGACCAATGTACACTCCCATGTACTTGCTCGTGTATATTCACATAAGGACACTTGGAAGCAAGCATGAGATACACGAACGAGATACACTACTTGTGTATCCACTCGTGTATATATCCAATCGGGGTACATGTATAAATAGACCGTCAGTTTGCCCTAGAAACGGAGGTTACGAATTTTTCATTTTCTCTCACTCTCATAACAGCAAGGGAAAGAAGATTCTGTCGATTCCAAGGGAGTTTGAAGACCCACGAAGAAGAAGATTCTATCTTTAAGGGTTGTGACCATGAATTTTATCTATTCTTCTAGTAATTGCATTTCTTTTGTCCAATTTATGGAGGAGTAGACCCTAGATCGAGATTTTATTTGAAACTTCTCTGTCATGTGATGAAAATTTGGTCATTAATGCAAAGTTGTTAACTTTCTTATGATTAATTGCATGCTCTTCAATTGTTTCTTAGATTCATAGATCCGGAATATGAATTTATGCATGATATCATATTAATTAATTGAGAAATTGCTCATATGATTAGATCTAATACAATTAATGAGATTTGATTGTTCTTCTAGAGATAGGAAACAAGAGTCTTATGTTTGCATCGATTATTTTGATGCGAATTCATGTGCTTTATGCAATTCTAGGTTGTCATTAACTAAGGAGAGATCCTATTGGATAAACCTAGGATTAGATAGGTTAATATACTTGAGAAAGTAGTTAACTTAACTAGAGAATTCGACAGTATAAGAAGTCAATTACGACAATCTTCAGAAATCTAATGAATTACATGATAGAGAAGGAGTAGAATAAGATCTAGGTTGCTTTTGTTAATTGATAAATCTTCAGAACCATTGTTGTTAGTGAGTTATTAGTTTTAAGATTAGAGTAATTAAGTTTCAACCAACATTACTAAGCGGCGGTTAGATAATAGGAAAGGAGTTAGTACTAGTAGTTGGTGTATCTCTGAGGGACGACCTTGTGCTTACTCGCTATATTACGCTACAATAGGTGCACTTTCCTATTGCTTCGTAGTAGGATTGAGAATGAGAATTCAATTTATTAAAACTACGATTGGTAACGATCAGTTGGAGAGGGGAATATTGTATAAGTAATCCCAAATAATGCTGTAAATTATAAAGCGGTAGTGAAAAAATTAATGGAGAAAAGAAAATCTTTATATTGGATACCTTGTGTAGCACATTGCATTGATTTGATCTTAAAAGACTTTGAGAAGAATTTGAAGATCTATCATGGAACAATTGCAAAAGGGAGGCAAATTGCTACATATATTTATTCTAGAACTATACTTATCTCAATCCTAAGGAGATACACTAAAGGAGGGACTTGATTAGACTTGGTGCAACTATTTTGCTACCTCTTATTTAACATTAGGTTACCTTAGTGAGTTAAAGGGTACACTGATGATGATGTTCACTTTAAGTCACAGGAAAATATATAAGTGTTCAAGCACAATTGATGGAAAGCGAATTTAACAGGTGGTTTTGGATAGTAGGTTTTGGAAGAATGTTATTATTTGCCTTAAAGCTGCATTTCCCCTTATTAAAGTGCTTAGATTAGTAGATTTTGATGAATAACTGGCTATGGGTTTCATGTATCTAGAAATGGACCATGCTAAGGAGAAAATTAAAGCAAATTTCAACAATGTAAGGAAAAGGTAATATCTCAACTTATTAGCTATATATATATTTGCTTAGTGTTCATTTTATAGTTTCATTTGTAAATTGATATCATATTTATTTAATGTAGTTATGAACTTATCTTCAAAATTATTGACAAGAGATGGGAGCTTTAACTTCATAGACTAATATAAGTGTTCAAGCACAATTGATGGAAAGCGAATTTAACAGGTGGTTTTGGATAGTAGGTTTTGGAAGAATGTTATTATTTGCCTTAAAGCTGCATTTCCCCTTATTAAAGTGCTTAGATTAGTAGATTTTGTTGAATAACTGGCTATGGGTTTCATGTATCTAGAAATGGACCATGCTAAGGAGAAAATTAAAGCAAATTTCAACAATGTAAGGAAAAGGTAATATCTCAACTTATTAGCTATATATATATTTGCTTAGTGTTCATTTTATAGTTTCATTTGTAAATTGATATCATATTTATTTAATGTAGTTATGAACTTATCTTCAAAATTATTGACAAGAGATGGGAGCTTTAACTTCATAGACTATTGCATGTTGCATCTTATTATTTGAATTCCCATTATCATTATAGTCCTAATTTTAAAGTTGATGCTGATGTTAAGATTAGATTATACCGTTACATAAAGTGTATGGTTTCTAATCCAATTGAAAGGTATAAGATTGATATACAACTTCAAAGATTTAAGGATGCTAATGGACTATTTGGTGTTGAAGCTGCAAGATTAGCAAGAAACAAAAATACTTAAGCTAAATGGTAGGATTCATGTGGAGATGAATGCTTAGAACTACAAAAGTTTGCCATTCCTATTCTTAGTTTAAGTTATAGTTCTTTAGGCTACAAGAGTAATTGGAATGCATTTGAAATTGTATAGTACAAATAGTTCTTTTGTTTGATTTTATATGTTATTGAGATTATCAATCTTATAAATAACTGTTTTCATTTTCAGGTCTATACCAAAAAGAGGAATATTGCATCAACAAAAGATGAATGAATTATTGTTTGTAATGCATAACTTGAAATCAAGAAATAGGAAAGAAAGATGCATTGATGGAACTTTTGCTTTTACTGTTGAAGATCTCTTATATGATGATAAATGGATAGTTGAGGTAGAAAATATGTTTAACTGATCAAATGAGGATGAGGGTATGTTGCATATCCTTCCGAATGTAAGGGGTGAAGAAAAAGATGATGATGAGGAGGAGAAAATTGGTGCCTATGTGAATTTAGAGAGTCATGGAAGTAAGTCCCTAAGCTTAAATGATTTAGAGAATCATGATATTAATGCTATTAAAGTTGAAATACAAATAGGAACTTCAAAAGATTTAGAAGATATGGAAATCATTAGTAGTAGTACACCTTATGATAATGTTGACATTAATGATGTAGATGATGATGATGATGACAATGATATGGATGGGAGAGATGGTGGAAATTGTGATAATTTATTTTAGTTATTATTTTTTATTATGATTTATGAGTTCATAACTTTTACTTATACTTGATTATCTATATTATGGCTTTTATTATGACTTATGACCAAAATGTATGCTAAATTTTCTTATTTCTATTATTTATTATATTTTTTTATGACTATTGTAAGTAAATTTACAATATTTGAAATTTATTTTACAAAAGTTGTAAAAACTTATGTTTCTATATCCCGATTCTATGGACCCCCTAGCGATTCTACATAAAATCACAAGTTTGATAACCATGCTTAGAATCTCGATGTTTAAAGTCTTTCTTCTTTGTAGTATATGCTTAGGTTGGTCTCAAGAATCATATTTGTAGGTGTCATCGAGATTTGAGATATTTGACCTATCGGAAAGAGAGAAATTTTCTCAAACTGAGGTTGTTAATAATTTACTCACCCCTTAGCATTAGAGGATTTCTAATGTTGGAAAAATTTTAGACAATGTGGCTAACAAGTTACTTCTATAAATTATGATCAGCAATTTAAATGCCTAATTTATGAAATAACTATAGTTAGGTAAATGTAATTAATTAATTTCATAGTATATTAAATCTAATTAATTCATTTGGTTACTTGATGGATGTACTAGATCAAAAGATAAATAGATATAAATTGGTCATCTACCTACCTATTAAGATTATAGAAAATAGTTTCCATCCAAAAGCTTTCGTAACTTAGATAACATTTGATTGGTATAATAGAATAGTATAAGAAGCGTAATATAGTGCAACATAAGAAAAATAGTACAATATAATCCTCTTTAATTATGTTTGGTGTGTATAGTGCATAACACAAATTTTTATAATATATGTTGTTTGTTATGCACAAGTATTAGATTGAATATTGTATTTTGGTGTATTGTCCCTTAGTTATTTAATTACATCTTTTTTTATATATCAAAAAGTATCATTTGAAGAGATTATTTGATTCATATAATTAAATATATTACATATCATATTAAACAAAAAATAGTTTTGCTATGTAATTAAAAAATTAATTATAATAAAAATATTAATTAGATCATTAATATGCCTATTGTAACAAGTTGATACATATTATAATTTATAATAATTTGTTTGAATAATTAATAGCCGTATTGTTAATTAAATCTATTTTACAACAATTTGATACATAATATAAATTACAATAATTTGTTTTGAAATTCAATAACTAAGATATTCATTAAATGAAGAATTCCAACTTCTCACCAAATCTTTTTTTCTCTCTAGTGCTTCTGCAAGCTTTAGTGACTGGGGATTTAGATCATCATCCATTCATGATAATATGCTTTATAAGAGTATTATGTTTCTCCCTTTTTCTTTTTTTCTGCAGCTATTCTAATCTATTGATAATTCACATATACCATAAATTCAATCTCGAAAAACTTCAAAGACTTATATTTCATCATTTATTATTCCTCAAAGATCTTTTTCATTATGTCGACAAGAAAAAAAACACAATGAAAGAAATAATTTTGGTGTCGATTGAGGGTGGAGAGCGAGAGGACTCATGGGAATCGAAGCTTTGGCGTCGATACAATAAAGTGGTAAGAAATAATTAACAAAAATGCTTTAGTAGGGCCATTTTTAGGGTTTTGAGATTAACTTAATTTTATCTAGTGAAATTGATTTTTGTATTACTAAATATATGGTATTAATTTCTTACATTTTATCAAGTACTTCATGAGCCTTTTTATCCTGTAATTTAGGTTATTATGCAAACCAAAGTTACCAAATAAACTATTAAAGATTTTATCTAATGTAGTAGCATAAAATGATGATAATCAAATACATCCTTAAAGTAAGAAAGATGGTCAAGGAATTAAATCGGTCTACACCAAAAGGAAGATTGTTTTTTCGTTGTAATTACGAGATGGTCACATCTTCTGCTTTAAGTATGTTTTGTCATGAGAATATTTTGTTTAATATTCAAAACTTACGATTTTTTATGTTAAATCTAGAGTTACATGTGGTATTAGAGCTTAGGATACCATGTCAGTAGATTGTTAATTGTTCAAGCCAAATTGCATAAGTCATGCAGCAGTAATGATTAACTAGGCTAAGAATCAATTAAAAATAAATAAAATGAAACTTTTAAAATTAAGGTTTTGTTCTCATGATCTCGCTTGGCTAAATCATTGTAATTCTAGTTTTATGGATTTAATTAGGCCATGGTATTGTTTTATTTCATCACCCATAAAGTAATCATATTATTATGACGCTCCTATGTATAAGAGTTGTTTTGGAAAATATTAAGGATATGAGAGTTTGGTTTGATGGATGAATAATCCTTAATTTGGTAGTTACACATCTTCAATTATCGAAATATTTTATAATAGAGTATTGAATATTATATTAGGTGATATTTGACTAATGGCTAAGGCATTTGTTTCGATAAATTTTAATATTATAATTATCTATTTTGTCTGTGAAGGTTTGGCCTACACTTTAGTTGAAAAGAAACAATTGCCTTGCATTTATCAAATTTAAATATTATCATATTATGGTTTTATTGTTATACGTATTTTCTTTATTAAAATATTATTTGGTGTGTGAATGCATGATCTTATGCTTTATATAAATTTTGTTGTCACCAAAGTGGCCAAATTATGATGATGACATAAAATATACATTTATCTATAATATTAATGAAATATTTATTATAAAAAACAAATCGATAAATTCATATTCATTTATCATTAGAACTTTGGGATTTACCTAGAAGCAAATTGCCATTTTATAATTAGTGAGTACAATGGAAATGAATTAGTATTTTTTATCAGATGCACCTATACATCTAAAGATAACATATATGTTTAGATAAAAAAATTTATTGTTTAATTAGGTTATCTATGGCATTTACTTGATGATAATATGTTATAACATATGCTAATAATTTTCTATTCCAAATCTATTATGTGATTATTCATCTGATGAGCATTTATGTATTAATTGTAGTTATTTCACTTTATTCACATGCTTCTTTAGTTATTATATGTAATGGATACAACTTTTCTAAGTGGTGAAAACAAGTCAACTTCCATGTTTAATCTCAACTTGACACTACTAAAAAAAAGCCTATTGCCATTATGGATTTGAGTAGTGAAGAAAAAAAGTTATATCATAATGCATGGACATGATCTAATAAATTAAGCTTGATGTTTATGCGAATGCCTATTGCCAATAACATTAAGGCCACTACTCCAGGAATAGAAAGTGATAGGAATACCTTAAGTTTGTAGAAGAAGAAGTTCACTTTGCAAATAAGTTACCTGCTAGTAATTTAATGGTAGAACTCATGACTATAAACTATACTAGGTTGAGGAGTATGTAAGAGCATATCATTAAGATGGCTAGTATTGCAATAAGGCTAAATACTTGCAGATTGACTATAGTTGACTCTTTGTTAGGGTAATTCATTCTTAACTTATTAACTCCCAAATATGGACAATTTGAAATTAACTATAGCACTATTAAGGATAAATGGATTGTTAGTGAATTGTCTAGTATACTTTCTTAAGAGGAAGTGAGAATGGAAAAAAAAAAAAAAGGGGAATTCATTATGTCAACCTTATAGGTCAAGGAGCTAGTTAGGATTTCATATGGAAGCCAACAACTTTAAGAAGAATAAAATTCCTACAATTGTTTCATGGGTGGTTTACAATAAAGCTTCACAAGGTGATAGAAAGGAATAAAAGGCATATGAGTATCATTTTTTGTAGTAATGTAGGATGTTATAAGAAAGACTATATAAAGCATAAGGCTTGCACTATAGGAATTTTTATATTTGGTGATGTTTGTATATTTTACAAACATCGCTAATTGTAATCTACTTTAGTCATGTTTATTAAACATTGCCCAAAGTATATTATTAGCGACATTTATAACTAAAGTTAAATATATAAACTCTAATTCAATAATCATTTTTTTTATTGAAAGACTTCATTTTTTTTTGCCATAATTTTTTTTCCATCGATTGAAAACATTTTGGTTTTTTTTTAAAAAAAAAATAATCTGGAGTTTTTAGATTTTAAGACTTGATAAATTAAAAAAAAAAACCAGATTATTAAAAAAAAAAAGCCAAAATGTTTTTCTTCGGTTAAACAAAAAAAAAAATGCTTAACTTGCCCTTTATGTTACACCCTAAAGGGGGGCTTGGAAGTTTCCACTAAAAGTTATCACATCATGTGTGCACCCGTTACATGATAACCGCCTTGTAAGTCAAAGGTTGCAAGGTTCTAAATAATTAATTAATCAATTACAGCTAATCATATTACATAAAATCATATAATGAAAATATAACTACGGATTCTCATGTTTCATGGTCGACCAAGATCACAAAAAATCGAAATCCCCTATCAAAATAGTAAAATAGAAAAATAATTCTAAGTTCCATAATTGCCATTTCCACATCAAGTTCCTAAGAATAATATTACATCTAAATAATCTATCAATCACAAATCTTACTCTATCATTCTTAATTCCCAAATCTCTTGTCATATCATATTATATCTTATCTCATCCCAAGCTTTTGTGTTGTTTCTTGCAAGACAATCTATGGAGGGGTGAGCACATTATGACTTAGTGAGATGGGAGTGCAATACTCTTAATACTGCACACACATGCACAAACAAATTCAAATAGGTTTTTAAATCATATGCTATGCATGGGTAACCATATGCAATGCAACATAGCGTGCGGTCTTCTAGTAACCAACGTGAAGTCTAGGGTTTACGCCCCCTTTGACTTTAGGTTAGGGATTCAGATCATACCATCAGTGCCCGAGTCTCAAATTCAATTAATTACTCTTATCTCTTTACTAGAAATTATTTTTTAATTTCAATGTCATGACCTCCAGTGTTACTCACACACTGAGCTAACTCAAGTGTTACTCATACACCAAGCAATAAACACCCTCAAGGATAGATTGGACCTAGATCACGGTCAATGATCCATTTTATTTTGTGCAGTATTCACGTGACTTTTCAAGTTTAATTAGTGATCTTCATTAAATAATATATCATTGTGATATTCATTTCGTGAATTGTAGCATTCGAATCAACTATTGCATTTAGGGTTCACGCAATAATATTGCTCCAAATTAAACCGAATTGACCTTGTCTTTTGGGGATTGTTAGTTGGATTATTTTGCTTGTGCTTAATTCCCATTTAGGCACATCATCTTTTTGGTATTAAAGCAATCTAATTTGGATACTTAAGATTAATCATGACATTGTCTGAATAATTAGTTACAAGTAGTGGAGATTTGACGCCATTGTTCATGTGATTGAAACCAGTTTGACTGACATTTGCTAATTATCTTTCAAATTGGTTTTGCATGTGCTTAATCTTGTTTTTAGGCACATCAAAATCTATTTGGCTTCCAACTACATTGAAAAGGAAAGAAATATAAGTGTAATGATTAGAAGATTATTATGATCTAACACCTGCCTTTGGTGCATGTATATTTAGCGGGACAAATTGCACTATACCCTAACCACATGGCATTTGTCTTGATAAAAAATATTGAGTCTAATGGTTGTTGTTTGTTGTTATGTTTGGAAATAGGTCGTAAGCTCGATAGGTAGTCCACTATCAATTCCTCATTGAGTGGTCGAGATTTACTTCTTCACTAGGCCAAGTTAATTTCCTCTTAGGCCAAATAGTTGTTGATACAAATAAGTTAAGTTTGTCTTGTATTATGTTTAGATATAATATAGCTAAAATTAAGTCTAACTCGTGCCTAGCCCATGAGCACACAAGATAGCATTTTAAAGCTCATGTTTTATTCTATTACCTTGAGGGTGTTTGATTCCTCTCCTATTTTCATTTATTTAGTTAATTTTTATAATTTAAGGGTTAAAATTCTATGCCCTATTGATATACTATTATTATCAAATTTGTTAAGCTCCACATCTCAATGGATGCAATAATCACACTATACTATTGAAGGTATTGGATTTTACATACATCTTAGGGTGTTTGATTAAGAATTGTTACACCTGCATGCTAGAGCATTTAGCTAGGGATGACACATTATGGAATTATGTGTTAAGGTTTCAAAAGAAACCTAGTTACTGATGGTGGAGACTAAGTCCTTAATGTTGGTTATCAAAAAACTATATGCAATGCTGCATTACATATGGTTGCCCATACATAGCATATAGATGATAACTTGCTTGAACCTATGTATGTGTTTGTGTGTGTATGTATATAGTAATAAGGGACATTCCCCTCATTGTACCACATTATATGCCCATCCCTTGATGAATTGCTTTGGTTGGATAATACCAAAGAAGCATAGGATGAGCAAAGACTCTATGTGAGCAAAAGTTCCCCCATACATAGCTATTGTGTGACACATATGACCATAATAATGGAGATGTATTAACTTAGTTGTATAATTATAGACTCTACTATTAGCAACCCAAATAAAAATAAACCTCTTTTTTGATTCATGAAACCTAAGAATGCTTTACCATCTACTTGTTTAACTATTTAGTATGGAATTCAATACTTCATGGTTCTAGAGGCTAGGATATTAGGCTTCATTTTATTCTTGTGATTTTTTACTTACAAGGTGGCTATCATGTGCTATGGGCAACTTTAGAATATTGTATTATCAATAAAAAGGCTATTACACTAATTACATGTAGCTTTGTCAAGGTTAAAAGTATGGTAATTAACACATCGAATAAATCAATTCCTTAAGCTTTTTATCCAAGTCTTAAACTATAAACATGAACTCGTATTATATTTACTTTCCCTTATTTATCTGATCATTCATAGAAATTTGATGTATATACAATATATTAGGTATCCTATTCTAATTTAATATGAAGTTTCTCTTTTTTTTTTTGACCAATTTAAGACTTTTCTCAACATATGTAATCATATGCAATTGCAAATATTTGTTAAATGTATACAAAGAAGATATTTACTAGTTAATTCTAACAAAGTTTGAACTAAACCTTCACTTGCAATCTCAAAATTTTATGATGATGATCAACCATATTAAATAACTATCTTGCTGCGACAAAAAAAAAAAAAATCATCTATAAAAGTAGAACACTAGAAGGATCCTTTTATGCACAATTTTGCTGCTAAGACTAATGTCTTCACAACAACATTGATCCTACAATAATGACACTATACATTGTGACATCTAATGTTATAACCATGTACAACCAACCTAAGGGGCACTTGAATTCATCTTGGCCTCTAATTAGAAGTAATTAAAAAAAATATTTAGAGAACAAAGTGATGTATCACCACTTCTTTTTGGCAAATTTTGTAATCCATGCAAGTGTCACTACACATAATCACGAAATTGAACCTCAAAATGGGTGAGAGCTATGGTTGTAGTAGTCTAAATCTGCTGCAAACATTACTTGTTCATCCTCTCGAGGATCATGGTGTCGTTGCATTTTAGCAAGGACTTTATATTGAGTATCTCTAGCACAACGAAAGATGAACACTATTAATGACAATGTAGAGGTACAAATAGTCACTAAAAATAATCCCCAGAAGCTACTTATTCCAAGACTTTCATGGTCATCATCAGGCTTTGAATATGAGCAGTTATATGAGGCATACAGTTTATCCTCAAGTTTTTGCAATAGATCACTCTCAGTTACTTGTAGGATTGCTTTTGAAATGTCAGGTAGATATGGAGAGTTCTTAGGAAAAGCCTGCACAATAAATGAATAATAAAATTTAATGCTTGAGAAAATTGCTTCAGGTTAGATTATATGCTTATTACAATAGTCCAAACCTGCAAATTTAAGATTTACTATCTAACTTTCCAAAATATCAAGGTATCACAAAAAATACTTACGAATCCAAAGCCTCCATCTTTGAAGATCTGCTTTGAGGTTGTGAAACCTTCATCTTTACAATGCTTTGCTAAGAATAGGTTGACATATGGTACCTCTAGGAATGCTGCTGAAATCTTTCCACTCATAAGGGCCAATGAATAATCATCATCTGAATATATTTTCTTAATTTTTGAAGGGCTAAAACCTAGTACTTGTAAATACTTTACAACAAAAGAATTCCCATCACATCCCACTATTGCTCCACTTTTAATCAGGCTTTCAACACTAGTTTCTACCTGATTAAGTCTTCTTACTGTGAGGAAAGATGAAAGATTAGCTGTGAAACTTTGTGTTATGACTAATGCCACAAACAACCACACCACCATGGCCATTTTAGACAAGTTGCTGTGTAATCTATCTCCTGTACACAATTAAGATGTTTACAAGTTAGATAAATAATCTTTTCATTGATCTTTCATGGTATTAGCTGCCATAGAAATAGATGATGATCATATGACATATCCCCACATATAGAATTCTAATGATTCTATTTGTGATAGAAAACAAATTTCCTTTTCTATAAATAATATCATCATGCATGTCCTCTACAATCACATTTAGATGCCACATAAATCAAATGGCAAAATAATATAGGAGAGTATCAATGTTTGGAGTTAAATTCAAATAGAGTATGGAATTTTCAAGGAGTTAAAATGGAGAATCAATGTAGTGTAAGTGCTTCAAATAAAAGATCAACTTATCAAGTGGTTAAAATAGAGAATCAACGTTATGACAACAATTTCAAATAAATGATTAAAACTAGGGAAAATTAAGGTTTTAATCTTATATTTGAACCACTTGTCATAATGTTGATCCTCTATTTTAATTATTTGAAAGTTTGATACTATATTTGAATCACTTACCTTAACATTGATTCTTTATTTTAACCACTTAAAATTTTAATACTCCGGTTGCTCTTAACCTTAAACATTGATCCTTTTGCATGCAATTTTCCCTAAATCAAATTGAAAAGAACGGTAATTAAGTAATTACTCCCTCATATTTTGTAATTTATGAGTTGACTATAAGATGCATTAAACTACAAAACTATGGTGGAGACAAAGGAAACCTTAGCTCATAAAATAAAAAGAGGGAGATCTCTAGATCCTCCTTTTTTATCATTGCAACATTAGACAAAAGGTAACCATTTTTCTTTCATTTTCTTCTTTCTTTATAAATTTCAATGAAAAAAGGATCCTAATGCCATACATCTTCTTGTGAATAGGAGACTATAATCATAAATTGTTAAGCACTATTGAGAATCTTGAAGATTTGAGGAGATTTGGCAATTGGTAAGTGTTTTTCTTCTTGAATTTCAATGTTATGTCAGAATCAAGCCCTAATCAATTGTTTTTGCATGGTTTTGAAGCAATTGAAGGTAGTTTGGGCTTTAAGTATGGCATATAGTAGTGTAGCCATTAAGGTTTTTGATTTTATCAAGGTAATACCTAGATCTATATTGGTGATTAATTATTAGTAAATAAAAAACTTTAAATGATTGATATTTGTGAGGAAATCAAACAAATTGTTTGTGGAGAGTTAAGTATTGAGAAATTTTGCGATCAAGGTAATCTTTTGATCCATGTGGTTTTTCAATTATATAATTTGTAGTGAAAGGAGTGGAAGGTAAATCTATAATTTAAGAACCAATCAAGACTTGATCTTGTTATGCATTAGAGAAAGGAATGGTTAAATCTTGGAATTTATGTTGCAAAACCTTTTCAAATAAGTATTTGTTGGATGCCAAAAGTGTAGTTTTATAATCAAGTTGATCATTGGATTAAAGATCCTTGGTTTGGTAATTTAGAATTAAAAATTTACATTTTTGAAAAGAGAAAAAGAATTGATTTGTTATGGAATAGAGTCATTTCTAAACAATTAATATTTTATGGATAAAGTTTTGAGAAAATATGAGTTGTATATTATAAGAATGTATGAACAAACATTTAAATTTTGTGAGTTGAATATATGATGAAAAGCATTTTGGACAAAAATGTGGGTTTTGTATTATCATGAGACAAGATTTTATTGGGAAAGTGTGTCGATTTTAGAATTTTTTTGGAAAAATAGTATATAATGTGTAGGGGTCAATCAGCCTTATCTTTTAGGCAATCAATTGGCCCCAAATTAGGCCAATCAATTAGCCCCTTAAGGTAGGTTCACTAGACTATTTGGGTTAGGTATAAGAAAAACAATTTATTAATTATTTCATTAATTAAGGGGTAGTTAGTTAGTTAATTATTAAGTTGTTAGTTAGTACATAGAAAATAAATTAATGATTCAATTAATAAGCTGATAAAATAAAAAATTCCTTTGTGGGTAGGTAAAATTACATAAGTTATAGTAATCTTAAGTTAGTAATACAATTAACTGAACACTAATGTTAACCGTAAACTTTTAGGTGTTTAATCAAAGACCTAGAAATATGATTATTATCATAAAATTCCATTAAGTAGAGATGTTCGACCATTGCATTTTATAATGTGATCAAGAATAAGTACTTCTAGTAGGTTAAGAAGTTTAGTATTTTAGAATTTAGGAACATAGTTACTTGTTTGTTGCATGTGCTTGCTAGGATTATTGAATTGGAATAAAATAAATGCACGTGATTGTAATTTACATGTTCATGCA
Organism: Laguncularia racemosa; assembly: GCA_037954665.1. Taxonomy (NCBI): domain Eukaryota; kingdom Viridiplantae; phylum Streptophyta; class Magnoliopsida; order Myrtales; family Combretaceae; genus Laguncularia; species Laguncularia racemosa. The sequence goes on along the minus strand of JBBMOL010000060.1, from coordinate 236,189 downwards.
TATGCATGTACATAACTACGTATTAGGTATTTACATGTTATGATTATGGCCTCATATTATGGGATCAAGTGTGACGTTAGCGTATAGAAAGGAAGGATTTTGTTTAGGTTATAGTAGTTTAGTTATGATTGTTTTAGTTTCTCAATTGTATTAAAGTTTTGAAGTTATATACTATTAATGATTGTTTCAGTAAATTGTGGTTTTTTAGCTATTCTAAAACTTTGCAAACTGTCCATGTCCATTAGTTTCTAGGCATGACACACATTATATATATATATATATAAACATTTGATGTGTATTACACTTTTAACTTTCTTTATGTGCATAACAATGTGTGATTAGAGGAGTCATGAGGATGGACATCATTTGAAGAAAGTAAAACTTTATCTATGTAATCTAGAAACATAAACATGAGATAAAGATAAAAAGGATAAGATAAGACATAATACATACATTTATATATATATATATATATATATATAGATATGTATGTTTACCCATGAACATAATAAAATTCCATTTCAAAAATTGGAAGCTTATATGGTGTATTCATTAGAATCCTTCATCTTATAAATATTCCATGCTATCTTTTTTTTTTTTTTTTTTTTTGCCTATTGGATTAGGATAGGTGGGTTACTTTTTTCTTAATATACAATTCAAGCAATGAAGAACTAGATTTACCTTGTACTGAAAATAGTGTTGTAAAGGCCAACGAAAGCATTGCTCCAAGTTGGTTCTGAATCGGACCTCTAAAATTTGGATTATGATTCCTCTCAATTAGCCAAACGACAAAGCCATTATAAACATTAACAACACCAGTGATGATCCACATAACTGATGTAAAAGGCCTCTTAATTAACCAAGCCCTTTCAAAGCTTTTTGGCTTCATATATAATATCATTTGTAACCCCGAGTCTACATAAGGTTGTGTAAACTCCACAAATTCACAACGATTGGCTCTTATGGTTATATCTCCAACCACTGCATCAAATTTCTTTCCAAGTGCAAAGCTACATCAATATATATATAATATGGAAATAGTAAAGTGCATGAAACTTAATGGAATATTTGATACCAATGTATTGGAATACTCATGTTATGCTATCACAAAATGTAACTTCTGGGCACCCATTAATGGGACCCTTCCTAAAATAATATACCAAATGATAGATATAGTACCAAAATTTTACCTTTAATTGAACTTGTTGCACCATTGCATCGTATGTCCCTGAAAAATTTTGAAAATCATATGGCAAGTCATAAGGCAAATACTTGAGTGTTTCTTTGAAGACCTCGATTGCAAATCCGGATACTACCAACTTTCCTCCGGTACCATTCTCATTTTCATACCTTGCATCTACAAATTCTTTATGACTATTTGCACTAGGAACTCCTATTTTCAATCTTTCCCCACTTGTTAAAATTGTCCAACCTCTAGGCATGTTCCAATGATCACCTGGCCAAAACACTTGCCCTAAAACACTTATCGAATCATTGTACAAACTACCCTTGCTATGTTTCTTAGAGAACCCTAAATTCTCAATCCAATACCCCAATTCCCTACATCCATTTCCTACATTTACTATTTGGAAAATACGTGTAGGGCTTAAAACCCCTCCATGCAAGCTAAACTTACCGCTTAAACCCTCAAATGTAACATCCTTAATTCTATCTAACAATTTTGGACCTAATAGTGAAGTCATAATTGGTGCATTGTTTGATGATGTTTGCCTTGTAATAGCTAGTGCCAATGCCCACACTGCATCATAAGCTTGCACTGCGAAAATTCCTGGGTTTGAATATGATTCCTTTGGGTGCTGCATACTAAAGTTTGAACTAAATTTTGATTGAAATTGCCTAAATTTCTCGGACTGAGGGATATAGGTCCTAATTCCTAGTAAACCTTGCATTGAAGAAAATGATTTGGCATCCAAAGTGTCAATGTGATTTGCAATATCTTCAGTTGTAATCCACACAGATTCATTTCCCATTAATCCCAATTCATTAACTATGATGAATATATTAGAGGCTAGCTTAATTGAAGTGTGCACAATGAATACCCTTGTTGGGTTATCCTTGAGCCTCATCAATTTTCTTCTCATGGAATTGTATGATGCCATGGAAGGAAGGGCCAATATATTGTCAACACGCAAATCAACACCTTGAATGGTAGTGATAAGATCGAGGATAATGCTATTGGCGGTGGAATCGATGTCTTCATAAATTATGTTCACTTTCCTCCATTGCCAGCTCTTAACTATGGCAGCAATGGCTTTCGTTTGATAGTGTTGATCACGAGCAATTTTGACTAGGAAGGGCCACTGTAGGGAGGACCATTGTGGTAGGTCACTCGCTAAGGAAAGAATAGGAATCTTGGATCGGTTGCCTATTTCTGCCACGGTATAGGACTCTCGACCTCCTCCGAAGCTTAAGAGAGCGTGGACTTGATGCTTCTTGATCAATCTCCTAGCTGCATTTAGTTAAAACTTGCCACTAGATTAATTTTGCATGAATACTAGCCAAACTTACACATATAACGCAGGTTTCCAAGAAGAAGTACATTTCTTGTAATATAAAGAAAACAGAATGAATGATCAATGCAACAACAATAACATGTTATAAATTGAGTCAGCTATAAAATATTGTTTCACTATAATGGACCATATTTTATAATTATTGATATCTAATTATGTTATATTTTCATCATATTTTTCCAGTTTATCCTATCTTTATTTTATGACAGATGCATCTAAAAGGTCAGAATATTGAATAGGTACCTATAAAGCACGTCTTTCTGTACATAGCTAAATTATTTCAATCATGCTTCTTCTTATTTAAGATATTACCCCAACTTTTGCTCTAGTACATTCGTATCTTGTCTATTCTTGTATGATCACACGCATCCATTTCAACACACACATTTCATCTATTACTTACTACTCGACATTCATATCAACAAGCATAGCCTTTCCATTGTTTAATCTTTATGCTCGTCTTACAATCATATAAAGTACCTGAAGTATCTGATCTCTTTACAATCATATAAAGCACCTGAAGTATCTGATCTCTCTATTTCATCAATGCTAGAATATATGAGTAACATCTTATATATACTAAACTTTTGACGTAGCGCGGAAAGCGAAACGAAACGAATCCGAATATGGATTGGTTTCACACAACAAAGAAACACTCTTTGATGCAAATCTGGTTGCGCACAACCGGGAAAAGGGAGAAAATTCTCTCACAAAATGTATTTGATAATAAAACAAAACGTCACCCTAATATGTCTACAAAAGAGTATTTATACTTCCTTGTAAAATACCTAAAAGGGGAAAATCTAAGCATACACATGGAAATAAATAATAATAAACGCGTCTGGCATCTATCGCATACACGGTCGTGCCTCTAACCGTGTATGTCACTCGGCATGTAACGAGCGTAGGACACGGCCGTGTCCCAAGCCATGTCTTAACCCGTGTAAGCTTCTATGAAAGTCCTGCAAGCCGTGTCCCAAGCCGTGCCCGGAACCGTGTCAGAGTCTGTGACAGTCCTTCAAGCCGTGTCTCAAGCCGTGCATGCTTCTGTGAGATACCCTGATCGAATACACGGCCGTGTATGGGAACCGTGTATGTCTCTGTGGAATATCCTGGTAAAATACACGGCCGTGCTTCTGCCCGTGTGTAGAGGTCGTGTATACTTCTGTGAGTTCCTTCCAAACACTACACGGCCGTGGCACAAGCCGTGTGTCTGCCCAATGCCTCGTGTGTCTCCATCATTCTGTGACAGTCCTTCAAGCCGTGTCTCAAGCCGTGCATGCTTTTGTGGGATACCCTGATCGAATACACGACCGTTATACACGGCCGTGTATGGGAACCGTGTATGTCTCTGTGGAATATCCTGGTAAAATACACGGTTGTGCTTCTGCTCGTGTGTAGAGGCCGTGTATACTTCTGTGAGTTCCTTCCAAACACTACACGGCCGTGGCACAAGCCGTGTGTTTGCCCAATGCCTCGTGTGTCTCCATCATTCTCTCCCACCTACAAAGAACTCGACTCGAGTTCTCTTCTTGTGAATATGCTTTCCATGTCGTTCCCTCTCTTTGAATCGTCTTGATTTATCCCATTTATCCCGTCGCTTGATCGTGAGTCGCAGTACATCATCCACCACACTCAGAGTAACACTTGTCACCGAACCTTTTATTAGATTCCTTCACGTCCAATCCAGATGGATTTGAATGTTAATGGGATAATCATCTTCTATGTCGATAGGGAGTAATAGAACAGTTGTACTTATTACCTCTAGTGCTAACCGTTGTACTTATTACCTCTAGTGCTTCCTCTGGGTTGGAATATAAGATTTTGGGCAAAGCAATAAACTCTACATCCTTAATCTCCTCCGTTGGTGCAATGAATCGGCTCAGAGTATCCTCAATCTCCGACTCTTCAGTAACCATCATCACCTGTTTGTCATTCAACAATGGTGAGTCCTCAATAGCTTCTTCACCAACATAATTTTCATAGGCTTCAACTGCTTTTCCACTGCCTCCACCATCATCAATCAATGTACTATGATCGTCAAAGGTTGAGTTTTCCTCTTGTTTGACCATCTCCTCCTTAAGCACTTCCGGAATTAAGTTTATCGGCTTAGGTGTTTGTGGAATTTTCTGAGGAAGGATTCGCTCGTAATCAAGGGGAAAGAACTTTTGTTCTAACAAGTATTGCATCATAAACCAAGTCCTCACCGGTTCTTTACCCTCAAGGCGTCTTACTCCTTGAAGTCGTTCCCACCAATACAATGCATCACCCCACAAACGACTCTCCACTAACTCTATCTTCATTCCCTCTAGAACCCTCATATGGTCAAAGAACCATTGTATGTTCTCTACCCAAACCCAAAACTCATTCAGACTCTCGGTACCATCAAACTCCAATACAACATATTTAAATTGAGAAAAGATTTCATCTTTATACCTGTAATCACATCTGTTGTACCATCTTATGTTACCATAGCCTCTTCTCTTAGGCAGATTATTAAAAATCTCGTCTTCATCATCCGTATCATAAGTAATAGATCTATTCCTTGGATCACCTTCCGGTCGTCTCCAATAAACCTGCCTGCTACTGTTGGTATTGGATCGATAGATCAGGGCCTCACGACGCTGTTCCTCTCGCCGGATTTTCTGACCCATGGTCTCCTCTACCGCCCTTCGTATTGGTTGCCCGTAACGTAGGACTTTCGTACCCCGAACACCGTCAAGAATACGACCGCAGTCATCACCGTCGTTAGCCGACATCCCCGCAGGAAATTACCTTGCTCTGATACCAACTGACGCAGCACGGAAAGCGAAACGAAACAAATCCGAATATGGATTGGTTTCACACAACAAAGAAACACTCTTTGATGCAAATCTGGTTGCGCACAACCGGGAAAAGGGAGAAAATTCTCTCACAAAATGTATTTGATAATAAAACAAAACGTCACCCTAATATGTCTGACAAAAGAGTATTTATACTTCCTCATAAAATACCTAAAAGGGGAAAATCTAAGCGTACACGTGCAAATAAATAATAATAAACGCGTCTGGAATCTATCGCATACACGGTCGTGCCTCTAACCGTGTATGTCATTGGGCATGTAACGAGCGCAGGACACGGCCGTGTCCCAAGCCGTGTCTTAACCCGTGTAAGCTTCTGTGAAAGTCCTGCAAGCCGTGTCCCAAGCCGTGCCCGGAACCGTATCAGAGTCTGTGACAGTCCTTCAAGTCGTGTCTCAAGCCGTGCATGCTTCTGTGAGATACCCTGATCGAATACACGGCCGTTATACACGGCCGTGTATGGGAACCGTGTATGTCTCTGTGGAATATCCTGGTAAAATACACGGCCGTGCTTCTGCCCGTGTGTAGAGGTCGTGTATACTTCTGTGAGTTCCTTTCAAACACTACACGGCCGTGGCACAAGCCGTGTGTCTGCCCAATGCCTCGTGTGTCTCCATCATTTTGTGACAGTCTTTCAAGCCGTGTCTCAAGCCGTGCATGCTTCTGTGGGATACCCTGATCGAATACACGGCCGTTATACACGGCCGTGTATGGGAACCGTGTATGTCTCTGTGGAATATCCTGGTAAAATACACGGCCGTGCTTCTGCCCGTGTGTAGAGGCCGTGTATACTTCTGTGAGTTCCTTCCAAACACTACACAGCCGTGGCACAAGTCGTGTGTCTGCCCAATGCCTCGTGTGTTTCCATCAACTTTGCACCTACAGATTTCTTGCGTCCATCCTATTATAGATTATCCACCTGTCCTCCACTTATTGTAATATTTAAAAGTTATATACTCTGTTTCTATCCACCTTATTGTAGAACTCGATCTGGTGAATTGAAGAAACGCTTGGTGTATTTATAAGAATAAATGATGAAAATATATTAGAACGCTACTCGGAATGAAGAAATTTAAATAATTAATACTGTAAACAATATTAGGTTTTACTTATATTAGACAAAGAGAAACATTAAGAAAATCGCATGAGATAAGAGTAGCATGATATATGACGAAAAATAAAAAGATTTGGGGCAGATTAGAACCGGATCACATTTTACAATTTAATTAGTAACACTTTGTGAATTGAATTGCATCAGTTTAAAATGGATCGAGCATCTTTTTCCTTTTCTTTTCAATCTCTTATATAGTTTTATTTTGATATGTATTTTTTTTTATTTAAATCAAACTTCTACCTTTCAATCATCTTATGCTATGAACAGATGTAAGTACTTTTTCACCAATTTGGAAAACACCATACATCAACAGATAGAAAAGAGTTTGTACCCGTAAAATATATAAAATGGACTTGGCTCAATTATGCGGATAAGGCTTAGGGGTGGTTTAGAGAGTTTAGACTGGGGCCTCATAATAAGATTCATTAAAATTAGTTTTATGGGCTTAACCAATTATTACGTTCTGACAAACTCCAATATTTTTATCTGTTAAATATTAGCGAAATTCAATTGTGGTTATCTACTGATTTCAACAAGTACCACCTAACTCCTCGCATTACGTACATTATTTATGGATCTAGACCATTACTAACTTTGCTGTAGAAACAATTTTCTAATAGAAGCTATTATTCCAACTTCACCACATGTCACATCAACGCGTGAGTTTAGGGAGATCGTTTATAGTGTCTTAGTGTATTATTTAATTAAATATATTTAATAAATAATATGATTTTATTGAATTAATTGTTGAGAACCAATTAAGAACTTACACATATCATTCGACTAATAGTAATAAACAATAATAAAATACAAATATGTAAAAGTTCAAATTTGAAAACATATTTATATGAAGTGACCAATGTGATTACACAAGTGTGTAAAGTGAAACTTACAAAATAAATAAATAAATTATGTCATGCGTATATTATTAGGGATGGATAGGCACAAGATGAGTAAGGTATGAAATCCTACTTGTATCATATCTTATAAGGTATAGGTTCCCAAAATTTGGTATTGAAACCTATCATATAGTATCATAGAACCTATACCTTATAAAACCTATAGACTATAAGGTACAAAATGCTCTATGAAATTTATAAATTTTGTTTTTTTTTTTTTATAAATTTTAAATTTATATGATATTAAAAAATTAATATATATAATATTACAAGTTCTTCATATGTAAAAACCTATGAAACTTATAACAAAATTTGTACAATTAATATATATATATATATATATATATATATTTGTCATACCTTCATTATTTTATGTTTTTTAATTTTACAATTTAGCAAATGAGAAAGAATAAGGGGAAAGAAAAGAAAATGTAAAGTTACAAAAGAAAATGAAGAAGAACAAGGAAAAAAGAGAGGAGCAGCACTAGGTTTAACCTTTTAAGGTTAATTTTACATACTTAGGCTCTTTTTTTTTTTTTACTAAAAAATATAATATTTTTAATAATTTTTTATAGGATGAGTGTAAGATATCTTAGAACATATATCTTATATGCTTTGGAGTATAAGTTTTAGAATGAATACATGATTGGAAGACCTCGTACGTGTACCTATAAGAATAAGTTCTAAAAAATTTATGTCAAAAATAGATCTTATGATCCTCAATATCCAATTGAAATCTATCCTATTGAGTAGGTTACTCATCCCTATACTATTAATGAAAAATGAAACGGCTCTCAATAGCAAGAGGAATATGGGTTTCGATTAATAAGATTATCTATAACAATTTGTTAGGAGTGAAAATATTTAATATACGGTGATGATTATTTTGCTAACCCGAAAACGTGTATGTATTATGAAGTGATGCTAGAAAAAAAATTTCGCAGTATGATATTCACTTATGACATCTCCATACACGGAAGCATTATTTCTAGCTAGAAGAGGAAAAGTTTTTCTGCATCAAATTTGGTTTCTTATTGCAGCAAAATAAAATAGAAACAATTCCTGAAAGTGCAATTATCTCGGCTTTATTACTTTAAGGTGAAAGGAAGGGAAAAAGAAAAAGAAAATGAATACTTCTAGGTTACAGCAGCAGAAATATATATTAAAACACAGTGCCTTATCTAGGTGGTACGTACCGCTATTAGCTGCCAGTAAAGGATCACCGCGAGAGTTCATAATCAACAAAGGCGGGAGCTGACCCAAATGAGAATAAAAATCTTCAATCGCTATTTTCATGGCTATTTCTTGTTCTTTTCCCTCGCGTGTCGCGTTATTTATGATGGCACCAAAACTGATTCTTCTATATCTTATTTTGGTAGGAGTCTCATTTTGGGCTTTAGACAAAGTTACTAGCTTGAAAAAGATGAGAGCAACGAAGAAGAAGGAGAAGAAACGAAGAAGAAGACCACGTAAAACCACCATTTCTGTTTCTTGACTAGCTTCACTTCTAGCGTTTGGGGCCTAATTTAAAAAGAGTTGACTTGTACGTTCTACACATTTGACAGTTTGATTGCATCGTCTCTATTTATAGATGAATTATGTTTAATTCTTATAGTCTACTCTGGGGTGGTCCCAAGAATCTCATTTGTAACTATCAACTATTAATAGTTTCTTTGCTGGAATTAAAGAGAGAAATTTCCTTAAACTGGGGTCTGGTGATAGTAATTTTCTCATTCCTCAACGGTAGGAGATTCTTGGTCAGGCAATGCGTGCGCTCTTGGAAATATTAGGCAGCTCTTTTCTTGCTAATTATTAAATTTCACACTTAAATTTTATCTATTTTTGTAATTAATTAGAGTATCAATTTACTAACTCAATTTTATCTATTTTTACAATTAATTGCTTAAATTTTTTCTATTTTTACGATTAACTATCTAAACTTTACTAATTTTTACAATTATCTCATTATAATATTATAAATGACCACAAAAAGTTTGTAGATATTAAATTAATTTTTTTTTTTAACTTTAGGTAGTTAATAGTGAAAAATGATAAAATTTAAGTGCCAAATATTACTATTATCCTTTATCTAAGTATGCACGTAATTATCCATCAACTCTACATGCCATTCTACACAATGTTGTTTGTTGTTGAGTTGGACATGCTTTTCATTGTCTCCTTTCTATTGAATAATGGCTCCAGTTAATTCCTCACTCACATTGTTTTTTGAGTTGATGTTATATTTGATACCTAAACTTTACCTATTTTTACAATAATTGCTTGAAGTTTCAAAATGTTAATTTACTACTTGAACTTTACTTATTTTTGTAATTAATTATCTAAATTTTATCCATTTTTAGAATTAACTACATAAATTTTGCTAATTTATGCTACCTATGCTAATGATATCCATTTTTGTTAACTTATGTCAATTTATTAACAAATTATGGATTGACACATGGATTATTGTCCATTTAGATGTCCACATGACATTTATTATTATTATTATTAGAATTACTATATTATTATTATTATTATTATTATTATTATTATTATAATAATAATTATTATTATTTAATTACAAAATATATCAATCCATATAAAAGCCTATAACACACACATAAAGTCTACCCACTAGATACCTCTTCACATTTTCCAATAGCTTTTTCAATCAATGCTTGACTATCCTATAATATTTAGTGGAATAAAATCTGTAAAAATAAGTAATGTGGGATAATTATTGCAAATATATTCATCATTTTCTTAAAAATGACAAGTATAAAACCACTTTTTCATCTCCTTATTTCTCCTCATCTGCTTATGCAAATCCAATCATAAAACCACAAATCGAAAGTACTCCATAACATCTATCAGCCCACAACTACCAAAAACTACCAAGCACCCCCATCTCAATGGAAAATGCTTGCAAAGTGGACCCTTTAGGCTATTTTTTGGTATTTGAAAAATATTCTAAGTACTACAAATAGCTCAATCATGCAACTTTAAGTTGCCGCCATTTTAGCTTCAAATACCACAACGACTTCATTATAAACATGGGATTCTATCAAATGGTAATAGTGATGGTTGTGGTAGCAGTATAAAGTGTTGTCATTAGGTTGTTTTTGGTATTTAAAAAATATTTTAAAGACTAGAAACAACCGAAGGGGTCTACTTTGAGATATTATCATTTCATTTGATTCTCTAGTCATTTCAGCTTCGACCACCACCACCATTTCTTAAAGTCCCATGTCTATAATAAATTTTTGGTGATGGTTGAAGTTAAAATGGTAGGAGAATCAAATGGCGACAGCTTAAAGTTACATGATCAAGTGGAGACCACTTTAGCTTTAACCCCTACCACCACTTTGATAGAGCCCCATGTCTATAATGAAGTTATGGTAGTGGTTGAAGCTAAAATGGCTAGAGAATCAAATTGTGGTAGCTTAAAGTTACATGATTAAGTAGTTTCTAGTACTTAGAATATTTTTTAAATACTGGAAACAACCTAGGGGTCTACATTTGGAATTGGTGATAGAACAACTTTGCTATGCCATAATGAAGGTCTAGAGGTTGAAAATGAAGCTAGTGGAAATGTTGGACGTTTGAGAAAGGTCAAAGAGGTTCACTATCAAGATCACCCCTCTTGATCTTAGAGCGTAAATGGAATAGACAAGAATAGTGTAAGGATTACATCTTGAAAACACGGCCATGAATTAGATCGTGAACTTCTAAGCAAGTTTGATTGAGCATTGGTGCCTCAAAGAGCATCACACCCATGGTTTATGGCCATAAACCTTGCCCATGAACCTACCAAATGCATTAATTTATGTTATTTTTCTTTAGATAGATATTAATTTTAGCTATTATTTGTATTTTTAGTGAATACATTTACAACTATGCACTTAGGGTTGTTATGGGAACTTATAAATACTTTTCCTTTTCAATAGTTGTCAATTTTTCCTTCTAGAATAATAAAATCCTCTTCCGCATTCTTGTAATCTTGACTTTTACAATTTATGATCTTATTAATTTATGTGTCGAATTGTGGTGATCAACCTTTTTTACTTTTAGTCTATAATTCTTCTAGTGTGGTGTTATACTAAGCTTATTGTTGAAACTTGCAGATAGTTTAAGGTTTTTGTGATTATTCTTTAGAATCCTTAAACGTATTTTTAATTTCTTGTTTCTATTATTGAAAATCCAAAAATATTGAAAACACCTTTACAATACTTAGAATAATTCTTATATAAAAAATTCTTTACAAAGCTTGTCATATCAACATAGTATCAAAGCCTGGGTTAAGAAACCAAGGTATTAGAGAAAGAGTAATTGATGATGGCTATGTATTTTAAAGTCCACAAAAACATTCTTTTCGAAGAGATGGAAATCCATCTGAATTAGGAGGGCTTACAAACATGTAAAGTGGAAAGTCTAAGGGAAAGATTGTAGTGTTACACCTAAATGTAAGAACATCTTAAGAGGTTATATTGTTGCGTAAGGAGCCTATTGATATGTTGGCACAACAACAACAAACTATAATGGATTCAACTCAACAAATGTAAGACACCATCAATCAAACTCACAATGCCTTCCTCTAGTGTTAAGTTAAGTTAATGGTTACCCTTTGAGAACTTTTTGTAGGAACTCAAGCATTATTGAGAGAGTGGAACAATAATGGAACTAGATTTGATAATGGGAGTGGAAGTGCTTAAGGAAAGAGGCTTGGTGGTATAAGACCATGATATGTAGGTAGAAGGTTCCCTGAAGAACATCAAGATGAGGAAGAAGATGATGAGGTGGCAGTCTGACTACCTAAGGTTGTATGAGAAGTGGAAACCATCAAATTGAAGGTCTCACCTTTTGATAGGTTAGGCACCCTAGATGATTTTCTTGATTAGTTAGATCAAATTGATTAAACAGTTGAGTTTTGTGGTTATGGTGATCCCGAGCATGTGCAATTGGCTATAGTGGAATTTAGTGGGTATGCTTAAGTTTGGTGGTCTAGTGTACAAAGGTATAGACGAGGTGTTAGGATGGAAGAAATTACCACTTAGGGAGAAATGCATGAGCCCATACAAAGCCACTTCGTGCCTAAGCACTATTGGCATGAGCTTTACATGAGGGTCTAAAGACTAAGGTAAGGCAATAAAACCATTGAAGATTATGTTAAAGAATTTGAGATGGCTCGAATTTGTGTTGGGATACAAGAGGACGATGGGCAGGCTATTTTGTGATATTTAAATGGGTTGAGATTTGAGATTAGCAACTCCACTAATTTATATAAAGTGGCTAGTTTAGAAAAAGCTATGCAATTGGGCACTACAATTGAATGCTAGAGCTAGTAAAGCCCCTATAAGTTTAACATGCCATTTAAGGCAACTAGGGCTAATAAGACTTTAGATTTAGAGTCAAAACTACAAGTTAGTGGAACAATACTAAGAGTGGACCATAAATGAGTGGATGAAAGGGGGGGATAAGGAGAAAATATCTCAAGGCTGAAGAATGCAGAATCTCATCATGGTAGGATAAGGAATAGCTGAGTATGTTATTTTAAATACCAAGGTCGTGGTCATATCACAACTCAATACCTAAACTAAAGGGTTATGTATTTGGTTAGGGATGAGGTAGAGAGTAAAGATTAATAAGAATTTGTAAATGGAGAGAGTGAAGTAGTTAGAGAAGATGATAATGAATGTATAGATTCTGATGGCCTAGAGGTACCAGTTGTAGTACAACTTGCAATTAATTATGGAGTGGTTAGGCATTCTTTGATTGTTGCTCCTACAATTGATTTAGAGTAGAGGAAAAACATTTTCCATACTAAATGTTCAGTTAATGGTGTGACATGTGCAATTATCATCAATAGTTAGAGTTGTGCGAATGTTGTTACTACTTCTTTAGTAGAGAGTTTGAAATTACATACTACTAATCACCCACAACCTTATAAGCTACATTAATTAAATGATAAAAGTGCAGTCAATGTGACCAAGAGAGTATCATTTCCACTATTATTTCCTAGCAAGTATGTTGATGAAGTATGGGATGTAACCCATAGAGGATGGAAAAACACATATTCATTGTTGAAGGATGGGATGTGAGTTTAGTTGTTACCAATGAGTGCAATAGATGTTAAAGCCACTCAATAGGCTATGCAATCCTTTAAAGAGTCATTATTATTAACTCAGGGTCAAGTTGAGAAGGAGTTAGAGACAAGGAATAGTTTGTGGTTAATGATGATTCGCTTCATGCTACCTAATGAGATTAATGATTTTGGTTTACCTAAAATTAGGAGCTTTTCATTGAATTTTCTAACTTTTTCCTGATGAATTGCTTATAACGTTATCTCTAGTGAGGGGAATTGAGCACCAAATTAACTTGATGCCAAGTGCAACTTTGCTTAATAGGCCTGCTTATAGGATGAATCTTAAGGAAGCAAAGTAGTTAAAAAGGCAATTGGATGAGCTTTTAGTGAAGTATGTCCGTAAAAGCATAAGCCCTTGTTTGGTTCCAACATTATTGGTGTCAAAGAAAGATGGTAGTTAGCACATGTGCATGGATAACCAAGTAATCAATCGCATTACAATGAAATATAGGTACCCCATGTCTCAACTAGATAATGTGTTAGATGAATCGCATGGTGCAAAATTGTTTTCCAAAATTGATTTAATGTGGATCCAAATTAGAATGAAAGCCAATGATGAATGGAAGACTGATTTCAAAACTAAACATGGTTTATATGAGTGGCTTGCAATGCCTTTTGGCTTATCTAATGCCCCAAGTACTTTTATGTGTCTAATGAATTATGTGTTACAAGGCTTCTTGGGGAATTGCGTGATAGTGTATTTTGATGATATTCTAGTTTATAGCCTTGATCTTGAAAGTCATATTGAACATTTGTGAGCTGTATTTTTTGTGTTACAATAAGAGAAATTGTATGGGAATTTGAAAAAGTGCCTTTTCTATCAAGAGGAAGTAATATTTTTTGGGGTATGTTGTCTTTAGGGAAGGAATCATGGTTGACAAAGAAAAGATCAAGACTATTTGATGAAAATCAGCTAACATCACAAAGGAAGGAACCAAAATCTCATAATCCATTACATGGTATTGGAGGCCCGATGACCTGAGCTAGAGCTAAAAGGATGAACGAAGCTTTACAAGGACTAATCATAGACTTGCAGGCTTGGGAATCAAGCTACACAAAAGGAAAACATACATGTGTCAACTTAATTCACGTGACCATGGAAGGATGAAATATTTTAGGAATATTATATATTTGCGTGGACACTACATTAGATGATACATTCGATTTTGTTATTATTTGTTGGTTTGTTTTCCATGCTATTTAGTTACCTACTTGGTGACACAAGAATAAAGATAAAATAAGTAACTTAGGATTTCCATATTATGTTGTGTGCTATATATATGATCGTGCTAAGGCCGGCTAAAGAGACAACTTTGACATATGAAAACACATCTTTTTCATGAGATTCAAAATACCTACTTTTGTTCTTTTGAAAAATAACTTTTCCATAGAATTCTTAATCGAATTGCTAGGAATACCTATTGATAACTTAGGTTACAGTCAACCAGTTTGATTAGGGTCTAGTTATGCATCGCTTATTCAAGATGATCCTCGGGGTAATTGAAACCAACTAGCATTGTCAGGGTTTTAGGTTTAATATACCTAGGGTTACACGCATCATTTGGTATCAAAGCTCCGGCTTCTTAAATCAAGTAAATTCTATCATTTTCTTTAATTTTTCTATTGTTCTTTTCCATAGTCGTCTGTTGTTCTTTTCATAGTTATCTATTTTTTTTCCATAGTCGCCTATTGTTCTTTTCCTTATTCGTCTATTGTTCTTTTCCATATTCATATTTGAAAAAAAAAATCGTATAAAAAAATTGTTGTTCTTTTCCATATTCGTCTGTTATTCTTTTCAATATTCATATCTGAAAAAAAATCATAAAAAAAAATTCTATTCTTTTCCATATTTGTCTGTTGTCTTTTTCATATTCATAGACAAAAGTCATATATATAAAAAAGAATTCATACTTGTTCGATCATTACAATCCATTGGGGCCGACGATATTTAGGTTTTTTTTTAAACAATCAATTGTGTTCAATTCATAGCTTATCTACAAAAATAAAAAAAATAAAATAAAATTCGGTTCAAAAGAAAGAATCAAGAACCGAAATTCAAAAAAAAAAAAAAAAGGAATTCGGCCTTGAAAGAATTACAATTGCCGAAATCACAAGATAGCTTCTTGAATTGTCAATTACATAATTGGTTGAGTCAATTCACTTTCCATATCAATTGTTTCCAATTCCAATCATGATGGATGTTTTGTGATTTCTAAATTATGCATCCGAAAGTTACAATCCATAATCATTCATTATGTTTCGATGCAAATTATATCCTTTTATGTTTGATTATATATCTATTCAATGGTGAATCTTTTCCATATCAATTAGATTTTGTAGTTAGTCTTTCTTCATTCACATGACTTAGGCCAAAAGTAATCATTAGTGTTGACTTAGTAATTTGAGTTTAGGAGTTCCTAGTAAAAGAATCACAAAAAGTAGGTGGTGAGATTATATTTTGTGAGAGATATACACGAGTGGAATTGTGAGCAATACATGAGTAAGTGTGAGGAACATACTTATATATTTTTTATAATTGTGACCGTAACTTGCTGCAAACTATTAGAATTATTACAGGACAGAACACTAATGGAGGAGAAAGTCGGGTGATGCTTTAGGAATTAATGGGGGAGATGAAGAGGATCCTAATGGGTGAACTAGAGTAGATCCATTTTATTCCTAGTCACTATCATAGAGACTTACTTAGGAAAGTCCAAGGGTTGACTCAAGGGAATAATAGTGTAGAGGATTATTACAAAGAGTTGGAGATGGCCATGTTTAAGGCGAGAATTGAGGAAGATGATGAGGCCACTATGGCTAAATTCATCAATGGATTGAATTGGAAGATAGCTAATGTAGTTGATCTTCACCATTACTTAGATATGGAAGAGTTACTGCATAGAGCTATTAAAGTAGAGCGGTAACTAAAATACAAGAGTGAGCAGAGGATTGGCTCAACTTCCAAAACTCCATGGAAGTCCACATGGAAGAGAAACTCCACCGATTCAAAGCCTAAGGAGGACGTAAGGGCTAAGAATCCAATTGCTACACCTAAGGGAAAGACTGACACTAAAACCCTTTTTAGGACGAGAGATATAAAGTGTTTAGGTATCAGGGATTTGGGCACATTGCATCCCAATGTCTAAATCAGAGGGCTATGATTATCAGTGATAGTGGGGATGTAGAGAGTGTGAGCTTTGAGTAAGAGGAGGAGTCACCATCATAGGAGTATGAGGATGTTGACTTAGAGGGACCCGTAAGTGGTGAGTTGTATGTTACGAGGAGAGTATTTAGTGTACAACCTCTGGAGGATGGTAAGGGGATCCAGCGTGAACATATTTTTCATACACGGTGTCATGTACAGGGTAGAGTCTGTAGCTTGATAATCGATAGTGGTAGTTACACTAATGTTGCTAGCACTTTGCTAATAGAAAAGATGCAGTTAAAAGCAGTGAAGCATCCTAGACCATATCGATTACAATGGTTAAGTGATTGTAGAGAGGTTAAGGTGACCAAGAAGGTACTTATAGCCTACTCTATAAGGAGCTATAAAGACGAGGTTATGTGTGATGTAGTACTTATGCAAGCTAGCCACATCTTGTTAAGGCGACCTTGGCAGTTTGATAGGAAGGTTATGTATGATGGGTACAATAACCAATATTCTTTTGTTTTAAACAAAAGGAAAGTGGTTCTCATGCCTCATAAGCCATGGGAAGCTAGTGAAGATCATATGAGAATTGCAAAGGAATTCAGGAAAAAACACTCGAGTGCACTTGAGAAAAATAAAATGAGTGAAAAACAAACACTTGTGAGCGAAGAGGAAAAATACACACAAACAATGAGTAGAGGGAATGGTGAGGAAGAGTGAGGCTAAGAGTGCAATAATGGCAAAATAACAATTACTTGTACTTATGTACAAGGATTTATATTTTTCTAATGCTGACATTAACTCTTTTGTGCCTAATGTTGTTGTTTCTTTGTTGTAAGAATTCAAAGACTTGTTCTCTAAAGAAGTACCATAAGGATTACCCCCTCTACGAGGGATAGAGCATCAAATTGATTTCATGCCAAGTGCTTCCATTCCAAATCGGCCAGCATATAGAACCAATCTAGAGGAGGCTAAAGAAATTCAGAAACAAGTGGATAAGCTGATGGAAAAAGGGTTCGTGTAAGAGAGTCTGAGCCCATGCTCAGTTCCAGTGATCTTAGTGCCCAAAAAGGATGGGATGTGGCATATGTACATGGATTGCAGGGCAATCAACAAAATCACAATTAAGTACAGACATCCCATTCCTAGATTAGATAACATGCTTGATGAGTTATATAGTGCATGCCTGTTTTCAAAAATTGACCTTGAAAATGGCTATTACCAAATTCGTATGAAAGAGAGTAATGAGTGGAAAACTGCCTTTAAAACCAAACATAGACTGTATGAATGGATGGTAATGCCTTTTGGGTTAACTAATGCACCTAATACCTTCATGAGATTAATGAATTAGGTATTATGTCCATTCCTAGGAAAATTTGTTGTAGTTTATTTTGATGATATCTTGATATATAGTAGGACTTTGGATGATCATGTACAACATTTGCAAAGTATTTTTATTGTTTTAAGGGAAAACCAATTATATTTCAACTTGAAAAAGTGTACTTTTTGTATGGAAACTGTGGTTTTCCTTAGTTTTGTTGTAGGAGCATATGGAATAGCTGTAGATGATGAGAAAGTGAAGGCAATCCGAGATTGGCTAACACCCTAGAACGCTAATGATGTTAGGAGCTTCCACAATCTAGCCAGTCTCTCCAGGCGATTTGTGAGAGACTTTAGCTCCATTACTGCTCCACTAAATGATTTGGTGAAGAAGACTGTCGAATTCCAATGGACCAAAATACATGAGCGGGCATTCTAGACATTAAGGTAAGTTAACTAACGCTCTTTTGTTAGAATTACCAAATTTTGATAAGGTTTTTGAGATCGAATATGATGCGTCTAAGAAAGGTATTGGTAGTGTTTTAATGCAAGATTCTAAACCAATAGCCTATTTTAGTAAGAAACTCTAAGGTACTACGTTAAACTATCCAATATATGATAAGGAGTTGTATGCCCCGGTGAGAACATTGCAGGCATGGCAGCATTACCTATGGCCTAAGGAGTTCATCATCCATTCTAATCATGAGAGCTTGAAGTACCTAAAGACGTAGGGAAAGCTGAACAAGAGGCATGCCAAGTGGTTGGAGTTTATTGAAATCTTTCCATATGTCATCAAATATAAGCAAGGTAAGAAAAATGTGGTAGCAAATGCCCTTTCTAGGAGGTATTCTTTACTGACCTCTTTACATACTAAATTGCTTAGGTTTGAAAGTATGAAAGAATTATATGAACATGATGCTGATTTTAATCAAATTTAGTCTGCTTATTCTAAAAGCAGGTATCAGGACTACTATAGGCATGAGGGATATTTGTTTAAGAAAGATAAATTATGTGTGTCTAGGAGTTCCATATGTGAATTGCTAGTGAGGGAGACGTATGGGAGTGGTCTCATGGGACATTTTGGAGTAAATAAAACTTTGGATATCTTGCATAAACATTTTTATTAGCCTAAGATGAAACATGATGTACAACTTGTGTGTGATAAGTACATTGCATGTTGGAATGCTAAGTCTAAAATCATGCCCCATGGGGAGTGTCTTCCCTTACCTGTGCTTAGTCAGCTTTGGACTGACATTTCCATGGATTTCATATTAGGTTTGCCTAGATCTCAGAATGGTAAAGATAACATATTTGTTGTCATTGATAGGTTTAGTAAAATTGCTCACTTTATTACCTATTCTGAAACTAATGATGCTCGACATATAGCTGATTTATTCTTTAGGAAGATCGTTAGATTGCATGGTTTACCTAACTCTATCATTAGTGATAGAGATGTGAAGTTTTTGAGCCACTTTTGGTGCACTTTATGGAATAGGCTAGGCACTAAATTACTGTTTTCCACTGTAGCACATCCTCAAACAGATAGACAAATAGAAGTTGTTAATAGGACACTTTCCACATTGCTATGTACTATGATTGATAAAAATTTGAAGCAATGGGAAACATGTTTACCACATGTAGAGTTTGCATATAATAGGACTATACATTCTACTAAATCGTACTCTTCATTTGAGGTTGTGTATGGATTTAATCCCTTAACTCCATTAGATATATTGCTTTTGCCTACTAAAGAGTTTATTGATCTTGATGGTATAAAGAAGGCAAAATTTGTTAGGAATTTACATATGCAAATAGAAGCTAACATTGAAAAGAAGAATAAACACTATGCCCGACAAGCAAATAAAGGACGTGTCAAAGCTATATTTCAGCCTAGTGATTGGGTTTAGGTACATCTAAGGAAGGAACATTTTGCTGAACAACGCAAATCCAAGTTGCATCCTAGGGGCAATAGACCTTTCCAAGTAGTGGAGCCCATCAATGACAATGCTTATAAAATAGATCTACCAAGCCACTATGGTAACGTTAGTACTACCTTTAACGTTTCTGATCTTACTCTTTATAATGCAGGTGATTTGAGGACAAATCTTTTCAAGGAAGGAGGGAATAATGAGGATCAACTAGCATCACAAAGGAAGGAACCAAAATCTCATGGTCCATTACATAGTATTAGAGGCCCGATGACCTAAGCTAGAGCTAAAAGGATGAACGAAGCTCTACAAGGAGTAATCATGGACTTGCAGGCTTAGGAATCAAGCTACACATAAGGAAAACATACATGTATCAACTTGATTCACATGACCATGGAAGGATGAAATATTTTAAGAATATTATATATTTGCGTAGACACTGCATTAGAGGATACATTCGATTTTATTATTATTTCTTGGTTTGTTTTTCATGTTATGTAGTTACCTACTTGATGACACAAGAATAAGGATAGAATAGGTAACTTAAGATTTCAATATTGTGTTGTGTGCTATATATATGACCATGCTAGGGGGGGCTAAAGAGACAACATTGATATATGAAAACACATCTTTTTCGTGAGATTCAAAATACCTCTTTTTGTTCTTTTACAAAAGAACTTTTCCATAGAATTCTTAACCGAATTATTAGGAATACCTATTGATAACTTAGGTTACAGTCAACGGGTTTGATTAGGTTCTAGTTACTCATCGCTTATTCAAGATGATCTTCGGGGTAATTGAAACCAACTAGCATCGTCAGGGTTCTAGGTTTAATATACCTACGGTTATACGCATCACTATTGTCAATTAGCCAACTCCTACTAATGCCTCTAAGGTACATAGTTTTCACAATTTAACTTTTGTATTGTCAATTTATTCATGATTTTATTGTTATTGTAGCCCCTTTGATGGAGTTAACTAAGGAGTGGCATTTCATTGTGGTCTAATAGTGCAAAGGTGTTTTGAATTAATTAAATAGAGGCTCATTACAATGCTTGTATTGGTGTTACCTAATTTTAATAAAACATTTAAACTTAAATGTGATGCCTTATAGGTGTTGGAATTGGAGTGGCTTTGATGCAGGAGGGAAAACCTATAGCATTCTTTAATGAGAAATTAAGTTGTCCAGCGATGAATTATTCTATATATAATAAAGAACTTTATACATTGATTTGAGCTTTACACGTATGGCTACATTATCTCCTTCCTAAGAAATTTGTCATTTATTCTGATCATAAAGCTCTTAAGTTTCTTAAGAGGCAAAGCAAGTTGTTAAAAGGGCATGTTAAGTGGCTAGAATTTTGGGAGTCCTTTACACATAGTATTAAATACAAGTAAAGGCATATCAATATTGCTATATATGCACTGCCAAGGGGGTCGATCTTGATTAGTACTATGCATTTGAAGTTGTTAGGATGTGATTTATTTAAAGAATAGCATGAAGGGGATATAGTGTTTAGTTCTATTCTTAAACAATGTTAAGATGGAATTGAAGTTCATGGTTATTTTTGTTCAAAAGGTTATCCCTTTTGGATTCCAGGTAGGTCATTATGAGAGTTATTAACGAGAGAAGCTCATTTAGGAGGACTTTCTAGACACTTTGGCAACAAGAGAACACTGGAAGCATTGCAAGAACATTTCCATTGGCCAAGAACAGCTATTATATTATTTGTAAGAGAGCTAAATCTAGGAAGGAGTCAATAGGTCTCTATTTGCCACTACTCATGCCAACACATCTTTGGAGTGACATTAGTTTGGACTTTATGTTGGGACTTCTTAGAACTCAAAGGAAAAGAGATAATATTATGGTTGTAGTGGACAAGTTCAGCAAAATGGCTCACTTTGTGCCTTGTCTTAAGTCTATGATTCTGTTTATATTACTAACTTGTTTTTGTAGGAGACTGTGAAGCTATATGGCATTCTACACAGTATTCTTTCTAATCGAGATGTAAAATTCCTCAATTACATTTGGAAGACTCTGTGGTAAAAGTTGTTAACTAAACTTCTTTTTAGCATCACATGTTATCAACAAATTGATGGTAAAAAAAAGTTGTCAACAAGACACTTGGAGCTTTATTGAGGGCAACGATTGGAAGGAATTTGAAGAATTAGGATATGTGTCTTCTAATGGTGGAATTTGCATATTATAGGTCGGTACATAATGAGAACAATAAGACTCCATTTGAGGTAATGTATGGTTATAATCCAATAACACCATTAAACTTATTTCCAAAGGAATCAACTCTAAAAGATAGTTAAATAGGGTTGGATAAGGCTTAAGAGGTAAAGAAGCTTCATTAAAGATTTCACAAATTTTTGTAGCAATAGGCAATGAATAATAGAGCCCGAGGTGATAAAGGTAGATGATAGATTATCTACAATTTAGGTGGTATGGTTTGGATGCATCTGGGAAAGGACAAATTTCTTAATTGAAAAGCACAAAAGTTTACACGGTGAGTAGATGGTCCATTTGGAGTTTTGGAATGAAATAATTGATAATGCTTACAAGGTTGAACTTCTAGATGGCTATGGAGTGCTATTGACATTTAACATTGTAAATTTATCTTGATATATCCTGGATGACTTAGCAAATAACAAAGATTTGCAGGTAAATCTTCAAGAGCCCTAAGGAGATAATGGGTATCATGGTCCTATCACAAGAGCAAGAGCATGAAAACTTCATAGTTTGACTTAAACAATTTTTAATGATCTTCAAAATGAAGATGACAAGTTATTTGTAGAAAATTTCCAACTTCATACATTTTGAACTAGTGAAAGAATGACTTTGATCTACTAAAATGAAAGTCTACAGCTTGAAAATGAAGTTAGTGGAAATTTTAGAAGTCTGGGAAAGGTTAAAAAGGTTCATCATCAAGATCATGCCTATGATCTTATCGACAAGGATATAGTAAGGGTCATGGCCATGAACTAGACCATAAACTTCCAAGTGAGTTTGATCGAGCATTAGAACCACAAAGAGGATCACACCTAGGGTTTATGGTCGTGATCCTTATTTGTGAACCTACTTGATGCACTCATTTATGTTATTTTTCTTTAGGTATATATTAGTTTTAGCTATTATTCTTATTTTTAGTTAATACATTTACATCCATGCCCTTAAGGTTGTTAAGGAAACTGATAAATACTTCTTGTTTTCAATAGTTATCAATTTTTCCTTCTTAAATAATAGAATCCTCTTTTGCATTCTTACAATCTTGACTTTTACAGTTTATGATCTTATCAAATCGTGTGTTGGCTTGTGGCGATTAACCTTATTACTTTTAGGATGCAATTCTTCTGATGTGGTGCTATACTTAACCTATCGTTAGAAACTTGCAAATAGTTTAGGGTTTCGATGATTATTCTTTAGAATCCTCAAACATATTTTTAATTTCTTGTTTCTATTTTTGAAAATCCAAAAATATTGAAAACACCTTTACAATACCTACAATAAATCTTGTACAACAAATTCTTTATACAACTTATCATATCAAGTATGCTCTGATTAGAGAACATAATTGTATAAACTAAATAATATAATGAATTATACAAAATAAAAATATATTAATAAAAAAAATATAACTAACCACACCAAGGAGAAGGTGTGGTCAAAGCAATGACAATTTGATAGGTTAGTCATGACCTGCAATTCAAAATGGGTCACACCACCCACCATTATCGACGCCACCTCAAAAATATAAATAAATGAAGGAAAGTAGGGTATGGCTACGGTATTTCAATAGCTTATACACACCTTGAAACCCATACTTTAAGATACACAAGGTACACATTTCAATATACCTTATGGTCACCTTATAAAAATTATAAAATTAATGTAAAGTAATATTATATTTCTATCTTCTAATATCTAAGTTCTACCAAAAGAATAAAAGATATAAACATAATAGCCTATGCTCATCATCCATAAGAAACCTTAAACTTAAAGCATTTTCTACTTCATTTGTTTTGCCTCTCTCTTGTCTCATTTCTACTTTTATATTTTCTACATCTCTTGTTCCATTTCTTCCTTATTACTAATACTATCTTTAATAGTTATCATTCCAAATTTCTTCTCTCATTTTTACACTTCTATTTGTTTGTTGTATTAAGTATATATCTTTCATTGAATGTTGTATTTGTAAACTATAATGGATCTGGTGCTTTATATTTTAAGTGGACTAAATTTGCTAAAAGACTATAAGGTTTGCACTAATGGAGGGTATGCTTTTTTCATGCACATGCTATTTTATCACTTTTATTTTGTAATGTCACTTTTGTCTAATATGTTATATGAGGTAGATAATTGTAATGTCACTTTTCTAAATTTGTTGAGGATGTGCCTTCATGTGATTTGAATGAACAAGATGTTATGAAAACATTAACAAGTGTAGGTTATCAAAAATTTATCACAAAATTTTAATATTATAAAATTGTTATAGAAACAATCTTATTCTTCACAAGTTCCATGAGGTATCCTGTACCTAAGATATAAGTTCCAATGTTGTTCTAAGGTGTGATAGGGTAGGTTTCAATTTCAATATTTATAAATTTGTGGTTATAATGTAAGGTATGGATAAGACCTTATGCCCAACCCACCGCATGCCCACTCAATCGTAGTGTACTTTTTTTTATTCCAAAGCATTTTTTTTTATCTATTTGTGCACTATTTTCTTTTCTTTCTTAAATTATTAGTTATGCATACAATTTGATTAAGTAATTATATTATATTCTCAATTATATTATACTATTGTCTTTAGCATTTACACATTCATTTCACATATATATATATCCCCTCTTGTTTGGGAGTCAATGAGGGAAATGGGATGCTTAAACCAAGATATAATGGTACACAAAGTGTATACTTTCAAATATAGACAATTTATTGCTTAAAGTTTCATTCTTTATAAATTTAGTACTTGTATTTTGAAACAAAATATGATATAGTGTCTCTATTAGACATTAAATTTTTTTTAAAAAATGAAATTTTATGTATTAAATTGCCCAAAATAAAAAATAGAAAGACTTCGTATGTCTTTTTTCTTGTATAGACCCAAGAAGCATACATGGACACTTCATAAACAGAAGCAAATTTTTCTATGCATGTTCTAGAGGAATCTTATTGGTGTAAGTCATCAACAATAAACTTAAAAATAAATCTCTATATAAATTATAGTACAACTCTTTAAATTGTAATTTTCTATAAAAAAATTTAAAATAAATATCATAATTTATATGAAGAATCAGTCAACTCACTCTTAGTTAGACTAATTCTAATAATTTTCCACATAGTGGCTCATAAATTCCTGTCAACATCTTCCGGTCTTTCAAGGAATCAATGCATGCATTACCAATTTGTGATCTAAAATAGTTCACGCTAGGCAGTGATACCATCCCCACCAATCATCCAAAAGATTCTACTTAGGAGCTACCAGAAATAGAAGATTTGTCAAACCGTGGAAAATGTTGACGGTGAATAAAATCTAGTTCAGAAGAAAAGACTAGCCCTTGCTAAGTCTAGATTTGATTAGAGGGATTGGAGGAATAATTCTCTTCTGGATGAAATGGACTGGTTCGTCAACGTCGATCGGAGTAGATCACTAATTGGCTTGAGAAATCACCGAGAATATTCTAATGTGCCTTCCTATAAGATACTATTATTAATCCTTCAATCTCTTTCGTATAGCTCTTCCCACTTGCCCCGCCATCTCTCTCCGATGAAAGCTTTGGCCACATAGCTGAGAGGTTTCCCTTTTGTTTCTTTCTGAGATATTATTTAAAAAAAAAAAATCACTGAATGCAGGATATTTGTTGAAGGCTAAAAAGATTTTTTTTTTAAATATTTTTAATATTGATTATACATTTTATAAATAGGAAAATATTAAATATGTGAAAAATATGATTCCCAATTAAATTCTCGATATGTTTTAAAAGGATTGAATCGTAATTCTATAGAATTAATGGTTCTTGCTTTTAAGGAGAATCAAATTATGTCTTGGAGGGATAAAATTATGATTCAATTCCATCTTATTAATTATTATCAATTAAAAATCATTTATTTAATCTTCAATTTAATTATGATATGTAATAATTAAAGATATATTTGATAAATACTACTATATACACGTTTTATTCCAAATATATTTCTACACACAAGAATAGATTTATTATTATGATCCTAATTTTATTCCATTCAATTTCAATTTATTTTATCGTAGACCATTTTTTCATGTCAAATGTAACACTGCAGTAACAAAACAAACGTAAATCAGAATCCCTATGGGAGGAGAAATAGAGAAAGTAAACTCCCGGTCATGGGTCTCCCAAAATCGTGAAAAGGCATCAGCAACTGCAATGAAGTTGCTTCTCCATTTCCGTTGAATCCGCATTTAATCGTCTCCCATTCTGTCGGCTGTTATGAATTGAAATTTTATAGTATTTGAAAACCCATAAACAACGTAATTATATTTCAACTCTTGAACAGTGGTCTCAAGAGAAGCTTTCAAAGTTCGACCATGGCAAAACGACTTGACAATGTTGTCGATATGTTACGAATGTTGAAGAAGATTTATGATGTTTTTTAGTAGCTTAATGAACAATAAATGAGATTACGAACTATAGATCGGCTGAACACTTATATAAGAGCTTACAAACTTTTATGGAAATTCATATAGATTACACAGTCACTTTACAAACTTAAGCATATTTTTTATGTTTAAAGAAATATTATAAAGTAAATTAACTGTGATGTGAACATTTAATTTGGCTAAGCTACTTTCTAACATTTACTTTATAAAACTATAAGATTTTGACAAATGTTACTTAAGCGAATTTCAACAACCGAAATGAAAATTCTAATACATGTAATATTACAAGATTTGGAATAAAGTTACAAAAAGTACAACATTTGCGAATTTTACTAAACACACAAACTTTATAGTAAAATTACAAATTATAGATAAAGTAATTTGTGAAGTTATAACGATATTACCAACTAATGGTTATATATGAATCCTTATCTAGAATATGAATTTTCAGAATTAATACAAAAATTTATATAGATTTATGAACTACAATTGAATTGTAGATTACTAGCCATCTTAAGAAAGATATACATAAAAAATAATATAAGTTAAATTGCAATATTTCTAGTTGTTTTCCATCACTAAAGGCATTTTATATCTATTATGGTAATATTACAAACTAAAGTAGAGTTACAAACATTCTTGGTTTTACACACTTTTAAGTCGAATTATGAACTTAATATAAATATATGTATTTATGCAATGTTATACCGCTTTTAAGGATAGTACAATTTCTTAAAATCATTACTCCTGCTAAAGTGTTGCCAATCTCATAGAGCTTCGCAATCTTCATAATTTTGCACGTCTTTTAGCTTCCCTTTCAGTAAGATGCCATAGAAGTCTTAGAATTAATCCAATGTACAATAAATAAAGAAATAGACCAACAATACTAGCTGTTCTAAATCGGAGTATTAATTTTAGAAAACAAGAGAAATACGTGGATTCGCTTCTCTCTCTACAAGGAGCTCTTAGGAATATATATACACCTCTCAAACCATTGTTAAAACTCCATGATTGAAAGAACTATAAATACTATGGCTGGAAATGAACCGAGTTGATTTGAGCTTTTAATGGCTCAAGCTTGTTTAAAATATTATCAAGTTCAAACTGAGTCAAACCAAGTTTTACAAAGCCTAAAAATTGTAGACCTAAGCTTAGATCATTTAGATAAAAGAGCTTTATTTTGAACTTAAGCTTAACTCGTTTACAAATTGAATTTGAGTAGAGTCGTACCTTGCAAGCGATTTGATCTATTTGTAGCCCTATAAATATGAGATAAAGTTATATTTAGGAAGCTAAACATATAGAATAAATAAATATATAAATGCATGGATAAATGAATAATGAATAAGGATTAGATTATATATATATTTATGAGTCTACTCATGAACAGTGTAAACAAACCGGTTCATGAGCTTAAATAAGAGCTTGAACTTGGCTCCTTTAGATAAACAAGTTTTATTTTAAGTTCGAATTTGACTCGTTTACAAATTGAGCTTATGCTAAACCAACCTTGAAGTGAGCCGATCTTGAGTAAATTACAAGTGGCTCAACTCATTTATAACCTAATAAAAAGTGATGGTTTTTGGCTATATCAATAACTTGAGGAATGTATAAGAGCATGCTTTGGAGATTCAAGTTTTTATTGACATCCAACCAATAATTTTGTAAGTGCATTTGCAATTTCCCTATAAATTAATTATCCAATCAAATATTTTATTTTTTAAAACTATGCAAATTATCTTCTTCTTCTTTTTTTTTTTTTTTTTGGCAAGAGAACACAAACTTGTTCACTAATAAAGCACAATAATTACATGAAACTACAAAGAAAATAAATTAAAGAGATGAGAGTCAGTGACCCAACTATAAAGAGCACATCTCTTATAATAAAGACAAGTATTAACATCCCTTTAACAATAACATTTCCACTAAAAGAATAATGAACCGTTCATCTAATAGGAGAAAATATCCATATAAGAGGTAGAAAACAATATATATATATATATATTCACCCTTGTGTTTGTTGAAGATGAAGTAGATATGGAATGGAGATGGAGATAGTGATGCTTGTGTAAAAATCTTCAGTGATGATCGATTGGTGGAAATGTTGTAGATGGTGGAAAGAGTAAGGCTTTATTAGATTTGATGAGGGTGGAGGAAAGGGAAAAAATGAGGAAAACATGGAAAAGAAAGTTATTGGATGTGTAGAAGGGGCAATTGCCCCTAGGAATTTTACAACTAAGGTTAAGCTTTAGCTTTTTCTTTTAAGAAAGAAAGGAGAGGGGAAAAGAGAGAGATCCAATTTATTTTAACTTTAAAATAATATTTGATTGGAATTTAAATTCAACTAAAATAGCAAACCAACTTATGTGTGTTAACATACTTTTTTATGTAATCCTCTTGGTTTATGTAAATAGAGGAGGTCTCCTAATATGGGCAAGCCGCTCAACAATAGCAATTGATTATTGATATAATTGATTGTGAACTACACATCACCATAGACCAATTATTATGTAATTCAATCACTTTATCTAATTAATATCTCCAATTAACCTAGTGCATGCATGATATTACTATACTCGATTATCAAGACATGTCAAAGTAAGTTAATAAACTGAATACTTAAATGACCATGATTATGTTCAGAATTAATCTTGTAAATTGTCTCATCTCATGTGCACATGTTAAGAGACAACTACCTATGCTTTAAAGTTGCAAAGGCTCTAGATTTGATTGTTGATTTTAAATTTCCCAAAGTAATGAATATAAAAGTATATAGAAGTGTACAAAAAGTAAAAGGTAACCTATCCTCTTATGGTAATTTTGGTCAATCGAATCCCACACCAAAAAGTAAAGTGAGGATCTAGCATTTCTTTACTAAGATGACAAGATACAAAAGGATCCATTGGAGGCTCTTGGCTAATTATTTTAATTTGACTTCTAAGGTTATTTTTAGCATAGCTCTTCTTCTCCAACATATCTAGAGATCTTGCTACCATCATTATAAGGTTTGGAATAACACTCATCAACATAGAATCTAAACCCATCCCAAGTTTCTCTAAAGAAATTTATCTATGTATTGGTAAAGAAGTGAGCAAATTAACAAGCCTAATGAATGTAGACATTAGGTTCCAACTAGAGCGATTACGTGTGTGCTAGGGATGAGTCTCACACTATATGTGACTTCAAAATAGTGATGTGAAGATGTCACATAGTGAGATGACTTAGAGAGAATGACAAAAAGGAGTAAAACACAATCTTAGTGTCTCATATGCAAAAGTGACAAACAAGAGAGGCTAAGGAAACCTTGGACGTCAACCTTGCAGATTATGCTATTGAGATCTATGATCACCTAAGTTACTTACTTGATCTTTGAGAGTAGAGATAATACATTAGAATGTTATTTCTTTGATATCTTCTCAAAGTGTCAAATAGAGAGGGGTAGCTAAGTATTTATAAACTCCTAGGTTTAATAACATTTGTTCAATCATCTTGGTAATTGATGGACGAGATGGAACTTGCTCATTTTATGGTTATCTTAAGTGAGCTTACTAATGGGCTAAGGCCAATAACCATCTTCATGAGTATATGAGCCAACCTAAGAAAGGTTAGATGTGAATAGATTGGTCTAACAATCCCTATTTTAAACTTATCAAGCTAAATCTTCCTAACTCATCTTATATATGAGCTAAATTTCTTAAGCCCTATTATCTAGTTTAAGGAGTCAAGACTAAATCTGTAGTGGGTTCAACCCATTATTTTAAGATGATAAATTCATCCCTCTACAATGAATATATGGAAACTTAGAATTGCATATACAAGCAACGACGACCAAAGTGGTCAACCAATTATTAGATTATCTATGTGAGTAGCCATATGAGCAACAATCGCACATTAGTTACAATGAGTATATGGAAACTTAGAATTGCATAGACAAGTAATGACCACCAAAGTGTTCAACCAATTATTAAATCCTCTATGTGAATAGCCGTATGGGCAACATTCACACATTGCTTTCCACACCTAATGTAAAGCTAAAGAAAATAACTATAATTTCTTCCAAAAATATAAGGGATTTCCCATATATGATGGGGTTGATCATCGTATCTAGGACATACAATGAGTTATCCTTAGAAACTTTGCTCATTCATGGCTTACTCACTCATAACATTAGCTTGGCTTGCTTGCAATCTCGTTATAAAAATCACTTAGATATTCCACTTACCAGTGTTGGGTGATCATGGCTAGTATTGGTAGAGGTATTGACCTTGTCTACTAAAATTATATAGGGCATGAAAAAGGTTAGACCCTATACATGTCTTATGGAACATGAACTTAGTGTACTTAGATACCATTGTCCTATTTTACCTATACATATAAATATACTGCTAAGTTATTCTATTCAATATCTTATATGTATAATAGACAACGCATACTACGGAACATATATAGTAAATACTATATGTTATATATGCTTTTTTTTTTCATATTAAATTTGTGTTTCATATCCAATATATGATATAAGTTATGCGTAATATGTACGGTGTACTATAAAGACCTTGTATGTTGACATGCACCTAATTCGATATTTTGTATAGTTATATGTATTTATGATAGAATATTTGTAGTTATATAATACATGAAATTATGAACATTTATATATATATTGTATTTTACGTACATAATAAATGTAAAATACACATACAATCATTTATATATTTTATTTTTATTCTTTTGACGACTTCAATCAACCACAACTTCTTGGATAATTACCGTTTTTAACTTTGCGTGTTATCCAAACTAGTTAAAGCCCCACTCTATGCACGGGTTTGGTTTACAATAAATATATATTAATGTAAATAATAGAACTATTTAATAAATCAGCACAATGAAATTATTAATAATGTATATTTATGAATTGTTTTAAAAATAATACTATTATTTAATTAACTGCATATTATAGTTTTATATAACCATTGATAAATTGGCCACAATTACATGAAATGGTGCAATAATTAGCTAGTTACGGTTTTTCAAACTATGAGGATGTGGCATCACATATGAATAACCGTGCTGTTTTGCATCAAGACGTACAATTATTGCAACCTCCTTAATAGGTACCGCAATTTATCAATGAAGATGTGGACACGTAATAATTAGAAGAAAAAGAATAGTTAATTCTCTAAAAGTATAAGTAATGATGAAAAGCAGAAAGTGAAAACTGATCAAAAGATTATTATTAATGAAAAAAAGTGTTAAGTACAAAAGAAAATATATGAATAGCCAAAATGTGTTAACAATAAAAGGATACATTATTTTTATATCGTAAAAAATAAATATATAAAACATTAAAATATAATAAAATTACTTCAAAAATTATCACAATAAACATTTTAATAATGTGTATTAGTAGGTTATTATAAATATGGTATGAAGACTATTATTTAACTATATAAATAAATGTAATATATTGGCTTTATATGACTATCAACAGATTTTCCTTATTTAAGTGAAATATTACACTATTTAGAAAGAGATACAACCCATCTAATGATACAAATCCAATTTATGTGCTAAGAATTATTTAAAAACCAATATGACTTAAGACAAAATACTAATGATCCAAATTTAGAATAGCAATGATAAAAAATTAATACAAAAGAGGTACTATTTTAGAGAAAGTCATTTATTGAAGAGGTACCTAAAAAAAAAATCTCCTTAATATGTAGATTTAAGAAGAAAAAAAAAGTCATTAGTTACCAAAAGGCACCAATAATGAAAAGTTGTAAGTGATAAAGATTTTAAATTATGAATAGTCATAAGGTAATATTGTTAAAAAATTGTAAATGGATAGTGAAAAATCAGGACACTTAGAGGTATGTGAGAAAATATTTTCCTTGAAGAGTTTTATGAGTCTTACATCAAGATGTTAAGGATATCATAACTCTTCTAGGATACAACTAAGTGTGTATCAAGAGCAAAAGTAGCACTCTTATATTCTTGATGACCACAAAAAACTATAGAATTTTGGAAGATTGTTTTTTTGGGTTGTATATAGATTTGAGAGAGAAAATATAATAATGAGAATAAGAATGTTTGCAAATAATAATATATACTTAGACATCCAAACTTTAAATCCCATGAGTTACAACTTTTCCAAAGGATATAATCAATGAAAAATACTTAGCTTTGATCATTAGATTGAGTTTATAACAGTTACAAACTCATATAGAGCATCTATTGTGAAGAAATACAACTTTGGAGTTTGACATATTGCATTCATCCACCTAGAATGTCAAAAGATGTGAAGGAATGAATAAACACAATCTACAAATGGGTGTTACCCACCATTTTTGTTCTAGCACTACAAAAAAGAGGTGGCTAGAGGTGGTTGTGGTGAAGCTCTAAAGCTTTGGTGTCTAAAACATCCAAAATGGAGAGTTTTTGGTTTGTTCGATATGTGGGTTAGTTACCACCCACATCTATACTTACAATTGGAGTGAAACTTAGTGCTACTATTTGAGGAGACCAAGAACATGGTAATAGTGTAGGATTGCCCAAATCATAGTTAAAGTGTGATACAATTACATTTCTAAGGGAAATGTACTCATATGTAATTTTGAACAAATCATTATCTATTGTTTTGAGTATGAGTTTTTTTGTTTTTTGTTTTTTTTTTGGTTAATTATGCACAACTAAAAATTGAATGTTGGATATGAACAATTAATTCAATTGATAAGTTTATAATGCCACAATCAAATTAATTGAACTAGATTTTTGTCGAATCTATTCAATAAGTCAAAGATGCCACAAATAAATTAAACAAAGGGTATTGCTTTGATTGCCAAAATTCAATGGGTGAAATTGATAAGATTAAGGAAAACGATGAACAAAGTCTCCCATAGGGTTTCACTCATAAACTATCATAAATTAATTGAAAAATTAATCTCTTATAAAGTATTTATATTGAAACCGTAACAACCTCAAGGTAGTTAGGTAATTAAACACCAACAAAACAATTGAAACGTAAAGTTCAAATAAAATAGCCTATAAACTAATAAAATAAAAAAAAATGTCAAAAAGTTTAGAATACTAAAAAATAATAAATCTTCACTACAAAATCTCATGCGCAAATCTTTTGAAACATAGTATAGGAAATTGGTCCCTATTAAGGTGGTAGTGGAGGATAATGAAACTTGGAGTTGCTTTGTATTTTGCTTAATGAATTCACATCAAACTTGACTTTATTAACTTAGTTGGGTTAGTTTTTTGGGTTACTTTGAACAAAAAATCTAGTGGCTTCATGGCAATGATAGAGTACTCAATGGTTGTTGAGTATATAATGGTGCATTTGGTGGTAATTGAAGGTGATGGTGTTGAAGGTTCAAAGTGTTGTTAGTGTGTCTATGTATGTTATATTTTCATTGTAGCAGCGATGGTCATTTAAATTGGGTTTCATTTGAGCTTTAAGGTAGTTTAAAGTTTTTGTTCCCATGGTAGAAGGTATTTAGGCTACTGATTAAGGTGCTAGAGTAATAGTAATAGCCTGTAGTGGTTAAAGAGGAGAAAGAAATACCACAATTAAAAGAGGGAGATGATAGTATGTGCATAGGCTAGAAATGAAAAAGAAAGGATAGATTTATTTCTTATGAAGGCCCCGATTTAGGCTCAAAGGACATTATGTTCAATGACTCTTTAAATGGCTTCTGTAAACACCTCATTTTTGCCCTAGGAATCAATAATAATCAATAATAATCAATTTTCAATTTTTCCCTAATTTAGCATAAATAATTAAAAATATTCAAAAAATAAAAATAAATAGGAAAAAACATCAATTTTGAAAAATGATTTCAGAAATGGCAATAATAAATAATAAATAATTTTTACAAATTTTTGAAATTTCAAAAAATACAAAAAAATAAAAAAATTGCATTGCATATATGCAATTTGCGAATAAAAGAAAATCAGGAAAATGGGCTAGCCCAGCTGGTCCGGACCACGGGCTAAGGCACGAGTAGGGGGGCTCGGTCGCGGGTTTGAATCGCGGGAGGAGCAGTTTCCGTGTTTCGCAATTTTTTCACTTATCTAGGACACATGGCAGCATCAGATTGGCTGGAGGGAGCGCACACGCCGGGCGCGTGATCGTTGTCTACCTCGGGTCCAAGATTGCCGGCGGAAGAGAAAATTCGAATTTCGGCCGTTTCGATTCGATTTTTTGCACAAATCCAATAGATTTTCAATAGAAATAAGATAAACATTATCTAATTAAAATCAAATCGCAACAAATCAAAGGATTTACACAAATCGGAGTTGGTTTTTTAACCGAAAATCCAATTAGCTTCGATCGGAGGAAATCTGAGCTTATCTAGCGCGGTTTCAAGTGCCTATAAATAGGAATCGAATGGAGGAAGCCAAAACACGAATCACAATTGAGAGAAAGTGAGGAAAGAGTGCAAATCGGAGAGCATTGGAGAAGAGCCCAAAACCGCGAGCACCGACCGGAGTTGAGCCACCACCAGGAGGCGATCTGGGAGTGAACCACCACCACCATTGGATTCAGCACCCTCGAGAAGCTAGGATTCGACACCTCACTCGCTGCAAAAGGCTGCCGGAACGCCGTGAACGAGCACCCTCCGCCGCCGCATCCGACCCGATTCAACCCGACCGACCTACCCGACCAGACCAACCCGGATCCAGGTAAGTCGGATTTTCCGGATTTTTTTATTTTATTTAATTAATTAATTTTATTTATTTATTTATTTCGAATTAATTAAGTAATTAATTAATTATTTGTTATTTTGTTAGTTATTTATTTATTGGTTTATGTTTTATTTTTAATAAATAAGAAAATGTAGAAATTAGATTTTTCAAGAATTTAATAATGTAGAAAAAATAATAAATGAGAAAAAAAATAAAAAAATAAATAAAAATAAATAATAATAATAATAATAATAATAATAAAAGAAAATAAAATGTAGAAAAATAGAAAAAAATATTAGGAAAATAATAAAACTTTAGATCTCAAAATAGGATAGATATTAACTTAGGATAAAATCTTTTAAAAAAAAATTCAAAAATTATAGAAAATTTAATAAAAAATAAAAAAAAATCATAAAAATTAATAAAAATTCAAAAAGAAAAATGAATGAGTTTTAGAACTTAGAAAAATCATTTTTCTCAAAAATAAATCCAAAATTGATGTTTTCCCTAAAAATCTTTTTCAAAAATCAGATTAAAACTTAGGCTTAGATTTTTTCAAAAAAAATCCCAAAAATGATAAGAACATAAAGAAAAAGAGATTTCAAAATTAAAATTCACAAAAAAACTTAAAGTTTTCAGAAAAGTGAACTACGGCTTGTTTGATCCTGAGTAGCAGATACATAGGCACCCATTCGGGTCAACCCGTAAAAATGAATGAAAAATCATTTTCTTGAAATAATTCAAAAACATAATAAAAAGTAACAAAAACACAATAAAACACATTTCTAAATGGGAACAATTTTAGGAGTTTAGGTGGTAACCGTAAGGTTTTAATAGGTTAGCCTCCGGACTTAGAAATTCTGGTTTTCCCTTTTCCTTTTTTCAAAAACGAGAAGAAGAAATCACGACGACTAGTGGTCCAAATTAAGACTAATCCGCTCCTTTAGTCTTAATTCATTATTTTCCAACAACAGTTGGGTGGCGACTCAAAAAATCAAACGAAATTCCTAACTCAAGTCGAGGATCTACATTAGAAGAGCATAGGGTCTAGTCTAGATCGGATTAGGAATGGGAATGCAAAAATTAGACTCGACAGGATGGCGACTCCGTTGGGGACCTATGCTAGTAGGCTAGCCACCTGAATCTCTTCAAATTGTTCTCCTTAAGAAAAGTGTTTCAATTATTGCTCTGTTACTGACTTTTCAGGGATTAGTTAGATTTTTGTTTCTTTACTGTGGAGGTATGCATGCATATATCTGTGTGAGTAGATGCGGTCGAACCCGGACCATCCTAGAAACCTAAGACGGGGAGCCATTGTGTAGGTTTCGAGCGAAGTGAGTTGATTCACCGTTCGGGACCGATTAGGCTACCCTACCCTATGCTTCGATATGGCCTGAGATCCATTTCTTCGAGAATGCGGGAGGCCATAAAGCTCGGGAACCAGTTAGAACCAACCTACTTGCATACATGACATCATAAGGGGTTGACAATTGAATGACGATGTAATGGTTTGTTGTTTTGTTCATGGAGTTCGAATTTATTTCCCTGTAATGCTTTCATAGACTTGTTTGTAATTAGGCAATTTCTTATTGTAAATAGATGGCTAGCACCACAATCGACCGTCTCCTCCGCAAAGAAATTCGGGTGTACAAACCTTTGGACCCAAAATTGGTACTGGACCATTGGTTTACCTTGTACAACCTAAAGGAGCGGGCCTTCATCCAGCAAAAGATCGGCCCCGTCCTCTCACTAACAAAGATAGAGGTGAATTTGCCTTTGGTACGGACTATGCTCCACCTATGAGAAATAGAGCCCGCGACTTTCTTCATTGGGCCACGCGAGATCACTCCCAATCAAGACCCAAGCCAAAGTCAAAGAATTAGAAGCCGTCATCAACGGGAAGCCTGAGTCTCCATAATAGAAGACCAAAAGAGCTAGGAAATAGATTATCATTGTAATCCTTTACTTGTTTTCTTTGAGTATCGAACTCCAAAATTTTCAATATTAATAAAAGTAAAGTTTCAATATTACATTGTCAATCAATTGTCAACCTTTTTATTTTAGCATCCGCGTGACACATGTATAGCATTTGCATACATTATACTAAAAAGGAAAAAATGCGCTCCAGGTATCAAAGATACCTCCTAAATAACCGAATCTTCCAGAAGCCCAATTCATACCCGCTCAAAGACAAAAATGGCAAACAGCGGCAATTGCAACAACACCGACTACATTCCTACAACCGAAGAAGAAGCACAAGCAAGAGGTGTCAAAGGAAGAATGAAGGGGAAGCCGATCGACACCTAGACGTGCATCCCACCTCTCCAACAATCTTTCTGAAAAGCAAATATCAGGCAAGAGCCTCGAATAAACGAAGGTGACGTTAGCAATGGGAAACCAACCCCCCGCACGTCCAACCAGCATCTGGCTCTGAGCAATTGGTTTTGTTATCCTATCAGTAGCGCTAGGTTAGCTCGAAAGTAGAGAAAAATTATTAAGCAAATTTTATTGAGACTCTTTATCAAGTTCAATTACAATTCGTTTTTTTCCTTCTTATATATATATGCTTTCATTTTACTCAGATCTCCTACCATCGAACATCAGGGATATTTCGCGCAGGTAGAAAGTAAAAACGCTGATATCATTTCCAACGCTGCTGGGTCAGTTGTTGAAGGCGATATCTTAGACCACGAAATAATACAAGAAAATTGGCTAAAACATGAACAAAGCGGAATCTCGATCGACAAGCATGTGGAGACAGTAAATCTTGGAAGAATGGATAACCCTAAGAACCTCAAAATCGGGACCAGTTTGAGTGCTGAGCAAAAATGTGAGATAACCGAGCTATTAACGGAATATGCAAATGTGTTTGCCTGGTCATATGGTGACATGCCAGGGCTAGACCAGTCAATAGTAGTTCACAGGCTTCCCACAAGGGAAGATGTCAAACCCAAAAAACAAAAACTGAGAAGATTTAGGCCTGACATCTTACTGAAAATCAAAGAAGAAGTCAAGAAACTACTAGAAGTAGGGTTCATTGAAGTATTCGACTACCCAGAGTGGGTAGCAAATATAGTCCCCGTCATGAAAAAGAACGGAAAAGTACGCGTATGCGTAGACTTTCGAGACTTAAACCAAGCCACGTCAAAGGATAACTTCCCCTTACCTCATATTGAGGTTATAGTAGACAACACTGCAGGAAACCATCTCTTCTCATTCATGGATGGTTTCTCAGGATATAATCAAATAAAAATGGCTGAGGAGGATAAAACCAAAACGACCTTCATCACAACATGGGGGACTTTCTGTTACAAAGTCATGCCCTTCGGTTTGAAAAATGCAGGGGCAACGTATCAGAGAGCCATAGTCGCTATACTTCACGATATGATGCATCGAGAGGTTGAAGTATATGTCGACGACATGATAGCCAAATCCAAAGAAGGAGAAAGTCATATAGATATCTTGAGGAAATTGTTTAAACGACTAAGAAAATTCCAACTCAAGTTAAACCTAGAAAAATGTACTTTCGAGGTCACGACAGGGAAATTGTTAGGGTTTGTCATAAGCCAGGAGGGCATTAAAATCGACCCTGACAAGGTAAAGTCCATATTAGAGCTACCTTCCCTATGCTCCGCTAAAGAAGTGAGAAGCTTGCTAGGAAGATTAAATTATATAGCTCCTTTTATCTCACAGCTCACCGACAAATGCCGGCCATTATTCCGTCTGTTGAAGAAGAACGCCACAATAGAATGGGATGACGAATGTGAAGAGGCATTCAAGACAATCAAAGACTATCTTATAAAACCTCCGATCTTGATAGTCCCGAAGCAAAGAAAGCCCTTATTCTTATACCTCACTATACTCCTTGAATCCATGGGATGTGTGCTGGGGCAGAAAGATGACGAGGGAAGAGAGCGCTCCATATATTATCTGAGCAAGAAGTTCACAGATGGGGAACAGAGGTACTCAGAGGTGGAGAAGACGTGTTGTGCTCTAATTTGGGTCATGCATCGACTAAGGCAATACACCCTTTACTACCATATCGAGCTGCTGACAAGATATGATCCCTTGAAATACTTGGCGGAGAAACTAGCCTTGATAGAGAGAATCTCTAAGTGGCAAATGCTCCTATCCGAGTTCGACATCACATACATAAATCAGAACTCGATGAAAGGGCAAGCTTTAGCTGACCAATTGGCGGAACACCCTGTCGAGACACATTCCCAAGAACTACAGGCTCAATTTTCGGATGAGAATATATTATCAGTGGAAGATAGGCCGATAGAAGACTTTGGGATAGAGCAGAACCCGAAATGGAAACTGTTTTTCGATGGAGCTACTAACGTATTCGGTTGTGGGGTTGGGGTAGTATTGATATCTCCGGACGGCACTCAATTCCCTACAGCGACAAGACTTACATTTCCCTATACCAATAACATCGCAGAATATGAAGCATGTATTCTCAGCCTCAAAATGGCCTGCCAAATGGGAATCCGCGAGTTAGAGGTATACGGGGATTTGTCGCTCATCATACTACAGACAAGAGGGGAATACAAGACTAAAGACCCCAAACTGGTACCGTATCATCAACACTTGACAGAGCTAATTGAAGAATTCAAGGTAATCACTTTCACATATATCCCGAGAACTCAGAATCAGTTCGCAGATGCACTAGCATCTATGATCCAAATAACAGGGGGAGTCGAAGTTCAACCGATGAAAATAGACATCGAAAGTCGGCCCGCCTACTGTTTAACTGTTGAGAAAGTACAAGATGACAAACCCTGGAATCACGATATCAAGACCTTTCTCCAAGAAGGTAAATACCCCGAAATGGCTAGCAAGAATGACCAAAGAACACTCAGAAGGTTAGCAAGCCATTTCCTATTAAGTGGGTCCATACTTTACAAGAGATCATTTGATGCCACCTTGTTGAGATGTGTGGACAAAAATGAAGTATGCGAACTGATGAAAGAAGTACATGAAGGAGTATGTAGACCTCATATGAACGGCTACATGTTGGCCCGAAAAATCATGAGGTTAGGATATTATTGGTTGACCATGGAATCGGATTACATAAAATACGTCAAGCACTGTCATCTGTGTCAAGTCTACGCAAATCGGATTAATGCTCCGCCCAACGAGCTACATTTGTTATCAGCACCATGGCCATTCTCCATGTGGGGAATCGACATAATTGGCCCTATCACTCCAACAGCATCTAATGGCCATAGATTCATACTAGTAGCGATCGATTGCTTCACCAAATGGGTAGAAGCTTCATCATATACCAATGTCACAAAAGGGGTAATAGTTCGCTTCTTAAAAAGGGACATAATAGCCCGATATGGAGTTCCTGAGTCTATCATCACCGACAACGGTACCAATCTCAACAACAAATCGATGACAGGTTTATGTCAACAATTCCACATAAACCACAGAAATTCAACTCCCTACCGACCTCAAATGAACGGGGCAGTAGAAGCAGCTAACAAAAATATCAAAAAGATCATCGGGAAAATGACAACAACTTACAAAGATTGGCATGAAATGTTACCGTTTGCTCTCATGGCTTATAGGACTTCAATATGAACATCTACGGGAGCTACCCCTTATTCATTGGTATATGGTACTGAAGCAGTGCTACCAGTTGAAGTTGAGATACCATCATTCAGAATCTTGTCGAAAAATCAGTTAACCGAATCGGACTGGGTAAAGAAGAGGCTTGATCAGCTGAATCTGATTGATGAAAGAAGACTTACCGCATTATGTCATGGCCAGTGTTACCAACAAAGAATGGCCCGAGCATTTAACAAAAAGATGAGACCTCGGTACTTTAAAGAGGGGGATTTGGTACTAAGGAAGGTTTTTCCGAACGCCCAAGGCTCCAGAGGGAAATTTACCCCAAACTACGAAGGCCCTTATGTGGTGAAAAAGGTTTTATCAGGAGGTGCTCTGATATTAACTCAAATGGATGGTCTAGAATTGAGAGACCCCATTAACACAGATGCTGTAAAGATGTACTATCCTTAGGCGAGGAAATTGAAATTTTGCCAATGTTTATGAAAGCCAATGTTCGATATAAGTTTCGTTGAGTCGAGTTTTTACTTTTTACAAGCAAAGTTAATATTCCTGAATGATCAACAATCAATATTCCTAAACACATTACCCACCATATCACCAATGAAAGAAAAATGCTGAAATGATAATGAATCTTAATATAGTTTGTGATATAATCCTATCTATTTTTGAACATTAGAACTGAGCGCATCATTAGGATAACATTACCGTCAAAAGAGCCTTGCGCATAAAGAAAGGGAGCACATCAAAATTTTCAACCCCGTGTCAAGATAAGAAGAAATGAAGCAGAAGCAAACCAGCACGAAGGTTCAGTTGTTTGGTTACTATCCACGATAAACTAGCAAGCATATTAAAATAAATAACTATCATCATATCATCACATCATCTAGTTCAGGCTATAGAAAGCATATTCAAAAGCACAAAATGAGTCAGCCCATAGTGGGGCATTTGTCTAAACATTCCCCATAATAGGGTAGTCAGCCCAAAAAGGGGCACTTCCCTAGATCTCTTCCAAAGTCAGTCTATAAAGGCACTTTTCTAGATATCATTTTTACAGTCAGCTCATAGGGGGCACTTTCCTAAAACCTTGTTCTCGTGGTTAGCCCATAGGGGGCACTTTTTCAGACAAATTCAATTCTAGGTTAGTCAGCCCATAGGGGGCACTTTCCTAAAACCTTGTTCTCATGGTCAGCCCATAAGGGGCACTTTTTGAGACAAATTCAGTTCCAGGTTAGTCAGCCCATAGGGGGCACTTTCCTAAAACCTTGTTCTCATGGTTAGCCCATAGGGGGCACTTTTTGAGACAAATTCAATTCCAGGTTAGTCAGCCTATAGGGGGCACTTTCCTAAAACCTTGTTCTCATGGTTAGCCCATAGGAGGCACTTTTTGAGACAAATTCAATTCCAGGTTAGTCAGCCCATAGGGGGCACTTTCCTAAAAATTTGTTCTCATGGTTAGCCCATAGGGGGCACTTTTTGAGACAAATTCAATTCTAGGTTAGTCAGCCCATAGGGGGCACTTTCCTAAAACCTTGTTCTCATGGTCAGCCCATAAGGGGCACTTTTTGAGACAAATTCAATTCCAGGTTAGTCAGCCCATAGGGGGCACTTTCCTAAAACCTTGTTCTCATGGTTAGCCCATAGGGGGCACTTTTTGTGACAAATTCAATTCTAGGTTAGTCAGCCCATAGGGGGCACTTTCCTAAAACCTTGTTCTCATGGTCAGCCCATAAGGGGCACTTTTTGAGACAAATTCAATTCCAGGTTAGTCAGCCCATAGGGGGCACTTTCCTAAAACCTTGTTCTCATGGTTAGCCCATAGGGGGCACTTTTTGAGACAAATTGAATTCCAGGTTAGTCAGCTCATAGGGGGCACTTTCCTAAAAATTTGTTCTCATGGTTAGCCCATAGGGGGCACTTTTTGAGACAAATTCAATTCCAGGTTAGTCAGCCTATAGGGGGCACTTTCTTAAAACCTTGTTCTCATGGTTAGCCCATAGGGGGCACTTTTTGAGACAAATTCAATTCCAGGTTAGTCAGCCCATAAGGGGCACTTTCCTAAAACCTTGTTATAATGGTTAGCCCATAGGGGGCACTTTTTGAGACAAATTCAATTCCAGGTTAGTCAGCCCATAGGGGGCGCTTTCCTAAAACTTTGTTCTCATGGTTAGCCCGTAGGGGGCACTTTTTTAGACAAATTCAATTCCAGGTTAGTCAGCCCATAAGGGGGCACTTTCCTAAAACCTTGTTCTCATGGTTAGCTCATAGGAGGCACTTTTTGAGACAAATTTAATTCCAGGTTAGTCAGCCCATAGGGGGCACTTTCCTAAAACTTTGTTCTCATGGTCAGCCCATAGGGGGCACTTTTTGAGACATTTCCATCATATGTTAGTCAACCCCTAGAGGGCACTTTCCTAAAAATTTACCTCATTGTTAGCCTATATGGGGCACTTTTTGAGGCATTCAATTCAAGGTTAGTCAGCCCATAAGGGGCACTTTCCTAAATTCTCCCGATTAGTCAGCTCTTGGGGCACTTTTTGGAAATATTCTTCCAAACAGTTGCTAGTCTAGCAAGATGCTTCTGTTGACAGGTGGCCAGCTCATAAGGGCACTTCCTGTGTAAATTTTCTTTCTAAGGTTGCAAGTCTGATAAGACGCTTCCTATCATACATTCCTACACAATGCTTGAGATATGTCATGTCGCCAATTAGTAGCCATAAAGCACTTTTTGGGAAAGAACATTACTCTAAATTGTTAAGACCATCTTAAATCATGGGATTATTAGCTCATGGAGCATTTTCCTACCAAAAACTTATTTAAGAGGCCAAAAATGGCGTCTTCCTTTGTGTCTTTGTAGTCAAGTTTTTCAAACTTTACCACAAAGAGGGGCAGCTGTAAACACCCCAGTTTTGCCCTAGGAATCAATAATAATCAATTTCCATTTTTTTCCAATTTTTCCCTAATTTAGCATAAATAATTAAAAATATTCAAAAAATAAAAATAAATAGGAAAAACGTCAATTTTGAAAAATGATTTCAGAAATGGCAATAATAAATAATAAATAAGTTTTACAAATTTTTGAAATTTCAAAAAATACAAAAAAATAAAAAAATCACATTGCATATATGCAATTTGCGAATAAAAGAAAATCAAGAAAATGGGCTAGCCCAGCTGGTCCGGACCACGGGCTAAGGCGCA
Organism: Laguncularia racemosa; assembly: GCA_037954665.1. NCBI lineage: Eukaryota > Viridiplantae > Streptophyta > Magnoliopsida > Myrtales > Combretaceae > Laguncularia > Laguncularia racemosa. The sequence goes on along the minus strand of JBBMOL010000060.1, from coordinate 192,145 downwards.
CGCAGGGGGGCTCGGTCGCGGGTTCGAATCGCAGGAGGAGCAGTTTCCGCGTTTTGTAATTTTTTCACTTATCCAGGACACGTGGCAGCATCCAATTGGCTGGAGGGAGCGCACGCGCCGGGCGCGTGATCGTCGTCTACCTCGGGTCCGAGATCGCCGGCGAAAGAGAAAATTCGAATTTCGGCCGTTTTAATTCGATTTTTTGCACAAATCCAACAGATCTTCAATAGAAATAAGATAAACATTATCTAATTAGAATCAAATCACAACAAATCAAAGGATTTACACAAATCGGAGTTGGTTTTTTAACCGAAAATCCAATTAGCTTTAATCGAAGGAAATCCGAGCTTATCCGGCTCGGTTTCAAGTGCCTATAAATAGGAATCGAAGGGAGGAAGCCAAAACACGAATCACAATTGAGAGAAAGTGAGGAAAGAGTGCAAATCGGAGAGCATCAGAGAAGAGCCCAAAACCGCGAGCACCAACCGGAGTTGAACCACCACCAAGAGGCGATCTGAGAGTGAACCACCACCACCATTGGATTCAGCACCCTCGAGAAGCTAGGATTCGACACCTCAACCGCTGCAAAAGGCCGCCAGAACGCCGTGAACGAGCACCCTCTACCGCCGCATCCGACCCGATTCGACCCGACCGACCGACCGACTCAACCGACCCGGATCCAGGTAAGTCGGATTTTCCGGATTTTTTTATTTTATTTAATTAATTTATTTTGTTTATTTATTTATTTATTATTTGTTATTTTGTTAGTTATTTATTTATTGGTTTATTTTTTATTTTTAATAAATAAGAAAATGTAGAAATTATATTTTTCTAGAATTTAATAATGTAGAAAAAATAATAAATGAGAGAAAAAATAAAATAAATAAAAAAAGAAAAAGAAAATAAAATGTAGAAAAGTAGAAAAAAATATTTGGAAAATAATAAAACTTTAGATCTCAAAATATGATAGATATTAACTTAGTATAAAATCTTAAAAAAAAATTCAAAAATTATAGAAAATTTAATAAAAAATAAAAAAAAAATCATAGAAAATCATAAAAATTAATAAAAATTCAAAAAGAAAAAATGAATGAGTTTAAGAACTTAAAAAAAATCATTTTTCTCAAAAATAAATCCAAAATTGATGTTTTCCCTAAAAATCATTTTCAAAAATCAGATTAAAACTTAGGCTTAGATTTTTTCAGAAAAAATCCCAAAAATGATAAGAACATAAAGCAAAAGAGATTTCAAAATTAAAATTCACAAACAAACTTAAAGTTTTCAGAAAAGTGAACTACGACTTGTTTGATCCTGAGTAGTAGGTATGTAGGTACCCATTCGGGTCAACCCGTAAAAATGAATGAAAAATCATTTTCTTGAAATAATTCAAAAACATAATAAAAAGTAATAGAAACACAATAAAACACATTTCTAAATGGGAACAATTTTAGGAGTTTAGGTGGTAACCGTAAGGTTTTAATAAGTTAGCCTCCGGACTTAGAAACTCTGGTTTTTCCTTTTTCTCTTTTCAAAAACGAGAAGAAGAAATCACGACGACTAGTGGTCCAAATTAAGACTAATCCGCTCCTTTAGTCTTAATTCAATATTTCCCAACAACAGTTGGGTGGCGACTCCAAAAATCAAACGAAATTCCTAACTCAAGTCGAGGATCTACATTAGATGAGCATAGAGTCTAGTCTAGATCGGATTAGGAATGGGAATGCAAAAATTAGACTCGACAGGTTCAATGTAATTGGATTGGAATATCTTAAGTAAAAAGTATTTAATAAAATAAAAACATAGCTTAATGGAAATAAATACATTATAAAAATGATAAATTTTTAAGGGGGATATCCTTTCCCAAAATAAGAACTTTATAATTGACATAAAACAGATATTGAATACATAGATTTGAAAGGGAAGCAAATAAATGATTTCTTGAATTATACCTCCCTTGAAACCTAGCAATAACTATATAAATAGACATTACATCCTATCTTCAAAAATTAATCCAACAAGAATTCTCTTACTACAATAAGGGAAGGGAGAAGACAAGAAACAACCATACAAGTAACTTCAACCCTTATTTCTTATATGGGTTATGAAACTTGATTTATGCTATTATGTACTTTAAACCTATACAAGATTCCTAATGGTTAATACCAAGAACTTTAAAAGTTGAAATAAGAATTAAAATGCTAGATCCAAATCTATAAATTCAATATAGGACAAAAATCTCAATAAAACTTAATTTAGGAATAAGAGGTTATGAAAATTAAACCTTATTTTTTACTTTTAAAAATTCATTTTGGGTCAAGATTAGGATCTCATAATAAAAGTACGAAATGCATGGTATAATTATTGGAGGGCATTAGCTTGATAGTTTATGGATTAAGCCTTTAAATCAAAACTTAGAAAAAGAGGTAATAAAGGATAAAGGATCAAAGAAGATTCAAGAGAAGCACATCAATCGAGCACCCCTTGCTACCGATCAATAGCTCCCCCTATGGTCAACTACTCCAACCATAAAGGTGATTGTTCGCTTGACTAATAACAATAATATATATATATATGTGGGTAACTTATTATTAATATTAATAAAAGTTATGAGATATTAATAAACAAGAAAAGGAATAAATGAAAATTGGATTTAAGGCTTAATTATATACTTTATTTTATTAAGATATCTAGATTCAAAGGATCAATGACTTAAAATTGAAGAGTTAAATGTGAGTACTACATTACTTGGGTGATATTTATGCTATGTTAGGATAGTAAGATCAAATTAATGAATGTATGACTTAATTAAATGTTGTGCTGTGTTATGCATGGCCATATGGACCTACAAGTGGAAACCATGTGTAAAAGTGGAATATGAGTTGTTATAACTTCCAATTGTTAAGATTGTGTTGATTTCCTAAAGATAATAATATATTTTGAACTAACTGATAACTTATTCCATCTAATGATTTGTAAGCTTGTGTAATCGTTGGGCTTGTTGCTTACTGCATATAAGAAATTTGTTTTTTAGGTAGTTGTTAATTTTTTTTTTTACTTAAAGATATGGAGAGTGTAGGAGGTGAGCCTTACATATGCCTTTCAGTTAGGAATATCTAATTGATTTTCCATGCCTTAGGATTTGAGGCATGACATGGACTTCGATTATGTTAAAGGCACTTATTGTTTTATTGTTCAAGTAAGTAGATCCAATTAACTTGGCTTTTGAACTTTATTCTTTAATAAGCTAGCTTAAGGTTTGAGAGACGCAAGTTCAATGTATTGAGAACAAATAACATTTTAGTTTACATAATGTAATTGGCATTACTTTGATAATAATTCAAAATTTCAAATGTGTCCATGATCTAGACATTATAGTTTAAGGCTATATATAATATTTTAGTTTGCCACTGTTGTTATTAGATCCTCATAGAGGTGTGTGTGATCTATACAAGACAAAAAAGGATGAGCTAAAGAGTATGTTGAAGTTGATTCTTGCATGGCTACTTTGACACTCAAGTCAATACTAAGAGGAGGATTAGAATAACAAAGAGTATTTTAGGTAGTAGAATGTGGATCTTTAACCTGGAGGCTTAATCATGTATTTGTAAAGGAGCTAGATGCATTGAATAAGGAATGGAGTTAATGCTTACAATCTCCTCATTGACTTTAGGATCTATTGAGAAGAATCAAGGGAGTTATGATGTTATTGGCTTGCCTTTTCCATCCAAGCTTTTCTCACTTATGGCTTATTTAAGCCTTAAGCTGGGTCAACCAACCCAGGCTTAGCCTAATCGACCTAGGCCTAAAGGCCTAAATTATTTGTAGCTCCTTAGTGAGTGATAGGCTAACTTAAGCATGAGTTTCTTTCCACTAACCTACATAAACATACAAATAGAGTACAATTACTACTCACCTACATGGTTGTGAAACTTGTAATTTTACATAGAATTGCCAAAGGGTCTGTAAAATTGGAACATAGAATTAGATTGTAGAAACATTAATTTTTTATAACCTATATAAATTAGCTTTTCAAAACTATAAATATACTTACAAAAGTATTAAAAAAAATTATGTAAATAAAGAAATTCAGCATAAATTTCAATCACAATATGAGTTATAGTATAAATAGTTAAACATAATCATTATGCTAATGTATAAAACTATAATATAAATATTAATTTTGATATAAATTATACTACAATATGAATCATTACGATATAATGGTAAACTAAAACAAAACATTAATTATCATCTATCTTATTATCACCAAAACCACCCTTGGCCCACCCAACCACAATCATATTCATTGTTATCATTGTTATTATTGCCCATGCTATTGTTGTTACTACCACCAATAATATTCATATTTTTTTATTTTAAGTCTTTTGAAGTACCTATTCGTACTTTATCTTCAACAACATTAATATCATGAATCTCTAAATTATCTTGATTTTTACTCTTTTAGGCTATAACTCTCTAAAGTTATAAGTGAACAAACTTCCTCCATAATATTACTTTCCTTTCTTCCTTATCCCTTGCACTTGATTAGATACCTAATCAATCCTCATTTAGCAAATTATATATCTTCTTCCTCTACTATGCATTCATTATTAATGAAAGATCTTCAATAATGAAGTCAGTAATGAAATCAATTTAAGTCAAAGAAAAAAATACGGCGTCATTTCATTCACAATTTGATGAGCATTTGCAGGAACTCAATTCTTTTTCTTAGTTTCAATAGGCCATTAGACCTAAATCAAGTATCACATGTAATCATATAGAATCATGTAGGATCACATAGAATTGATAAAATTGTAAACTCATAAAATCTTATACCAAAACTTAGAGAATTATATACCTAAACTCTTAATTCAACTATAAGTTTACACCTAAATGATTTTATATGCAAATTAACTTAGAAAAGCCTTATAAAAATGTAAACACGTAGAATTATATAAGTAAAATCATGATTTTAATGACCATACTCACCTACATTAGCTTTGTCCTCAACTAATTGATTGAAAGCATTCTAATAATTCTTATAAGTTGATAAATTTAATATCTTTCAACAATTATGTAAAGATAATTTTACTTTTGGATAAACTTTAGGAGTAGGGTGTGTCTAAATCCTTTCGAGGTAAAAAGCCAAGCTAGGAAGAGCTTTAGGCAAAATTTTAGGTGGAAGAAAGAACTAAAGTTATCCTATAAGAGATCTTGAGCAAGGGTTATTGTGATTGATCATTAAGTAATAGTAGTTGACAAAGAGGGTGCCCAACGGCCATTGTGTAATGGTGGTTGACCAAGTTGAATTAATGGTAACCTTTTATTTAATATAGTCAACCACCAAAGTCGACATGGCTTAATTTTGCTCCTTTTTTCTAGCTTTTTGTCCTTAATTTACCCTATGGTTAAGTCTTAGGTCTTTATTTAAGGTCATATAAGGTTGTTCTTTATCCTTACTTTAGCCTATGGTTGAATCTTAAGTTTTGATTTAGGGTCATAGGGTTGTTCTACTAATCTTAGGGTATAGGAATCTTATTAATTCATTAATAAATTCTCAAAAAGCTATATTCTAAATAACAAACTAGGGTTTTTGAGTTAATAAAACAGGGTATAGGAATCTTATTAATTCATTAATAAATTCTCAAAATCCTATATTCTAAATAACACACTAAGGTTTTTGAGTTAATTAAAACAAAATTTTAGTATTTAGTTTAGTTGAATTTATTGTTCTAGGTCCTCTAAGAGTTTATTTAATTGACATTCTATTCAAGATATTGTGATTAAATTATGGATCAAGCATTTTAGGATCTAAGGTGTTAGCATGGAAGAATTAGAATTAGTGCTTGATCTCATTATTAGATTTGTGAATTTTCAATAATTGTATTTGTGAATTCATGTGTTAGATTTCCTTTTTTTTTTCCCTTTATACAATAGCTAGCTCAATCTGAGAGTGCCCCTTTCTCCTTTTGTAGTAAGCATCTTTTATTATATAGATTATTAAAGAGATCCTAAGGTTATATTTATAGTGTTTAAGATGCGATGTGTCACCATTTTATGGTAGTTTTTAAGACCATCATGTATTTTGCTAACCTTTTCATCAATGGTTATAAATTTATTTGAATTGTCAAAACTTAATCTCTAAATTCTTTTTTGAAAACAACAATTATTTTTATTTGACACATTAGGCATAAACATTAATGATGCATACTTGTACAATTATATGTATAAATGCATCTATTTCTTTATTGTTGAAAATTATAATTTTTAGGGGAGTTATAAAACATAACCCTTCAAAATCAAGGAGACTTAGACCATTTTGATATTTCAACCTACATATACATTATATAACATTACTCTTCACAACTTTCATAACTTAAAATTATACTAGCATGAGAACAAAAATACCAATCGTTATAGAAAAGGGTAGACTTAGGTACTAGGTCATCCTAGTTTGTGATCTAACCAGTTGATTTATGGTTTAAGAAATTATGAACCATGATTGGCTCAGTAAGTGCGATTTCAAGTTAATTCACTTAAAAATCATATAGATTTTAGCCCTTTTTTAAATAAGTTGAAAAGGAATTACATTTATTTTATACATTATTTATTTTAAACATAACTGCACACAAATATAGTTATAATATTAACAATGTAGAACAAATGTATAAAAAGGAAGATTAAAAGACAAATGTTATTTTAATTTTACATAGTTAAGGAATGAAAACCTCCTTTCAATAAACATCTATAAATATTTGACTAAACATATTCTTAAAGTGCATTTATTTCTAATGTTATTAATAATAATACATTAAATACTATGCATGAGAAGTAAATTTTCCTATTTCACATAAAAATAGCTTTAATTTTCAATATTATTTCAAGTTAACATCATTTAAATAAATGTTTTATTTTTTTACGGATCATAACTATTGAACTAGTGGGTTAGAGGCCATGACCCACCTCTAACTGGTGGGCTAATGTCAGTTTTAATTGGCCAAAAGGGTTAGTTCATGGGTCATGAACAAGGAGAATTCAAAAATTGAGAGGAATGCTCTTAAATAATATTATTTTCTTTTAAATTTATGAAATAGCGTACCTGGAAAAATTATTTCAAAAATAGATTGTAAAAGTGCGAACTGGGTACGCGCCTTAAAGGAAATTGCTTGAAAGCATAGACACTATCTACACCCTCAATGCAATTTTTATTATTATTATTGAAATTTTTTTTATGAAAAATCTTGTAAGGAAAATTAAATTCTATCAAATTATTTTTTTATTTAAAAAATTAAAAGTTTACATAAAGAATAATAAAAAAAATAATTTTCACAAATTTAAAAATTATAAAAATTTATAAAAAAAAATCCATGCCCTTTTATACTTTGTCTTATAATATAAAAAAATACCATGAAAACATAACTTCATCTCTTTTTTCTGTTTTTTTTTTTAATAAATCCAATAGCTAGTAACCCATAAAAACATAGCAATTTGACATTCATAAAAATATCAAATGGCAATGCGATTTAATCCAAATAATAGTATACTCAAATCAGTCTTTTTTTATATATTATAGGCTTTATAACTTTATATAAACGAAAGGTTATAACACTTCAAAGTTAGAAAAACAAATCACATTACAATCATTTTTTTTCTTCTTCTTTTTTTGTATATTATAAGATAAAGCATAAAGGTGTGAATTTTTTTTTAAATCAATTTTTATAATTTTTAATTTATTAAAATTAGTTTTTTGTTATTCTTTCTACAAATTTTTTATTTTTTTAATAAAAAATTAATTAGAGAAATTTTATTTTTCTTTTAATGATTTTTCATAAAAAAATAAATAATATAAAAACATTGCACTAAAGGCACAAAGACTGTCCATGCCTTTAAGCAATTCCTTTAAAGATGTAGATTAAATACGTGCCTTCAGTACAAATTGCTGAAGGCACAAACTCAGTCCGAACCTTCACAACCTATTTTTAGAGTAATTTTTCTAGATATACTATTTCGTAAATTTTTTAAAAAAATTAATATTATTTAAGAGCATTATTCCACAAATCAAGCCTACCCTTTACCTAGGTCTAAGAAAAGGTACATCTTATGCTTCAATTTGTTTATAAAGGATAAGTACCATGTTTCTCTAGAACTTTTGCCAAACCAAAGGAAAATAAGAGAGAATTAGTTTGGAAATAAAAAATAAAAAAATAAAATAAAAGGGTTGGGACTCACTATTTTTCAAAACTTTTAAATTTAGATCGATATTCTCAAATTGTGATTGTGCATTTTCCTATGTTTTGACACATGAAAAATGACAAATTTGACCACATATATGTCATTTTGGTAATGATATAAAAGTAATATTGGAATAGAAAAGAAGTCCACAAACTTGTTAAATTCTACTATGTCCTATCTAGGTTTCTAAGGGTTAAAAAATTAGACAAAAAGGAAACTAGAAAATCCTAAATATAAATAGGAAGTATTATTCGCTTTGTGACAAAGGCCAAACTATCTTTCAACTCTAATCATGATCTATTGGTAGTGATTGATGAGAGGAACAAAAGAGAGATTCTAATTTCTAGTAGTAGTGATCGGAGAATATTCGATGTGATTTTCCAATTTTTATTACTTTTATTATTTTAGTTGATTTATAAATATTTGGTTATATTCTTTATTTAAATTAATTATTTTAACAAATCATATGTTTTCATATTGAATTGTGGATAGAAAACTTAACAACATTAATAGAAGTTTTAATTTGTAAGACTTGAGGATTTGAATAGAAAAAATAAAAGGTTGGTGGGCTCAAATAAAAAAGTTGACAAACGTTAAAAAACAAAAATATTCTTTTTTTTTTCTATTCAATTGTTTAAAATATATATTGTTTCAAACTTTTACCTCTATTATTGCAGTTGATGAAAATACAAGGGTTTTACCATACCTTTTTCATGTGTTTAAAAGTATACACCATAATTTAGTATTATGATGCATACATATTATTATAGTATTAAAAGCATGTGTTTACACTAAATAATGTGAGGACACATGATTATGGGTGATGGTTCCTCAATTCTCAGTTTCAAATGTGTTTCCATCATTCACAAATATATGTGTAGGTAATGAATTAATGCACAGCTATAAAAAAAAATTTAAGTGTATGCACATGAAAATTACAGTAGAAAATGACTTAGTAAAATAAGAATTATAGAATTTTATTTATTAATATAAAAATCATTTTTCCATTTTTATAGAGTATTTTTCCTCATTAGTCAAACTAACGTATCCCGCTGTGCATTTATTTTCCTGATGGTTTAGGAAAACATGTGGCAAATACCAATAGAATAATTGTGGTACAAATTTTGTATTACTTAAACGAATAGAGAAAACTTTGATTTATTTTTTGATTTATCTCTTTCCATAACAAATTAGCCCTCTACAACCAATGATTTAAGGGCATACTTACAGTTATCCTGGTAATTTTTAAGTTTTGACAAGGAATTAAATTTAACATTTTGAATTCCGACAAATTGGCCAGAGTCACAACACCAGCACAGCAAACATTAATAAGTTGCAATTTCGGTCTAGTCTGTATTACTATTTTTTATTTTCAGTATTAAGAATGTTATATTATATGCTAAGATTTAATAATACACACAGACACTCAAAAAATATGCTATAATAAAATTCAAATAAGGTATACGAAATACCGCTTTGTATAAGACTTATAATTTCTATGGAGAAAAGCCAATGATAGATCCATAAATTTGCGCATTACTTCAATTAAGTAATTCGGTTTTAAGAATATCAAATACGGCATCCACGACTGACTTGGCATACAAAAATCGAATAAGACCACGTAAAACCACCATTTCTGTCTCTTGACTTGCTTCTCTTCTGGGGCATGAAAAGAGCTGACTTCTATGTTCTACACATTTGAATGTTATGATTACTTTATCGTATATACTTGGATTGGAAGGAGAGAATTTTCCTCCAACTGGGGTTGATAATAGTTTATTCATTCCTCAGCAATAGGAGATTTCTAATTATGGAAAATCTTCAAATAATATGGCTAGATAATAGGAAATTATCACCTTAAATTACGACAAAAAGATTGAGTCGATATTATATAGTATGTAAATATTAATAAGATTTTAATATATATATTTTATACAAAATGAGGATGGTAATTGTTTTTAAAACAATTTATATATATTAATATTTATACACTATGTTATGTATAGTGTATAATATTCAAGCAATATTTTCTCGTAATTAGGATAGGTTATTTAAGTGTCTAATATGGAGAATAGTTATAATTATTTAAATGCAAATAATTAACTTAGTAGTAAATTAAATTTAATCCATTCATTTAGGCGGTTCAGGAAAAGTAATCCGAAACTACCTACGCCGTGGACTCTAAAAAGCATCCAGGAATTTAGGATTTTTTTTTCTTTTTTTTTTTTTTCACAAAGCGAAACTAAAAAAGGCTAAAGTTATAACTTTTAGTCGAGGGATGAATAAGAAGCAAAGGAAAAGGGGTGGAAAATATTGTAATTCTATTCTTTAGTATAGAAGGAAAAGTAGGAAGGAAGGAAAATGGATACAATTGTTTCTTTCAATCTCTATAATTCTTTTCCCCTAATGAAGAGAAAGAAGGAAAAGGGGAAATTTTTTGTATTTACGAAATTGCCTATCTTTTTTCTTTTCATATGCCTTATTTTTTTTTATAGGCATATTAAAAATTTTATGTTATAACTTAACAGTTTTTTTTCATTTTTCTTCCAACAAAAATACATTAAAGGGACTTAAGTTTTTTTTTTCTTCTTGTAAAATTTATCTTTTCAAGATTTTCATTTTAGGACCTAAAATTCTAAAAATATATTAAAATAGGGTCTTCATTTCTCTTCGTTAAAAGTTCATCAAAGTTAGGTTCTAAAATGAAAAAAAGAAAACTGAAAATATAGGTTCTAGAATAAAAATACTAAAAGGCAATAGAAAGATTTAAGTTTCTATACATTTTCATTTTATGACCTATATTTTTTGTTACTTTTCATTTTAGGATTTATGTTTACATTTTTTTTTTCATCTTAGGGTCTAGTTATTTCATGATACTTGCAATGAAAAGCAATGGAAATCTCATTTTGATGCATTTTTTATTACTTAAGTTCTAAAATAAAAAGATGAAAACATAAGTCTTAAAACAAAAAGAATTTGAAAAAACTTAATTCCTTCTAATGTATTTTTACCTTTTGCTTACCTTCTTATCTAAACACAGAAAAAATTTAAATATTTTCATAATTTTTTTCTTTTTTCTCCATATTCTTTCCTTCTACTTTGCTTCTCTTATGCCAAACAGAGTGTTGAACTAAAACAGTTGTTTTCTCAATGCAACGTTTGGCTCAAGTCCTGTCCAAATCCTTCTGTTCGGACAAGTCTCGGATTAATTTCTTGGAATTGATGGACGAATTTTCGATACCAATTTGCGTTCTAAAATAATAAATGATACTTGGCAGTGACATCGTCCTTACCAACCATCCAAAAGATTCCAATTCTTAGAGGCTGCCAACAATAAATAAAATTGCCAAACCATAAATAAAAAAAAAGGAAAAAAAAAAGAAAAGACAAAATATGGGAGAGAGACGAAGAGAGAGAGAAAATTATGATGAATAAAAATAATTTCAGAAGTAGGGATTAGTTGTTGACAATTGTAATTATGACCGAAAGGATGAAAATTTAAGTTCGAGATATTAGTGACATAACTTTTGTTCATTCTACAAGCTAATGCTACAAATTTAAATGGCGGTTCCGAAATTACTTTAACTAAACGGTTTAGATTAGTTTAATCAGAGATAAACATTATATAAACTGGAGTAAATACCAAATGATATTATAACTCCAATATAAAGCTATTTAATCTTGGCGACACAAAACATTAAGTATCTAAAGTATTCATTGATAAGTGTAATTCTTATCCTTGATTTCAACGTAATATTATCTTATATTTTTTTTATATATTGATGAATGAAAATAAGGAAATTCAAACGTAATATATCATATTTAAAAAATTAGTATTTATACTATTAAATTATAAAAGCTTTAAAATATTGATCAATATGTGATATTCTTTCTCTATATTCACTACTAAGAAACTTTAACCTGAAACGAAAATCCCCAGAGCCAACAGAGCACAGTCATTAACGACTCACGAAGCGATTTCTGGAGGAGAAAAGGACAAATAAAATCCCCACCGTAGTTCTTCATAGAATGGGTAGATCCAATTAGGACCACAATGATTCATTACTTAGGTCCCAATGACAAATTTGCTACTGGTCGAATCATCACCTAGCTAAAGCAAAGGTCAAGTGAGTTCTAGAATGCCCTAAGAGTCGTGGATAAATATCTACAAAATAAAGAGATGATGGACCACATGCCCATTAAAGGTGAAGAAGGTATGACTACTGTGATTGCCATACCTAAGTAGGCTAGCTGTGGAGAAGTCATTCGTAAGTTTGCTGGGGAATGGGGTCTCCTTGACAACATTTTCTCGATGTAGTGACTATTACTTTGTCTTTTGTTTTAACCTTCTTTTGACTTGTCCTCTCCTCTATATGCCACTGCTAACATGTTAGCTAGGCATAAGGTTACTATCGCCATGAAGAAAGGTAAGAAGGTCACTACCCCAACCGTGTAGAAGGCATTGCCTTCGAAGTCTTAGGAAGCTCCTTTGTCCATAAGGGACAAAGAAGTTCATGCTCCAACAAAAAAAAATGTCTTTACATCCTTAATTGATTGCCTTGACCAAGTTAAAGCTAAAGGGCAAAGCTGGTGAGAGGGTTGGCAAGAAGAGGTCTCAAGAGGAGGTTGTTGGTGGTAGGGTTAACTATACTGACTTTTGGAGCAATTGACATTGATAAGTTCGAGGATAATACCTTTCGACCTATGTAGGAGGTCTCCAGCCTAGATTTTATGCTAAAGGACAATAGGAAAAGCAGAGAGATTGTGAGGGGATCCATGTTGCCTTAAGACATGGTCACCATTGAGAAGAAGCACCAAAGGATGACCAAAGAGCTAGTGGAGAGGCTGATCTATAACAAGCTCCATGATGTAAGTACCTCTTGTTTTGATATCTTCCTTTGTTCTTATTTTGACATAATTCACCATTCTAATTTTGTTTTTGCCCCTTTGCAGTTCTCTTCTTATTTGATAAAGTCTTTTTTATGCTTGGGGATCGGACCTCAAGTAGGTAAGGAAGCTCTGCAAGGATTGATATCAATCTATCCTCTATCCTCTATCCTTAACTTATAAGCAAGTGCACCTCTCAATTTTATAGTATAGCAAATATTAATATCTCGTATCAATTTTATAGAGACTATGATTATTAGTATTAGCCTTTCTCCTATCATCTAATTTGCAAAATCGAATGAAATAAGTAGGAAAACAACAAGTAATTTAAGAAAAAGAAAAGGAAAAAAAAAAACAACAATCTATAATAGCATACCTAAATATTAAATCCCCATAGAATTACTAATACAATTAACTAATGTTATTCAATTCCATTATTATATTCTTAAACTATGAAAATTTTTAAATTGAACTAATAGTTCTCTCAATTCTACTATTTCATAATTCTAGGTTGATTAGTTGAAATCTTTTCCTAATTAAAATATCTAGAATCGCATTACTTTTTATCTAAGAATTCTACTATTAGGTTTGATCTTAATTCGAAAGATTTATGTCATTTTATCACTAGGATTGCATGCAATGCTTTCCAATTATGTTAGATCTACTCAAACATAGGGCCTCTCAATCTCCATAAATGAAATCAAACCTCAAATTAATACACTTATAATATTAATTTAAAAACAATAAAGCACACAGAATTGGATCACAAGAATAACAATGACTTCATTGAATAATAAATTGGTAATTACATATTCATTTTAGGGTTCATCATTCCAAAGTACAAATGAAAATTAAGTTAGCATCATATTAAAATTAAAAAAAAAAGTATAAAAATAACGCTTAAGGAAAAGCATAAAAAATTTAATAGCAACAATAAAACTCTATGACTACTCTAATGTTAACTCTAAAACTCTATATCCTCAAAGCTTGAAATTTGTCCCCATTTAAACTAATTAAGTGACTCATGTATAGAAAAGTTATATATCAAAGTCTTCATAAATGGGGAAACTAGGCTTTAATAGATAGGAAATTACATTTTTGAGGATTAGGAAACTTAGCTTCAGAAGAAAGAAGGACTAATCACACTTCAAGAAAGTAATCTTCAGTTCCTGTGATTGAATTGGAAAGTAAAATCTTCTCATGACATGGTCCAAGCATGGTTGTACAAACTTCCGTGTAACTCTCGTCATGAAAGTCCTTGAAATTCTACAAAAATAAGCCTCAACATAGCCTTTGACATAGGCATGTCTATGCCCATGTACACTTACATAGCCTCTTGCATGGTCCTCCTTCAAGGCTTTTTAACATTGTACTTGACATAGCTCCCAGCACGATAGTTTTAAAGATTATGTCAACCATTCAAACTCCGCAACTTTGTCATTTTTGCTTCAATTCACATGCAAATTATGCAATTTTGCTTCATTTTATCCAAAGTTGCTTTTCAATGAGCTGAAATCAGAATTGAAGCTAATTAAGTGTAATATCCATCCAATTATGCTTAAAAATCAAACCAAAACCATATAAAACTTAACAAATAATAAGTGTTGAAAAACACTTATCAAGGTGCATGTGTTTCTTAAGTAGAAGCATTAAAGGCTTTATGGAGGCTATCTTTAATTTGCTAAAACTTCATCTAACCTCACACAAAGAGCAAAAGTTGTCAAGGTGGAGATTCAAGGGGTCTAGTTTAAGGCTCAACATAAAGCTACTGTAATTGACAATGTCAAGATGTGGGCTAAACCCATCGTGAGGACCCTCAAAGCTTGGGTAGAAAGCAAAGCCTAGCTGAATGTAGACTTGAATGCCAAGTTTAGACAACTAGAGGAGTGCAATCAATAGCTCTCCAACCAGTTGGTCATGTCACAAAAGCAATTCTTAGCTTAAGAGGCAAGCTATGCAACCATAGAGAGTAACCTTTAAGAGGAGATTGAGTAGCTTTAGGGGGAGATTGATTGAGCTAAAGATGTTGCTAAGTTGGATAAGGTAGCTATGGAGAAAGAGATCTTCAAGAACATCATGGCTAGCAACAAGTCGGTAACCCTTGAAAACAAAGAGTTTACAAAGGACATTAGGATAGTAAGGTTAGAGGACCTAAGCATGCATTTGAAGTATGATATGTGCTACTTAGACTTCTGTGATGACGAGGAGGTTATGGCTCCTATGGTGGTTAATGGTGATGAAGTTGTTGGGGATGTTAGACCTTAAGAGGAGGTGTTCCCATTAGCTAAAGTCAATTCATAATCGAATAGGAAGGATAAGGCTAAGTTGTCACTAAGCAAGGTTAAGCTACTATAGAGTAAAGCTAAGTTGTTATAGAGCAAGAGCCTAGGTGCTAAAGATCTTCCTCCTCCGCTACCGAGTTTTGATCCTTCTACTAATCATCTACTTCTTGTTAAGCCAACTCCCATTGAGCAAGCCATTGCTTTGAATGTGGATGAGGTCTTTTAGTGCCTACTTAGATGATTAGGGAGCTTTTGTGTTTTTTTCTTTCCTTCTTTCATGGCCAAGATGTCAGCTTGGTCTAATGTACTTGTAATTGCCCCTTCCTTCCAATGAATGGAAAAATTTCCTAAGTGTTTATTTTCCTTGTATTCCTTCTTTTTCTTGTTCTTACCTCCTTTATTTATGTTCTATACCTTTGGTGCTCTTTATGGTTACTCAGACGCTTGGACTTAAATCTTGTCAACGAGCTATGAACATGGTCGAAGGGTGTCCCTCCTCCAATGTGACCTAAAGAGATTAGGTGATTAAGCTCTTGGGTAGTCAAGCAACATAAGTTTTAGTTGCTTGGACATTTAAATCTAAGTCCTATCAACAAGCTACCAATGTGGTCAAAGGGTTTCACTCCTCTAATGTGACTTAAAGAAGTTAAGTGCTCAAGCGTTAGGGTAGTCCAGGAGCATGAGGTTTCATTACTTTATGAAAGTGTAGACTTAGAAAAAATTGGAAGTCCATTTACCAATGCACTAGCATAAACTTAGAGGTTAGTCTCTTGGAGTGTAGACATGGACTTAGTTACATCAAGAGTTCATTAACTAAGGCATTAATGTTGGCATAAGGGCTATTAGCCAAAGTGCGAGCATGGACTTGGTATGCTTTGATTATTAAGAGTCTATTCACCTTGGGTAGAGGCTGAGACTTAAGTAAAAGGTTTCAAACAAGTGTATTACAAGCTCATGATGTAAAAGAAAGAGCTTATCATTGTGAGTGAGTACATTAGCTTATTTGGTTAGGTGACCTTGTGTTAAGTCTTCAAGTTATATGGTAGGCTGTTCGGTATCATTTCCCAAGCTTAAATCATGCCATAGATTCTTTCGATGTCACTAATGTTGGTTTATAGTCCTACTTGATTAGCTATTAGGTTTGAGCTTTTGAATTCTATTGTTGAGGAGCTCTAGCTTAGGGAGGTTTTCCCTTGAACCTAGTTTCAGTCTAAACGGGACTTCTTTGGAGTTACTTGACTTTGATTAGATTGGTCATTGTTCGTTGAGCTCTTGATGAAGATGCTAGTTTGATTGCTATTGTTCTTGCTCTTGCAAATTTATCCAAGATTACCGAGTAGGAACTCATACTTTTGTTTGAAGTCGTTTTGAGGTGATAAAAGATCTCTTGTTCACTATTGATTGTCGATATAAATGGGCATGATTAGGGAAATGTTAATTGCATATCGAAAGGTCTACTATGTCAAATCCACTTGGAATGGTCATTGATAGCCATTTCCTAAGATCTACCATCCTATAGAGGTCTTATTGTTGTCTTAGCAATGGCACGAGTACAATGGGAATGAGTAGGCCTACTCATTACCATATCCTCTATGATGAGTTAAGGCCTACTTATTACCATGTCTTAGATGATTAGGGTAGGGTCTTACGGTTATCATGTCTATGTTGGGAGTGTTGAGGCCTACTCATTACCATGTACTCTATGATTAGAACTACTTGATAGCTTTCTAGGGGTAACCTTATCACACTTTACCCTCCCCTCGATTGATGACAACATTGAGGTCTCAGTTCTAGCAAGTGTTGTTGTTGTCTTCATCAACTCAACTTTGTTTAGCCCACCTCCTTTGCATTAGTTGCTCTATCAAGTTGCCTAGGCTAGCAATGTACTCCTTGAGGTATCCTTGCTTGATGAGGTCTTCAAGGGAATTCTTGAGTTGGTAATAGTCTTCTATATTGTGACATCAGTCTTTATGAAAGTTAAAACACTTGCTAGTGTCCCTCCTACTTAAGCTACCCTAAAGGTGCATTGACTTCAATAAGATGCCTCTACTATGGACTTCCATTAAGATATCACCCACTTATCGGTTTAGCAAGGTGTAGGTGGCAAAGCTCGAGATGGTGCACTGTTAATCTCTAGCACCATTATCCAATGATGACCCTTGCATGCTCTTAGGGCCAAGCTAGTCCTTGATAGACCTTCTCTCCCTATCCTTCCTTTTATTCGACATGTGTTGGTTGGTGTCCTTCCTAACTAGGATGAAGTCTTCCTACTAGATATACTTCATAGCTTATTTTGCTTGTTTGTTCTTCCCCAATGACTTGAAGAAATCACTACCTAGTTAAACACCTTAAATTATGGCGTTCAAAGCAACAATGCCTTTATGGATATTGGGGATCTTCGACATTGTTGCATTGAATCAAGTAAAGTAATCCTTGATTGGTTTGTTGTGGCCTTGCTCGATGGGGTTCAAGATCGTTGATTCCTTGACTAAGAGTTTGCTTGCTAGGAAGTATTATTGGAACTTATTTGCTAGCTTGTCGAAGGATTTAATGGAGTTGTTGGGGAAGTTGTTATACCATGTTTGAGCAACCTTGTACAAGGTGCTTGGGAATGCTTTGTAGGAGATTGCATCATTAAGGCTATATAGGTTCATCTTGGTAAGAAATTGGCATAAATGATCATGTAAGTTTACTATGCCATCATAGGTGTTGAGTTAGGGTAACCTAACATTTGGTGGGAGGACCTTATCCTATATGGCTTGTGCAAAGGGTGTCTTGTTTATGAAGAACCTTGTTGAGGGGTCTCCATGCTTGCTTTCCCTGAGATTGAAGAGCCTATTAATGTACTCATCGATCTAGTTGATGCCCATCTCATCAATCTAGTAGTGGGCCCTCATGTATGCATAAGAGGGCTTATGTCTATTGTGTTAAGCTATGGCGCTATTGTGGCTACAAGATACAACTAGTAAAATTGATATAGGCAATGCATTCCCATGTGATGCCATTGGTAGTTGTTACTCAATAGGAGCTTGGTTGCGGTTCTTTACTAACTGGGCTTGTTGCGTTGTTGGTGGTAGGTTTGCTACTAGTGCCGGTGGTGCATTGTTGTGTCTATTCCTTGGGGAGTATGTTAACATACACTCCAACTTTGTCATATTATTCAACTGTTTAAGCACTACCATTTAAGCTTATAGCCTTGTATTATCATTTTAAACTGTCTAATTTTGTGTAACTAGATTTTTTCATAGATTTTTCAGGTCAGGGAAACACTGGGCATTTATTTGGCTAATGTGTTAGGTTTGGGACATTTTGGCTTAGATAGTTTGGTCTACAATCGGTACATCGACGGTCTCTTTGCTAGTAGCAAATTTTGTTTTAGGTGCCATTAATGTTTTCATTTATGAGTAAAATTGTAGAGGCTAAATATTTTTGCAAAAATTTCTCTTAGGTGAAATCACCTACAAGGGAGTCAAAGTAAGCTTAAAAAGATGTCGAGGGTTGTTCTAGCATGGCCACTCTAATGCTTAGGTTAACACAACAAGTAATGTGAAATCGATAAGCTTTAAGAGAGAGTAAAGGCTTAGATTTTGAACCTCAATCCAGGTGATGTCAACCCCTATTTATAAGTGTTACAAATGAGACAACCTGATAGTTAACGTTAAGGCATGGTAGGTAAATCTATCTTGTGCTTTGTATCTTTGCCAATTCACCCTGCAAGTCCATCTTGTGCTTTGTGTCTTTGTTAATTTACCCTACAAATTTTGCTTTCCCTATATTCTCATTTATTTGTTAAGTGCAGCCGATTTGAGTGCTAACTTGTACAATTTTGTTAGTTCCATTGGTGTCATTATATATAGAGGTTTAGTGATGGGATTTGTACCCAGTACTATGTCGATGGTAAACTCTATTTTTCTTTTTAGGGCTAATCTAAGAAATTTTTTAACACATCCTTAAATTCATTCTTGATGGGTATATCTTTTATCTTTTAAGTTTCCTTTTCATTTTCTAAGGCCTTTTTTTTTTTTTTTTTTAATAAAAGCCTCTTTATTGAGTGAAAATTTGATAAGTGACACATTATCTTATCGAAGGATTAGTTGATTTATCTAACAAAATAAGCTCTTTACAAAAAGGATCTAGTCTATGAAAATTAGTAGTAAAGAAATCTCTAATAAGAGCTTCGCCCTTTCTTGTAAGATAATTTGCTGCTTTATTATATATGAGCCACATAAGCATTGAGTTGCTCCATCATGCTCTTGACTCTTCTCACTATGTGAAAACAATTCCACAATGTTTGAGAAGAATTCATTATTCATTAGACCACTATAGCAGAATCTCCTTCAATCATGATATCATTTACATTGTGCTCCCTACATAACCTCAACTAGACATTAGACCGATTTGGAACTAGCTCAAACCCAGCCCTGACCCACCAGTTCATAGGTTAAAGTAGGGACGAACAGGCACCAGCCTAGGGTAAGAAGGTTCGAGTTAGTTGGCCGGGTGAACCGACCATTTAATCGGCCATTGTGATTTTGTTTCCTTTTTTTTTCTTATCCATCTCTAATTTTTTAGTGGTTTTTTTTTTCCTGTCTAAATTTTATTCACGTTAAAAATAATCTACTATTTTTTGGACAATAAATGATGTTTGCTTCATTAATTGTCGACAAACCCCATACACAAAGGGTAAGGGTGTGATGTCCTAAAAATTTCGAAAAGACTATATGAAAATTTAAAGAAAATAAGTGAAATGAAAAACACTTTTAGGTCGAGATAGCGAGAATGATAATCTCACTATATTAAATACTTTAAGAAATTTACAATGAAAATTCAAACTTTGCAATGCGTGAATATTATTTTAATAATTTGTGATAATAATAGGTTTTAAAAATAGAATGATTGGAAAGAACAACCATTGCAAAATAAAGAAAAAGAAGGATAACGAACGTAACATTTCAAATATATCATTAAATAAATTTAGGAAGCGAAGTAACTGAAAAATATCCGTATATAGATATATAAACAGATAAATAAAAATAATTGTAAGTCCTAATTTTAGTTTATGTAATTTAAATTAAAAAAATAAATTCCTCGAAACATAAATTTCTAACAATATTAGGTTAAATAATGAAATTAATTGAAATCATGGATTTAGGAATTTCGAGTAAATATTTATGTCTAAAATAATCAAATTAACTTAGATGTAAAATTTCGTAATAAAATGCAAAATTTAAATATACCCTTATACGTGTGCAGAATACTAAAATAGAAATATTTTTAATATAAAAATAAATAAATAATCTAGAATCAGATTTTTCAAAATCTACTACAACATCCCATCCGTTCTTCACGTCAGCAACAGCAGCGACAGGTTTGGAATCGGTCGCACGTCGCATCACCGACGTCAAGTCGTGTCAACCAAAGCAACCTCGTCCTTGTCCTTTCTCTCTTCTTTTACTCTTTTTTTTTTCTTTTCGTTCTTCTTCTTCTTCTCCCACCAATTATGACCCCTCTATGCTGCCCTGGTCCCTTATTTCCTCTTCCTTTCCTTCTTTCCCTTCTTCTTCTTCCTCTGTCACATCATTTGCCCCCTGTTCCCTCGTCCCTCACTTCTTCTTTCTTCCTTTTCTTTTTCTTTTTCTTCTTCTTCTTCTAGCTGCACTTCCTTCTTCATCTGCTGATGTAACCCTTCTCCTTCCAACCTTCTTCTTCTCATCTCTAACATTAGTCGGATTCCCATCCTTCTTCTTCCCGTGAAGTCCTTCCCGTGTTCTTCCATCTCCTTTTCTTCGCTTCCCTAGTGTGGCGAGACAAAATGGAAACCAACTACAAGTGGAGTTTTGTTGAGGGTGCTATACTACCGATCAAACACTCCCTCGTAGGTACCAATGAGTAGTTGTAGTGGGTTTAAGCAGACCACTATAGAACAAGAGCATTAGCTGAAGTTGTGGCTAAGAGAAGCTTCAAGGCTTAGGTTTCGAGGGAACTGGTCTCGACCATTTCATCCAAGTCGATAACTCTTGGAGGATACGCTATCCAAACAAACAAGGGTGAAGTAATGACGGCACACAAAGTTGATTTCCCCTCATCAAATATCCATCATAGATATGATAATTTCCACAAAGCTATTTAGTCACACACTTCTCCCAAGTCTCTTTGAAATCAGCATCAACCTCATATAATTCTTTCAAGTGCTCAAACCCTACAACCTCAGCATTCAAAGTCACTAGAAGATTGGCCCTCTTACACAAAGCATCGATTACTTTGTTTTGCACCCGTAGCTTATGTTTCAACTTAAAAGAAAACTTCTGCAAAAACTTGATCCACCTTGCATGCATGTCTTTGCTAATCCTAGTTTGGTTATTCAAATGATAAAGTGCGTCACAATGTAAGTACAACACGAACTCTTTGCCCACTAGATAATGCTCCTAAGTCCTTAAGGCACATACAACTGAATAGAACGCCTTGTCGTATGTAGACCAATTCCTCTTGCAATTACATAATTTCTCACTAAAGAATGCAATTGACTTCTTTTGCTAAGACAAATAGTCTCTATACCAACTCCACTCGCATTACAATCTACTTTAAATAACTTTTCAAAGTCAGGTAATGCTAAAATTGGAGCACTACATAGCTTTTCTTAACTTCCTTACTCCACTGAAACCTTCCCTTCTTCAAGCACTCAGTCAAAGGAGTCTCAACAATGCTAAAGTGCCTAATGAATATCCTGTAAAAGCTAGCCAGCCTAAGGAAACTTCGCAACTTAGTGACTATTCGTGGAATAGGCCATTCTCTAATTACCTTCACCTTCTCTTCATCCTTGTTTACTATGTTAATTCCTCTTTTGTTGGGGCACTCGTTAGACTGATGGCTTGGCTGATTACAACAATAACACTTCCCTAATATTGGTTTCGCATAGGGATTGTTCTGTTTTTTCATGTCCTTCATCTTAACTAGTTTCTTGCCCGCTACGTTATCTTCCTTTTTATCATTAACTCCTTTTGTTTCCAGGGTGTTCTTACTCTTCTCAACCACAGATTTACTCAAACTTTCAGCCTCGAATCTCCTATTACTACTTTCAAATCGACTAGTTTTCTCTTACAACATCAGTTTTGCTTTAAGAGCTATGTTCTCAACCTTATTCAAATTCTGCAGAACATAGACTCCGATTTTATCCTAAATCTGTAGCTTTAATCCATTCAAGTATCTAGCTACCTACTGACCCTCACTCTCCCTCAAGTCATTCCTCTTTGCCAACCACATAAATTCTATGGTATATTCATGTACAGTCCTCTACCCTAATGGCACTGCTAATATTGCTAAAAGAGGATTTGCTCATAATTGGGAGGTAAGAAATCCCACTACAGCAACTACTTCATTCTATACCAAGTTCTCATCTATTGTTGAGTCTCATGGAACCTCCTATTTTAGAGCCTCTCCCACCAAGTCAATGCACCCTCCTTCAATTGACATGCCACCAACTTCACCCTCCTTTCCTTAAGGATCTCCATATATTAGACGAACCAATCAATTTCTACTATCTAATCAAGAAAATCTTCAATGTTTAAATTCCCGTTAAAACTATGAATATCAACCTTCAATCTAAATTCTCTGCTATCTCCATAGTCAAACCATAATTGTTTCTCCTATACTTGTCAACACCACTACCTTTTCTACGTAGCCGTTCTTCTTCAAACAACATGTCATCTTCCTTCTCATAATTATCTTCATACATCTATAACCCACAATTTATGACCACAAGTTTGACAATAAGATCGTTGTGTGCAAGCTTTGCCCTTAGTTGCATCAAATCACCATTCCTGTCTCTATTGGCATTGGATCCCATCACATCGAAATGCTCGATCAGGTCATCAAAGTGTTATCTTAAATGCTAGAATCTTTTATCCATGCCCTTTGAGCCTGCACTTCGATTCACAGGGCTTCCACATCCTATGCAACGTCTAGAACACGATTGCCTCCTAAGCTACCGTCTCTTGACATCATTGCAAGAATCTCCCACTCCGATACCAATTGACACAACAAATAGTGTAAAGGACATGATTAATAAACAATTAATCTTAGAAATCAAAATGAAATTGAGGAAAAAAATCACCATTCCAAGAAGTCTAAATATTATTTTGTTCTTTTCTTTTCTTTTCCTTTTGTCCTTTGTAACAAGAAGAGGACGATCATATATCGTCTCAAAAGACAAAAAAATAAGCATCTAAAATTCAAATTTTGAACTAAAAACTTAAAAGCTTGTTTTGGAGACCTAAATGAAGGTTTTTTAGCCTAAAAACCATTTTGTTATGAAAATAATTATAGATATCTAAAAGTGCCTCGTGTGCATATATTATAATAAGAAAACAAAGTTGTGTGCTAAAAGTTATAACTTTTAGAAGATGGGCTATACGTTTATTTCTCGAGATTTTTGGATTTGTTTAATTCATTAAGCTCACTTCTTTTTTCCGGTGATGGATCTGAATTGTATAGAACTTCAAGCTACTATACTTTCCTTTCACACTCTTTTACTTTATCAAATACATTACCGAATGTCTCAGAGTTCCAATCCATTAACTTCCTGTCCAATCTCAACATTTTCTGTTGGAGTTTCAGCAATTCTTTGCTATTTACTTGCTCGGTCTAGTTTTCATTAACCACTTGAAAAAAGTTTGGATGTTTTGACCAAGCGTTAATGAATCGGAAAGCACTTGGAAATTTTTTTCTGCAGTTCTCTATACTTTATCAAAAGAGGGCAATGAACTAAACAAACTCGACTCAGGTGTGCGACTTCAATATTCTTTTTTTTCTAGCCACTTCACGTTTGTAAAAACTCGATCTAATCTCCTAGATAGAACTTTCCATGCCATGTGAGAGGAGAACTTGCAGATTTTATTCCCTCGAGATTTGTTGCAGCAATCAATTCATTGAACTCATCCATGGATTTCCAACTTGGAGGGTTACCTACCTTCCGTTGACCTACTAGTCTTATACAATTGAAATCTCCTCCTACAATCCATGGAGATGTGCAATCTTAAGGCCTTAGAACCTGTTCATTCCATAGATCTTGTCTTCCTCTGCTCGTACATTTTGCGTATACTTCAGATGCAAAACAACGTTCATTACATTCTGGGTGTCTAAACTTAATGGGTAACTATTGTTCGTAGTCTTTTGCAACATCCACTTGGGTCAATCCTCTCCAAAGCAACCACATTTTTGGATTGCCATTTACCGTACCTCTCCGAAAAACTTTTTTTTTTTTTTTTGGTGCCAGCATTGGTTCCATTAAAGCAATGATCAGTAGGTTATGCGTCTTGCTTAATTTCTTCAGCTTCCTCAATGATCTTTTATTTCCTATTCCTCTTATAATCTAGAATAAGTAATTCATTGATTAGAAGCTACAGAAAGTGTGCGTCTTTGCGATGTGTTTCGTGTTACCCTCAAAGTTTGCAGAATGTTCAACGCCTTCTTTCTCCTTCATTTTGATACTTTCTTGCCAATCTTCTTGTGATTCTGAATCACTTTTTCTTGTTGCTTCCTTCTCCTAATGTTCAGACCCTCCTTCTAAGTTTTTGTCAGTTCCATCAACCTAACTTACATTCAATTCTCCTAACTCTTTGAGTCTTTTGTTGATATTGGATTGTTTGCTTCTCCATGTTGCCTTTCTTCTTTGTCAACATTGATCGTTTTGTTCTTGCTATTTTCCAGTTCCTCATTATGTTGACTCCATGATGCTTCTTCTATAAAATCTGAACATATTTGCTATTTATCTTGTTGTCCCTTCAAATGTATCTATTCTTCATCATCTCTATTATTTTCCTTTTCTTGAACCTTCTCTACGTTATGTGGAATAATTCTTTTCAGCCTCTATTCCTGCTTTGTGATCCCTGTTTCCCTATCTTCCAAATGCCTTTGGGAGGGATTTTTAATGATGCAATTTTGTAACAATAATTACAATAACTGGGAACAATCTCATAAATACTTCTTGAAAATTGCCCTGTTTTCTCTCAATTAGAATGCGTCCCACTTATAGCCTTATCAACGATTGCCATCGCTTCATCGATCCGAAGGGGATGGCCAAATGCAAAAGAAATGGAGAAAAGAATTTGTAATACACAGTTTAAATATATATATATTATGTAACTAATGGTGATGATGTAATTAAAATGATGAGATAGGGCAGTTTCATATTTTCGTGTAGAGGCTATAAAAACCAAAACTAACCTAGGGTTCCCTCTTTTCATCATTTGTCCACTGAAACAAAAATCTAAAAGAGAGAGGAATCTTCAGAAAACCTAAGGTGACCTAAGGAAACATCGCAGTGAATCAACAGGTAAGCATGTAAATTGAGATATACTTAATTATGATAATGAAAGTAGGATTTGAATGTAGTTGCCCTTGTAACAATAGGAAGCAGATCAAAGAACAAACTTGTAACGAGCGAGAAGTCACCCAAATTCGAATTTCCAAGAGTGATTCAAGTTAAGTAAGTATTCTAGAACTTAATTTTACATTAGATTTAGGAATATAATGATTAGTTAGATTAGAAATCATAGAAACTTAGGATTTGGAATGAATTGGAAGAGGAAAAATTAGGATTTGTGATTAACAAAAAAGTACACGGTTAAGTACACAACCATGTACTAAGGCATATTGAAATGGGAAAATGGAATAGTGAGGTACACCACCTTAAGCATGGCCATGTACTTGGGCATGTTAAATTTTGAGCATACATGGCCACAATCACGACTGTATACATGGGCATGTTGGAGTTAGAATGTACACAGCTATAAGCACAACTATGTATGTGGGCGTGTTGAGTTAAGAAAAGAGACACGACCATTAGCACGATTGTGCTCTAGGCCGTACTCCCCTACACGGCTACTTCCTTAACTATTTTATGAAAGAACATGTTATATTTGATTCTAATTTATTTTAATCCCATTTCAAAATACGAATTAAGCATGAAAATACTTTGAGGAAGGAAATTATATAGCTAGAACGTATGTAATAAATTATGTAAACTTAGATTACTTATAAGATCAAACTTAGATTATTTGTAGAATCAAACTAAGAGTAGTTCCTTGTGATCGAACAAGGTTACCTACTTCGGTTAGAGACACGTAGGATTGTAATAAGAACGTCTATCCAGGCACGTGTTTACCTTGTTTTGTTGGTTGTGTTTACTAGGTAGTCATTTAATAATTGTAGGTAGTCATTGATTTTAATGTTTAATGGGCTTAATTAAATGTTGGAAGTTAATGTGTATGTTACTTGTGCTTGACTTAGCCTAGGGGCCTACAGTGGTAGATCCCTAGGGGGTACCTCGATGATCAAAATGCCGCATTGTCCCTAGTAGAGCCGTATATCAAAATGATCTGAGATAAATTAGAGTTAGATAAGGTCTGCAATAGTAGTTCCCAATAGGATTATATATATATATGTAAATACTATATGTGTATCAAGGTCATGAGTATCCCTGTGTTGACAGTGAATTAATTAATCATAAATAATTTGATGATTTGATGTGTGGAGTATTATTGTTGCATATATGTATGTTATATTGTTGTTGTGTGACATGTGCATGTTTATGTGGTATTCACATATTGGGCATTAGCTCACCCCATTTAGGGAAATTTTTATTTTCTGGTGTATCAAATTTCAAGAACGGGTTCAATGTTAGAGTATCGAGACATACGATAAATTAAGTTGTTATATGATACGTTCGAGTAAGTTAAAATTGATTTTAGATTATCTTGAAGATTTTAGAGTTTTGTATATTGATAAATAAAAAAGAGAAATGTATTTATGATATTTAAGAATTTGATAAGTTATTTTATACTATGGAGACATATAAATATTGTGATTCTAAATAGATTAAGAGCTTTAACATGTCATTATTTAATAATGACACGCGACAGGTTATAATGTCTTAAGTTATAGGGCGAATTAATTAATCCAATAAATGCGGTTTTAATTGTGGTAGAGCTATCCATACCGGAACAATAGGGCATTCTTTCTGTGGAGAAAAATCCTTCGTCCACTTCATCAGTGTCATTGAAAATCTTCCTAATATTTGCACCGGCTTTTCCACACCCTGGAATGGTCATAGTCCTCTTCCAGTTTAAACCAATTAGTATGTTTCTTTCGTCAATTAATCCCACATGATATTCTCTCTTTAAACCTAACGAAATGAAAAAAGATCGGATCTCTGCAGCCATGGTCGGTCTACCATATGATTTACCAATCAGTGTCAGTCGTAAATGAGTAGACAACGCATCTTCTCCTTTATATGTTATCGGTTGTTTGATTAGAGAACATGATGATTCTGCTTTGAATGGCGATGCAAAAGTTTTGGTATTTGGTTGATGAGCATATGTATTCACTATGCCATTGATGGAAGAGGGTGGGGAACGAATATGAAAATCAGGGTTTTGCATGGTTTTTGAAAATTTAACTTAAAAAGTCACATAAATCTCCATTCAACTTCTTCTAGTTCTTCATCATCTCTATTGCCATTAATTCTCGTTCTGAGTCTTTAGCGGTCTCACGACTGAATGTAACTACATGCCCATCCTTTTCTCCAAAAGCCACCTCTTTATTCGTACGATCGACCAGTTACAATGGTGATGTAACTACTAGGTGTTTTGACTCCATATTTTACCATTGCGGTTTGCACCGGCAATTTTGACTTGGTGGCTAGTTTGGGAGTGATAAAGGAGTGAGTGTTTCTAGTGTTGAAAGTGCATAAGTGGGTTGTTTTTCTACTGAAACGGTTCTTGTTTATTTAACGAGGTTCTTATGAGTTTTATATTGATCTTCTTATGTTATCATTTTTTATAATTATTTACTTGTCTCATTTTATTCGGTTTTGAATACACTAAGAAGGTTAGAAAATTGTACGTCCTACATGTCCGTAGTCATAGTTTTCTTCGGCTGCATGGGCCATCACCTTTGCCATTAATTCCTTAGCCATTTCATCGTGTCGAGTTTCCTCTTCCTCAACACTTTCCAATGCAAATACTCGATCTGGAACTGTGGTTTGTTGGCCTAGCTAGTCCTTCCTTCCTCCTATTTGCGGATTTCCCATCATACTTGGTAGTGCTTGTCGTCGAGGACAATTAGCAGACATGTAGCCAACTTGTCTACACACAAAGCAAGTGGCGGTAGATTTCCTAGGACAATTCTGATCCCTATGCTCCTTGGATCCACAGAAATAGCATTTGTTCCTCAATTGTGGACAGTGCCTTCGGTAATGCTTTTCCTTGCATTTCCAGCACGTCGCTTGTTTATTTACCTTAACTTGATTTCCAAAAGCTGGGCAAAAGGAATTTGTTTTGTGAATCATTAGCCTGTCACCTTTATCCCTGGTTCCAGCTCCATCAAATGGCCTTTTCCTCTACATGACTCCCCTTCTTCGTAATTGTTCCTGCTCATACTTCTTAGCTCCCTCTAAAACTCTTGCTTTTTGAACAACTGCGTTATATGAGGTAAGTGATAACCTACTATCATTCTTTTCATTTTAGGTTCTAGGCCTGCCAGAAACAGCTCCCGTTTTAGATCATCATAATCCTGGTACATTTCAGGTGCAAACAGGAGCAACCGATTAAACTCATGTTCATAATGATCGATACTTTTGTTTCCTTGAGTAAGTGAGAACAGATCCGCATTAAAATAAATCTTGAGACAGTTTGGAAGGTAAATTTACAAAAATTCCCTTTTCAAAGCCTCCCAAGTGATTGGTTGAGATAAACTCTTCCTTTTGCTCTCCCACCAAGTGCATACTATTGAATGGAGTGATTAAGCAAGCTCTAAAGGTTATTTTTTGATGTGGCGGTATTTCAAAAAATTACAATGATCATTCTACTTAAGTGATCCAATTCTCGGCCGCTTTAGGCCTTCTGTACGATCCATCAAAGTACCTATTGCATTTCAGGAACTCGGGTAATACAAATCTTTTTAGCCTTCCTGGCACATGCATTTGTGCTGGTTCTACAAGGGGAGGCGGTAGCCCTACTGGATCAGCTTGCACTTGTGGTGGTGCTGCTGCTTGAGTTTCTGCTGTAGGAGGAGGTACTGGTGCAATAGCAAGCAGTGGTTGTGTCGGTTGTGCTTGTGCCATCAGGGTGTTTTGGACAGGAGAGGGTGCTGGTGCTGCACCTAGGGTGAGTTGAGAAGGTGGCAGCGGTGGTGCTTGGGGTAATGGTCCTCCTTGCATTAGATATTGCAATATTATATTTTGTCTTTCATTCATTTGCCTTATTGCTTCTAGAATTTCCCTTATTCGATCAGGTGTTTGAGGTGGTGGTCCATGTGGAATCGCTTGAGGTCTTACCATTTCAGGTATATCATTAATGTTCCTTGCTTGTCTTCTGGGTCGATCACTTGGGCTTGCCCTTCCTCTACCTCGTTTGTTTATAAATATTATCCAACATGTTATTATATCAGTTTGTAATGCTGTTGCCCTGAAATTCTCCTATTTGAGGTCATTGAGCTAATATGTCATGATTGCCTTAAGTTGTAAAGGTGTCGTTTGCAATTTTGATTTCGCTATGGTTAACACATATTCATATTTTATTTCTCTCTCCTATTATGTGATCATAGTTAATAATGCATGAACCTTTAATTTCTAAATCCCCACTTCCCTTTTCACTGAGCGATGTCATTTTACGTATAAACACTAGTTTATCTCGTCGTAATATACACCTGCGGAAAGTCGACTTAAAACGCAATTACATAAGTAGTGAGAAAAACACATTAATGTGATTGTGCATGAATTATACATATTAATCCTTTGCAATGTAACTTATAATAGATTAGCCTCCAAATTTAAAATTATTTGGGATTACTAATCAAAATACTACTACTAATGTGAAATCAAATACAACATGCTAATTTCAATAAATATAAATTAACAAAGTCAAATCCTGATACATATAAAACAAAGTTAAAATATACAAGTCATATTAAAGTCCAAATACATTAGGCCAATAAGTACATGATTAGGCCACCTATAACATTTATTAAAAAGATATCACTACTTCAAAATCCAATCATTAAGAATTAGACCAATCTATCAACATGTGTAACTTTCATATCCAAATGTCATATTAGAAAATGTCAAACTCTACTTAGGTCAACAGTTAGGTCTTACTACATCCATATTAACATTAATGCCACTAGGATTATCTCCATAAATGGCAAATAATCCACAATGAGACTTATTATTTGAGAAGAAAATAGGCATCTTTGGCAAAAAACTCCTCAATCAAATAGCCAAATCTTGGGATCCTAGGCTTACCTCCCCTCTCATATCCTCTCCATCATGAGCACTCTCACTTGCTCATCTTCATACTCCAGCTATAGTGGCTTGTTGCATGGCTACATCACCTCCCTAGCCTTGGTTAGCTATAGGCTCTATAAGAACCTAAGCTATAATAGGGTCCCCTATTGCCATTCTAGGTCCCATAAGTGGTACTAGGGTTGAGGGAGCTAGTAGCTCAAGCTTACCTCTTAAATCTATAGGTTATAGAAGCAACTAATGTGTCACTATCCAACACTCTAACATAAACACATGTACTAGGTCACCTGTGACAAAAGGTCTAAATCAATAAGAAATGTAATCTATCCTAGTGTTATAGACAATCCAAACATGGGCTTCTTATCCCATAAGTAACTAAATAGTATAATCAAGGGGTTTAGGCTCCACACTTTGCTTAACTACAAGCCTAGCATCTAGAATGTGCTTAGGCTATCCAAGATAAGATGCATACCTCTCTAAATAATAAACTCTTTTAATAGGGGATGGTACCCCAAGTAAGACTCTCAACTATGGTCAGTCAGTATCACTAGGCAGGACCTAAACCAACTCTTCGCCTAGCTAAAATGTCCTAAAGGTATCTAAAGAGACCAAAAATAGCAAGGTCAATAGATAACTCTTAAGTCGTAACCAATATGCCACCATTGTCTCTACAAGATTATATTAGAACATATCCCATCTAGCCAAGACTCCTCTTGCAAAGTACTACAAAAGAAAAAATTTATTAGTTATACATTTATAACCACATCTAATTCTAACCTCCTTCTCTCTCTCTAAGATGTACATTCTATATCTCTCACAATCCTGGTTAAATATATATATTTAACCTACGCTTTGATACCACCTAAAACTATCATGCCTCAAGGGGTACTCTTGACGTAACAATCTACCATATGTAGTTTGAAATCCAAGAGATGTTTCCATTTATATACCTTCAATTTAAAAGACATATACTAGACATCTCTTACTTCAAGTTACTCATAGGAATATATCATTTCTATGTAGTAAAATAAATGTACTAGATATTATGTAAAAGATATAGTTCCTTATGTATTGATAAATGTCTCAAGATACACATAAACCAAAAGGACCTATATGGCCCATTATCATATTGCTTTCCTTCTCACATCCTACATATACATATAAATTTATAGACCATAAACACTAAAGACTCTATACTCATATAGGGTTGTCCTAAAGTTAGTGCCTCTATAAAGAAACTGTAAATGTGTAATTGGTAATCACTTAGTGAGATTCCTCTCTCTTATTAAGCACAACAAGCAAAAGCAAGCAAGTTTTCATATGTTAGGATGAATACAGCACACACAAGCATATGAATTCAATAGCTTATTTAACAATTGGTATCCATATAGGGCCAAGAGTTTACCCCCCTTTATAATCATAGGTTAGGAAGTCAACCCCTTCTTTAAAGATAATTACTGTCAACCCTAAGTGCTGTTATCTCTCTTATTTCAATACTTTATTAAAAATAAGTGTAACATTGAGGTACCTAGAAAGGATGTATATGGTTTTAGTTAAAAATGGAGAGATGTAACTATGTAGCCACCGATGGTCAATCACACCCTTAAGTGCTAAATTCTCATAGCTGAGCTCCAATCAAAGGATGGCACTTCCTAATACCAAGTCATTTCCAAAGGTTGGATTGAGTATACTATAGGGTTCCACTCAACTATCTTAATACTACCGAACATCAATGCATAAATACCCCAATACTCCCATGTATGAACACATAGTTTTGACAACCTTTAGATTAAAGCAATGCATGTCCATTTAATCTTAAGTCATATATAATTAAATCCATATTAATTTAGGTGATCATAGAGTTCACATGCATTTCGCAAGTATAGGAATACAAAACATCATAACCAAGATTCCAATTTAAGAATTTATATATATATACATACATACATACATACATACGTATATACACACACACATATATATATATATAGTGTGTAACAAACAATTAAAAAGATAGACAAGAACATACATGTATCCTCATATATTTATCCTATTCATTGGTTTAATTTTTATTACACTAAATATATCTAAGTGCTTTATACCACAAACAAAAGTAGGCATAATAGTCGTAGAGAGTAGCACGCATTGTTATATAATTCGGTTCTAGTTTGATATACATATATATTTACACATATATGTCTTTCTATTGCAATCTACATGCAGCTTTATGTATATATAGGTGAAGGTATTTGCATATGACAACGAATGTAGGTTCATAAAAATTTGATCTTTTTCCTTTTTAAAAAAAACAAAAAATCCTAATCTTCTTTTCAATGAAAGGGCAATTTTGTAGTCATTATAGGTTTAGAGGCATATTTAGTTATTGTCATTCCAACCTAGCAGTTGTCACCCCAAAAAATAAAAAATAAAAAAGTAGAAGTACAAACCAGATATTTTTGTCTTGAGGATAAAAAAATGGGAACTTGATGAGATTTGTAAAACTAACATAGAGAGTGTTAGTGCTTTCCTCAATATTTCTTAATTTACCTATTTAGGATGTTACAATGTGTAATCACTAGTTAATGTTAAAAGAAAGAAAATGACATCATGATGATGTGACATGATATTTTAAAGATCTAGATAATTTCAACCATTGATTTGCAAATTGTAAAAAATTAAAGGAAAAAGAAATTGAGAGGATCCAAATCCTATATTTATATGCATGTACATGTAATGCTAATACAAACTATAAATATAGTGTAGTAAATATGAGGGAGTTGTGTGTGTACCCATGTTCTTTTCTTTATGGAGCTGATGTGTGCTTGATGGCTCCTATTAATGTGTCTGTACATAATAGATGAGCACATGAAGGTAGAAGGAGAAAGGTGAGAAAACAATGAGTTTATTTTTTAAGTAAAGTAGATTTTTGTCCTAGTTTAGTTTTAATATTAAAGATTTAGTTGTGCGTGTCATGTGGGAGAATACTTTAAATCTATTTGGCTTCCAAGTGCATTGGAAAGGAAAGAAATATAAGTGCCTTTGGTGCATGTATGCTTAGTGGGACAAATTGCACTACACCCTAACCACATGGCATTTGTCTTGATAATAAATATTGAGTGCAATTATTGTTGTTGTTGTTGTTGTTGTGTTGGAAAATAGGTCATAGGCTCTATAGGTAGTCCACTATCGATTCCTTATTGAGTGGTCAAGATTTACTTCTTCACTAGGCCAAGCTAATTTCCTCTTAGGCTAAATAGTTGTTGATACAACTAGGTTGAGTTTGTCTTGTATTATGTTTAGATATAATATAGCCAAAATTAAGTCTAATTCACACCTAGCCCATGTCCACACAAGATAACATTTTAAAGCTTGTGTTATATTCTATTAATCTTAAGGGTGTTTGATTCCTCTCTTAGTTTCATTTATTTAGTTAATTTTTATAATTTAAAGGTTAAAATTCTATGCCTTATTGACATACTATTATTATCAAATTTGTTAAGCTTCACATCTTAATGGACACAATAATCACATTCCACTATTGAAGGTATTGGATTTTACATGCATCTTAGGGTGTTTAACTAAGGAGTTGTATTAACTTAGTTGTATAATTATAGACTCTACTCTTAGCAATCTAGATAAAAATAAACCTCTCTTTTGCTTCATAAAGCCTAAGAATGCTTTACCATCTACATGTTTAACTACTTGGTAGGGAATTTCAATGCTTGATGGTTCTAGATAGTTGGGATATTAGGCTTCATTTTATTCTTATGATTTCTGACTTATAAGGTGGCTATCATGTGGTATGGGTAACTTTAGAATATTTTATTATCAATAAAAGGGCTATTACACTAATTACATATGGCTTTGTTAAGGTCAAAAGTATGGTAATGAACACATCGAATAAATCAATTCCTTAAGCTTTTTCTTCAAGTCTTAAACTATAAGCATGAACTTGTATTATATTTACTTTCCCTTCTTTATTTGATCATTCATAGAAATTTGATGTATATACAATATATTAGGTATCTTATTCCAATGTAACATGAAGTTTCTCATTTTTTTAACCAACTCAAGACTTTTCTCAACAAATGTAATCACATGCAATTGCAAATATTTGTTAAATGTATACAAAGAAGATATTTACTAGTTAACTCTAACAAAGTTTGAACTAAGCCTTCACTTGCAATCTCAAAATTTGATGATGATGATCAACCATATTAAATAACTATCTTGGTGTAACATAAAAAAAAAAAAAAAAAAATCATCTACAAAAGTATAACACTAGAAGGATCCTTCTATGCACAATTTTGCTGCTAAGACTAATGTCTTTACAACAACATTGATCCTACAATAATTACACTATACATTATAGCATCTAATGTTATAATGATATACAACCAACCTAAGGGGCACTTGAATTTATCTTGGCCTCTAATTAGAAGTAATTAAAAAAAAAATGTTTAGAGAACAAAGTGATGTATCTAGAGCCAATAATGCGGGCCAAACGGGCCAACCCGCCCCGACCCGCACTGGCCCGCTAGCTGGCCCGCAAGTTTTGCAAGTCAGCAAAATTAGCCCGCCCTGCCTTACGAGCCAATGCAGGCTAGCCCACGATGACTCGCAAATTTTTTTTTTTTTTAAGATTTAGATTTTATAGTGTATTATGTAAGAATAGGACATAATAGATGAAATTTTTTGTTTTTTTTTAGATAAACCTTTTTTTCCTTTGCAAATATAATTTATATTACATATGTTAGGAAAAAAACCTATTGAAAATTGTTTAAATTAGTGTTTCCCAATTCCCACATCTAAATAAACTAGGTACATTGCAAATTTGCAAATTGAAATCGTTTAATTTTTCCATTCACTTTCCTTATACAACTTCAATTTATACGTACTTACTCTTCAATCTCATTCTTATACAATAAAAAAGAAAACAACCTAAAACGATAATTAAGCAAATATAGCAATTGTCATAAAGTACTTTTCAGTTTTCACTAACTATATAGGAAAACAAATACAATAATGAAGTAGATAAAATCACATATATAAATTAATCATCACATCAGTCATCACTATCATCATCATCAATAACCAAATTGTAGTCTCCCTTTGATGAAGTAGTCCCACTTCCACCTACACTCCCATTCTCTTCTTCTTGATCTACAATTTATGAGATTACACGTATAATTAAATTAGACGATAAATGCTTGAAACAATAAGTTAAAAGAGAATATTACCAACAGAACAAAAAAAAATTACCTTCACATGCAAATCCTTGTAACCAATTTCGTGTACAAATTAGAGCTTCTACATTGGCTGGAAGTATAGAACCGTGATACTTATTAAGTACACGAGCATCAATATTGAAAGCTAACTCTGTCGCTACAGTAGTAATTGGAATGCTAAGCACATCGAAGGCCATGATAGATAAATCAGCATATCTCTGGCTTTAACTCTTCCAATGTTGTAACACATCCAATTCTGAGTAGAAGTTCATATCCATTACTGGCTCATCTAGATAAATATCCAAAGAAGATTTACCACAACTTTGTACTTCCACTTGACGATATCGAAATTCCTATATTGTTAAGAAAAAAATTAATTAAATACTAATATATATTACAAAAGAAAAATATAATTGAGAAAATAAAAAAATTATTAAACTTACCACCAATGTAGCAAAATCAATCTCCAAGCCCTTCCCAGCTCTATGTGTTGCTGCTCCTTTACTACTGCTACCTCCAGATGTGTCTTGTTCCCGAGAAGATGATCCAACCTGATGGCTTTTAGTTCTAGATATGTGATTTGTTTTGCTCTTCCCATATTCTCCATAGAGTTTATATAACTTGCTCTTTATGTGAGCCAACTTCTCTTCACAAGTAAGGAGATCAAGTTTATTAAAACAGAAGTTCAAAAAATCAAACTTCATTCGAGGATCAAAGATTGTTCCAAGTGCAAGGATAACACTATAATCACTCCAATACTTATCGAACTTCCATTTCATTCTAATAGACATCTCCCTTATGACATGATCTTCACTACTTAAATTTTCATTTAGCAAACATTCAATCATCCATACTTGCAAAAAATAGTGGTTAGATGTTGGATATGAGGACCTTGACATCAAATTGGTGATACTATGAAACGGGCTTAGAAACTTGCATATTTTTTCTGCTCTTTCCCACTCATCAATGGTTGGACAATATTTATAATGACGATCATTCAATTAAAAGCAAGAAAAAGAACTTCGATACTTGAGTGCACTATCAAGCATAAGATAAGTGAAATTCTATTTAGTAGTTACATCCAAGCATAAACCAAAATTCGTATCAATGTTGCCAACCTATTCAATACACTCCAAAAAGTGTTTCATTCTACTCTCGGAGCCCTTCACTTACTTCACACTTTCCCTTACTTTATGCAATGCTTCCCTACTTACAGTCAATCCTTCTTTAATGATCAAATGAATAATATGAGCACAACATCTAATATGAAAAAACTCACCACTATATAACAAACTATGCTATAAGTTCAATTGCTCTTTCAGAAAATCTTGCATACAATCATTTGTAGATGCATTATCCAATGTAAGGGAGAATATCTTCCTATCTATGCCCCAATCTTTCAAAAATTCAAATACTTTTTTCAACAACTCAAACCTTGAGTAAGGAGGGGGCATTTTACAAAAAGCAAGAATTTTATTATTCAATTTCCAATCGTCATCCACATAATGTCCAGTCAAACAAATATATCCCTCACTAGTGGAAGCAGTCCATACATCAGAAGTCAAACATACTTTCCCTAGAATTTTTTGCAAAATTTGTTTCAAATTCTTCTTTTAAGTCAAATATAAATTCCAAACATCTGATGTAGCAGTTTTTCTACTAATTGGCTTATAATCAGGATTATATAGCCTTATGAACTGTGTAATCCTCCTATACTCAACAAATGAAAATGGCATATCATGTTCAACAATAGCCATAGCCATTACCTCACAAGCAAATTTAAGATCTGGTTTTCGTGATCTTAACTTGCCAGCATGATCAATTATCATATCACCAACATCATTATATATAGGAATTTAACTCAAACGGCATTTCTCTCTATGTCGATGTAAAGATGAAGTTCCATGTGAATGTGTTCCAATAACATATTCCTTCCCACATGCTTTACACTTAGCCCTATTTTTACCATCCTTCCCAATACCAATTTTTGTAAATATTTCCTAAACTTGAGAAGAAGAGCTACCTACTCAAGCCTTTTTACTTGCATGTTCTTCATATTGAGAAGCTCCTAATTGTAGATTATCGTTATGGCCACCGACTTCAAACACATCATCCACATTAATAAGTTCCATTGCAGTCTCATTACTTGGAGGATCCATTCTGTAAATATAGAAAATGTTATTAATAGCAGTACACTTATTTATAAAATATAAATATAGTCACTCTATGTCTCCACTGGCCACTGCATCGGCATCATCTAAGCCACGACCAATGGCCACATGGCCACACCACACCCCACACCATCTAAGCTACGGCCAACGGCTACACTACACGCTCTAAGCCACTAGCATCACCCCCACCCCACACGGCTACACCGTACTGCACCACACCACACTTTACATTAGACCGTCGTCACCCCACATGGCTACACCACTCCACACTCTCCATTCTCCAAGCCACCACCACCAGCATCACCCCTACCCCACACGGCCACGCCGCACTGCACCACACCACACTCTCCATTGGACCGCCATCACCCCACATGGCCACACCACACTACACTCTCCATTCTCTAAGCTACCACCACCGGCGTTACCTTCACCCCACACTACTACACACACCGCACCGCACCATACCACACCACACTCTCTAAGCCACCAACGTCACCCCACACAACCACACCACACGACACCTTACTCTCCAATAAGTAAAAGGACAAAATCTATTGCTTTACCTTAATTAACATCTAACAAGGATAGTGGCACGAAAGAAATGGAATAGGCGGCCGACGATCAACAGAGTGGAAGAGGACGACGACTGTCACTATGACTATGAGCTAGAGCTGGTGAGTATCTCGTGTTCGTGTCTACTGTGGCTTGTGGAAGTGGAAGAGGACGAGGACTATGTTGTGGTCTTTGGTCCATGAGGTGACTGTGAGTGTGGAGGGATGATTGGACGAGGAGTCAAGGATGACGAACAATGGCCGAGGGAGTGTGAGGTATGACTATGTGAGTGTGTAACTGTGGTCTGTGACTGAGTGTCTCATGTGAGTGATTAAGTGTGATGATGTGGATGTAGACCGTGTGGTGTGGGCTGCTGCGTGTGTGCTACCTGCTATGGTGCTGTCGAATGTCGTTAGACTTTTCCTCCAACCGTCCTCGCCGAAGTCTAAAGTCTTTAGCTATTGCGGTGTTGTCCCTGTCTCGTCACTTTAGTCGGCGTCAGCGTTGTCTCGTCAATCATCATCACACAGTCTACCAGACACGGCACAGCAGCTCGACAGCACAGCACAGCAATTTTTTTTTCGAGTCAGTAGGCCAACCCACGCCCGTAGGAACTTGCCTTCCTCGCCCCGCGGGTCAAGCGGGAGCTGGACAAAATTTTTTGCCCGCCCCGCAATTTTTTGCGGGCGGGGCAGGTTAACCTACAGACTCACCCCGCAATTACCACCTCTAGATGTATCGCCACTTCTTTTTGGTAATTTTGTAATCCGTGCAGGTATCACTACACATAATCATGAAATTGAAGCTCAAAATGGGTGAGAGTTATGGTTGTAGTAGTTCAAATCTACTACAAACATTACTTGTTCATCTTCTCAATGATCATGGTGTCGTTGCATTTCAGCAAAGAGTCTATATTGAGTATATCTAGCATAATGAAAGATGAACATTATTAATGACAATGTAGAGGTACAAATAGTCACTAAATATAATCCCTAAAAGCTACTCATTCTAAGACTTTCATGGTCATCATCAAGCTTTGAATATGATTAGTTACATGAGGCATACAATTTATCCTGAAGTTTTTGCAATTGATCACTCTTAACTACATGTAGGATTGCTTTTGAAATGTTAGGTAAATATGGAGAGCTCTTGCGAAAAGGCTACACAGTAAATGAATAATTCAATTGAATGCTTGAGAAAATTGCTTCAAGTTGGATAATATGCTTATTACACTAGTCCAAACATGCAAATTCAAGATTTATTATCTAACTTTCCAAAAACTTTATCAAGGTATCATAAAAAATACTTACGAATCCAAAGCCTCTAACTTTAAAGATCTACTTTGTGGTTGTGAAAACTTCATCTTCACAATGCTTTGCTAAGAATAGGTTGACATATGGTACCTCTAGGAATGCTACTGAAATCTTTACACTCATAAGGGCCAATGAATAATCATCTTCTAAATATATTTTCTTAATTTTTTAAGGGCTAAAACCTAATACTTATAAATACTTTACAACAAAAGAATTCCCATCACACCCCAACATTAATCCACTTTTAATTAGGCTTTCAACACTAGTTTATACCTAATTAAGTCTTCTTACTATGAGGAAAGATGAAAGATTAGCTATGAAACTTTGTGTTATGACTAATGCCACAAACAACCACACCACCATAGCCATTCTAGACCAGTTGCTATATAATCTATCTCCTATACACAACTACGATGTTTAAAAGTTAGATAAACAATCTTTTGGTTGATCCTTCATGGTATTAGTTGGCATAGAAATAGATGATGATCATATAACATATCCCTACATATAGGATTTTGATGATTCTGGTTGCGATAGAAAACAAATTTCCTTTTTCCTAAATAATATCATCATGCATGTCCTCTCCAATCACATTTAGATGCCACATAAATCAAATGGGAAAATAATATAGGAGAGTATCAATGTTTGGAGTTACATTCAAATAAAGTATCAAATTTTCAAGTAGAAAATCAATGTGATGTAAGTGCTTCAAATAAAGGATCAACTTATTAAGTAATTCAAATAAATGATTACAACTAAGGAAAATTATGGTTTTAATCTTATATTTGAACCACTTGTCATAATGTTAATCACCTATTTTAATTATTTGAAAGTTTGATATTGTATTTAAATCACTTATCTTAACGTTAATTTTTTATTTTAACCACTTAAAATTTCAATACTCTATTTGCTCTTAACCTCAAACATTGATCCTTTTGCACATAATTTTCCCTTAATCAAATTGAAAAGAAGCGTAATTAAGTAATTACTCCCTCATATTTTGTAATTTCTGAGTTGACTAACTATGGTGGAGACAAAGGAAACCTTATCTCATAAAATAAAAAGAGGGAGATCTCTAGATCCTCCTTTTTATCATTGCGACACTAGATAAAAGGTAAGGTTTTTTCTTTCATTTTCCTCTTTCTTTATAGATTTCAATGAAAAAAAGGATCCTAATGCCATACATCTTCTTCTGAATAGGAGACTATAATCGCAAATCACTAAGCACTATTGAGAATCTTGAATATTTAAGGAGATTTTGCAATTGGTAAGTGTTTGTCTTCTTGAATTTCAATATTATGTCAAAATCATGCCCTAATCAATTGTCTTTGCATGGTTTTGAAGCAATTGAAGGTTGTTTAGGCTTTAAATATGGCATATAGTAGTGTAGGCATTAAGGTTTTTTATTTTATCAAGGTGAGAAACTAGATCTATATTGGTGATTAATTATTAGTCAATAAAAAACTTTAAATGATTGATTTTTATGAGGAATCAAACAAATCATTTGTGGTGGGTTAAGTATTGTTGGTGCTTAAGGAGTGAAGGATTGAGAAATTTTGCAATCAAGGTAATCTTTTGATCCATGTT
The DNA here is from genome assembly GCA_037954665.1 of Laguncularia racemosa. Classification (NCBI taxonomy): domain Eukaryota; kingdom Viridiplantae; phylum Streptophyta; class Magnoliopsida; order Myrtales; family Combretaceae; genus Laguncularia; species Laguncularia racemosa. The sequence goes on along the minus strand of JBBMOL010000060.1, from coordinate 150,595 downwards.
GTTTTTCAATTATATAATTTGTAGTTGAAGGAGTGGAAGGTAAATCTATAATTTAAGAACCGATTTAGACTTGATCTTGTTATGCATTAGAGAAAGGAATGGTTAAATCTTGGAATTTATGTTGCAAAACCTTTTCAAATAAGTATTTGTTGGATGTCAAAGGTGTAGTTTTAGAATCAAGCTATTCATTGGATTAAAGATCCTTGGTTTGGTAATTTAGAATTAAAATTTTACATTTTTGAAAAGAGAAAAAGAATTGATTTGTTATGGAATAGTCATTTCTAAACAATCGATATTTTGTGGATAAAGTTTTAAGAAAATATGAGTTGTATATTATAAGAACTTATGAAGGAACATTTAAATTTTGTGAGTTGAATATATGATGAAAAGCATTATGGACAAAACATGGGTTTTTTATTATCATGATACAAGTTTTTTATTAGGAAAGTGTGTCAATTTTAGAAAAAAATTTGGAAAAACAATATACATTGTATAGGTGGTCAATCAGCCTTGCATTTTAGGCAGTCAACTAGCCCTAACTTAGGCCAATCAATTGGCCCCTTAAGGTGGGTCCACTAGCCTATTTAGGTTAGTTATAAGAATAATAATTTATTAATTATTTTATTAGTTAAGGGGTAGTTAGTTAGTTAATTATTAAGTTGTTAGTTAGTACTTAGAAAATAAATTAATGTTTCAATTAATAAGTTGATAAAATGAAATATCCATTTGTAGGTGAGTAAAATTACATAAGTTATAGTAATCTTAAGTTAGTAATACAATTAATTGAACACCAATGTTAATTGTAAACTTTTAGGTGTTTGATTGGACCTAGAAATAAGATTATTATCATAGAATTCCATTAAGTAGAGATGTGTGACCATTGCATTTTATAATGTGATCAAGATTAAGTACTTCTAGTGAGTTAACAAGTTTAGTATTTTAGAATTTAGGTACATAGTTACTTGTTTCTTGTGTGTGCTTACTAGGATCATTGCATTGGAATAGGAATAATGCATGTGATTGTGATTTACATGTTCATGCATATGCATGTGCATAACTACATATTAGGTATTTACTCACTCCTTCCAAGGATTTTTTTTCCCATTAAAAGAAAAAAAATCAATTATAGGAGGAGTTTATATGTTATGATTATGGCCTTATATTATTGGATCAAGTGCAATGCTAGCGTATAGAAAGGAAGGATTTTTTTTAGGTTATAGTAGTTTAGATATGATTGTTTTAGTTTTGCAATTTTATTAAAGTTTTGAAGTTATATACTATTAATGATTGTCAACTAATAGAGTGAGATACTATAGGTGTCAATAAATTGTGATTTTTAGCTATTCTAAACCTTTGCATATTTATGTTGTAATATAAATATATGGCAAACTATCCACATCCATTAGTTTCTAGGTATGACACACATTATATATATATATATATATATATATATATATATAAACATCTTATGTATATTACACTTTTTACTTTCTTTATGTGCATGACAACTTGTGATTAGAGGAGTCATGAACATGGACATCATTTGAAGAAAGTAAAGCTTTATCTATGTAATATGGTAACTTAAACATGAGATAAAGATAAATAGGATAAGATAAGACATCATACATACACACATACACATACATACATATATATATATATAACACATGAACATAATAAAATTCCATTTCTAAAGTTGGAAGCTTATATGGTGTATTCATTAGTATCCTTCATCTTAATAAATATTCCACGTTATCTTTTTCTTATTTTGCCTGTTGGATTAAGATAGGTGGGTTACCTCTTTCTTAATATACAATTCAAGCAGGGAAGAACTACACATACCTTGTACTGAAAATAGTGTTGTAAAGGCCAACAAAAGCATTGTTCCAAGTTAGTTCCAAATCGAGCCTCTAAATTTTAGATTATGATTCCTCTCAATTAGCCAATTGACAAAGCCATTATAAACATTAACAACACCAGTGATGATCCACATAACTAATGTAAAAGTCCTCTTAATTAACTAAGCCCTTTTGATACGATTCCAAGAGCTAAAATATGAGCACCAAAGAAATCAAAGTCAATTCGAGCTATAGGTGGCAGTACGGGGTCCAAAAAAGGAGGACATAGGCATCGGGAGGACCCAAGGCGAAGTTCGGCCAGCCTTAAGCCAGCCTTGAATAAAGGCCGACCGAGTTAACTTCAAGGCCGCCGGCCTTTGGTGCCGGCTTATATATTTAGGCTGCCGGCCTTTGGCTGGCCTTGAATGGCCTCGCACAATTTTTTTTAGGATGATATAAATAGTCGTCTTTAGGGTTTTTTTGGGACAGATGTTATTTTGGTTGAAAACAAAACACTTTGAGTGTGTGTGAATCCTCTTTGGAGATTCTTGAATATTGAGAATTGATTTCACTTTATTCTTGTTGTTCTTATCAAATTCTTGATTCCTATAGAATTTGTGGCGAGCATTGTTATTGAATTCTTGGAATTCTTTAACCTTAGTGATTGATTTATAGAACGTAGTCTCTATCGTTCTATGATTTGATTACCAATTAGTTTAATTTTATCAATCTTGGTGTCTATAGATTGGTAATTTTATTCATATCCTCTTTTTATTCAATAGTACCAAATATAGAAAACCCTAAAATTTGTAACATTTGATTGTTATTGACGATTTGATTTGTGTGAAAAGGATTCGATTCAAATTCGTATCATTTGGTATCAGAGCATACTAATTTTGTATCATTTGGTATCAAAGCAAAGGTGAATCGACGCGGGTCAATTCAGAGTGTGGGTTGTATTAGAGCGAAGGTTAGGGGATTTGTGAATCGACGCAGGTTAAATCAGTCAGGCTGTTCAGAGCAAAGGTGAATCGACGCGGGTTAAATCAGTAAGGTTGTTGAATCTCAATTCAATTGTAGTTTTAATTCAATATTGCCATTGGCTGAAAAAAATTGGGAATTTATTTTGATAAGTATTGCTGTGAATTCAATTGTTGGGTGTTGAATTGCTGTGAATTGGTGTTTGGGGCTGTTGTTGAGAATTGGGGTTTTCGTGATTATCTTTGCTGAAATTTTGATTGGTAGAGATGTCATTGCATGGAAGTGTTAATAACAACAACAATGGGAATAATGCTAATAATGGGGGTGAGGTTGTAACTAGGGCTGAGTTCAATCAAATCCAAGAAAATATTGGATTGATTATGGAGAGATTGGAGGTTAGGGATAGAAGAAGCCATAGTGGTGTAGGAATTAGGAGGAGACATTCTAGTGATGATTCTGATGCTCATAGTGAAAGGAGTAAGAGAGGAAGCAATGATGACAGGTGTAAGGAGATTGAAAACATAAAGCTGAAAATTCCACCTTTCACTAGTAGTAGTAAACTAGAGGAATTCCTAGACTGGGTGCTTCGGGTTAAGAAGGTGTTTGACTGCTATGAGTGGGATGAGCGCATGAAGGTGAAAATGGTGTCTCTAGCATTTTCTGAATATGCTAGTCTATGGTGGGATAAATTACAAACTAAGAGACGTAGGGTGGATGAGGATAGTGTTTTCATGGGCTTTGATGAAAAGGTTGATGAGGCGCAGATTTGTGCCGGATTACTATAAACAAGAGATGCTGATGGAGTTGCAATCCTTGAGGCAGGGTAAGAAAAGCATAGAAGATGATGTAAAGGAGTTTGAGACACTAATGGCAAGGTGTGATATTAAGGAATCATCAGATGAATCCATAGCTCATTTCATCAATGGGTTGAAGATGGACAGTGCCAATGTAGTGGAACTCCAGCATTATCAGACTTTAAAGGATGTGATTAAATTAGCCAATCGGGTTGAGCAGCATCAGCGCAGGCGGGATCAGAAATCATATCACCACCATAAGTCAGATGATGGTGAGAGGGAGAAGGAAAGGAAGGAAAAGGGAAAGGTAGTCACTAGTGAGGTTGTTGACCAAACACAACAAAGAAGAGCAGGGATATCAAATGTTTTAAGTGTTTAGGACTTGGCCATATTGCTTCTCAATGTCCTAATAAAAGGGTTATGGTCATAAAGGGTGACAAAGTCGAGAGTGAGGAAGAAGAACAGAAGGGTACTGAGGCAGAAGAGGAAGATGAAGACATTATAGCAAATCCAGTACAGGGAGACCTGTTAATGGTTAAGCAGGATGAAGCTATTCTTGATCAGAGAGCCAATTTATTTCATATCCAAGGCATGGTGCAGGGGAAGACTTGTTTGATTGTGGTTGACACAAGCAGTTGCACTAATGTTGCCTCAGCAAGCTGGGTTACTGAGTTAGGTTTACAGGTGGAGCAGCATCCAAGACCTTATGCACTTCATTGGTTGAGTCCATAGGGAACTGTTCATGTACACAAACAAGTTCGTATTCCATTACTTATTGGTGATTATACTGACGAGATTGTTTATGATGTAGTTCCCATAGAAGCTACACATTTGATCCTTGGAAGACCTTGGCAGTATGACCTCAGAGCTAAGTATGATGAATACACCAATGAGTATACCATTCAGCAATAGGGCGAGGCATACAAGCTTCTTCCTATAAGTCCAATTGAGGTACAACAAACAAGCTTGATTTGCCTTAAGAAGCCCAAGGGAAAGAGTAGTCTGTCTATGTGGTCTAGCAGGATGGACGATATGGATTCGAGGTCAAATCTTTTTCAACATGGAGGGAATGATACAATTCCAAGAGCTAAGATACGAGCACCAAAGAAATCAAAGTCAATCCAAGCTATAGGTGGCAGTACGGGGTCCAAAAAAGGAGGACATAGGCGTCGGGAGGACCTAAGGTGAAGTTCGGCCAGCCTTAAGCCGACCTTGAATAAAGGCCGGCCGAGTTAACTTCAAGGCCACCGAGCTTGGTGCCGGCCTATATGTAAGCCGTTGGCCTTTCGTGCCGACTTATATATTTAGGCCGCCGGGGTCTCGCACAATTTTTTTTTAGGATGATATAAATAGTCGTCTTTAAGGTTTTTTTTGGGACAAATGTTATTTTGGTTGAAAACAAAAACACTTTGAGTGTGTGTGAATCCTCGTTGGAGATTCTTGAATATTGAGAATTGATTTCACTTTATTCTTGTTGTTCTTATCAAATTCTTGGTTCCTATAGAATTTGTGGCGAGCATTGTTATTGAATTCTTGGAATTCTTTAACCTTAGTGATTGATTTATAGAACATGGTCTCTATCGTTCTATGATTTGATTGCAAATTAGTTTAATTTTATCAATCTTGACATCTATAGATTGGTAATTTTATTTATATCCTCTTTTTATTCAATAGTATCAAATACAGAAAACCCTAAAATTTGTAACATTTGATTGTTATTAACGATTTGATTTGTGTGAAAAGGATTCGATTCAAATCCGTATCATTTGGTATCAGAGCATACTGATTTCGTATCACCTTTCAAAGCTTTTTGACATCATATATAATATCATTTGCAACCCCGAGTCTACATAAGGTTGTGAAAACTCCACACATTCATAACTATTGGCCCTTATGGTTATATCTCCAACCACTGCATCAAAATTCTTTCCAAGTGCAAAGCTACATCAATATATATGTAATATGGAAAAGTAAAGTGCATGAAACTTATTGCAATACTCATGTTGTGCTATCACAAAATGTAACTTCTAAGAACCCATTAACGGGACCCTTCCTAAAATAATATAATAAATGATAGATATAGTACAAAAATTGATGAGAGCCAAGCTAGAAGGTGGAATGTGGATCCTCTTGAAGTGCCACCTGGACCGATCACAAGAGCTCAAGCGAAATGATTCAAAGAAGCACTTAATGGGTTGATAAAGGATATCCAAGAAGTTGGAAAGGATTGGAGCAACCATGAGAATGCACTTGCATTTGTACAAGTCATTCAAGGAGATCAAAGCATAGGAGGTCAAAGCTGCCAGCCTTAACAACGCTGGCATAAACACTGCCAACCTTAACCCGGCGTTGCCATCCGCACGCGACAGAAGGACTATGCCGGCTTACTACGCCGCCGGCCTTTATACCCGGTGTACATCCTACACCGGCTACTACGCTGGCTCCTACTCAGCTGGCTTTTATTCCCTGTTTGTTATTTTTCCGCGACTTTATGATGTTATGTCTTTTTGGGCTTTTATTATTACGAGTTGTAAACCTTAATATAAGCTACTAGGGTTGTAAACAGAACATAGAACACACATACAAGGTTGAATAACACATTTTGAGAGAATTCCTCTCTTGGTTCTCCAAAGAACTTCTCTTGAACTTATCGGATTTCTTCAATGGCGTTCATCCCGACTTATCAATCGGTCTTTCATCCCGATTATGGCGTCAATAGAATATACCAAGGTTCTTGCCTCACTTATAGGCAACGGGTCGCGGTTCCACTCGATTGTTTTGGCATCTTGGGTTACAATTCTGAACGTATTGGTATTGGGTTTCGTCACACGTGGGCATGGTTCATATCAGTTTGGTATCAGAGCCTAAGTTTGTTAAACATCAGTTCGGTTTGAGGAAAGTAACATCAAAACCTTAACTCCAATCACTCATATCAAGTTTCGTGTTGTCATAGCTTCGTACTCAAGTTCATAGTGTTAATTGTTTTCTAGAGAGTGTAGTGCATCCTATTAATTTTGTTACAAACAAAAAAAAGAACAGAAAAAAAAAATCATGACAAAAAAAAAATGAACAAGAACAAAACAAAGGCAACAAAAAGGAAAGAAAAAGAGGAAATTTTCGAGCCCCTAGAGTTGTTTTGAATTCTACGGAAGGGATTGGTGTAGTTTGGGTTAGTTCCAAGAGAATTGAGAAGAGGAATTGGTGAGTTGATATTATCATTGCTTGTGAGAATACACGAGTGATTGTGGGATATCATCTTTTGAGTGAAACACGTAAGGAAGTGACTCGTGAGGCTTAATCATATATATTTGTGTTAGTACTAACCTTTTTACTGTAGGAACTATGTCGAGGCAACATTCTCCTAAAGGTGAGAGGGGAAGGTTTGATGCTAGGTTAGTGATTGAGGCATTGAGGAGTGAGATGAAGAGGATGTTTCAGGAGGGCATGGAACAAATTCATGAGACGGTGGAGCAAAAACTAGAGCAATCTAAAAACGTCTTCCAAGGGCATAAGAGGGAGAGTTGTTCTAAGAGAGTACAAAGGGGTGGAGATGAAATATCTGATGATGAATTTGATGAACCTTCTGTCGGGAGTTATGGAGGTTATGGTGGTAGGAATAGAGAAACTAGGGATTGGGAAAATAGAGGAGATAGGAATAGAGAGGATAATCAATTGAGTAGTATAAAGATGAAGATTCCTCCTTTCCAAGGGAAGAATGATCCTGAGGCGTACTTAGAGTGGGAGAAGAAGGTAGAGATGGTGTTTGATTGTCACAATTATAGTGGGAGAAAGAAAGTGAAGCTTGCTGCCATTGAGTTTTCAGATTATGCCATAGTGTGGTGGGACCAATTGATGTTGAATAGAAGAAGAAATGGCGAACCACCTATTGAGTCTTGGGAAGAGATGAAGAGGGTGATGAAGAAGCGGTTTGTGCCTACGTATTACTATCTTGAATTGCACAACAAATTGCAAACTCTTAAGTAGGGAAGCCGAAGTGTGGATGAGTATTTCAAGGAGATGGAGGTTACTATGATTAGGGCGAATTTGGAGGAGGATAGAGAGGCTACCATGGCTAGGTTTCTTGCTGGGTTAAATAGAGAGATACAAAATGTAGTAGAATTGCAGCACTATGTGGAATTGGAAGATATGGTTCATATGGCTATAAAGGTTGAGAACCAACACAGGTGGAAAGGTAGTAGTACTGCACGGTTTCAACAGGGTGCTGGTTCATCCACCTAGAAGACTAACCAATGGAAGAAGGAAGAAAAGCCTTTACCCTCCAAGCCAAAAGGAGAGCAGAAGCAAGAGGGTTTTACTCCTAGTAACCAAGGTAAACCTGATTCTACTACTCCTAGAAATCGTGACATTAAATGTTTTAAATGCCAAGGCAGAGGCCATATTGCTAGTCAATGTCTGAATAGGCGTGTTATGATTCTGTGTGATGATGGTGAGTATGAGACTGAAGGGGATAGTGAAGAGGATGATATGCCTCCATTAGAGGACGCTAGTGATGACGAGGAGCTTGCAGCAGGGAAGTTAGTGGCAGTAGTGAAGCGAGCTTTGAATGTGCAGGTAAAGGAAAAAGAGGAGGTACAACGAGAGAATATCTTTCATACTAGATGTTATCTAGGTGATCATATTTGTAGTTTGATCATTGATAGGGGGAGTTGCACTAATGTGGTGAGTACTTTTATTGTCGAGAAGCTGGGACTCAAGACTACTAAACACCCTAGTCCATATAAATTGCAGTGGCTGAATGATAGTGGCGAGACTAAGGTGAGTAAGCAAGCCTTGATTGCTTTTCACATCGGTAGGTATGAGGATGAGGTGTTATGCGACGTAGTGCCGATGCAGGCGTGTCATGTGTTGTTGGGGAGGCCATGGCAGTTTGATAGGAAGGTTGTTCATGATGGCTTTTCTAACAAGTATACACTTGTTCACCAAGGCAAAAGCTTTAATCTTAAACCCTTAACACCTAAACAGGTATATAAGGATCATTTGCAGCTACAACAGTCTTTTGCAAAATATAAGGTGAGTGAAAAACAAAGGGAGAGTGAGAGAGCAAAAGACATCGAAAAAGAAAAGGAACACAAAAGTCCATATTAAAAGGAAAAAGAGAGGAAGGCTAGAAAGAGCGTGAGAGACCAAGTTGAAGGGGGAACAACTTTGGTGGTGAGTGAAAAGGAGAGTGCAGCCTTGCAAAAGGAGAGTTGTGTGGCAAGAGCGAGTGTAGTGAGGAGAGCGTTAGTGATGAAGCAACCTATGTTGTTGCTAGTTTTTAAGGAAACTTGTTTGAATACTAACGACCTTTTTAACTCTTTGCCTAGTGTGGTTGTGTCTATTGTGCAGGACTTTGAAAATGTCTTCCCTGAGGAGATTCTAAAGGGGTTACCACCTATTCGTGGTATTGACCACCAGATCGACCTTGTACCCGAAGCATCTATTCCAAACAAACCAACTTATAGGAGCAACCCAGAGGAGACAAAGGAACTCCAAAGGCAGGTTAGTGAATTAATGGAGAAAGGGTACGTGAGAGAAAGCATGAACCCATGTGCAGTGCTTGTGATTTTGGTGCCTAAGAAGGATGGGTCATGGAGAATGTGTGTTAATTGCCGCGCCATCAACAACATCACAGTAAAGTATTGTCATCCCATTCCTCGCTTAGATGACATGTTAGATGAGTTACATGGGTCTAGTGTCTTTTCCAAAATTGATTTGAAAAGCGGATATCACCAAATTAGAATGAAAGAAGGTGATGAATGAAAAACCACATTTAAAACAAAATATGGATTATATAAGTGGTTAGTAATGCCTTTCGGTTTAACTAATGCACCTAGTACTTTTATGAGACTTATGAACCATGTTTTGAGGACTTTTATTGGCAAATTTGTGGTTGTCTATTTTAATGATATCCTTATTTACAGCAAGAGTTTGGAAGACCATATATCTCACTTGAGGGACGTTTTAGAAGTGCTTCGAAAGGAGCAATTATATGTTAACCTCAAAAAAGTGCACTTTTTGCACAGACAAACTTGTGTTTCTTGGTTTTATTGTTAGTGCACAGGGAATACAGGTTGATGAAGAAAAGATTCGTGCGATCCAAGAATGGCCTAGTCCAACTAATGTAAGTAATGTGCGGAGTTTCGATGGACTAGCAAGCTTTTACAGGAGGTTTGTAAAGGATTTCAGCACCATTGCAACACCACTTACTGAGGTAATCAAGAAGAACATGGGGTTTAGATGGGGAGAGCAACAAGAGAAGGCCTTTCAGACGCTTAAAAATAAGCTGACTCATGCGCCATTACTTGCTTTACCTAATTTCTCTAAAACTTTTGAAATTGAGTGTGATGCTTCAGGAATAGGTATTGGAGCAGTGCTCATGCAGGAGAGAAGACCAATTGCATTCTTTAGCAAGAAGTTAAGTGGGGCAACCTTGAACTACCCTACTTATGACAAGGAATTATATGCATTGGTTCGAGCGCTGGAGACTTGGCAACACTATCTTTGGCCAAAAGAGTTTGTGATCCACACTGATCATGAATCCTTGAAGTACTTGAAGGGACAACATAAGCTAAACAAGAGGCATGCTCGTTGGGTGGAGTTCATCGAAACATTTCCCTATGTCATCCACTACAAGCAAGGTAAAGAGAATGTTATTGTTGATGCACTTTCTAGAAGGTATGTGCTTATCTCTACTCTTAGTTCTAGACTGCTTGGTTTTGAGCACATTAAGGAATTGTATGCTGCTAATCGAGATTTTTGTGAAGAGTATGTGCATTGTGAGAAGAGTGGTCATGGAAAATTTTATAAGCATGAAGGATTCTTGTTTAGGGAGAATAAACTTTGCATTCCAAATTGTTCTTTAAGAGAATTATTAGTAAGCGAGTCTCATGGAGGAGGTTTAATGGGACATTTTGGAGTAGCTAAAACCTTAGGGGTATTGTAGGAACACTTCTATTGGCCTCACATGAAATGAGATGTTGAGAGGATTTGTGAGTGATGTGTCACTTGTAAGCAAGCAAAATCTAGAGTCTAATCTCATGGGCTTTATACCCCACTTCCCATTCATCATGAGCCTTGGGTAGATATTTCCATGGATTTTGTGTTAGGATTACCCAGGTCTAGGCATGGTTGAGACTCTATTTTTGTAGTCGTGGATAGATTTTCTAAGATGACACATTTCATTTCTTGTCACAAAACAGATTATGCTTGCAATATTGCTAATTTGTTCTTTAGGGAAGTTGTGAGATTGCATGGTATGCCTAGAACAATCGTATCAGATAGAGATACTAAGTTCTTGAGCTACTTCTGGAAGACCCTATGGGCTAAGTTAGGAACTAAGCTATTATTTTCTACTACTTATCATCCACAGACTGATGGTCAAACTAAGGTAGTAAATCGAACTTTATCTACTTTGTTAAGGGCAGTCATTAAAAAGAACATTAAAAGTTGGGAGGATTGTTTGTCGCAAGTTAAATTTGCCTATAATCGCACAATGCATCCTGTTACTAAGTTTACTCCTTTTGAAATTGTGTATGGTTTTAATCCACTAACTCCTTTGGATTTATCACCTTTGCCTATTTCTGAGTATGTTAATCTAAATGGCAAGAAGAAAGCAGAATTTGTTAAACAGATCCATGAGAAGGTAAGGCTAAACATTGAGCAAAGAATAGAGCAGTATGTGAAACAAGCCAACAAGGGTCGTCGACAAGCTGTCTTTAAACCTAGAGACTGGGTTTGGGTTCACATGCGCAAAGAGTGGTTTCCTGTGCAGCGTCAATCTAAATTACTTCCTAGAGGCGATGGACCATTTCAAATTCTTGAGCGCATCAATGATAATGCATAAAAGATAGATTTTCCAAGTGAGTATCAAGTAAGTGCTACTTTTAATGTTACTGATCTGAGTTCTTTTGATGTAGGCAACAATTTGAGGACAAATCCTTTTCAAGAGGAGGGGAATGATGAGAGCCAAGCCAGAAGGTGGAATGTGGATCCTCTTGAAGTGCCACCTGGACCGATCATAAGAGCTCGAGCGAAATGATTCAAGGAAGCACTTAACGGGTTGATAAAGGATGTCCAAGAAGCCAAAAGGGATTGGAGCAACCATGAGAATGCACTTGCATTTGTATAAGTCATTCAAGGAGATCAAAGCATAGGAGGTCAAAGTTGCCAGCCTTGACAACACTGGCGTAAACACTACCGACCTTGACTCGGTGTTGCCATCCGCACGCGACAGAAGGACTACACCGGCTTACTACGCTGCCGGCCTTTATACCTAGCGTACATCCTACGTCGGCTACTACACCGGCTCCTATGCCGCCGGCTTTTATTCCCTGTTTGTTATTTTTCTGCGACTTTATGATGTTATGTCGTTTTGAGCTTTTATTATTACGAGTTGTAAACCCTAATATAAGCTGTTAAGGTTGTAAACAGAACATAAAATACACATACAAGGTTGAATAACACATTTTGAGAAAATTCCTCTCTTGGTTCTCTAAAGAACTTCTCTTGAACTTATCGGATTTCTTCCATAGCATTCATCCCGACTTATCAATCAGTCTTTCATCCCGATTGTGGCGTCAATAGAATATACCAAGGTTATTGCCTCACTTATAGGCAACGGGTCGTGGTTCCACTCGATTGTTTTGCATCTTGGGTTGCAATTCCGAACGTATTGGTATTAGGTTTCGTCACACGTGGACGTGGTTCGTATAAAAAATTTTACCTTTAATTGAACTTGTTGCATAATTAAATCGTATGTCCCTAAAAAATTATTAAAATCATATGGCAAGTCATAAGGAAAATACTTGAGTGTTTCTTTGAAGACCTCAATCGCAAATTCGAATGCTACCAACTTTCCTCCAGTACCATTCTCATTTTCATACCTTGCATCTACAAATTCTTTATGACTATTTGCACTAAGAACTCCTATTTTCAATCTTCCTCCACTTGTTAAAATTGTCCAACCTCTAGGCACATTCCAATGACCACCTAGCCAAAACACTTGCCCTAAAACACTTATCAAATCATTGTACAAACTGCCCTTGCCAAGTTTTTTTAGAGAACCCTAAATTCTCAATCCAATACCCCAATTCCTTATATCCTTTTCCTACTACATTTACTATTTGGAAAACATGTGTATGGCTTAAAACCCCTCCATGCAATCTAAACTTACTGCTTAGACCCTCAAATTTAACATTCTTAATTCTATTTAGCAATTTTGGATCTAATAGTGAAGTCATAGTTGGTGCATTGTTTGATGATGCTTGCCTTTTCATAGCTAGTGCCAATGCCCACACTGCATCATAAGCTTGCATCGTGAAAATTCCTAGGTTTAAATATGATTCCTTTGGGTGTTGCATACTAAACTTTGATTGAAATTGCCTAAACTTCTCAAATTGAGGGATATAGTTCCTAATTCCTAATAAATCTTGAATTGTAGAAAATGATTTGGCATCCAAAGTGTCAATATGATTTGCAATATCTGATCCACACATATTCATTTCCCATTAATCCCAATTCATTAGCTATGATGAATATACTAGAGGCTAGTTTAATTGAAGTGTGCACAATAAATACCCTTATTTAGTTATCCTTCAGCCTCATCAATTTTCTTCTCATGAAATAGTATGATGACATGGGAGGAAGGGCCAATATATTGTCAACACGCAAATCAACACCTTGAATGGTTGTGATAAGGTCGAGGATAATGCTATTGGTGATGGAATCGATGCCTTCATAAATTATGTTCACTTTCCTCCATTGCCAGCTCTTAACTATGGCAGCAATGGCTTTCGTTTGATAGTGTTGATCACGAGCAACTTTGAATAGAAAGGGCCATTGTAGGGAGGACCGTTGTGGTAGGTCACTCGCTAAGGAAAGAATAGGAATCTTGGATCGGTTGCCTATTTCTGCCACGGTATAGGATTCTCGACCTCCTCCGAAGCTTAAGAGATCGTTGACTTGATACTTCTTGATGAATCTCCTAGCTGCATTTAGTTAAAACTTGCCACTAGATTAATTTTGTATGAATACTAGCCAACCTTACACATACAACGCAGGTTTCCAAGAAGAAGTACATTTATTGTAATATAAAGAAAATAGAATGAATGATCGATGCAACAACAATAACATGTTATAAATTGAGTCAGCTATAAAATATTGTTTCACTATCATGGATCATATTTTATAATTATTGATATCTAACTATGTTATATTTTCATCATATTTTTCAAGTTTATCCTATCTTTATTTTATGACAGATGCATCTAAAAGGTCAGAATATTGAATAGGTACCTATAAAGCACGTCTTTCTGTACATAGCCAAATTATTTCAATCATGTTTTCTTCATCTTCTTATTTATGATATTACTCCAACTTTTGCTCTAGTACATTCATATCTTGTCTATTCTTGTATGACCACACGCATCCATTTCAACACACATTTCCACTGCTCTCATCTTCTAATCATATCCATTACTTACTACTCGACATTCATATCTACAAGCCTTTCCATTGTTTAATCTTCATGCGCATCTTACAATTATATAAAGTACCTGAAGTATCTGATCTCTTTATTCCATCAACACTAGATTATATGAGTAACATCTTATAAATGCTAAGCTTTGCATCTACAGATTTCTTGCATCCATCCTATCGTAGATAATCCACCTGTCCTCCATATATTTATCGTAATATTTAAGAGTTATATGCTCTGCTATGATAAGCTATTTATAAGCATAAATGATAATATATATATATATATTAGAACGCTATTCGGTATTGTTAACTATTTATATTAGGCAAAGGAGAAACACTTAAAAAGAAAATCTCATGAGATAAGAGGAAGCTAAGATATCAGAAGAAATGAAAAGATGGATGTTTAAAAATTGGCAATAATGCGATCAGTTATGATGTAGACCCACCAAAACTGAATCACATTTTACGAATAACTTTTGTTTTCCTTTTTCTTTTTTATTTCTTGTACAGTTTTATTTTAAAATATATTATTTTTGTTTGAATTAAACTTTTACTTTTCAATCATCTTATCTTATGCTATGAATGTACTTTTTCGCCGAGCTGGAAAATATATAAAATGGACTTGGCTCAATCATAGATAAGGCTAACTATTAGGATTAGTAAGAGAATCCGAATAATTACGGAAGCATTATTTCTAGCTAGAAGAGGAAAAGATTTTCTTCATCAAATTTTCTCCCTTATTGCTGCAAAATCAATAGAAACAATTCCTGAAAGTGCAATTATTTCGGCTTTATTACTTTAAGGTAAAAGGAAGGGAAAAAGAAAATGAGAAATATCCATTCAAACACAATGCCTTGTATAGGTGATACGTACCGCTATAAGCTGCTTGTACAGGATCACCGCGAGAGTTCTTAATCCACAAAGGCGGCAACTGACCCAAATGAGAATAAAAATCTTCAATCGCTATTTTCATGGCTATTTCTTGATCTTTTCCTTCGCGTGTCGCGTTGTTTATGATGGCACCAAAACTGATCCTTCTATGTCTTATTTTGGTGGGAGTCTCATTTTGGGCATTAGACAAAGGCACTAGCATGAAAAAGATGATAATAACAAAGAAGAGGGAGAAGAAACGAAGAAGAAGACCACGTAAAACTACCATTTCTGTTTCTTGTCTAGCTTCTCTTCTAGCCTTTGGGGCCTAATTTAAAGAGTTGCCTTCCACGTTCTACACATTTGACAGTTCGATTTCATGGTCTCTATATATAGATTGAATTCTGTCTACTTCTTGTAGTCTACTTTGGGGTGGTCTCAAGAATCTTATTTGTAAGTGTCAACTGATTAATAGTTCATCTGTTGGAATTATGGAGAGAAAATGCCTCGAAGTGGGTTCTGGTTATAATAATTTTCTCATTCCTCGACAATTTAAAATGATCGACAAGGGGTGGTCAGAGCGATCATAATTTGATAGATTGATCGTGAGCCACAGTTTTAAATGGGTCACTTCACCCATTACGATTACGTCACCTCAAAATGTTTTTTTTAAAAAAAAAAATTATTTCTTTTCCCCCTTTTTAATAAAAAACGTCAATGAAACAACCTACTTTAAGTTATGAGTCACGACCTAACATCAAACCATAGCTTGATTTTTTCTTTTTATTGTTAGCATATTATACATGAAACCCACAACTCTATATAAAACCCACTAATGCATCATTCCATACATGTTTGTTATACTTCACGATTGCTTCCTATCGACTACCTACCACATCACATATAGTAGTCTAGACACCTAATCCACCATACCATCTCAAAATTTACAATCATAGCTCATAAACCCACTAACCTGAAACAACCATGCAAGAGCTATTACACATGTTTAGAAATCAAGTTAGATTATTAGTCAATTTTTATCTATCTATAATCACTCACAATATGCAATTCGGCAAACTACATACCTATAGATCTCATGATCATAACCGAAGCCATGTGTCGTAAACCGAGGCCAGTTCCAAAATGCATATGCAATAAAGACTATCAAATAAACTTACCAGTCCATATTCAATTTTAATATTTTGTAAATTTTAAATAGTTACAATATCAATGTATATTTAGTTAAGCATACTTACTTATTTGATTATTATTTAATTACCAATTAGATAAATTTTTTTAATTAGTATTTAACTCCAACTAATACCATTGGGCTCAATTAAGTATGTCCCTTTAGGCTATTGCATCCATTTAGTGTTACTAAATGGCCTTACTTTCTTAGCCTTATTTATGAATCATACTTATTTTGTTAATCAATTAGTGATTCGGCTTATTAATTGAATTGGTTCAAAGGTAGTAAACCTATTAGAGTAAGATTAAACCAATTATGATTAATTTGGTTTTGATTCATCTTTAGGGATTTGATCTTTAATCTATTTTATTTTTGTTTTGTTTTGTTTTGTTTATTATTTAATTATTTTTTTCTTAATTTCTACATTGGAAACCGATTGAGGTGATCGGATTGGGGAGGTCAATTCAATTCACGTGAGCCGAGTCTTGGAGAGTGTGCTTATATACCCCACTACTATTAAATACCCTTATCTATTCTAGTTTACAAGTTAGGATAATAAGGTAATTTATCATATCCTTAAATTATCTAGAATATCCCTAATACCTAGATTACTAGTTTTAATTAATCTATGGGTAAATTTATAATATGATTTCGTAAATCAATCAATTAATTTATTTATTTATTTTCACACTAATTTCTTTAATTTTAATTTCTAATTTTATTTTTTATCCCATTCATTTCATATCTATATATAACCTCTTGTTTGGGAGTCAATAAGGGAAACAGAATGCGTAGGCCCCAAGACGTGTACATGGGCGCTTTATAAGCAGAAACAGATTTTCCATGCACGTTTTGGTTCATCAATTCCTGTCAACTGCATTACCCTTTTTTGGTCTAAAATAATCTCTAGTAGATAGTGTTATCACCGCATAGTCTAAAATAATCACGTTTTGCTTCATCAAGTCTTGTCAACATTTTCCCGTTGTTTCTAGGAATTAGTGCATGCATTACCCATTTATGACCTAAAATATTGTTTAGTAGATAGTGTTATCATTTTATTGGTTTAAATCACCTATAAAAGCTTGAAAATAAATTTATGAATAAATTATAGTATAATTTTTTAAATTATAATTCTATATTATTTTAATAATTTCTCCCACCCCCAGTAATCATCCAAAAGATTCTATTTCTCAAAAGCTACCAAAAATAAATGATTTGCCAAGGATTGAAGGAAGAATACTCTTCAAGTTAATTAACCGGATGATATGGACTTGTTCATCAACCGCGATTGGAGTAGATCACCGATTGGCTTGTGGAAAAATTCACCTAGAATATTCTAACAGTCTTCGCACAAGATATTATTATTGTTGGGCTTTGGGGTCCAATTCAGGCCCAATTAATAATAATAATAAATTAATATATATATAGCGATGAAGACAAAAAGAACAAAAAAGGACCGTGACCCAAGTTTGTTTGCTTTTACGAGAGACGGGGAAAAGGAAGGAGATTGCGGCCGCGGATAAAAGATGTCTAACTTGCAAAAGGGGGGATTTTATTCAACCAAGTGATTTTTGGATTCACTATTGGACTATCAATTGAATTCTGATTGTGATAAAACTCGAACCATGGTGTGAAGTACTACAAGGTTGGTATTTCTAATTTTTGTTAAACCTTCTCAATTGTTCTCGCCGTTTTTGATAAAGTTTTTATATTTACTAGTTTAACTAGTGAAGAAAATATTGTAAACCCATTATTTGTTAATAGTAGAAGATTTTGCGCTCAAGTCTTGTGGTTTTTTTCCCTATTAGGGTTTTCCATGTTAAATCGCAATATCTATTTTATTTTATTACTTTTTTATTTATTATTATAATTACATAACAAATGGTATTAGAGCTAAAAAGAAAAAAAAAGAAAATAAATTGGTTTTCTATGCTACAAGCATGGCAAATTCATCGAGTACCATGATTAAATTAAAATTTTAAAATTATTCAATATGGAAGTCAATGATGGAGGATCTTTTATATTGCAAAGACTTGTATGCACCTTTAGGTGGTGATAGTGTGAAGCCAGAAGAGAAATCAGATTAAGATTAGGCAATCATGTAGAGAAAAACTATTGATTATATCCATCAATGGGTAGATCATAGTATGTATCATCATGTTGCTCAAGAAACTAGAGCAAATGTTATATCGAAGAAATTGGTGTCTATGTATGAGAGATAGATTGCTTTAAATAAAACCTCCTTAAGTAGGAGAGTTGTTAATTTGAAGTACAAGGATGGATCTAGAATGACAAAGCACTTGAATGATTTTTAAGGTCTTATAAATCAGTTGTCTACCATGATGTTGGTGCTTGATGATGAGATAGAGGCACTATTATTGTTGAGTTCACTACATGACAGTTGGGAGACACTTGTGGTATCTATCAATAATTCTACTCCACAAGGAAAGCTCACCATTGTAATGGTGACAGATAGTATGATGAATGAAGAAGCTAAAAGAAAAGAGCAAAGTATTATTTCTGAGACTCGAGCACTAGTTACTGATAAACAAAAAAGACATGGGAGAAGCAAGACTAGAGGTTCATCTATTAAATTTGATAAATCTTATAGATCTAAGGGAAGATCCAAATCAAGAAGAAGGAATATTAAATGTTATTATTGTAACAAGCCAGGATATTTAAAGCGGGCTGTAAAATAAGGAAAAGAGAGCAGATTAAACGTAAAGGCGATGGGAAAAGTGAAGATGCAATGACAACATCAATAAATGGTGAAATTGTTGTTGCTTGAGATGATGATTGTGTTAGTCTTGCATACCATGATAGTGATTGGGTTATTGACTTTAGTGCCTCCCCTCATGTGACATCACATGGTGAATTCTTCTTAACCTACACCACTAGTGATTAGGGCAATGTTAGGATAGGAAACGATGAGACATCCAAAATTATTGGCATTAGAGATGTTATTTTATAGACTAATACTAGTTGCAGGCTTATTCTTAGAGATGTTAAACACGTCCCAAAAATTCACCTAAACCACATATCTACAAGAAAGCTTGATGATGAAAGATATAGTAGCTATTTTGGTGAAAGTAAATGGAAGCTCACCAATGGCTCTCTTATAATGGCTAAAAGAAAGAAGAAGAACACCCTTTACTTATTGTCAGTAAAACTAAGTAAATGAGATGTGAATATGATTATGAGTCATCAATAGAAATTTTGCACAAACAGCTTGGTCACATAACTAATAAAGGACTCCAATTACTTGTCAAGAAGCAACTTCTACCTAATGTAAAAGGTACTCCTCTAAAATCCTACTTTGATTGTCGAGCTAGTAAATAACATAGGGCTACATTTCATAAAATTCCACCTTCTAGAAAAATTCATGTACTTGATTTAGTTTATACATATGTTTGTTACATGAAAGATAAACCAGTTGGTGGTACTCTTTATTTAGTGACTTTATTGATGACCACTCTAGAAAGTTGTTGACTTTTTCTTTGAAATCTAAAGATCAAGTTCTAGATGTATTTAAGAAATTTCATATTAAAGTGGAGAGAAAAACTAGAAGACAATTGAAATGTGTCCAAGCAAATAATGGTGGTGAATATAAAGGTACTTTTAAGGACTATTGTAGATATCATGGGATTATACTTAAGAAGATAGTACCAAAGACCCCACAACAGAATGCTATTGTAGAAAGAATGAACCGCGCAATTACAAAGAGAGTTAAGTGCGTGTTATCTCATGCCGAGCTACCTAAACCATTTTAGGGTGAAATAATGAGGACAGCAGACAACTTGATCAATCCATCTCCCTCTTATGCTATGGATGGTGATATTCTAGAGAGAGTATGGACAAGTAAAAATATTTCTTATAATCACTTGTGAGTTTTTTGTTGTAAAGCACTTGTGCATATTCCTGAAGATGAAAGAGCAAAACTTGATGCAAATTCAAAGCAATGTATATTTCTAGGCTATGCACATAATGAGTATGGATATAGGTTATAGGATCCAATAAAGAAGAAAATCATCAAAAGCAAAGATGTAGTCTTTTTGGAAGACCAAACCATTGAAGACATAGAGAAGCCAGAGAAGTCCAAATCCTCAAACAAGATCCCTACAAATTTAGATCCAGTGACATTATCTAAAAATCATAGCAATGATGGGGGAGATATACAAGATTCAATTGAAGATGATTAAACTCTCGAAGAACCTGATCAATAGATAGTTGAGATCTACAAGTGAACAAAAGCCATCTACTAAATACACTCTAAATGAGTATGTGATGTTGATAGATAGGGGAGAGCCAAAATGTTATCAAGAAGTTATGTTACATGAGAAAAAAAAAAAGGAATGGATAAAAGTCATGCAAGAAGAGATGAAATCCTTGCATGAGAATCACACTTATGATTTGGTATAATTGCCTATGGGCAAGAGGCCTTTGAAAAATAAATGGGTGTATAAATTCAAGACTGAAGAAAATAGCTCACAACTAAGGTACAAGGCAAGATTGGTTGTGGCGGGGTTTAATCAAAAGAAAGGCATTAACTTTGATGAAATTTTCTCACTAGTGGTGATAATTTCTTCCGTTCGAATTGTTCTTAGGATAGTTGCTAGTTTGAATTCACTACAACAAATTCCATATTTGAAAAAAATTAATAAACATTGCTAAACATGAAATAAACATTACAGAAAAGATTTAGCCATGCTTAATAATCATTGCTAATACATGTCGTTAAAGGTCCATTGCAAAAAAATATCCGCAACTTTAACAAAATAAGCATCGCTAAAATTAAAAATGTAGCAAAATGTGTTATATTGGGCAATGCTTAAACGTAGTTAAAAATAGGTAATAGGCAACGTTTAAACGTAGTAAAACCACAATTAAAAACTTAATGAACACAAAAAGTGAGGTAATTGAGTAAAATTTACAACATTTAAACATAGTAAAAGAGTAACATTAGCAATGTTTATACATAACTAAAAGTAATTATACGTGATGTTTAAACATAGTATAAATAAAATTACATAAATTAAAGGAGTTACGAGCATAGTAAAAGAGTAACATTTGCGACATTCAAACGTTGAGTAAGTTCAAATATTTGCGACGTTTAAACATGACTATTTGCAACATTTAAACATTGTCTAAGTTAAACTATTTGCAATGTTTAAATGTTGTTTAAGTTAACCTACTAGTAACGTTTAAATATTGTAAAAAGTGTATTGACAACCTTAAAACATTGTTATTAAGCTAAATTTACGACATTTAAGCATGGTAATTTTAATGACATAGATTTCGACCTGCTTTCACAATCCTCATATTTGCTAACATATACCTATTTAGTTTATGCATAATTACATATACTAAAATACCATAACCATCAACATATATTTCTCACATATCCTACATCAAATGAACCCAATAACATGATGCTTTCACATCAATAGAATTTGGGAATAATATCCTTAACTATAATTCAAAAAATAAATCTAAATAAGATCAAGAAATTCAAACTTCATTATATTTCAGATTAAACATTAAATGAACTTGTCTAACACCCTATTTCTCACATCAATCTTCCTCATCACTACTTTCACCATCATCATTGCTATCATTATTATCTTCACTACTTTCACTATCATTACTATTAGATGAATTTGGTGAATGAACAAGGTCTTATACATTTTTTTTTCTTATCACAGAATATATAACCTTTAAGTAACACATATATACATTTATATCTTTTTTTTTCTTTTTTGTAAATAGAAAGAGAGAGAGAGAGAGAGAGAGAGAAAGGGATAGAATACTAGCACATATTTATGATAATTTACTTGAAGTGCTTGGAAAATTCTAGGCAAGCCGTGCAATTGCTTGAGAAAGCTCAGATAGTTGTAAGACATTTACGAAGTAACGAATCTTTGATCCTCGATATGTAAGTAGAACATCAATATTCTAGAATATTGCCCTAAAGGAATTACAACCATGCAAATTCTACAATATTCTAGAATATTGAACCTTTACACCTATATAACAATACATATTGCACAACTACAACAATACTCCCTACACAACACTCCCTGCATAACATAGTACACACACTACCCTTGTATTCTTTTACTATATGTTGATGACATGTTGATTGTAGTTCATGACACCAAGTAGATGTAAGGATTGAAAAATGCTTTGAACAAGTCTTTTTCCATGAATGATTTAGGACTTGCGTGCCAAATTCTCGATATGAGAATTACTCATGATAGGAAGAGCCAAAAGTTTTAGTTATTGTAGGAGAGATACCTAAAAAGGGTACTAGAAAGGTTCAACATAAGTAGAGCAAAACCCGTTTGTTCTCCACTTATAGGTCACTTTAAACTCAATTCCCAATAGTGTCCTAAAAGTGAGGAAACTAAAGAAGCTATGAAGAGAATAACATATGCCTCGTCAGTTGGTAGTCTAATGTATGCTATGGTGTGCACTAGACCAAATATTGCTCACACTGTTGGTGTAGTTAGTCACTATCTCTCAAATCTAGGTAAAGAACATTGGACTATAGTTAAATGGATTCTCAAGTCTCTTAAAGGCACTTCTAAATTATGTATGCGGTTTGGTGGTGATAAACCGGCATTGCAAGGGTTTACATTAGCTGATATGGTAGGAGATTTTGATTCTAAGAAATCTACATCAAGTTGTTCAATTAGTTATGTAAGGGAAGTGGTGTCTTAGCAATCCAAATTGCAAAAGTTTGTTGCACTATCCACCCCTAAAGTAGAATATATTGCCATCATTGAAGCCTATAAGGAAGTCTCATGGATGAAGAAATTTCTAGAAGAGTTAGGTTAAGAGCAAGAAAATTTAAGTTTATATTGTGATAGCCAGAGTGCAATACATCTCAATAAGAATCCTACCTCCCATTCTAGATCAAAACATATTGATGTTAGATATCATTGGACTCAATATCTACAATAATGATAATGGTTTAGACATGATGACCAAAGCCCTAATGTGACGTCCTAAAACCTAGAATGCTATAACCCACCACATGTCACTACTAAGTAGTGACATGCTAAATCTCTAAATCCCCATTCCAAATCCAATCTATTCATTTCCAACATACATTAATGTAATTATAACTTTAATAATAGAAAAGAATGACACTCAGGTGAACTATTCCAATTTTCATTACTTAAGAAAAATACATTAATCTCCAATCTTAAAACTAAGATGAACATCCATTCACATAAAATAAATCAACATATCTAAAGATTCATAGTCTACAAACAAATTCTATAATCAAAAGGAGATCTTCATCCACTTTCACTTTACTCCTCACCATAATAATAGTGATATTCTCTTCCATTTTCATCCTAATAAAAATATACTCCTCACCATAAAAATAGTGATACTCTCTTCCATTTTCATCCTAATAAAAATATACTAAATTCCTATTCTCATCATAATCGACATATTCATCATATTCACCTACAGCTGAAAAATAATTGAGTAAGTCTATGCCTAGTACGTGAATATCACACAAACATGTGCATGCCACATTCATTACAATATACACACTTAAATGCAAAGAATGTATATATATCACAATCATCAGATTATTTATCTTTAATTAGTCAAAAACCAATAAAAGGGTACCTACGACCTCGTTACACCATATAATATATATATATATACATATATACTCCTAGATTGGGAACTACCACTACGAGTCCTGTCTAATCCTAATCTACCTTAGATCATTTTAGTATAAGGCTCCACTAGGGATAATGCGGTATATCAATCATCAAGATGCCCTCTAAGGATCTGCCACCTTTGGCTCCTTGGTCAACCCAAGCACAAACAGCACTTACATTTAAATCTAATATCCAATTAAATTCGTTTGTATAACTACATTAATAATCACAAACACCATACATAGTAAACACATACCTAGAAGAGTCATCTCACAATTAGCTCTTACTTTTCTAGGAAAGGGGTATAGACTTGTCAAATTCCAAAGATTGAGTTTAGCTCTATCTTACAACTTAATCTAGGTTCACTAATTAGTTAATTTTGTCCTAATTGCATAATTCCCTCCCCTAGTGTCTTATTATGCATAAGTCATAATTTAGAATTGCAAGTAAACAAAATACAATTGAATAATGAGTATCCAAGAATAACATGGTAGTGTGAGTAGCCATGTAGAGGAACACAAGAGGAAATATGGTCATGCTAATTACTGTGTATCTTTCTATGTAAAATTGTTATTCCAGCACACCCAAGTACATGGTCATATATTTGGCCGTGTACCTTTCTGTAAATTTCTTTTATAATTTGACACACCTAAGTATACGAGTGTGTCCTATAACCATGTACCTTTTTATATAGATTCGTGTTTTGACATTGGCAGGTACATAGGCGTATATTTGATCATGTACTATACTGTTCATTATGAATCCCTTTATCTCTTATTCAATTTGTTCCTCAGCCTAATTTTCATGAATCTAAGTCTGATTGATCAATTGACCTATCAATTCTAATACATCGTATAGATCTTATGCACTTACTTATTTCAAATTATGATTGAAACCCTCAACTCACTTGATCCCATGCCCATTCCATCTCATTTCTTGTTCCGCACTCTAACAACATGTCATCAATTTACTTAGACCCACAAATCTATCATTAGACACAAGCATCTTAGTGATCAAAACCCTTACCTAATAAAAAAAGGGGTCGATCTCATTGCTTTCCTTAGGTCACCTAGTGGGTCTTTACAAGAGTCTTTGTGATTACAACTGTGCAAATAAGAAAAGAGGAGCATTAGGTCAAGCAAGATTTAAATACCTTGACTCTAAAAAGACCAAACTACCCCCATATCTTTAGACTATTTACATACTTAACCTTGATTTTAAATTTTAATAAATATTAAATACATGCATACATACTAATGTGCTTAAAACCAAATTCTAAGTACAAAAAATCCAATTGAAAGACCAATTGCACAATGTCAATCAAACTAGCTTCCAATTTGCGCAAACCCTTTGTCTTATAAACCAATTTCCACAACAAGGACGTGATCAAGATTGAATCTAAGTATGATAAAAATCTAATACCAAAAGATGACATGCTTAAAAGGGACTCTAAGCATATGCAAGTAATCCAATTAAACCACTCCCAAATGAAAAGATCACAACCGGTTCAAATTGGATCAAAATTACGTGAACACTAAATTTTTAAGGTGATCCAATTAATAAGAATAATGAGGATTAAAAACTACAAGGATGATATTGATCAAATGAATCATGAATTCAACTCAATTTACAATTAAATCCCAATCAAAACACCAACATATAAACCATGAACTTCTCCTCAAATCAATGGAATTCCACGCAAACAATAAAAGGGAAAATTGAAGGCAATATCAGGAGATAAAACCAATCAATTAGATCACATTACATGAAGGGATTTTAGATCACAAGTGACGCCAAAATTAGATCAAAAGGAACCAACCTAATCAACCCTAGATATTACACACTAGTAATGAAAAGGAAAAACAACTTAGGTAATTGATATAACTCATAATTCTCTATGTTGCAACTCACCACAATTCCAATTTGGATTAAAATTGATAAGAGTCCTATGAAATATTAGGAAACCCTAATCTCTCACATGAAAATATGTGCTGCAAATTTCAAAGTCTAATCCTCAAAACCCTACTTAAGCAAGTATTTATACTTGCTCCCTTTAGGGTTAAAATGTCCACAAAATTACAACTATAACACTATATGGTAACCGGTCCTAAAAACACTAATTACAACCAAATAAAAATGTCACAAAAACTTACAAAATAAATAGTTCAAAGAAAAATAACAAAATACAAAAATAGTCTTCACAAGTTGATTCATCAAATCAATTTGTCGATCTAGCTCAACTTCAATTTAAGTTAGTCCATGGATAACCATAAGCTAAAGTCTTAGTGAGTTTGTCCATTACGCTATAAAGCCTGATAAGTGTGCCTGTTGGAATACAAAATACAAAAATAATAGAAAAGAGGTTAGTAAACAAATAATTCCGAGGTCAAGTTGTTCAAAAAGGACCCTCATCGCCAAGATTTGAAATTCTTTGGTTCTTTCCCTAATGATAGGTTTTACAGGATTTTAATTCCTATCATCTCCTCGAGCCTCAAAAAGATTTGTCCTCAAATCTGAAAGATCAAATGCAGTAGAGACTTTGTATCCTCCTAGCAAGCCATCTGAAGAAGTACCACTATAGAATCCCAATATCTGAAATACCACAAGGGGTAATTGCTTTCTCTCCTCCATTTCTAGGATGTATCTCATCTATAACATAAATAATGATCCATTATCCACTAAGGTCTTCCCTATCTCAATCCGTTCCACTGATATTGCTACCTCCTTTTCTAACTCATTTGTATGTCGCTGACCCTCATGGCCCTCTAATGGTTGGCTCAACTACTCATGGCCTTCTAAAACCTCTGAAGGTGGACACAACTATCTCTGAACAGTCTAGCCCTCTGATGATGGGCTCATCTGACTCTAACCCTCAAAATCCTCTAATGGTTTATTCAACTGCTCATGAGCCTCTAGTACCTCTAAAGGTGAACACAACTGCCCCTAAATAGTTTGGTCCTTTGGTGGTCTACTCATCTGACTCTGATCAACAAGATCCTCTAAAGGTTGGAACTTCTGTGTCTGATAAGTTTTGTGCTCTATGGGTTGGCTCGTGTAACTAGAAACCTCAAGAACCTCTGAAGATTTGATTATGTGACTATGATCCTCAAGAATCTTTGATGGTTGTCTTATCTATCTTTATATCTTCTAGACCTCTGATGGTGACATAAGGTTCAATACTATATGTTTACCATCCTGTTGGAACATATAAGTATTTCTATACCCATCATGCAATACCATTCTATCATACAACCATAGCCTGCCAAGTAATATATAGGAGGTACACAAGAATAATATCACATTTAAGTTCATCACAGTACTTGCCCCTATACTGAAAGGTGTCCTTACTCTTTGGGTTATATGCAAACTCCCTCAATCGCTAAGCCAATACAATTTATAAGGTTTAGGATGTGGAATAGTAGCAAGTTTTAGTTTTGATACTAACGATGCTGCTACCACATTGGTACAACTACCACCATCAACTATAAGGACACATAAATTCCCTTGTACCCTACAAGAAGTATGAAACAAATTTTCCCTTTGTTCATCATCCTTAGTAGTAAAAGTAGTCAATGTCCGGCACAATACATTAGTATAATGAAACATTTCACTAGACATGATTGTGCTCAAACCCAATAACACAATAATTATCCTTACACTTCTACGATTCAAGTACACAACCAAGCTACAAATGAAGTACACTCAACTACTTTCAAGTAGATAGAATTAAATTTAACTACAAGTGTTTAAGTAATTAATTTAATTACTTTCACACTTTAATGACTTATTTGAATTTCAAATTCTACTACTCAGTTTCCTTTTTCTTGCCTTGGCTTCTCACCACTTAAATACACAATTGGCAACAATTAAACACATACACAACACACAATACACCACCACACAACTTCCTTTCTTGCTCACGGTTCACAATGTTTCACACCATTAGCAACAATGATCTCGACAACACATACAACACCAAATGTACACACCCTTCACTAAGTCAATAAAAATACAACACTATGTACAATCCTCCTCAAGCCACGGTTCACTTCCTACTTCCACAAACTATAAGAAAAACCACAACTTCAGTACAAAATAAGGCAGCTTACTTTCAAATTCAAAAAGGAGTTCAATAAGTGCAAGATTCCACAAATGGTAAGAAGCTATTTCAAATTCAAATGAACACACAATTAATCAATCACTTAATGTGTGTTTTGAAATTCAAATAACTTCCTTAAACCCACACAATCACTTCTGAAAATGTACACTAAACCCCTCTTATGTCCAAATTACTCTAAGCAAAATACACCTCCACTTCTTCACAATTAAGGCAACTTCAAGTTATGAAATTTGAATTCACAAAAATATGCTATTACTCTTCTTCTTAATACATGAAATTATCAACTAAATGGAGCTTCAACAAGTTCTCAAAACTCACTCCAACAAGCAACAAGTTCAACTCCCCAAGTAAGATAATCACGCAACTTCAAGTAACAACATCAACAATTCAATTTTTACTCTCAACTTCGGAATCAAGAGGTAAGATCAAGAACCCTAAATTTCCAAAATCAAAAATCAAATAACCCTTCTTACAACCACTTCAAAAATTGACAAATTCAACTCCTCAATAACACAATTAAGCAACTCAATCCTCCACACACATACAATTTCAGATCAAAAGAAATGAAGAACCCTAATTGATAGTGAAAATCATGAAAATTCCCTTCTCTTAACCTACGCTCTGACACCAAAAGATGATGTGCTTAAAACCAAAGTCTAAGCACTAAAAATCCAATTGAAAGACCAATTACACAATGTCAATCAAACTAGCTTCCAATTTGTGCAAACCCTTTATCTTATAAACCAATTTCCACAACAAGGACATGATCAAGATTAAATCCAAGTATGATAAAACTTTGATACCAAAAGATGATATGCTTAAAAGGGACTCTAAGCATATGCAAATAATCCAATTAAACCACTCCTAAATGACAAGATCACAATCGGTTCAAATTGGATCAAAATTGCATGAACCCTAAATTTCCAAGGTGATCCGATTAATAAGAGTAATGAGGATTAAAAACCACAAGGATGATATTGATCAAATGAATCATGAATTCAACTCAATTTCCAATAAAATCCCAATCAAAACACCAACAAATAAATCGTGAACTTCTCCTCAAATCAATGGAATTCCATGTAAACAATAAAAGGAAAAATTGAAGGCAATATCAAGAGATAAAACCAATCAATTAGATCACATTACATGAAAGGATCTTAGATCACAAGTGACACCAAAATCAGATAAAAAAGAACCAACCTAATCAACTTTAGTATTACACACTAGTGATGAAAAGGAAAAACAACTTAGGGAATTGATATAACTCACAATTCTCTATGTTGCAACTCGCCACAATTCCATTTTAGATTAAAATTGATAAGAGTCCTATGAAATATTAGGAAACCCTAATCTCTCACACGGAAATATGTGCTGAAAATTTCAAAGTCTAATCCTCAAAACCCTACTTAAGCAAGTATTTATACTTGCTCCCTTTAGGGTTAAAATGTCCACAAAATTACAACTATAGCACTATATGGTAGCCGGTCCTAAAAACACTAATTACAACTAAATAAAAATGTCACAAAAACTTACAAAATAAATAGTTCAAAGAAAAATAACAAAATACAAAAATAGTCTTCACAAGTCGATTCATCAAATCAATTCGTTGATCTAACTCATCTTCAATTTAAGTCGGTCTATGAATAACCCACAAGTTGAGTCTTAGTGAATTTAGCCATCACCCTGTAAAGCTTGATAAGCGTGCCTATTGGAATACACAATACAAGAATAATAGAAAAGAGGTTAGTAAACAAATAATTCTGGGGTCGAGTTATTCAAAAAGGACCCTTATCGCCAAGATTTGAAATCCTTTAGTTCTTACCCTAATGATAGGTTTTGTAAGATTTTGATTCCTATCACATACATACATACATACATACATACATACATACATACATACATACATACATGTGTGTGTGTGTGTGTGTGTGTATTTACATGTTCTCTCCCTTACGGAAACTTTCTTCCTCAAAAGTTATGTAGGTTTAGAAAGAGTTCTAGATGCTTCCTTTGCATTTCTTCTTCTAACTCCCACATCGCTTCACATTTTGCTTGATTTGTCTAGTGTACCTTGATGTTGGAAATTACTGTTCTCTTCAAAACTTTCTCTTTATTGTCTACAATCCTTATAGGTCTTTCAATGGAGGATAAATTTGGATGTACATTTAAAGGCTCCAAAGCCACTATTGGTCTAAATTTAACATAAACTTTCTCAACATAGATACATGAAATACATCATGTACCTTAGCCAAACTTAGTGATAGAGCCAACCAAGAAGCAATAGTGCCAATTCTTTCTAGAATCTCGAATGGGCTCACATACTTTGGACTTAGCTTCCCTCTTAGACCAAATCTAATTACTCCTTTAGTTGGAGAAACCTTCAACAGAACCTTATCCCCCACTTGAAATTCCAATGGGCATCGCCATTTATCTGCATAGCTTTTTTGGCGACTTTAGGCTAAAAGAATTTGCTATCTTATTACCTTCACATTATCCACAGCTTCCTACACTATCTCTAGTTCCATCTATCTTTCTCTAATTTTGTCCTAACGTAAGGGAAATCTACACTTCTTACTATATAGTGCTTCATATGGATCCATCTAAATAGTAGCCTAATAGGTGTTGTTGTATGCAAATTCTACCAAAGGTAGGTAATCACTCTAATTATCCTCATAATTTAAAGCACATGCTCACAATAGGTCCTCTAGAATTTGAATGGCCCTTTGAGATTACCCATCTATCTGAAGATGGAAAGCAGTACTAAATTGTAATTTAGTACCAAAAGCTTGATGTAAACTTTTCTAGAACCTACTGACGAACCAAGTCCCTATCAAAAGTTATAGTAGCTGGCATGCTATATAATCTGACAATCTCTTTATTGGTCAATCTATCGATAATCACTCAAATTGCATCTTGTTTCTCCTTAGTTCTCGGAAGAGCTATAACAAAGTCTATTGTTACACGTTCCCACTTTCATTTGAGTATAAGAAGTGGTTATAACTCACCAGCTGGTTTTTTATATTCAATTATGGTTTGTTAGCATGCCTTGCATCTGAATAAGAATTCCACCATCTCCCATTTCATATTTCTCTACCAATAATGATTCTTTAGATCTTTTTATATCTTAGTATTTCCAGGATATAATATGTATCTTAAATAATGGGCTTCTTTCATAATCTCCTTCTTTAGTTCCATGTCATCTAGCACACACCATCTCATGCCATATTTAACTACACCACCAACATCCATGGTAAATTTAGATGTTTCATCCTGATCTATTTTGCTCCTAATCTTTTGAATTTCGAGATCTCTAATTTGTGCTACCTTAACTCAATCAAGGAGATTTGATTGAATACAAAGAGTAGCCAACCCAATTCCCACTTCATGTGTCACCATCTTTAACTCTAACTTAAGCATGTTCTCTAATATCTATTTCTAAGAGGTTATTAGAGTTGCTATATTAATCTACTTCTTCCAACTTAAGGCGTCCGCAACAACATTTACCTTCCTAGGGTGGTAATAAATCTTTACATCATAGTCATTTATCGACTTTAGCCATCTGCTCTACCTCATATTCAAATCCTTTTGTATGAATAGGTATTTTAAGCTCCTGTGGCCTATGAAAATTTTTCACTTCTCACCATATAGGTCATGTCTCCATAGTTCAACACTAAGATCACAGCCACTAACTCTAAATCATGTGTAGGGTAGTTCCTCTCATATGGTTTCAACTAGCGAGAGGTATATGCGATGACTCTCCCATTCTACATGAGCATGCATCCTAAATCTTAAGTCGATGCATCACTAAAGAGTTTAAATTCTTCCCCTATCTTAGGTAAAGCTAATACTGGAGTTGTTGTTAATTTCTCCTTTAGTGTTATGAAGCTATTTTCACACTTGTCATCCCAAACAAATCTCACCTTCTTCTATGTCAATTGGGTCAAAAGAGTTGCTAAACGAGAACCCTTCCACAAAGCGCTTGTAATAGCCAGGTAGTCTTAAAAAACTTCTAACCTCTATCACAATCCTTGGTTTTAGCCAATCAATCACCACCTTTATCTTCTCAAGATCTATTGAGATGCCATCCTTGTTTACCACATGTCCTAAAAATGATACCTATTCTAGCCAAAACTCACACTTGCTAAACTTAGCATATAACCTCTCCTCATGTAATCTTTCTAGAATTACTCTAAGATATGTTTCATGTTCTTCCTTGCTCTTGGAATATATAAGGATATCATCTATGAACACCACTACAAACTGGTTTAACAAGTCCCTAAGCACTTTGTTCATCAAATCCATGAAAGCAGCTGGAGCATTTGTCAACCCAAAAGGCATTACTAAAAATTCATAATGCCTATACCGAGTCCTAAGAGTAGTCTTTTGGATGTCTTTTTCATAGATCCTTAATTGGTGATATTCCGATCTCAAGTCAATTTTAGAGAAGACCGAAGCTCCCTATAATTGGTTAAATAGGTCATCTATTCTAAGAAATGGGTACTTATTATTGATTGTGACTCAGTTTAACTCTTTGTAATCAATACATAACCTCATGCTCCCATCTTTCTTCTTAACAAAAAATACTTGAGCTCTCCATTGATGCTGTGTCTGGTAACAAGTTAGTACAGAATTCCATCTCCCTAATTAAGGGTAAGCCTGACAAATTTTCAAGAAAAACATCTGGATATTCCTTCGCCACATGTATGCCTTCTAATTTCTCAACTTGTTTAGCCTCTATAGATAGTGCCAATATACTACTCTTACTTCACAACTCATAAGTAGGAAGAGTTGTAGGCTTTTATGCATCTAACTAGAATACAATTGAATCTTAATTAAGGAAATTAAAACAAACCACAAAATTGCGGCAATCAATAGTGGCATAATACTCAGACAACCAATTTACCCTTAAATTCATATCAAATTCCATCATCTCCAATATAAATAAGATTGCAAGCATCACTTTTCCTTATATTTTGATCCTAACATCCCTACACATTTGATCTAATCTTCCTCCTGCTCCAAAAGGAGTATTCACAACCATAGCATCATTCAACAAAACAGGTTAAAAACCACACATATGCATAAAGATAGGTTATATGCATAAGTGCATCACACCCTATCAAATAATACGTAAGTTGTAGTTGAATTTATAAGTAATGTACCTATAATAGTGTCTTGGTTGGAGCATCTTGTTGTTGTTGATGTTGTGAAGCAAATACATGACTGGGTGCTCTCTACCTCAATTTGGTGTGCTAAGGTCTACCCATTGGTACTCCAAGGGGGAGGCCTTACTTACTGCTACATGGGCATCTTTGGGGTACTGCAACGGTCTGGTTAAAGGTAGCACCACATTCAAAGGATCTATACCCCCTTTACTTACATATGTAGTAAAAAGTTTAATGTATAGCCTTCTCTATACAATTTCTAATGGGATGTCCTATCTTGCCATAGGAAAAGCATGTTGATGTACATTAATTGATGGATTGCAATTATACAATGTCAATTAAAGAATTAATCAAACAAGTCTACAAATGGTGTGAACCCCTAATCCTTATGAACCCAATTTGTCGTGAAACCAAGCAAATTATAGTGCTCTGATACCAAAAAGATGATGTGCTTCACTTGTTGATTGCAATTTAGATAAAGGATAGCACAAAGAAGAACCAATTCCAATCAATTGAGGCGTGACCCTAAATTGAAAAAGGATCCTTAAATGGTGTGTTCAAGAACAAATGTAACCAATTCCAATTATTAACTAGATATAACACACTAGCAACAATTGAAAACAACTTAAGAAGTATTGATGTTACTCACAATAATTCTTAAGTCAACTCGCCGCAATTTCAACAATGAAATTGATAAGAGTGAAAATGGCGTGAAGAGGAGCTCCTACAACACAAAATTTCATATTTCTCAATGTTCAAAAAGTCTCATACAAACCCTAGTTAGCAAGTATTTATACTTGCTCCAATTATGGTAAAATGACTCCAAGAATTACAAATATGCCACTAGGTGCCGATTCTAACAACAAAATACAACTAAATCATAAGCCCTAAAAATGAATTAAAATGGCCACTTCAATAATGAAAATACAAGTACAAAAGATAGTCTTCAAAGAACCAGTTCTTCAAGTCAATTGAGTTCATTGCGGACCGTTGGATGTGAGTCCGATAATGTTCCTAATTTGATCAATAGTGTAGGTTATTTGGCATCCCGTAAAGACTGACCACTATACCTGCTATAATGCAAATCAAACATTATTAGATAAAGAAACGAACACATGTAGACAATTTGGATCATATATCCAAATCAGGTTCCCCAACTACTAGGACTATAGGGTAGATCCCCATCACATGCCCCTTCTGGCCAACGGCATTGATGTAATTCATGCGGTCCCAAACACTTAGGACATTCTCTCCTTAGTCTTGCCTATGGTGATGGAGGCAATGC
This sequence comes from Laguncularia racemosa, assembly GCA_037954665.1. Classification (NCBI taxonomy): domain Eukaryota; kingdom Viridiplantae; phylum Streptophyta; class Magnoliopsida; order Myrtales; family Combretaceae; genus Laguncularia; species Laguncularia racemosa. The sequence goes on along the minus strand of JBBMOL010000060.1, from coordinate 116,192 downwards.
TACAGGCAGTAGCCTAATTTGAACAAGCTTAGGCATGAAAGCTACAAGTCTAGCTTAATATGCTACAAGTCTCTTTCCTTTATCAACATATCACATATTTGAGGCTTGTCTCTTTCCTAAGGCAATTCCTTACCTATGGGACAGCTACTCATTTGTTCTCCTCTACCTCTACTTCAGAAACTTAGCCTTATGAATGACCTCCGCATAGGTGAGTAGCTAGAAGGATGCCACCTCATGCTAGAGGTTAGGCTCTAAACCTCTCACAAACCTTATCACCTTAGAGGCATCATCAATGTAAACAGCTTCAGGTAATAATTTAATTAAGCGATTCAGCTCTGCTTCATATTCCTCAATAGTCCAATTGCCCTATTAGCAATTATAATACTCTACCCCCATTCTATCCCTGATGCTACTAGAAAAATACTTTTCATAGAATAGCTCTCTAAACCTTTACCAATAGACTAGAGCTCCTATTAATCTAGACATGCTAGTCCACCAGTCCATGACTAACCCCTTTAACATGAATGTTGCAAAATTCAACTTTCTATCCTCTAGCACCATAAATGCAGTAAATGTCTTTTCAATTTCTATGATCTAATGTTCAACCTCTATTAGATCATCAACTTGTAGGCTGAATTCCTTAGCCAGCTCAAAAAACTTATCTAGTCTATATGATTCCTCCATAGGCCTAGCAGGTTTTATAGCCTGTTGCTATTGCTATGCCATCATCCCTACTAAGGCATTCACAGTTTCTAGTAATTATGCAATCGTGATGTTGGCTGATGGGTGTCGAATCCAACAAAAATAAAAACCTACTCCTAGACAATTATATGATTTGTGTATAGTAGTGAGTAGGGTCGTATCCACAGGAATTGGTTAAATATATTTCTATTAAAAGAAAATAGAGAGGAAAAGAAGAATGGGGGGGTTTTGTTTGTGAATCAAAATAATATTGAAATCAGATAATAAAATTGAATAATGAGAAGAGCCTAGCCAAAGGAATCAATATAGTTTAATTCTAGGAATTGATCATCGATGCAAATATTTTCTATTCTTTATCCAAGATAAACTGGTTATAGTTATTAACAAGCTCTAATAACCTATCACTCCTTACTTCCTTGATAATCAAAACATGCTCTTTGATTATTTCTCTTATTGATTAGACAACCCTAAACAAGCTCTTAGGATTTAATCTATCAATAGCATTAAAAACGAGAGAGAGTACCAATTCATGCCAATAGATTATAAGATAACCTATTTAAACAAGATCATATATCTCCATAACATGAATTTGACTATCTATTTTATAATCAAACACATTATTGTGTCACCGAAACTAGAACTATCAAACAATTACGAATTTGACGTACTAGTTGACAATATATTAACTTGCTAATTGAGTAGAAGAGCTCTAATTCATACCAACCAACCAAGATAATATTGACAAAACTTCCAGAAGATATATAAATATCCAAAAACAAAGAATACAGTAAAGACAAATCAATTAGATCTCACAATTCGTGAAGAATTAAACTTCAATGATCCTTTGGCTAGAAAATTTGCTTAGCTACACATGTTCATCCTTAAAACAAAAATTAAAAGTGAAAACATGAAAAAGTCTTTGTTGCCGGTTTCCCTTGCTCTGCCTCCCTTCTTCCTTCTTGTCAAAAAGTCTCCTCCTTTCTCCTCTAGGTTTGGTTCTATTTATATTGTTAAGGGAATGGCAGAGGATCTTTAGCTAGCAAGATACGAATATATCTTTCCTTTTTCAAGTAAATCTCGAGAAGGGAATAATCATCCACCTGGCACGCCCACCAACACGGCCAGATTTCGAACCGTGCCTTCCTCTGTTGATAATTCACATATCATCATCCGTGTTCAGTGTGTGCCACAGCTTCCACCACGGCCAAATCTCAAGCCGTGCCTTCTTCTGGTCAATGTTCCACAATTTCTCATCCTTGTTCAGTGTATGGCACGATTTCCACCACGGCTTCCACCATGGCTAGATCAAAAGCCGTACCTCTCTCTGTTGATAGTCTACATTTCCTCCTTCTTGTTCAGTGTATGGCACGGTTTCTACCATGGCCAGATCACAAACTGTGCCTCCCTCTGTTGATTCTTCAAGACAGATACACGGCCGTGTGCTTCAACTACATGCCCATGTACTTTCCTCCGGCGGTGTAAATCCTTGTCTTTGATCTAAATTGTAGATGACTTCTCTAAATCACTTGAATTAGCACTCTTGACTCCATTAAGCCTAATTTATCACCATAATAAGATTAAGTACCATTTCCTTATGATTTCTATAAAATCAATAATAAATTAACACAATTCATACTATAAAGATTGAGTATAAAATGGCTCTATCAAATTCCCCCACACTTAAACTCTTGCTTGTCCTTAAGCAATTGAATCAAATCAATTGAGAAATCCGTCATAGATTATACGAAATTTCTTTTCATCATTTCAAGCGTCTATTCATTTATAATTCATGACTTGTAATTTTTAATGTCTATTGCTCCAACCAAACTGGTTTCCTGTGATCAAATTACCATGGATAAAATTTAATAGCTAATCTAAACAAAACAAACTTTAATCCTCATGTTTAGCAAAAGAACTTTTATTCCAAAAGTAAATACTTAATCCAATAAGGAAAAACACCCAATTAAACTTCATTGGATATTAGCAAGTATATAATCCTTGCAACATAAAGTAAAAGCATATGGTATCAACTCTTTCCCTAGATATTCTCCCTTTTTATTATAAGTCTTGTTTCATTCAATGAATTTTTACATTCATATTCTTATGATTTAATCAAGCATCTATTTTGACAGGTTTTTGCCCACTTCTTTTTCATGAACCTTCGCCTTTTTCGCCCTTATCGTTATAGTGAGTTCATTGAGTCGGCAACATCCCAAGCTCATCACTCAAGTGACCGGGTTTTGAAATACCCCTACGGACTCTTCCTCACTCTAACATTCAAGTTTGAATACTTTTAACTCAATTACTTGAATCATTGGAGTAATGGCTATGCTTGATTCTTTTTCCACAAATTTTTTTTTTTCACTAAGTGTTATAATTGTTTCACAAACAACTTCGAAGAGTATACAGTAGCTAATATACCCTAGAAGTAAACTTGTTTATTTTTCACTTAGGGACTCGACTTACTCTTAGACTTCCAATTCTAAAGCTAAATACAAGGTAAATTTGTTTCTTAAAGATTTCACTACTTAATTTTAACCAAGTATTCTAATCATAGCAGTGGGTGAGTAAAGCACTTGAACAAGTCAATTTCACATTTTGTAGATGCTTATTACAACATTTAGTACAATCTCCAAAATTCATGATAGTTTTGAAAAATTTGGCTTAAAATTGCTTAAGGACAAACATTCAAAGTATGAGTCAATTCTCTATTCTCTATATTTTATTACCCTCTCCCCCACACTTAGTTTGAACAGTGTCCGCACTATTCCTAATTCAGCACAGTTAAAGAGGAATTAACAACATAAGGAACATTAGAGAATAAGAGCAAAGGAATACCGGTACTTCCCTGGTATAAAGTGTAGAGTAATTGGAGTTCTCCCCTTAAGCACTAGAGAGTGTCATCTGATGATATATACCCTCGCTGCAGCTAATCAAAAGAAAAAAAATCAAAACAAAACTAAAACAAAATAAATTGATATGGGTTGCCTCCCATGAAGCGCCTTTCTTTAACGTCTTTGGCTAGACGTTCTTGTAATTAATCACAATACTCGAGGTAAGTTAAACCGGTTTCTTCAATATTACATACTTGAAATCCTTCATAAAAAGGTTTCAAGCGATGACCATTGACTTTGAAGTTCTTACCAGTTTCAAGACTTGCGATCTCAACTGCACCATGTGAGAATATGTCAGTGATAACAAAAGGACCAATCCACCGTGATCGTAGTTTTCCAGAAAACAACTTCAATCGAGAATGATAAAGTAATACTTTTTGACCTACAGAAAAATTCTTTCGGGAAATCATTTGATCGTGAAAATCCTTTGTTTTTTCCTTGTAGATTTTAGTACTCTCATAAGCTTCTCTTCGAATTTCCTCAAGTTCTTGTAATTGAAGTTTTCTATGCTCACCAACCTCATCCATTTGCATGTTACATTGTTTTACAACCCAGTACGCCCTATGTTCCAACTCCATAGGGAGATGACACGGTTTGCCAAATATCAAATGGTAAGGAGACATACCTATAGGGGTCTTGTAAGTTGTCCGGTAGGCCCATAATGCATCTTCAAGTCTTGTGCTCCAATCCTTCCTGCTTGGATTGACGGTTTTTTCCATAATAGACTTGATTTCTCGATTTGAAACTTTTGCCAATCCATTGGTTTGAGGATGGTATGCGGTGGAAGTGCGATGAGTGACCTTATACTTTTTAAGTAGAGTTTCCACTACTCTATTACAAAAGCGTGTGCCACGATCACTGATAAAAGCCTTTGGTGCCCCGAACCTAGCAAAAATATGAGATTTAACAAAATCCACAACAACTTTGGCATCATTAGTTCGGGTAGCTTTGGCTTCCACCCATTTTGAAACATAATCCACAGCAAGAAGGATGTAAACATTACCGAAAGAAGGAGGAAAAGGACCCATGAAGTCAATACCCCATATATCAAATATTTCACAAGCAAGAATAGGAGTAAGTGGCATTTGGTCTCTACGCCCTAAGTTGCCAATTTTTTGACATCGTTCACAAGACTTACAAAACATAAAAGAATCATGAAACAATGTAGGCCAATACAAACCACACCCTAACACTTTTTGAGCTGTCCTCTTAGGGCCAAAATGTCTACCACATGCATATGAATGACAAAATTGCAAGATAGAAGGAATATCGTCTTGAGAAATACACCTTCTAATGATTTGATCAGCACAATGTTTCCACAAATACGGATCATCCCATACATAGTACTTAGCATCACTTTTAATTTTATCTTTTTGAGCCCTAGACAAATCACTTGGTAGTGTCTTAGTAACCAAATAGTTGACAATATCAGCATACCACGGAATTGTCTTTTGAATAGAAAAGAGATGCTCATCTGGAAAATCATCTTATATTGGTATTAACCCGTCACTGATAAGTATTCTACTGAGGTGGTCGGCAACTAAGTTTTCAAAGCCTTTCCTATCGCGTATTTCCATATCAAACTCTTATAGTAAGAGTATCCATCGAATAAGTCTTGGTTTCGCCTCCTTCTTTGCAAGCAGGTATTTGAGAGCTGCATGGTCAGAGTAAACGATTACCTTAGTACCAAGTAAATATGATCTGAATTTTTCTAATGCAAAAACAACGGCTAAGAGTTCTTTTTCCGTTATGGAATAGTTGCATTGAGCACTATCCAATGTTCTGGAAGCGTAATAAATGACATGAGAAGCTCTTCCAACTCTTTGGCCAAGAACAGCTCCAACTGCATAATTGCTCGCTATAAACACCCCATTTTTTCCCTAGGAATCGATAATTCTCAAAAATAATCAATTTTTAATTTTTCTCAATTTTTTCCAATTTTTCTCTAATTTACCAAAAATAATAAAAATATTCAAAAAAATAAAAATAAACAGGAAAACACATCAATTTTGAAAAATGATTTCAGAAAATGGAAATAATGAATAATAAATAATTTTTACAAATTTTTGGAATTTTAAAAAATACAAAAAAATAAAAAAATCGCATTGCATATATGCAATTTGCGAATAAAAGAAAATCAGGAAAATGGGCTAGCCCAGCTGGTCCGGACCATGGCTAAGGCGCGCGCAGGGGGGCTCGGTCACGGGTTCGAAACGCGAGGGAAGCAGTTTCCGCGTTTTGCGAATTTTTCATTTACCCAGGACACATGGCAGCATCTAATTGGCTGGAGGAAGCGCACGCGCGGGGCGCGTGATCGTCTCCTACCTCGAGCCCAAGATCGCCGGCGGAAGGAAAAATTCGTATTTCGACCGTTTCGATTCGATTTTTTGCACAAATCCAATAGATATTCAATAGAAATAGGATAAACATTATCTAATTGGAATCAAATCGCAAAAAATCGATGGATAGACACAAATCTGAGTTGGTTTTTTAAACCGAAAATCCGATTAGCTTCGATCGGAGGAAATCCGAGCTTATCCAGCTCAGCTTCAAGTGCCTATAAATAGAGGAGGAGGTGATGAAGCTAAAACACGAATCACAAGTGAGAGAAAGAGAGAGAAAGGAGCGAATCGGAGTATGCCGGAGAAGCTTGAAGCCGAAACCACCAACCGGAGCTAGAGCCACCGCAAGGAGACGTTCTGGGAGCAAACCACCACCACCATTGGATTCAGCAACCTCGAGAAGCTAGGATTCGACACCTCACCCGCTGCAAAAGGCCACCGGAACGCCGTGAACGAGCCTTCCTCGCCGCCGTGTCCGATCGACCCGACCCGACCCGCGCACCGACCCGGATCCAGGTAAGTCGGATTTTCCGGATTTTTTATTTAATTAATTTTGTTTATTTATTTATTCTGAATTAATTAATTAATTAATTATTTGTTATTTACTTATTTATTTATTTATTTATTTATTTATGTTTTATTTATAATAAATAGGAAAATATAGAAATTAGATTTTTCTAGAATTTAATAATGTAGAAAAATAATAAATAGATAAATAAAAAATAAAAAAAATATAGAAAAATAATAAAAAACATTAGGAAAATAATCATTAAATTTTAGATGTCAAAATAGGATAGATAATAAACCAAAAAATTCCCAAAAATTCCCAAAAATCCCAAAAATCACAAAAATCATGAAAATCAACAAAAATTCCCAAAAAATCACAAAAATCCACAAAATTCTCAGAAATCACAAAAATAACATAAAAATCATAAAAATCATAAAAAAATTCAAAAATTATAAAAGAATCATAAAAAATGAGTTTTAGTACTTAGAAAAATCCTTTTCTTCAAATAAATCCAAAATTGATGTTTTTTCCCTAGAATCATTTTCAAAATAAAATCAAAGCTTAGGCTTAGAAGTTTTTTTAGAAAAAAAATCCCAAAAATGATAAAAACATAAAACTAAAAGAGGTTTCATAAATTAAAATTCACCAACACACTTAAAGTTTTCAGAAAAGCGAACTACAGCTTGTTTGATCCTGAGTAGCAGGTACGTAGGCACTCATTCGGGTCAACCCATAAAATGAATAAAAAATCATTTTCTTAAAATAATTCAAAAACATAATAAAAAGTAACAGAAACACAATAAAAACACATTTCTAAAGAGGAACAATTTCAGGAGATTAGGTGGTAACCGTAAAGGTTTTAATAGGTTAGCCTCCGGACTTAGAAACTCTGGTTTTCCCTTTTCCTTTTTCCAAAAACAAGAAGAGGAAATAACGACGACTAGTGGTCCAAATTAAGACTAATCCGCTCCTTTAGTCTTAATTCAATTTTTCCCAACAACAGTTGGGTGGCGACTCCAAAAATCAAACGAAATTCCTAATTCAAGTCGAGGATCTACATTAGATGAGCATAGGGTCTAGTCTAGATTGGATTAAGAATAGGAATTCAGAAATTAGACTCAACACTCGCATCGCACATAATTTCAAAGGGAAGGTTCCAGTCAGGTGGTTGAATGATTGGAGCAGAAGTTAACTTATCCTTCAATGTGTCAAAAGCGTACTTGCAGGCCTCATTGAACTCAAATGTCACTTCTTTTTGCAGCAATCTGCATAAGGGTTGAGTAATCTTGGAAAAATCCTTGATGAAGTGTCAATAGAATCCTGCACTACCAAGAAAAGAGCGAATTTCCCATACACTTACAGGGTAAGGTAGAGATTTAATCAATTCTACTTTAGCTTTATCGACTTCAAGCCCCCTAGAAGATACAATATGACCTAGAATGAGACTCTATTCAACCATAAAGTGACATTTTTCATAATTCAACACAAGATTCTTATCTATACATCTTTGAAGCACTTTTGTAAGGTTAGTCAAACATGAATCAAAAGAGTTACCATAGACAGTGAAGTCATCCATGAAAACCTCTATGATATTCTCCACATAATCTGAAAATATACTAACCATACACCTTTGAAATGTAGCTGGGGCATTGCAGAGCCCAAAAGGCATCCTTCGATACGCAAAAGTACCGAATGGACAAGTGAAAGTAGTCTTCTCTTGATCTTCCAGTGCCACTGGAATTTGATGAAAACCCGAATAACCATCAAGACAACAATAGTGAGAATAGCCAGCCAAACATTCAAGCATCTGATCAAGAAAAGGAAGAGGGAAGTGATCTTTTCTAGTTGACGCATTTAACTTCCTGTAATCAACACAAACCCTCCATCCATTCTGAACCCGAGTAGGAATTAACTCACCATCCGAGTTTTCAATCACAGTTAAGCATGTTTTCTTTGGAACAACTTGAATTGGACTTGCCCATTTGCTGTCGGAAATTAGATAGATCATACCTACATCAAGAAGTTTCAAGATATCTTTCTTAACTACTTCCATCATAGGTGGATTCAAACGACGCTGAACTTCCCTTAAAGGTTTGCAATTATCTTCCATTAAAATCTTGTGCATGCATGTGGAGGGGCTTAGTCCTTTGATATCGACTATGGACCATCCAATGGCTTCTTTATATTCTCTCAACACCCGAATCAACTTTTCTTCTTCTAAAGTACTTAGTTTGTTGGAGACTATCACAGCAAGAGTCTCATTTTCTCTTAAGAAAATGTACTTTAGATGTTCGGGTAAGGGTTTTAATTCCAGCTTTGGTGCCTGCACAATAGAGGGAAGAAGTATTGTGTTAGAAGGGGGTAAATTAATGTAGGACACATCATACCTGATAGTTTTTAATGATTCCAACTCCCAAATCATGTCCTGCAAATAAGAGGATATTACAAGCTTCTCTTTAAGAGTTTTCAATGCATTAATAGTAAGACTCCTATTAAGTACAATTTTCAACTCATCATCGTCTATCAAATCAAATGTAGCCTGTGTTAATGGGTCAATAACATCCACAAAAAAATAGGAGAGATATCACTAGGATATTTCATGGCATCATAAATATTAAATTTAATCACTTCACCATCAAATTCCATAGTGAGGTTACCGTCATGTACATCAATTTTCGTTCTGGATGTCTTAAGAAATGGTCTCCCTAATAATATCATTGATGAATTACGAGAATCATCATTCTCCATGTCAAGCACATAAAAATCTGCAGGGAAAACCAACCCATTAACTTGTACTAAAACATCTTCTAGAACTCCCTCAGGATAAACATTAGACCTATTAGCAAGTTGAACAATAATACTTGTATCCTTCAAGGGACCAACATTCAAACATTGATAAACAGACAAAGGCATAACATTGATTGAAGCTCCTAAATCACACATAGCTTTAGCGATTCCAAGATTACCTATTTTGCAAGGAATAGTAAACATACCTGGATCCTTACATTTAGGGGGAAGCTTCTTCTGAAGAATAGCTGAAACATTCTCACCCACACTAATCTTTTCATTACCTTTCAGCTTCCTTTTGTTAGTGCACAATTCTTTGAGAAATTTAGCATAACGAGGTACTTGCTTAATTGCATCCAGCAAAGGAATATTTACCTCAACTTTGCGAAAAGTTTCAAGAATCTCTTTTTCTTCAGCTTCATTCTTGGTTTTCGCTAATCTAGAAGGGAAAGGAGGTGTTGTTATCACGACCTTTGGTGGTTCAACGAGGGATCCTCAGGTCTGGTTGTTCTGCTAGTTCGAAGTTGCAGTCTCTTTCTCAGTCTCTTCCTCAAGATTAGTTCGGTGTCCTTTCTCATTTGATCCTTGCAATTTCGTTCCACTTCTCAAAGTAATTGCATTAGTGCTTTGCTTTGGATTTGTGATAGTCTGAGAGGGTAACTTACCTTTAGTTTCTAACCTGTTTATAGAAGAAGCAAGTTAGCTTACCTGATTTTCAAGTTGTGAATGCTCTGCTTTGTCTCATCCTGAAATTGTTTAGTATTAACAGCTAGTGATTTAACAATTTCCTCAAGAGACATACTTGAAGTGGAAGGAGCTTGTGGTACTTGGTTTGATGGCTTAGGTTGGAATTGTTGGAAATTTTGTGGTTTATTGCCATATCTGAAGTTAGGATGATCCCTCCATCCAAGATTATAAGTATTCGAGTATGGATCATATTTCCTTTGTGACTGTCCTAGGAATCCTCCTATAACATTGGCATGCTCATGATTGTCATCTTGCAATGAGGGACACATGTCGGTAGGATGATTAGGAGCAGCACAAATTCCACAAGCCTTCACCTGCTATGTATTTCCAAGAGCTATCTGCTACACAAGGGAGGTTAGGTTAGAAATTTGATGTTTAAGGTTAGAAACACTTACCTCATTTACCTTCCTTGAAGATGTATCATGCCTATACCCAAATTTTTGCGAATTAGCAACCATAATGGAGATCAATTCCCTAGCTTGACCAGGGGTTTTATTCACAATGGCGCCTCCACTAGCAACATCCATCATCTTCCTCTCCATCGGAAGCAGGCCTTCATAAAAGTATTGAATGAAAAGTTGTTCAGATATCCCATGTTGTGGACAACTTGCACAAAGTTGCTTGAACCTCTCCCAATACTCATGAAGAGTCTCGGTATCCCTCTGTTTGATACCACAAATTTCTCTTCTTATACCAGCGGCTCTAGATGCAGGGAAAATTTTATCCAGGAAGAGCCGCACCATATCTGTCCAAGTAGTTAAAGAACCTGGAGGCAAATAAAACAACCAATCTTTAGCTCTAGTACTTAAAGAAAATGGAAAAGCATGTAACTTGATTTGATCGTCGGTTACTCCTTGTGGCCTCATACTAGAACACACTATATGAAACTCTTTCAAATGTTTGTGAGGGTCTTCATTCTCAAGACCATGAAAGGTGGGTAGCAGATGTATCAAACCAGATTTCAACTCAAATTCAACAGCCAATTCAGGATAGTGAATACAAAGTGGTTGTTGATTCACATCCGGTGCAGCCAATTCTCTTAATGTTCTTTTAAGATTTACCATATCGTCTTCTTTTTCAGAATCAATGGATGAATCAGACAAATCTGATGCCAAGTTCAGTCCAAGGGATGAAGATGATACATTTTCTTTTTGACGCAACCTAGCTTCTCTTCGCTGTCTCTTAAAAGTCTTCTCAATCTCCGGATTATAAGTGAGTTCACCTGTATGAGAAGAACGAGTCATACAAGAATAGAAATAAATTTAACACCAATCCCTGGCAACGGCGCCAAAATTTGATGGTTGTCGAATCCAACAAAAATAAAAACCTACTCTTAGACAATTATATGATTTGTGTATAGTAGTGAGTAGGGTCGTATCCACAGGAATTGGTTAAATATATTTCTATTAAAAGAGAATAGAGAGGAAAAGAAGAATGGGGGGGGGGTTTGTTTGTGAATCAAAATAATATTGAAATCAGATAATAAAATTGAATAATGAGAAGAGCCTAGCCAAAGGAATCAATATAGTTTAATTCTAGGAATTGATCATCGATGCAAATATTTTCTATTCTTTATCCAAGATAAACTGGTTATAGTTATTAACAAGCTCTAATAACCTATCCCTCCTTACTTCCTTGATAATCAAAACATGCTCTTTGATTATTTCTCTTATTGATTAGACAACCCTAAACAAGCTCTTAGGATTTAATCTATCAATAGCATTAAAAACGAGAGAGAGTATCAATTCATGCCAATAGATTATAAGATAACCTATTTAAACAAGATCATATATCTCCATAACATGAATTTGACTATCTATTTTATAATCAAACACATTATTGTGTCACCGAAACTAGAACTATCAAACAATTACGAATTTGACGTACTAGTTGACAATATATTAACTTGCTAATTGAGTAGAAGAGCTCTAATTCATACCAACCAACCAAGATAATATTGACAAAACTTCCAGAAGATATATAAATATCCAAAAACAAAGAATACAGTAAAGACAAATCAATTAGATCTCACAATTCGTGAAGAATTAAACTTCAATGATCCTTTGGCTAGAAAATTTGCTTAGCTACACATGTTCATCCTTAAAACAAAAATTAAAAGTGAAAACATGAAAAAGTCTTTGTTGCCGGTTTCCCTTGCTCTGCCTCCCTTCTTCCTTCTTGTCAAAAAGTCTCCTCCTTTCTCCTCTAGGGTTGGTTCTATTTATATTGTTAAGGGAATGGCAGAGGATCTTTAGCTAGCAAAATACGAATATATCTTTCCTTTTTCAAGTAAATCTCAAGAAGGGAATAATCGTCCGCCTGGCACGCCCACCAACACGGCCAGATTTCGAACCGTGCCTTCCTCTGTTGATAATTCACATATCATCATCCGTGTTCAGTGTGTGCCACGGCTTCCACCACGGCCAGATCTCAAGCCGTGCCTTCCTCCGGTCGATGTTCTACAATGTCTCATTCTTGTTCAGTGTATGGCACGGTTTCCACCACGGTTTCCACCACGGCTAGATCAAAAGCCGTGCCTCTCTCTGTTGATAGTCCACATTTCCTCCTTCTTGTTCAGTGTATGGCACGGTTTCTACCACGGCCAGATCATAAACCGTGCCTCCCTCTGTTGATTCTTCAAGACAGATACACGGTCGTGTACTTCAACTACATGCCCATGTACTTTCCTCCGGCGGTGTAAATCCTTGTCTTTGATCTAAATTGTAGATGACTTCTCTAAATCACTTGAATTAGCACTTTTGACTCCATTAAGCCCGATTTATCACCATAATAAGATTAAGTACAATTTCCTTATGATTTCTATAAAATCAATAATAAATTAACACAATTCATACTATAAAGATTGAGTATAAAATGGCTCTATCATTGGCCTAAACTAAGGCTCCCTATTGAGGCAGTCCTTGAGGATACCTTTCCTCTAAAGCATCTCAATCCCATCCAGTGCTGAATTATACTTATTCAATGATTCTTTTAGGAGGTATTCTATTTGAGAGGAAGCAACTAAATAGATCTGAAAGATAGAGTTAATGTGAGGAGTTAGTGATGGTATACCTCTATGTATACCTACGTCTACACATATATATATACACATATGTAAATCTACAACTAAAATAAAGTAGAAATTTACAAGAAATTACTACTAAAGATAATAATTGAAATAAAATAGTTATTAGAAAAAAGTAATCTACCTGCAAGTTGCCCACTCTTTTCATATCTTACCTTTCTATAGATTCAATGCTTAATTAGTTTAAAAATCTCAATTTGCTTTTAACTTATTGAAACCTATATTTATTGATCATCACCTAGTTTCTAAGGATTATCAAACCTATGCTCTATATATTAACAACCTATATTCTATTGATCAAAACCTAAGCTGTGATACCACCTAAACTGTAATACCCCAAAACCTGGAACACTATAACCTGCCATGTGTTCTACTAAGTAGTGACATGCTAAAGCTCTAAATCCCATTCTAAGTTCAATATGTTCATCTCCAACATACATTAATGTAATTGTAACTCTAATAACAAAAAAGAATGACTCCCTAGTGAATTATTCCAATTTTCATTTCTTAAGAAAAATACATTAATCTCCAATCCTAAAACTAGGATGAATGTCCATTAACATAAAATAAAACAACATATCTAAAGATTCATAGTCTATCAACAAGTTCTATAATCAACTTTCTCAAGTACTATAAGGGAGATCTTCATCCACTTCCACTTTACTCTTCACCATAATAATAGTGATACTCTCTTCCATTTTTATCTTGATAAGAACACACGAAATTCCCATTCCCATCATAATTGGCATATTCATCATATTTACCTACAACTAAAAATAAATTTGAGTGAGCTTAAGCCAAGTACATAAGTACTACAAAGACATGCACATGTCACATTCATTATAGTACAACCACTCGTAAATGCAGCAAATGTATATATATCATAATCATCATATTATTTATCTTTAATTAGTCAAAAACCAGCTAAAAGGTACTAATAACCTCATCACACCATATAAGATATATACATATATGCTCCTAGATTGGAAATTGCCACTAGGGGCCCCATCTAAGCCTAATCTACCCTAAATCATTTCAATTTAGGGCTCCACTAGGGACAATACGGTATATCGATTATCAAGGTGCCCTATAAAGATTTACCACCTCCAACCCCTAAGTTAATCTAAGCACAATAGCACTTACATTTAAATCCAATATCTAATTAAGTTCATTAATATAACTACATTAACGATCACAAACATCAAACATGGTAAATACATACCTAAAAGAGTGGTCTTATGGTTTGCTTTTACTTTTCTAGGAATGGGGTATAGATGTATTAAATTCTAAAGATTGTGTTTAGTTATATCCTATAACTTAATCTAGGTTCACTAATTGGTTAATTATGTCTTGATTGCAGAATTCCTTTTCCCAATGTCTTATTGTGCATAAGTCATAATTTATAATTGCAAGTAAACGAAATATAATTGAATAGTGAGTGTCCTAAAACAACACAGCCATGTGACTGGCCATGTAGAGGAACACAAGTGGGAACACGACTGTCCTAATGGTCGTATACCTTTCTGTATAAAATTGCTATTCCAGCATACCCAAGTATACAATCGTGTATTTAGCCATGTACTTTTATGTAAATCTTTTTGTAATTTGACAAGCCCAAGTGCGCGGATGTGTCCTATAACCATGTACCTTTTTGTAGGCTTCGTGTTTTGACACAAGCAGCTACATAGGTGTGTAGCTGACCGTATACTACACTATTCATCAAGAATCCCTTTTTCTCTTCTCCAATTTGTTCATTAGCCTAATTTCCATGAATCTAAGTCTAATTGATCAATTAACCTATTAAATCTAATACATTATAAGGATCTTGTTCACTTACTTTTTTTAAATTATGTTCGGAACCCCCAACTTGCTTGATCCCATGCCCATTCCATCTCATTCTTTGTTTCTACTCTCTAGCAACATGTCATCAATTTACTTAGACCCACAAATCTATCATTAGAAGCAAGCATCTTAGTGATCAAAACCTTACCTGGTAAACAAAGGGGTTGATCTTGCTACTTTCCTTAGGCCGCCTAATGGGTCTCTAAAAGTGTCTCTATGATTACAACTATGCAAATGAGAAAAGGGGAACATTAGGTCAAGCAAAGTTTAAATGACTTAAACCTAAAAAAAAAAACCAAATTGTCACCATATCTTTAGACTATTTACACACTTAACACCTACCTAAGGAGAAACTCATTACTTGTCGACTAGTGGAAGGGGAGATTGTAGGGCTTTTAGGTCTAACTCATATGGGCCCATAAGCCACAACTAATAATAATAATAAATTAATTAAAGAAAACATACATACATACATACATACATACATACATACATATGGTAACTTATTATTAATATTAACAAAGATTACAAGATATTTATAAATAAACAAAAAAGAATAAATTAAAAATGGATTAAGGAAGTAATTATGTACTTTGTGTTATTATGATATTTGGACTCAAAGGATCAAGAAATCAAAAATTCAAGATGCATATGTGAGCACTATATCACTTAGGTGTTATTTATGATATGCTAAGACAGTAGGATTGGATTAATGAATGTATGACTTAATTAAATGTTATGTTGTGTTGTGCATGGCCATATGGACCTACATGTGGCAACCATGGATAAGAGTATCGTGCATCATATCTTAGAGGATATGGGTAAATAGGCACTAAAGTCGTTGCCATGACTTAACAAGTTGTCAATATAAGGGAGTCATGTATAATATAGTTAATAAGAGTGAAGAAAGTCAAAATGAAGGGCTATTTGCTAGAATGGGACACCAATTAGATCATTTTAATAAAACTAATTACGATAGTTGATAACGGGTGATAAACCTAGCATGAGACGATCAATGGTTTCGAGCCTTCAATAGATAGTAACTAAATTGACCCATGCATGTTATTCCGCACATGATGAGTCTATGGGCCTAATGTTGTTTTGTTAATTTGAGATTTGTGGAACCATGATTCCTGTTTCATGGTTCATAGTCTATGGGCCTAGATTTAGTTTAGTTGTGAAAGGTGCAAAGCCACGGTTTAGGCCTATGTGTAAAAGTGGAATATGAGTTTTTACAAATACCAGTTGTCAAGATTGTGTTGATTGTTCAAACCTAATGATACATTTTGAACTAACTACTTATTGCAGCTAATGATTTGTTGGCTTGTGTATAAGTGTTGTATAAGTATGTGTGTGTGCAATTATTATTCGTTGGGCTTGTTGCTCACTATTGTTGAGAAATTTGTTTTTCAAGTAGTTGTTACTTTTGACTCGAAGATATGGAGTATGTAGAAGATGAGCCTTAAATATCCCTTTTGATTAGGAATATCTAATGGACTATCCATGCTTTGAGTTTGAGGAATGATATGGACTTTGATTAAGTTAAATGCACTTGTTATTTTATGGTTTAAATAAGTAAATTCAATTAACTTAGCTTTCAAACTTTATTCTTTAATAAGATAGCCTAGGGTTTGAGAAACATAAGTTCAATGCATTGAGAGCAAATAATTTTTTAATTTATATAATGTGATTAGCATTACTTCAATAATAATTTAAATTTTTTAATATGTTTATGATCTTAACATTACAATTTAAGGTTATATATATATTATTTTAGTTTGCTATTGTTGTTTTTAGATCCTCATAGATGTGCATGTGATCTACACAAGATAGCAAAAGGTGAGTTGAGGAGGGTGTCAAAGTTGATTTCAGTGTGGCCACTTTGAAGCTCAAGTCAATTTCAAGAGGATAAATAGAGTGCAAAGAGTATTTTAAGTAACAAAATGTAAAACCTTTACCTAAAGGCTTGATTGTGTATTTATAGAGGAATTAGACACACCAAATAAGGAAGACAATTAATGTCCACAATCTCCTCCTTAACTTGGGGATTTATGGAAAAGAATTAAGGAAGTTACAAAGCTATTGACTTGGCTTATCCATAGCAAACCTAGCTTAAAGGCCCAAATCATTTGCAACTCCTTAGCACGTGATAAACCAACTTGAGCATGGTAACCTATATCCAAAATAGCCTATCAACAACTACGATATTAATTTCTTTCCACTCACCTACATAAACAACCAAACAAGGTACAACAACTACTTGCCCAATCATGGTCATGTTTGTCGTTATCATTACTGTTATTGCCAATGCTGTTATTAGTACCATCACCAATAATATTCATATTATCTTATTCCAAGTCTTACAAAGTTCTTGTTCATACTTCATCTTCAATAGCATCAATACCATAAATATCTAAATCATCTTAATCTCTACTCTTCTATGCTATAACTCTCCAAATTTATAAGTGCACTAACTTCCTTCATAATGTTACTTTCATTTTTTTTTCCTTACCCCTTGCACTTAATTAGTTACCTAACTAGTCCTTATTCAACAAATTAAATATCTTCTTCCTCAACTATCCATTCATTATTTTTTTAAAAAAAAAAAAAGATTTTCAATAGTGAAACTAGTAATGAAATCAATTTAAGTCAAAGAAGAAAATATGGTATCATTTCACTCATTATTTGATGAGCAAGCTCTAAATTGTAGGAACCTAATTCTTTTCCTTAGTTTAAATCAAATAAAATTATATAGAATCATATGAAATCAAATAGAACCAAAAAAATCATAAACTCATAAAATTGTACACCTAAACTCTTGTTATACTTAAATAATTCTATACATGATTTAATTTGGAATAGCCTCATAAAAATGTAAACTAGTAAAATCATATAAGTGAAATCACAATTTTGACAACCATGTTAGCCTACATTAGCTTTATCCTTAATTAATAGATTAAAGGCATTCTAATAATTCTTATAAGTTCATAAATTTGAAATAGATAAAGTTTATGGTATGAATCAAAATCCGTCAAGACCTATCATTAGAACAAGAGCCAAAGGATTTCAAATCTTAGCGATGAGGGGCCATTTTGAGCAACTAGACCTAGGAATTATTTGTTTACTAACCTCTTTTCTCTTATTCATGTATTGTATATTCCAGCAGGCACACTTATCATACTTTACTGGGTGATGGACAAACTCACTAAGACTCAGCTTGTGGGTTATCCATAGACCGACCTAAACCGGCAATAAGGTGGGCCAACAAATCCTATGGAAGAGCTAGCATGATGAAGACTATTTTTATTTGTAATTATTTCTTCGGACTATTTATATGTAAGCTTTTGGGACACTTTTTATTTGGTTGTAATTGAGTTTTAGGACCGACCACCCTAAAAGTAGCATAATTGTAATTTTGTAGACTTTTTAACCCTAAAGGGAGCAAGTATAAATACTTTCTTAAGTAGGGTTTTGGGGGAGTTAGCCAAATTTTCAAAAAAGAACAACCACTTTACATATGAGAGTTAGGGTTTTCCTAATTCAAAATTGCTCTTATCAATTTCAAATCCCAATTTGAAATTGTGGCAAGTGGCTCCAAGGCTAATTTGTGAGTAATATCAAATTTGCCTTGTTGCAATTTCCTTTCTTCACTAGTGAGTTGTATTTAGGGTTGATTTGGAAGTGTTATTGACCAAATTTTGATTACATTTGCAATCAAATTCTTCTTACTTCAATTGATTGGTTTTAGCCTTTAAGTTTTAACCTTCAATTTAGCTTCATTTTGAACCGTGGATCACTTTGTTAGGAAAGTGGATCGTGGAATTGGTTCTTGCTATTTTTGTGTGTAATTTACGTTAATGTATTTTTTATCATTATTTTTTTGGAAGAATTTATCATTGTGGAATTGTTACTTGTAATTTAGAGCATTTGGATTTAATTGCATTCCATTAGGGTTCACACTAAACCTAGTAGTGTTGAGCCGAGATTAAACAAGTGTCTTGAGGTTTATAACTTGCTCCAATTGCATGTGCTTAACCCTTAATTTAGGAACATCATTATTTGGTATCAAAGCATCATCATACTTGGAATTAAGATTGATCACGCTATTGTTTAAAAATTGGTTCATAAATATTGAGGAATTGTGCAATTATTGAACTAGTTTGATTGACATTGTTTGATTGTCTTTCAAATTAGTTTTGCATGTACTCAATCTTGGGAGCAAGGCATATCTAAATCAATTTGGGGTCAAAAGCTAAGCTAGGAAGAGCTTTAGTGAAATATTTAGGTGAAAGAAAGAAACTAAACTCAACCTTTAAGAGATCTTGAGCAAGGGTTATTGTGATTGATCATAAGGCAATAGTAGTTGAAAATTAGGGTAGCCTATGGCCATTTTGTAATAATAGTTGACTAAAGTGAAGTTATGGTTGACCTCCAACCTAATGTGGTCTGCTACAGAGAAAGACCTAAATTGTTCCTTCTTTTTTTTTCATTGTTCCTTTTTTTTCTCTCTTTTCTTTTACTTCTTGTCCTTACTTTAGCCTATAGTTGAGTCTTAGGTATTGATTTAAGGTATTATAAGGTTGTTTTACTATTCTTAGGGTGTGGGAATCTCATTAATTTATTAATAAATTCTCAAAAATCTATATTTTAAATAAAAAAATTAAGGTTTTCAAATTGATTAAAACAAAATTATAGTATTTAGCTTGGTTCAATTTGTTGTTCAAGGACTTCTAATAGTTTGTTCAATTGTCATTCTATTCAAGATATTGTGACTAAAATATGGAATAAACATTTTAGGATCCTAGGTTTTAGCATGCAAGAATTAGAATTAACGTTTGATCTCACTATTAGATTTATGAAAGTTCAAGAATTGTATTTGAAATTTCATGTGTTAGATTTCTAGATTTTTTGTTTACTTTACAAAATAGATAGCTTGATCTCAAAGCACTCCTTCCCCCTTTTGTAGCAAAGGTCTTGTATGTCTTGAAAATTGTGAAAAACTATATAAAAATTAAAGAAAATAAGCGAGATAATAGCTAATTCTAGGCCGGGGTAGCAAGAATGATAATTTTGTAATATTAAAAAATGTTGAGAAATTTATGACGAAAATTTTTAAACATCGCAATACATTAATATTGTTTTAATAATTTACAAATAATAAAAAAATTATGAGAAATAATAATAGGCTTAAAATAGAAAAAAAATGAGGAAGACATGAAATCCGTTTGATAAGTATAACAAACAACGAGAAATAGATATTTAAAACAAATGGAAAGAATAATTGTATATAAAGGAAAAGGATAACAAGCATAGAATTTCAAATTATATGAAATACATTACTAAATAAATTTAGAAAACGAAGTAATTGAAAAAAATATTTGTTTATAGGTATATAAATAAATAAATAAATATATAAATAAAAATAATTATAAGTCCTAATTGTAACTCATGTAATTTAAATTAAAAGAATAAATTCATCGAAACATAAATCATGAATAATATTGAGTTAAATAATGAAATTAATTGAAATTGTGGATTTAGGAATTTCAAATGAAAAATTCAAATAAATATTTATGTTCGGAATAATCAAATTAACTTAGACGTGAAGTTTCGCAGTAAAATACTAAAAATACAAAATTTTAAAATGTCATAGTACACGTGCGGAATATTAAAATATAAATAATTATAATATAAAATATGATATATATATATATATATATATATATATATATATGACAGTGTGAATAGCAGCAAGTAAAAAAAAAAAAACAACGCGCTATAAAAGGAAGGAAAGAAAATGCCAGAAGAAATAGAGAGCGAGAGAGAAATAGGGGACCACAAGAGAAAGAGAGAGGAGAGAACGTGAGAAAGAAAAGAAAAGAAAAAGAAAGGAAAAAAGTAAAAACGAACAAAAAAATTCATATCTCTCACATCCGACCTCCGATCAACGATTCAAGACCACCATTGCGTTCCTTGAGGTAAGTACAACTCAACAAGACTAAATTTATGCAAAATGGAATTTATTTTTTTTTGTATAGGTATTAATGTCAAATATGTAAAAAAATTAGTATTTAGCTTAGAAATTAGTCGTATTAGTTAGAAATACTATAGATATAAGTATCCTGAGTTCAAATAGTATATAATAGTGTATTTTTACTTGTGTTTTAAGTGAAGAAAAATTATTTAAAAATATACCCAATTTTTTTTGTGAAACTAAGGAAAGCGAAGCTTAATAGTGGAGATCTTGCGGTGTGTGGGGGGATGGGGAGGTAATCCAGTACATGAGATTGTGTATGGATGTGTTGGTGTGTGTGGCATGGAGGTGAAGGGTATATGATTGTGTGTATGTGCATGGTATGTATGTGTGTGTGTACGTGAGATGTATGTGTGGGTGTGTATGGGTGTATGTGCGTGAGTACGTGTTTATGTATGTGTGTGTGAGTGTGTGTTGTATATGTGCATAGTATGTATGCGTGAGGAGTTTGGTGTAGTGATGTGCCTAAAAGGGGGTTTAAGCACATGTAATTGGATCAATTGCAATCTTCAAATGACTAATCCAATTTCGGTTCAAAAGTTACAAGAATTACGTGAACCCTAATGATGTAAGATGATCCGAATGTTATAGTTTTCAGGGAAACAATACTACAATGATGAAATCCTCAATTGCAACACTAAACACACTTGAAATCCCACGTGATTAACAATCATCAATAATCAAAAACAAGGTCGTGATCCTCCTTCCCAACAAGGTAATCCACGCCATAACATATAGCAAAATTGATGGTTAAAACAAATGCTAAAACTAATCAATTTTATAACATAAAAGAATAATTTCAAATGAAATCAAAATCTGACCAAGAAAAATCTTAATCAACCCTAGATATAACTCACTAGTGATGAAAAGGAAATACTACAAAAAAGAATTGATATTACTCATAATTTATCTTTGTTGCAACTCGCCACAATTTCAATTCTTGGTATTGAAATTGATAAGAGCAATTTGGATTTTAGGAAAAACCATAACCTCACAATGAAATGTGTTCTATTTTTGAAAATTTTGGCGAACTCCTCAAAACCCTACTTAAGCAAGTATTTATACTTACTCCCTTTAGAGTTAAAAAGTCCACAAAATTACAACTATGCCACTTTTAGGATAGTCGATTCGAAAACTCAATTACAACCAAATAAAAAGTGTCCTAAAAGCTTACACATAAATAGTTCAAAGAAATAATTACAAAATAAAAATAGTCTTCATCATGCTAGCTCTTCCATAGAATCCGTCGGCCCAGCTCATTGCTGGTTTAAGTCGGTCCATGGATAACTCATAAGCTGAGTCTTAGTGAGTTTGTCCATTGCCCTGTAAAGCATGATAAGTGTGCCTGTTGGAATATACAATACATGAATAAGAGAAAAGAGGTTAGTAAACAAATAATTCTTAGGTCGATTTGCTTAAAATGGGCCCTCATTGCCAAGATTTGAAATCCTTTAGCTCTTGTCCTAATGATAGGTTTTGTTGGATTTTGATTCCTATCATCTCCTCAGGCTTCAAAAATATTTGTCCCCAAATCTGACAGATCAAATGCAGTAGATACTCTATTTCCTACTAGCAAGCCATCTGAAGAAGTATCACTACAGAATCCCAATATTTGAAATACCATAAGGGATGATTGTTTTCTCTCTTCCATTTCTAGGATGTATCTTATCTACAACACAAATAATAACCCATTATCCACTAAGGTCTCCCCTATCTCAACCCGTTCCATTGATTTTGTTTCCTCTTTTTCTAACTCATCTATATGTTGCTGACCTTCATAGCCCTCTAACAGTTGGCTCAACTACTTATAGCCCTCTAAAACCTCTGAAGGTAGACACAAATGTCTCTGAACAGTCAGGCCCTCTACTGATCTACTCATATCACTCTCACCCTCGGGATCTTCTAATGGTTGGTATATTTGTGTCTGACAAATATTGTCCTCTGTATGTTGGCTCATGTAACTAGGACCTCAGGAACCTCTGAAGGTTGGCATGTCTGCTTTTGCACAATATGGCCCTCTGACGGTTGGTTCATGTGGTTGTAATTCTTAGGAATCTCTGATGATCTACGAATCTGTTGCTAAACCTTTTGGACCTCCAAAGGCGACATTGGATTCAGAATAATACGTTTTCTCTCCTTTTGGAATACATAATTATTCTTGAAGCCATCATGTAAGACTCTCCTATCATATAACCAAGGCCTACCAAGTAATATATGGGATGCACACATAGGTAGAATATCACACTTGATTTCATCATAGTATTTATCCCCTACACTAAAAGGTACCTTAGCTCTTTGGGTTACATGCAAACTCCCCTGACCACTAAGCCAATGCAATTTATACGATTCAGGATGTGAAGTAGTGACAAGTTTTAGTTTCGATACTAACGATGTTGCTACCACATTGGTACAACTACCACCATCAACTATAAGGACACATAAATTTCCTTGTACCCTATAAGAAGTATGGAACAAATTTTCCCTTTGTTCATCATCCTTGGTAGTAAAAGTAGTCAATGTCTGATGCAATACATTAGTATAATGAAACATTTCACTAGACATGATTGTGTTCAAACCCAACAACGCAATAATTATCCATACACTTCCACGGTCCAAGTACACAACCAAGCCACAAATAAAGTACACTCAACTACTTTCAGGTAGATAAAATTAAATTTAACTACAAGTGTTTAAGTAATTAGTTCAATGACTTTTACACTTTAATAACTTGTTTGAATTTTAAATTTTACTACTCACTTTCCTTTTTCTTATCTTGGCTTCATACTAATTAATTTCACAAAATGCAGCAACTTAACATATACAAAAATACAAAACTTCACCACCACACTTCTCCTCTTTTACTCATGGTTCCACACCAATCACACCTCCAACAACAATTGTCTATACTACACACACCAAAACCTATGCCAAATGCACATACCCTTTACTAAGTTTACAAAAATATAACACTATACACAATACTCCTTAAGCTACGGTACACTTCCCACTTCCACGAACTATAACAAACCACAACTTCAATACAAAAAAAGGCAGCTCAACTTTCAAATTCAAAAATGGAGTTCAATAAGTGCAAAATTCCACAAATGGTAAGGAGCTACTTCAAATTCAAATGACACACAATTAAACAATGACTTAATGTTTGTTTTGAAATTTCAAATTGGCTTCTTAATTCACATTTCAATTCTGAAATTTAAATCTGAAAATTACAACTTGCTACTCCTCACTTTCGAAAAATACACTCAACACAAACCCACTTCACCAATTGATCATAAAGGATTAACACTCTTTCTCCTCACATCCACTTCAAGATCACTTAACACCACTTCACACATACAACAATTCACACCGTCACTCGCACTTACACACACATAACAAGTCACACCACCACTCACACTACTTCCCCTTGCTTCACAGTTGCAAACACTCTCCACCACCACTTACACCACTTGTAATCCCATTACTCAACACACACACACAACGCCACATGCACACACCCTTCACTCACAGTGCAACACACACACACACTTCCAAATATACAATCTTTCACCACTACAAAACACAATGCAAACCGTAACTCACACACAAAAGGCAGCAACAATTCAAATTTCAAATTACTTCACTAATTGCAACCTTTTCACAATTGGTAAGAAGCAATTTTCAAATTCAAATGACCACATAATAACTTCTTCAAATTAATGTTTTTTTTGAAAATCAAATAATTTCCAAATATTCCATGAACTCAAATCTGGAAATGATCAATTGCACTCCCTATTTCCGAAACAAACAAGCAAGGATTACACTTCTCCTTCCTTCACAAATTGAGATATTTCCCAATTCTGAATTTAGTTCAAGAAATGCACTACTTTCTTCCCTTCCCCTCACAATGAATTCAACAAAAAAGGAGCTACAACAAGACCTCCACTTCTACTTCGATAAACAACAATTACAACTCTTCAACAATACAATCAAACAACTCAATTCTTCAATACACAATTTCGAATCAAAAGTGAAGAACCCTAATTGTCAATGAAGATCACAAATTCAACCAACACTAAATCCCTTCTCTTAACTTGTGCTCTGATACCAAAAGATGATGAGCTTAAAACCAAGATTAAGTACATGCAAAACCAATTTGAAAGACAATCAAACTAGTTCAACAATTGCATAATTCCTCAATATTTGTGAAACAATTCTTAAACAATGGCATGATCAATCTTAATTCTAAGTATAATGATACTCTAGTACTAAATATGATGTGCCTAAAACCAAGATTAAGCACATGCACTTAGAGCAATTTATAAACCTCAATTCACTTATTCAATCTCGGTTCAACTCTAGTAGGTTTAGCGTGAAGCCTCAGGGAAATGCAATGAAATCCGAATGCTCTAAATTGCAAATACCAAATCCACAATGATAAATTCCTCTAAAATAACAATAATCACAAATAAATCCATGTCAGTTACACACAAAAAAATCAAGAACCAATTCCGTGATCTACTTTCCCAACAAAGTGATCCATGGTTCAAAATAAAGCTAAATTGAAGGTTAAAACTTAAAGGCTAAAACCAATCAATTGAAGCAACAAGAATTTGATTGCAAATGCAATCAAAATTCGATCAATAACACTTCCAAATCAACCCTAACTTTTGAATTTAATTTGCAACCATTCCCTTCTCACAACCTCAAACTCTTATACCAAAAGATGATGTGCCTAAAAGGGAGTTTCAGCACGTGTAATTGGATCAATTGCAATCTTCAAATGACTAATCTAATTTCGGTTCAAAAGTTACAAGAATTGCGTGAACCCTAATGATGTAAGATGATCCGAATGTTATAGTTTTTAAGGAAACAATACTATAATGATGAAATCCTCAATTGCAACACTAAACACACTTGAAATCCCACGTGATTAACAATCATCGACAATAAAAAACAAGGTCATGATCCTCCTTCCCAACAAAGTAATCTACGCCACAACATATAGCAAAATTGATGGTCAAAACAAATGCTAAAACCAATCAATTTTATAACATGATAGAATGATTTCAAATGAAATCAAAATCTAACCAAGAAAAATCCTAATCAACCCTAGATATAACTCACTAGAGATGAAAAGGAAACACAACAAAAAGAAATTGATATTACTCACAATTTCTCTTTGCTGCAACTCACCACAATTTCAATTCTTGGTATTGAAATTGATAAGAGCAATTTGGATTTTAGGAAAAACCCTAACCTCACACATGAAATGTGTTCTATTTTTCAAAATTTTGGCTAACTCCTCAAAACCTTACTTAAGCAAGTATTTATACTTGCTGCCTTTAGGGTTAAAAAATCCACAAAATGACAACTATGCCACTTTTAGGGTGGTTAGTCCTAAAACTCAATTACAACCAAATAGAAAGTGTCCTAAAAGCTTACACATAAATAGTCCAAAGAAATAATTACAAATAAAAATAATCTCCATCATGCTAGCTCTTCCATAGGATTTGTTGGCCTAACTCATCATCTATTTAGGTCGATCTATGGATAACCCACAAGCTGAGTCTTAATGAGTTTGTCCATCGCCCTGTAAAGCATTATAAGTGTGCCTATTGGAATATACAATACATGAATAAGAGAAAAGAGGTTAGTAAACAAATAATTCTTTGGTCGATTTGCTCAAAACGAGCCCTCATCACCAAGATTTGAAATCCTTTGGCTCTTACTCTAATGATAGGTTTTGTCGAATTTTGATTCCTATCATGTAAGTTTGTATATGTGTGTGAGTATATGTGTATGTGTAAGTGTGTGTCGGTGTGTGCGTAGTGGGTGTGTGTGAATGTATGCGTGTGTATGTGTGTGTTGGCATGTGTGTAAATGAGTGTGTGAATGTGTGTGCATGCTAGTGTATAGGTGTGTGTGTGTGTATGTGTGTGCACGTGCTAGAGTATGTGTGGGTAGAGAGTGTGTGTGTGTATATATGTTAGTGTAAGTGTGTGTACGCATATGTGTGCATGTGTTGGTGTGTGTACATAAAGGGGGTGTGATGTGTGTGTGCTAGTGTGTTTAAATGTGGAAATCTATGTATGTGTGGGAAAATGTGTGGTGTGTAGGTGTATGGGAAACATTAAGGTGCGTGAGAGAATGTGTGTGGAATGTGTGTACGGTGTATGTATGTGATATTCGAAGTGCAAGTATGTAGCAAAGAGTAACAGGGAAAAGAATTGGAAAAAGGAGAAAGAAGGAACTGAAAGGAAGAAGCGAAAGAAGAGAAGCTAGGGTAGAGAAGTCCAGGAAAGGAAGGAAGCAAGTGTGTATGTATGGGAATTAAACGGAAAAGAAGAGATATTATTAGTATAGAAACGGTGGCTCAAGTAGCTTGACTAAGCGATCAAATTATAAAAGGAAGTCTTGGAAATGCATGCGTGCCATCGATGAAACAATTATATGTACAAGTGAGTGTGGAGAGGATATGTAATTATAAAATTTTGAAGTACTAATGCAAAACGAAGAAATTATACTAAAACACTAAATTAGGTATAAGTAAAATATAAACAAACCTTACTTAGTACCTTTAACTAAATTAAGGCTCGGCTTAGATTCTAAACATTTATCTTATTTTATTTTATCTTATCATTAGGTAAACAGATTACATATCGGAACCATTCAACGATAGCTAAGACTAAGATGACCATAAATAGGTGAGTGGGAAACTCTATGATATGTTACAGTATTTTGTTTAATTGTGATATGTTGTATATATGTATACTTTCTTGCTAGGCTACAGCTGTAGTTGTTGTTGTTGTTGTTGTTATTTTGGAGTTAGAGGTGTGTGAAATGTGAAGTTTTGTTGCAGTGTACATGTAGTGTGAGCTGTGGTGTGTGTTATTGTTGTCGCTACTATTATTGTTTTTGTTATTGCTGCTGTTACTGTTGTTATTACTGCATTTACTATTGTCGTTGCTATGTGGAGGGCTGTTGTAAGCTTTTATGTGTGTGTGTGAAGGTGTTTGCAACAAAGTGGAGGTGATATGGGGCAAAAGGTGTGCCAAAATTGTGTATCTTGTGTGTGTACGATTTGGCCTATGAGTGTGGATATGTTTATGTCATTGTGAGTTGTTCTAATCGTATATGTATGTGAGTGTGTGTATGGTTGGAGAGAGTATGTGTGTGTGTGCAAGATGGTGAGTGAGTATTAGGAGAATGGAGAAATTTCGAGAAAACTAGGAAAACATATTTTTCAACCTTAACCTCTAACTAAACCGAAAATACATGCATATATAGATAAGTACATAGGTTAGATAATATATAGTTATATATATCTTTATACATATATTAAGGATGTTGGAAGAGTACATCCTTAGTTATCTTGTTTAACTCTCGAGTGTGTGGAATGGAGCACTTAAGAAGTGCAATGAGATAGAGATGTCAAGGAATGACAACTGTAAGTCAATCTTGAGTGGTTGATTTGACATTTAAGTGAAATGGCACAAAGGTGTCAAGAAATGAGGACTATAGCTCAATCATGAGTGGTTGATTTAACGGTCGAGGAGATTCGAATTATATTATACTATTATTTAACTAAAATTTTGTGTCTATCATGATCATTTCTATCTGATTGGTCTGGCCTTCCTTGCTTTATCTGTGTTGTGAAATGCATGATCTCTTTTTGTTATGGTAAATGTGAATATGAGGTGAAACGGATTTGCTTATGGGATTTCACTTGGTTCCTATTGTTTGTCCCCGGAATTGTATTCTTTAAATGCTTGATAGTTTATTTATTTCCTTGAATGTGGATTGGCTCACGATTATATATTAGTTGATCACCTTGAACTAATTAATTAAAGGATTGGATTTAACTAAAACTGGACATGCATTTACACGAGACATTGCATGAAATTGAAGGTCATCACTGCTACAGGGCTCGCCAAAAGTAATCAGAGGATTACTATTCCACCAAGTACGAACTAAGTAACTAAGGGATTGTCATGCATTAACATTTCCAAGTCCAACCAGTCCTTGAGGGTGTTTAATGCATGAGGCACGAGAGCGCTCGATATATGAGAACACTCGAGCTGATGATATCAAAGTTTAAAAAATATTTAAATTATCAAAGAGATAAGATAATTAAACCGGGTAATGAGACTTGGGCACTGATGGTGGCTCCAAAATCCCTAACCCAAGGTCAAGGGGAGCGTAAACCCTAGACTTCACGTCGATTACCAGAAGATTACGTAAGATACTACATTCATATGGTTGTTCATACATAGAATATGATTTGATAACTTGATTTGAAATTGCTTATGCATGTGTAGCATTGAGACTATTGCACTCCCATTCACTGAGTCATAGTATGCTCACCCCTCTACAAACCATTTTGCAGGTAAAAATTATAAAAGCTTGGGATGGGATAAGATGTGAAGTATCGAGAGTTTTTGGAAGCCAAGAACGATAAAGTAAGAATTGTGAATGTTAGACTATTTAAATGAAATATTGCTTTTACGACTTTGATGTAAAATTTGAATTTATGAGACTTAGAGTTTTATTCCATTTACTAATTAATAGGGGATTCTGACTCTCTACAATTTTGGTTGACTGTGGGACATGGAATCCATAGTTATATTTTTATGGCATGATTATATAATTAGTCATAAATGTAATTAATTATTTAGAGTCTTACGACCTCTGACTTATAAGACGGTTATCATATAATGAGTACACACATGCCATGATAACTTTTAGCGGAAATTTCCAAGCCCCCTTTAGGGCGTGACAGGTCTCTTTTGTTAATTGTTATAAATGAATTTCTATTTCTTATTTAAATCAATTTAATCTCTTTATTCTTATTTGAAAACAATAATTATTTTTATTTAATAGATTAAGCATAAACGTTTACGGCGCATACCTATATGGTTATATGTATATATACATCTATTTATTTAGTGTTGGAAATTATAATTTTCAAGGGTGTTATATAACATCAATCTTTAAAATCAAGGGGACTTAGACCATTTTGATATTTCAACCTACATATACATTACATAACATTACTCTTTACAACTTTCATAACTTAAAATTATACTGGTATGATAGCAAAAATACCAATCTTTATAGGTAGACCTATGTAATGGGTCAACCCAGCTCGTGAACTAACCTAGCCAATTCATGATTCAAGAAATTGTGAACCATGATCAACCTAGGTAAAGGCAGTTTTAGGCTAGCTCACTTGAACCAACAAATCACAAGTCCAAAACTAGACTTGTGAACCTTAGCTTTATTTTTTTTTAAATACATTTAGTTATAAAATCTTAATTTTAAAATTGAGTTAAAAAAAAAAGAAAGAAACCCATAATCCCAAAAATCATATAGATTTTAGTCTATTTTTTAAATAAGTTGAAAGAAATTTGTGTTTATTTATACATAACTATACTCTAATATAGTTATAATATTAGCAATGTGAAACAAAAATCTAAAAAGAAAAAATAAAAGAAAAAAGTTAGTTTTAATGCCACATTATTGAAAAATGGGAACCTTTTTATAGTAAACATCTATAAATGTAACATACTCTTGAAGTGTGTTTATTTTGTGTTGTTAATAGCAACACATTAAATATTGTAAATGTTAAGTAAATTTTCTTATTTTACATTAAAATAATTTTAATTTTTAATATTATTTAAATAAATATTTTATTTTTTATTTTTTTTATGGGTCATTACCATTGGTTCATTAAGTTAGAGGCCATAACCCGCCACAATCCACCCCTAACTAGCGAGCAATTACCAGTTTTCAACCTGCCGAAAGGAGTGGTTCCAAGCAAGTTAACAGGCCAAACCAACCCTTTACCCTAGGTTTAAGAAAGGGTCCATCTTATGTTCCAATTTGGTAGTAAAAGATAAGCATTATATTTTTCTACAATTTTAGCCAAGCCAAAGGAAAGTAAGAGTGAATTAGTTTGAAAAAAAAAAAAAAAAGGTTGGAACCACTATTTTTCTAAACTTTTAAAATTATATCAATATTCTTAAATTGTAATTTTACATTTTCTTGTGTTTTGACACATGCGAAATGACAAATTTGACCACGTATATGTTTTTATTTTGGTAATGATATAAAAATTATATTGGAATAGAAAAGAAGTCCACAAACTTGCTAAATTCCACCACGTCCTGTCTTGGTTTTTAAAGGTTAAAAAAATTAGAGAAAAAGGAAACTAGAGAATCCCAAATATAAAAATGGGAAGTTTTGTTCCCAAGGCCAAACTATCTTTCAACTCAGATCATGATCAATTAGTAAATCTAAATGTGGTGGTATTTACGATTTTTTATGGATTTAATAATTAAAAAGGAAAATCTTTAGGGTTCTTGGTATTTAGATGATAAATTAAAAACAATTATATGGACAAATCAGGAATAAGTGCTACACTCTATAGTCAAAACGAACTATGATTAAATCAAATTGACAATTAATATGATTCACAGTTGGCAAAGCAATTTAATTTTTAAATAGAATCAAATATTACATATAGAATTCTAAATAACGTAGCTTGCCATAATCTAACTTAAGATTGATAAGAACTTGGAAATAAAGAAAGCAAGACTCTTGATATCCAATCAAGGACTTAAGGTCTCTCCTAAACCCATTCAAAGATAATTCTCCAATATATACTACAAGTCTCTCACATAACTTTACCTATATATAGGCTTCAAAAATAAAACAAAACTTAATTAATATAAAAGTAACATAAAACAAATGGCTAAAGGGCAGCTAAGTAAATTATCAAAATAATCTAGTACTTCCCTTAAAGTCAACTTCGGTTGGTCTAGCCTTGACTCAGTCGATTGTTGCCAATCAACCACTCCTAGGTCGATCACCTTGGTTGACCTTGCTCAGCTTCGATTGGTTTATCCTTGACTCAGTCAGTTGTTGCCAATCAGCCACCCTTAGGTCGATCCCCCTAATTGAACTCGCTCCATTCTCCCTTTAGGTCGGCTTTTAGATTGACCTTGTTTCGGTCTACCTTGCTTAGGTTGACCACTTCAAATTTCAATAGCATAAAATCGTGTGTTAAATTTTTAGGATTATGATCTTGTCACTTTATTAATAAATAATTAAATAAGCTAAGAAAATGTGTATTCAATTTTGAAGATATATTGGGTTCATAAGATTAATACGTAATTTTTGTTTTCTTTTTCAACTATTTTATAGAGTTGGAAAACCAAAGTTCAGGAGATACAGGCACTTTGGACTAAATGCTTATTATTCTTTTTTCTGGTACAAATAATTGGGTTATAAATCTACTTGGTACCAGGTCCAAAAGGTGCCTCTAAGAATTTTCTAAGTACCCAAACCGTCCCTTAACCAGCTCCCGGCCCAGTTGAAATATCATGTCAACGTACAACGTTCACCTTTGTATGGAGGAGGAGGAGGAATTTGTTTTCAACCGATATGCCTTCGTACATAATGTAGGAATTCTACTCGGAACAAAGAAAAGTCTAACAGTGTTTGGTAATTTTTAATAAAATGGAAATATTTTCATTCTTTTTGCTTGAGTTGCCCCACATATCATTTCTATCAGTTTCTAGCATTGCCACCCTTTGCTACCAATCCAAAACAGTATAAGTAAGAAATAATTGAAGGAATTATACCTCAGATATGCCTCTCTCAATTTTAGAGATATACTGGATTCAACCCCCCTTTCTCAACTTCTTTAATCGAGGTTTTATTCGGACAAATGCTTTGGTCCATGTACCATTACTCATCTTAGATTGGTCCAATTTCTCATTCGGACTAACTCCTCGAGAAATATTTTCAGTCCATATGTAATATATAATAGCTCCTTGTCTTAAGTAATGCTGTGGTGTGGGTGTGGCTGTGGCCGTGGCTGTGACTCCGTACCCATATCTCTCAGGTTTCGAAATGAATTCCACTGCATCGCACATACAGCAACTTGACTACTTGAGGACATAAACTAGAACAACTCTTCAGAAAAAAATGCTCAGAATATATATATATATACACACTCGATCGATCAGTAAAGAGTCTTCGCACGACTTTAGAAGTGAGTTTCCAAAAATTGTCTGGACCTTTTCATTGTACCATCATCGTTCGTCAGGGCAGATCCCTCTGAAGTCTGGTTAACGTAATTAGATGAAGCAGTCTTATATACAAGCAGAAGAGAAGTACAAAGAAAAGAGCAAACAAGAATCTTAACAAGCTTGGAAAATACAGAATGAAAGGAAAACACTCAGGAAACAAACAAGTACTGGCTAATTGCTAGAAACTTTAGACCTAGAAATCAAAGTAACATCTTATTGAGCATCCATGCAAAGAGAATTGATTCTCAAGCCATTTTTGTTCCACTATAGGAAGGTAAAACAATTGACTACTCTCAAAGCCAAATATATACCTCAGGTCCCGCGAGTACCATCAATCCGAACTATAGTGGATTCCATATACTTATTCTTGTTTGGTTTAGCACAAAATAAGAATATCAATCTTTATGGTATCGTTTATATAGTTCGTGGTCAAGATCTAGAAATTGCAAGGATCTCACTAAAATTCCTCATTCTAAATCAAAGAAATAAATTCAAAGCCACTACATTCCATCGTTCCATACCATTCAGTACAATCCACAACATCAAAGGCCTATAGTATTCACAAAACGGGCAGAGTCTGAATCAAAATAGCAATGTAAATGCTTAACCAAAACAGTGGCTCTAGCATAGTAAGATCAGGTTGCATAATTAGCTTTACCATGATATGTGCATATAGAATATGTCCCAAATTGTGAAAAAAAATAACATAAAATTTCATTCCTCCATTGCCGCAGTATTGACGGTCTCTTCTACTGCTGCTGCTTCTGCTTGTACTTGTGCTGCTGCTTCTTTGTTTCCCACTTCTGCTGTAGTTGCTTCAATTCCATCTACTAGAGCAGCCTCAGCATCTCCCTCATCTCCAACTGCTTTGACTCCAGTTGGCGCTACGGCTGCAACAGTTTCAAATTCCTCTGCTACATCAGCTTCAGCATTTCTCTCATTATCAGACAATTTAGCCATTTCCTGTTTCTTATGCTTTGCAGCCACTTCTTTCACAAGATTCACTTCATTCTCCACAGCAGCAAGCTTGCTCCTCAGCATATTAACTCTTTCAAGATATGCATCAAACCTGGCTGTCCACCCATCCTCAAGTTCCTTTATCTTTCCCTTGGCCATCGAAAGCAACATCTTCTTTTCTTCCTCTTGCTTCACACGCTGCCTTTCCAGTTCCATGACACTCAAAACAAGACCTCCTGACCCGGGCACATCTTTATAAAGAGGCTCATCTTGCTCACCATAGCGACCCCTGTATTCAGCAAATGCCTTTTCTGTTTCCTTCAAAGCCTTCCTGTAACCTCCTACAAGATTTATCATCATGTACAGCTCCTGCTCAAGCCGATAATTTTCGTGTTGTAGTTTCTGTTGTTCTTCAGCCCTCACCTTATGCAAGTGCTCAATCATGGCATCTCGCTGGTGCACCTCGTTAAGAATTATTTGTTGATTCACGTTTGAATCTGCATACATCTGCTCTCTTTCCTCGTGTACCATCCTTGCTTTTACCATCCAGTGTTGTATCTGCTCCATGCAAGTATTAAAATCTGCCGACTTACCATCCCAAACCCCTTCAGTCCTCATCCGCTTATTACTCACATTAAGGGAGTGAGCCATTAGGCCATTGTCGTGATCAAGCTCTCTCTTGCTGGTGCCAGCAAAAATGGATGAAGATCCTGGAATTGAGTGATTATCAGATCTAGAAGCTAAAAACTCCCCACATGTACTGTCACGAATCTGGAGCCCTGAACCAAAAGGGTGCTGTCCTGTTCCCATAACTTCCATAAGATTCCCCGAAGACAGCCCTTCTAAATCACTAAATTTTGGGGAAATATGAAACCCTCCACGCTCATTTTCTAGTTCTTCATCCTCTGCCTCTTCCTCCTCAATTTCTTGTTCTTCTGCTTCTTCTCCTTCTCCTTCTCCTTCTCCTTCTTCTCCAGCTTCCTCATCTCTACTCAAATCAAATTCCATATCAACTCCAGGGAAACTACAGTTTCGCAGAAAGGGTTCACTAGACTGATTTCTCCCATCCAACAACCACTGACTGCTGTGTTCTTCCTCCTCTTGTTTACACTCCTCAGAATCCATAACATCATCCATTCCACCCAGCCCAACATCGCCACTGTCTTCCTTCTCTATACTGTCTTTTCCATGCTCCATTTCATCTACATTTCCCTCCTTTTCACTTCCAACCTTTACCTCTTCCTCCTTCTCCATATTGTCATTTCCATGCTCCATTTCATCTGCATTTCCCTCCTTTTCACTTACAACCTTCACCTCTTCTTCCTTCTCCATATTGTCTTTTCCATGCTCCATTTCATCTACATTCCCCTCCTTTTCACTTCCAACCTTTAACTCTTCCTTGACATCCAATTCAGCACATCCCTCCGCTTCCTTCTCACTTTCAACAGCATCATCTGTCCCTAGACCCAACAGAACACTAGTTCCTC
This sequence comes from Laguncularia racemosa, assembly GCA_037954665.1. Lineage (NCBI taxonomy): Eukaryota > Viridiplantae > Streptophyta > Magnoliopsida > Myrtales > Combretaceae > Laguncularia > Laguncularia racemosa. The sequence goes on along the minus strand of JBBMOL010000060.1, from coordinate 80,712 downwards.
CCTTCTCATCCCCATTGACCTTACCGACATTCTCATTCCCTAAACTCAATTCCAAACCATGCTCCTCCAAATTACCCGTCTTCACGCTATGCTCATCCAGCTCATTCATCTTCATACTCCTACCATCTTCTTCCTCCTCATCCTTCACATCAACCTCTTCCACAGATGAGGCCGGTAATGAAAACAACTCCTCCCTCTGAGACCTAATCAAAAACTGTAAGTGCGACGCATAATAGCAATCCTCCAAGTCGGGTGCTTGCATCAACTCCTTCTCGACCATAAACCAAACCATACCGGCCCAATCCACCTTCTCAAACTTCCCTTCTTGAATACATCTAATCCAATTCATAATCTCATCTGGCGTCATCCAAGTATCATCATGCAAAAGCACCCAATTTGACACCAACTCTACTACGAATCCAACCGCTTCCTCAGTCTCGACTTCCTCGTCAACATTCTCTACTAACCCTAAACTCAACTTCTCTTTTTTTTTAGGCAACTTCAATGCACGAGCCAAATCGGCTCGATTCACCATAATTTTCACGCCATTCACATAACTACACCGCTCGGTTTTACTATACGTCGCGATAAGCTGCGCAACGAGATCGGTCTGGATAACTTTATCGAAATCCAAGTGAACAAACTCCCAAAGGCCCAGCCTTTCCAACAGGGTTTGGTGGGAGGAGAAATCTAGGGCATTGTTTGGGATGAAAGGTACGGGCTTGAAGGTTTTAAGAAGCGATTCGAGCTTTTGTTGGGACTTCTTCTCAGCTTTGAGCCGTTTCATGGCAGCTTTCTTGCGTTTTGAGTTGCACCGGCGGAAGGTTACGGTGGTAGTAGCGGTGGCTGCTGTAGTGGTTGTGTTGTTGGCAGTAGATAGTTGGAGGGGTTCGATGTGCTCTTGGTCGTCTACTGTTGGATCATTGTCGAGTAAATTTTGGGATGGACGATGGTGATGATCTAGGGTTTGGGAATTAGGGTTTTCCAGGTTTTGAGAATCAGGGCTATCCAGGGTTTTGGCGTTGGGGGATTGAGGGGTGGCTTCAGGGCTAGGGTTTTGAGGGGAAAAGGAGGGATCTTGATCTGGGTCTTGGCCTTGACCTTGGTCGGGAGTTTGAGACGACATTTTGGTTCGCTGTTTTTCCGGGTTCGTCAAGTGTAGTAGTGGTGGTAGTAGTAGCCGCAGGGATGACGAGGGATCCTCGCCAGTATAAAAGAGGCAGGTCTTTAAACACGGACGGGCTATGCCAATTCTCAATCGAGAGAGGTTATTCATACTTTGATTTTTTTTTTTTTCTTTTTTCCATTTTTTTGTATATTACTTATGAATTAAATTGTAGGATCTCTTATTTTTATTTTTTAGGGTTGTAGATTTTATTTTGAAAATAGGGAAATTTCTTAATTTAGTTTTTGGAAAATAGATTGTCGGAAAAAAAAATTTTGAAATGCCCCTACAAATAATCAAGAGCAAGAATACTTCATTGGAAAGGGTTTCAATTTACAATGGTCATTAGTGATTTTTATCCTTTTAAGCAAAGGAAAACCTTAAGTGAAGCAGCAGTTAAAGGGCCTCTCTATACACATCCAAATTAACTTAATTGCTTCCTAGCCTTTTAAAACACCTCCTAAAAGATTTTGAAGAAGATTTAAAAATGTATTTTCGTTAAGCAATATAGAGTATCAATTAAGGTACGATTATTAAGGCAATTTAAAAATAAAATCTTTTAAGCCTTTTGGATAAGCGAAAATGTACTAAAAAATAAATTAAATATAGAGAAAATTAAGTAATCATACCCATCATCTTCTTCTATAAACAAGAGGTTAGCTCTCTTACTCTCTTCATAACATAAAGGGAAAAAGAGAGAGAGAGAGAAATAAATTACTTTCCTTAAGTAATGTAAGTATCAATTAAAGTAAAATTTATCAAAATTATTTAAAAGTTCAACTTTAGGGTTACATACTTAAATATTATTATTTTTAAAAAAATTACAAAAATATTGTATCAATAAAAAATATTACTAAAATAGGTTATAAAATCACGGATCGCATATGCGTCTTTAGTATCACTGGAAAATTTTATGTTGAAGGTGCACAAGTTAATTTTTTTTCCTGTAAACCTATCAAATCTTATCATGCAAACCTATAAATTATATAACACTATAAACCTATAAAAGTGATACAGTAAATTTATACAGAAAAAAAAATTTGCATCGATAGTTTATATCATAAATATGAATCCTCAATTCATATTTTCATAATTCCATGTTTCAACTTCTTCTGTAAACCTCACTTTCTATCATCGTTTGAAAATTTTTGTTTCCATAGTTTATATTTTATGCAACTTTTATTCTGTTTCAACATGTATAGAAATATCTTTATCAAGATCTCAGTATATTTTCTTAATAAAAAATTTATTTTTGTTGCTGTTATACTACTTTGGATAAATTCCAAAAAAAAAAAACATGTAAATTATAAACTACATAAATTGTATTAAAATAGTAGTTATTATTAATTAACTATTAATTAATAATTAAATAATTGTTAATATATAATTATTTAACATTAGTAAATGAATTATGTACATATGTTATTATAATTTTTTTTGTAAATGTAGTCATTAAATTAAATTATTGTTAATTAACTATTAATTAGGAGTGATTAGTTGTTAATTAATTGGTATAAAATTAATTAGCAAAAAATTTCGTATTCATTGCAAATGAAAAATATTTGTATGTTTTGTAAAATTAGTACTAAATAGTTCTTATAATTAAAGGTGATTAGTCATTAATATGTCATTAATTAGTTGTTATAAAATTAATTAGTAAAAAATTTCTTATTCGTTGCAGATAAAAATTATTTATATGGTTTTGTAAAATTAGTCATAAAAGTAGGTAGTTATTAATTATCCATTAATTAAAGGTGATTAGTCATTAATTAATTGATACAAAATTAATTAGTGAAAAATTTTATATTCATTGCAAAGGAAAATATTTGTATGGTTTTGTAAAACTAGGCATAAAAATTAGTTATTAATTAAATGTGATTAGTTGTTAATTAATTATTATAAAAATAATTAGTGAAAAATTTTATATTTATTACAAGAATGAGTTATAAAATTAATTAGTTATTAATCATCTCTTAATCAAATGAGATTAGTAGTTAATACACCATTAATTAATTACTATAAAATTAATTAGTGAAAAAATTTGTATTCATTGCAAATGTAAAATATTTGTATGGTTTTGTAGAATTAAGTATAAAAGTAAGTAGTTGTTAATTATCTGCTAATTAAAGGTGATTAGTCATTAATTAATTTTCATAAATGTAATTAATGAAAAATTTTGTATTTATTGCAAAGCGAAAAAATTTTTACGGTTTTGTAGAATGAGTTATAAAATTAATTAATTATTAATTATCCGTTAATCAAATGGGATTAGTGATTAATACATCGTTAATTAATTGCTATAAAATTAATTAGTAAAAAATTTTGTATTCATTGCAAAGGTAAAATATTTATATGGTTTTGTAGAATTAAGCATAAAAGTAAGTAGTTGTTAATTATCTATTAATTAAATATGATTAGTTATTAATTTGTCATTAATTAATTGTTATAAAATTAATTAGTGAAAAATTTTGTATTTGTTACAAAGTGAAAATATTTGTATGGTTTTGTAGAATAGGTTATAAAATTAACTAGTTATTCATTATTTGTTAATCAAAGGGGATTAGTAGTTAATACATCATTAATTAATTGTTATAAAATTAATTAGTGAAAAATTTTGTATTTGTTGCAAATGTAATATATTTGTATGGTTTCGTAATATTAGCCATAAAATTAAGTAGTTAATATTTATCCATTAATTAAATACGATTAGTCATTAATATGTCGTTAATTAATTATTGTAAAATTAATTAACGAAAAATTAAGTATCAGTTGCAAAGTGAAAATATTTGTACGGTTTTGCATAATAGATGGAGCCTGGACCTTTTAATCCTTCAGTCTTAACTCAATAGGGAAGTCATCGACCCTAGGCCATCTAGGATGAAGAGGTAATCAACGTTTCACTTATCTATTAGTTTATGTTGCATTAGAAATAGGAAAGCATTTCACATGTTATTGGCATAGGATCAAGCAACCCTCACTGTTCGACAACGTGAGTTGTCACTCCATCGCGACAAGCATACCATTCCTTTCAATACTCAAATGGAGTCATATTTGCAACTAGCTGGCTTTAAAGGTGTGAGTTGTCTGCCGTACATACCCTTTGATTAGCACATGATTACAGTGTTGGTGGAGTGATGGCATCTAGAGACACACATATTCCACATGCTGACAAGAGAGTTTACAATCACGCTACAGGATGTGGAGATCCAGTTGAGACTCCCTATAGATAGACAAGCAATTACAAGGAGTAGTTGCTTAGATTGGGGAGCGATATGTAAGGAACTGTTGGGGGCGAGACCAGGGTCTTATGGTAGGAGGGGCAGCATTAATATGATATGGCTTCGTGATATATTATGGCTGATCCCACTAGATGCCGATGTGGAGCAAATGCATCAAGCTACTCATGCATGCATACTCCAGCTCGTAGGGGTATTTATCTTTACCAATAAATCCAGCACCCTTATCCACACGATGCAGTTGCCTTTACTCGAACATTTCAACATTACTAGGATATACAGTTAGGGGTCCATATGTTTAATGTGGTTGTATTGTTAACTATGTCTCACATCATCATCATTGGCACACGAGATTGGAATGGCTGCCATATTGCTACAGGTGTGGGCTTGGGACAGATTTCCCTATATCGCACTCATTAGTCGACATAAACTATCTGTACCAATTGGATGTCCACTGGCGGCACATTGGAACATGCGAAGGGACACATAGTTTCACCTCACCCACGTAGTCGCGCATATTGAGATGTATTGGATAGGCAAAATATGTCGCAAATACCTCAATAATCAAAATTTTTTTCCTTTCAATTAATCATATTTATCATTTGAAGTCAATAAAATTTCCTATTTTCAAGTTAAATGAGAGTCGTACGATGGGAATTTAATTAATCTCTTAACATATTTCTACAAAGTTGGCATACACATTTGGACGTCTTGAGTGCCACTTATTTGTTTCCGCATTGTTGAATGGTATTTCCCTGATCAAGCGATGAGGTAATTCAATGGGTTTCAATATATCCCATACCCGCAACCGTAGCAACAACCGTAGTAGAACATCCAAGAGGAGGCAGAACTGGTTTCGGCGTGGTGACGAACAGGAAGGCGATGATGACCCTAAAACCAAGATGGCATCTAGGAAAATCTTAGGCAAGACGAACAAATGCATATTGATTTCGGTGTGGTGTATGCTAGCTCAAAACTAATGGTCAGCCAATATGAGACACCACATTGGCATTTTATCAATAGTCCTATCCTAACATCACCAGCTCCACAAAAGCAACGCCTTGGAAAGTAACCCATGCACCAGGGTAAATCATCTAATCAGCCAATGGAGTGGAGTCTTGTGCCTCCGTGAGCGTTCGATAGTACTCCCCACCAACATTTAACCTAAGAGTCTAAATCTCCTCTAGCTTTGCGTGTAAGGCCAGCCAATGCCTTCACCCCGCTAGCTAGGCATTTGACTAGGGGTAGGAGATAGGAGGGGATAGGGATAGGAAGTGATGATTTTTCATGATGTATTTGCACATGTATATAGTCTACTGCAATGATTAAATTTATGTATTTTTACAATTTGTAAGAAATTAGTATGGCTTTCATGCACCAACACTATTACCTCTTACCATTTTCACATACAATGTGTACAAATACGTTTTTACAACTTTGAATATTTCATAACATTTAACAAATGTCTAAATAAATTGACATTCAAAACAACTTCTCAATAAATGACAAAATTGCATCTATATATACAAAATATGAAGCATCTCCCCCTTCTGCCATGTCTTCACATAAACTTGATGAAGTAGTTGATGATTCACCTAAGCTGCAAAAGAGAAAAAGCTAATGTTAGAATCACAAATACAATGGCAAAACATGATGAAATATGTATTGATATCTACCAGTTACCATTATCGCGTTGACGTGGGCACGTTCTTCTGTTATGCCCCCCCTACAAAGTCCACATTCGATTTGATCTGGACGCTCCCTAATGTTTATTTCCATGTGATATCTTTTTTGCCTTGGTTTTCCCTTCTTCCATACAAGGTCTCCCCTTGGGTGGAGTGATGAGAAGTGCACTGGCTCCCAATCTAACTCATCCTCAGTTACAGATAACCTCTGAGCCCCCTTCAATACGGAATTATAGCTTTCAACAACATTGGAGGTCATATACCCAAACTGATAACAACTATCATGCACTAGCATCCACATATCCAATAGCATGTCATCAAATAAGTCTAAAGCATCCAACTTAATCATCTCCACCTACTCCATCACATAATTCAACTTGTGAGATTGTGCTTGCAACTCGGCATATGTGACCAACTTCTTACACCGAATGTTTTTATGTGCCAAGTTGAAGTTACTCATAATGTATCAGAAGCAAAACCGCCACACCACAAATAGAGGCCATTATCCATTTGCTGCTTCTTGGACTATTGATCTGATGTCTGTGTATCTATTCGATATAAGACAAATGGTTTCACGACCTTCACAGTCGCCAACAACATATTCCTTCAGTTTCCTCAAAAACCATCTCCATGTCTCAATTGTCTCCTGATCAACTAAACTGAATGCTAGTAAAAGTATATTGATGTGCCTAATTCCACTTAGAAGCACAATTAAAAGACTCAAGAAAAAGCAATCTCAAGTCAACAACAAACCGGCTCCACAAGGGGCAAAATTCACGTGAACCCTAGTGAAGATGTAATGAATTCCAAATGTTCAATGTTGTAATTGTGAAACCTCAATGTTAATCTCTTCTAATAACACCCTAATCACATATAAACCCACGAAAATAATCCACAAATTCAAAAGAAAACTTCAATTCTAAGAACTCCTTTCCACAAGTGATAATCACGTTTTCAAGAGGAATTCTTCAAAGATGATTCAAATTCAATTGAAAGAGATCTTAATTAAACACAAGAATTCGACAACAATTAGAAGCAAATCTGTCCAAGAACTATCTCAATTCACCCCTAGATATGACACACTAGAGAAGAAAAGAAATCACAACAAAATGAAATTGATACTACTCACAATTTCAAGGTATTGCACTCGCCACAATTTCAACTCTTGGGATTGAAATTGATAAGAGTCTAATGAAAATTAGGAACCCTAATTCTCACGTGAATATGAAGTGTATAATCTGCAAAATATGGCCTTCTTAAACCCTCTCTTAAGCAAGTATTTATACTTGCTACTCCTAGGGTTAAAAAGTGCTCAAAATTACAAGTTTGCCACTTTTAAGGTGGCTAACCCTAAATGAAAATTACAAGGAAATAAAAGTGTCCCAAAATGATTACAACATAAATAGTCCATGCAAATGAAAAATATATAAAAGAAATTAGTCTTCAACATGCCGGTCTTCTATAGGATCCATCGGCCCAACTCATCGTCGGTTTAGGTCGGTCCATGGATAACTCACAAGCTGAGTCTGAGGGAGTTTATCCATTGCCCTATAAAATATGATAAGTGTGCCTATTGGAAAACACAATATAAGAATAATAGAAAAGAGGTTAATATATAAATAATTCCGGGGTTGATCTGCTCAAAATGAGCCCTCAACGCCAAGATTTGAAATCCTTTAGTTCTTGCCCTAATGATAGGTCTTGTTGGATTTTTATTCCTATCATATATGGTTGTTGCCATCAATGCCACAAGCAACTAGCAACTTATGGGTGTACTTCCTATACAGAAAAGTGGCATCAATGGTAATAATAAGTCTAAGGAATCTCCATGCCATGATGCACGGCCCAAAGGCCTAGAATACCCATTTGAAGGTGGATACACCGAGGGTACTCAATCTGCTCCACCCCTAATCTATTCGTGTTTCGAGATTTGTTTTTTCTATTGCATTGAGAAGTTTTGGAATTCATCGTAAGACTTCTCCCAATTCTCGTACATAAGCTTGATAACCCATTTCTTTCCCTCCTAAACTTGTCTCTTGCTAATTCTGTGGCTAAAGCCAAATTCTTGTTTAACAATAGAAGTTAGCTCATCTACTTTCATATCAGGATTCTCCCTAAGAAGATTTAGAAATCGGTTGGCAAGGAGATTGTAATTTAGTTGTGGGTGAACCTGGCTAATCAACAAGTTATTGCATGTGTGTAGACCCTCGAATCTTATCACCAAAAACATGCCCTCTAACTTCTTCTTTCGGGCCCAAAGCCTCCATTTACAACCTTCGTCCCTTTTCAAACAAAAAACAAACCACAGCAATGGACTAGACTCTACAATAGTGAAGTTGCAATGGTTCTCTACATGGTAAGACTTCACTACTTGAATGACATCTACTTTCGTCCTGAATCTCATGCCCCAATAGAAGTCATCACTACTACTCGAACCATTGTAAAGATTGGTTTGCTCCTGCTCGAAATAAATGTAACCACTATCGCTACCATAATTGTAATACGGAATGGGATCTCTAATTAGCATGGTTAGTGGTTCAGCCTACTCTGCTCGATGTATTGGCTGTCTCGAGTAGGTATATACAGTTGGAGACTTTTCTTCCGATACTTCATCTCCTTCGTTCTCACTCTCCTCATTTTCCTCATCGAAACTCTCATCGTTATCACTACTCTACTACTCGACACCCATTCTACCATTGGTGTTAGTTACAACCTCTACTCCCACATGAACCATGTATGGATCCCATATGTTTAGTCGTTGTAATATTGGAGTAACTACTCTATCTATTTCATCCTCATTTATGAGATCCATGATGGGAGCCAAGCCGGAAGATGGAATGTGGATCCTCTTGAAGTGTCACCTGGACCGATCATAAGAAATCGAGCGAAACGATTCAAGGAAGCACTTAACGGGTTGATAAAGGATGTCCACGAAGCCGGAAAGGATTGGAGCAATCATGAAGTTGGAAAGGATTGGAACAACCATGGGAATGCCCTTGCTCTTGTACAAGTCATAACGGATACGGGATGAAGAGGGCGTGTCTTTACAAGGCACGGCCGTGTAGGAGTCTCAAGGTTACACAGAATCATACACGGTCATATACACGGCTAAAAGGCACAGCCGTGTATGGAGTCAAGAAAATCCACAGAAAGATATACGTCTAGAAGTATACGGCCGTGTATATCTTCAACACCGGCTCCAAGGCCGTCGGCCTTCATGTCTACACCGCCGGCCTACATGTTTATTTTGTTGATTTTTACCCAACTTATCTAAGCTATGTCGTTTTGGTCTTTATTGTTACGAATTATAAACCCTAATATAAAGCTCCTAGGGTTAGAATATAGAACATACAACATTGAAGTTTGAAAAACACTTTTGAGAAAATTCCTCTCTTGGTTCTTTAAAGAACTAATCTAGAACTTATCGGATTTTTATTCCGTGGCGTTCATCCCGACTTATCAATTGATCTTTCATCCCGATTGTGGCGTCTTCATATTATACCAAGGTTCTTGTCTTGCTTATAGACAATGGGTCGCGGTTTCCACTTGAGTGTGCTTGGCATCTTAGGTAGCGAATTCCGAACGTATTGGTATTGGGTTTCGTCACACATTAGCGTGATTCGTATCAGTTAGGAATCCGAGCAAATCGATTTCGTATCACTCATCATTCACTTACATCGGGGTTGGAATTGAGGGTTGAAATATTGACGGCTCTAGCTGCATTTCTCCAATGTCATGTGATGAATGTGGCTAATTGCTTGCATTGAATATCTGCGCCACACCCCCCCCCCCCCCCCGAATTGTTAGAAATTCCTATGAATAATTGTTGTATGCCACGATCTCCATATGATTCAACTATTTCAATAAATTTTTCAACATCTTATTACTATCAATGCATAGCATGTATTACCCTCATGGAACATAGGATGCTTGAGAATTATCTCAACCCTCAATTTGATTGGATCAACCAAATTGTTACGATATATTCTGTATAAAAATTTGCTAAAGTTGATATTTTTCTTCGTTTTCAACTTTTCTACCAGATCTCTATCATACTCCAGCCCCCTATTACCAGCCACAGTATTTTCAAATGCATAGATCATCAGCTTCATGTAATCAGCCATTTTTTCTCTATCCATAGTATATATAAATTATAAGCTTCTAAATAAATATGACAATTTTCAATAATAGTATTCTAAAAATAAAAAAAAAATAATTTCCATAACATTTCAAATATTAATTTTTTTCCCCATTATTGCCAAACAATTTTTTTCTAAAAATCTGTTAGAAGTTATATTTTCATAACCTTTTCGCTTCTAAAAATTCTAACTATTTTCGTATCATTTTACAACACTATAAAAATTATTTCACATTTGAGATATTATAAATTTTAATCAAAATTATTTTTTTTTTATTTTCAATAATATTTATACAAAAAAAATTGGAGTAATATTTTTAGAATAATATTTATACAAAAAAAATCCTGTCATTTCTCATTTTAATTTTAATTGTAATTGTAATTGTACTTTTAATTTTCCTTCGATTATCCTTTGATTATTTCCAAATATTTTTTTTTCTAAATATTTGTCCAAAATTAATTTTTAATTATATTTTCCACTAATTTTTTTTTTTAAAATCCACATAAACTACATTAATTATTCCATACTCTATATATTTCACATCCTTTACAACAGCAAATCCTCATTCTAATACAAAAATTAATATTACATGTTACACATTGCAACATCTATATATATCATATTTAATAAATTATAATCTAATAACAACAAGTAATATTTTCTATAATATATGCAATTATACCAATATTTTTCTAAAATCTTACATCAAATACAAACACAGATAAAAAAATTCAACTTTTCTTTAAAAAAAAACGTACCACAATTGATTAGCTATTCAAGAACACTTAAATTTGGAATATTCTATGCATAATCACTTCTTCTTCCTCCTCTTTCCTACATGCGAGAACGAGAGAAAAATTAGATCTGAGTGAGTGAGTATTTTCTATGTGTTGTGTGTTTCTATGTGTTTCTCATTCTTACTGTATTTATATTTCTTAGTTTCTGTACGGTCATCACGTATTTATAAATCAATGATAAGTATAGACGAAATAAAAAATTGGACGGTGGGATGTTGTACTTACTAAAGGTGTATATGTGATCTATGACTTCATAACCTAGTTTAATAATAATTTTTACGACTATTATATTTTTGTAATTTAAAAAAAATGATAATATTTAAGTATATAACCCCCAACTTATAAGCCTTAAGATAAACGAAAATACGCTAGAAAATAAATTAAATGCAAGAGCAATTAAGTAATTATATCCCTCTTCTCCTCCATAAATAAGAGGTTAAGTCTCTCACTTTCTTCATAACATTAAAAAAAGAAAAAGAAAAAGAAAAAGATAAAATTACTTTTGTTAAGTGGTATAGAGGATCAGTTAAGATAAGATTGTTAAGATTATTTAGAAGTCCAACCTTTCAAGCTTTAGGAAAAGTAAAAATGCCTTAGAAAATAAATTAAAATTTAGCGGTAATTAAGTAATTATGCCTCTATTATCCTTCTAAAAGCTAGAGGCTAACTTTCTCACTCTCTTCATAACATAAAAGAAAAAAGAAAAAAAAGGTAAATTACTTTTTTTAAGCAATCTAGAGTATCGATTAAGGTAAGATTATTAAGATTATTTAAAAAATAAAGTTCAATCTTTTAAGCCTTAGGAAAAATGAAAAATTCCACAAAATTTAAATTAAATTCATGGGAAATTAAATAATTATATACCTCCTCTCTTATAAATAAGAGGTTAACCACTCTTGTATACTTTTCATAGCATAAAATAAGAAATTAGGTAAATTACATTTTACTTTCTTGTAATTTTACACTTTTTCATTTCACATTTCGCGTGTTTAAGTTTTGGGAAAATTATAAATAACCTTTTCTAAACTTTTACTTAGGTGTGGATATATCTCCTTAATTTTTAAATGTTGCAAATTTCTCCCCTTAACTTTAATAAATTGGCAATATAAGAGATATTTGTTTTTTTAATTTAAAGAAGACACATTAAGTTCAAAGTTTAAGAAGTGTTAAAGCATATTTTAATAAGTTCAAGGAATGTTTTCATACTAAAATCAAAATTTAGGACATTATGAGGAAAAATTTGTAATATTTAAAAGTTTAAGGAGTATATGTACACTTAGGTCAAAGTATAGAAGGTCTTTTGCATTTTCCCTTAAAGTTTTTAATACTCTACAAACTCATGTTTTAAAATTATTTGTCATTGTTCCTTAATCAAACGAATATCAGCATATGATTAGTCCACAATAATTATTTTGATGAAATAATGTTGTTAAATGGATTTAATTAAATAATATAATAAAAATATTTAAAGTACAAAAAATCATACTCCCCAGGAGGCTTTGCGAGCCATCACAAGGCCGACAATGGCTGGCCATTATTTGCAGGTTCGCGCAACGTCTACTTCTACAAAATATAGTAAGCTAGAGACGGAAATGAAAATTAAAAGAGTAGAGAGAGGAAGTGAATGGAAAGAAAAGAGAACAAAGACTATCTAAAGATCCTTACTTAGTGAGAACTCCTAATACTTGATCATAAACTTTGCTTAAACACTTTGATTTGTATGTATCCTTCTTTTTTAAAAAAGAAAAAAAAAATCAGTTAAGCGTTGTCTAAGGCAACAATATTTTAGAGAGAAAATTTAATTTGATGAAATTAAATGATGGCAAACATCAAAATAAATAGATTCAAAACGCATTACCAATTAGTATTTATGTTGTAAAGCATTAAAAACATACCAAATCTAACTGAATGTGGATGAATTTACGTATAAGCAGAAAACTGAATTCAATTGTAGACAACTAAAGAGATGAAACCACGAGTTGTATCAAAATTTTTATACCTATCATTCTTTCAGGTGAGTAGGTGGTGTATTCAATCATGTAATTAAGAAATTGAATTCGGCAATCGGCCATCCATGGGGTGGCTAGTGAAACCTAGAATTTGACCCGATTTCTTTAAATATTTATAATTTTTGTTATATTATTTTATTAAATATATTTAATATTATTATTTTATTAAGTAAATTATCATTAATTAAGTTAGATCAAACAATTACATAACATGGATATGCAAACTATAAAAAAGAAAGTGAAGGCATGTAAATGAAAATAGGTGAAAACACAAGTAAGATGTAATTTACCTAAAAAAATGAACCTAATCTCCTTTCCACCCCTCAAGCACAACCATTATCCTCTCTCTCTCTCTATCATGAACTAGGAATCGACCACACCAATCTAAGGTAAATCTAATCTCTCTTATTCTACTATTATAATTTGTTTACCAATGAAAGGGAATTGACATAACTTACATTGATTCTTATTTGTATGTCGCAAGGAGGGGGAGTTTGATAAAAGCCAACAAAAGAGACAAGTCGCTATAGAACAATAGGATTTTGGAATACCTATGTCAATTAAAAGGAATTTTATAACATAGGGGTTTGTTTATGTTGAATGGTAAGGTAAAAGAAATCTAAATAGATACCTACAATATGATTTGAGCCCTTTTCTCTTAATGTTAATGTAAGCTCATAGGAATTAAAATTCAGCTAATTCAATCACTAGAGCTCAAGCCAAAATGTTACAAAATCTAGTTCAAAGGATTTTGATGAACTCATCAAATGAAGAGGAACAAGGTTACCTAAATGCATTTAAGCTACATACCTAGGGAGCTATGTTTTATTGATTCATTGGCCTATAGACTGAAAACAAGAGAAAAAAAGCAATAGGGATTCTAAGGCATCATCTAAACAGCTAAGCTTAGCCATCTAAATGGCGAAGTAGAGTTCTAATTAATAGAAAACTTGCCATCCCTCCAGATGGCAACAAAGGGCATCTAACTAATGATGTTGCCATTCAAACAGTGACCTAACCCTACTTAAATGGCTTAAACAACTTTTTTACCTCAAAAGGTTTACGCTACTATCTGAACTACATCCATGGGCATCAGGGTAGCATGAGTTGCTCTTACATTATTTAGTTACCCAATTCATTCTTTATTTTCATGTTATTTTATTTTAGTGATTATTTGACCTTAATTGCAAATTAATAAGGTTTTTCTATATATGTGAACATAAAATTGAACAATAATGATCTTATTGATTAAGTCTATTCTCTATTAAAGTTTGTTTTTATCTATGTAACAATTGTGTCAAACAACCTTTTTGCTTGTTCTATGCACAATATAGTTCAATTTTTATAGGTACGTAACACTTAAAAGAGAGTCAATCATATCCTTTTCATATAATAAAAAATGTATTAAAAAATACTTTTTGTGTGATCTTGATTATGTCTTAATTAATTATTAAACTGAGACATATCATCTTTTAGTGTTATAGCGAAGGTCGCAAGTGATAGGTAGTGCATGTGTGGTGAATTTGTGGCTTGTGCTTTAGTAATCTTGAAGATGTGTAAGATTATGGTTATGGTGAATTGTGATTGTGGAGCAAGAAGATATGATTCTTGTTATTGTAATTTATCAAGGTTGTGGTTGCATGCAAGTGTTTAGTAAATCATCAAGGTGAGATTTTGGCTAATTTTAATAATTCTTTACAAGATGTCTAGCAAAAGTGTGTACAGAGGTATTGTGGTGATGAAAAACAAGGTTATTGCAATAATGGTAGACAAAGAGGGACAAGTGCATTGGAAAGTTAGTAGATAAAACACTAAGGGAGTTTATTGAGACCATGTGCAAAGTCATGACTATGTAAGCAACAATATGGATGAAACATATGAGGTGATGCATTTCCGGTGAATGATTACCTTGATTAGGAATACAATGTCAAGAACGTATTTGAGCATTACAAACATGATGATCAAACGAAGGTGCAAGTGGTGCAATTAGAGTTCACGAGCTATACGGCCTTATGTAAGAAAAATGTATCATCAATGAGAGGGATAGATGGTAAAGGGGAGGTCAATTCATGAGGAAGATGAAGCAGCTATTACACAATCATTTGTACCTAACTATTATCAATAAGAAATGTTTTCGAAGTTATAATCACTCACATAAGGTGGATCAAGCATTGAAGATTACGCTAAATATTTTAAGATACCTATGGTCCATTATGATGTTAATGAATCGAATGAGCTGACGTTGTTCAATTCACAACTAGGCTCAAGGTTGAAATATCTAGTGTAGTAAGAATACAACCCTCATAGGTGATCTAATTCACACTTAAAGTTGAAAGATAGAGGAGAAGAAGCTCATTCAAGAGATTGGTTACACCATGGAAGCTAACAAGCCCATGTTGATTTGTAGCTAGATATGAGAGGAAAGATGAGAGAGCTGACTTAAACAAGGGATTTGAGCATGTGGGTAGAGGAGATGTTAGAAGAATAGAGAAAAGAGAGGATAATTGTGGTAAGGCCCTTATTAATTCTTAGGTTGGGGGAGTATAATTGTAGTTGAATGGTAGAAGATTAGCTAGGTTAAATGTTTTAAATGTTTAGATTTCAAGCATATTGTTGCTCAAACAAGAGTATGATGGTAGCCAATAAAGGATTACTTGAGTTTAAGGTAGAGAGTGAATAGGAGGAAGAGAATCCTAAGGACATCAAGTCAACCTCTATTACCTACGATGAAGAGGAAGATAGAATGAATAGAGCTAAAGGGAAAGTTATAGCTATGGTGAATTTAGTGTACCCTAAGTATCAAGCCATTAATTGGGAATGAGCAAAAGCAAAACTTATTCCACATTAAGTGTAATATTCAAATATTTGTATGTTGATAGTGGAGAATGGGAGTTACACGAAGGTTGCTCCTATCATAATGGTGGAGAGATCAAAATCTTGGAGAGATCGAAGTTACCAACTAGTGCACACCCCATCCTTACTAGTTGCACTAGCTAAGTGACAAAAGTACTATAAATGTCACTAAAAAAGTATGGACATCTATATCAGTTGGGGGTTATCATAGCAATGAGCTTCTTTATGATGTAATGCTTATGAGTGTTTCACATTATTGTTAGGTGTACCATGGCTATTTAACTGGAGAGTGTTTCACGATAGCTACCACAACACATATGCCTTCTAGAAGGATGACAAACAAGTCTTACTCTCATGAACCCCAAAAAAGACTAAGAAACTCATATTGACATATCAAGACCAGCTGGTCCTAAACTAGCAATCAAGGAAAGTGGGTGGGTGGGTGTTGGTGTAGGTTTATAAATTGATTGCTTTAAGTATTAAAAACATTTTCAAACTATTTTTAAAATTACCCCTTTTGATTACTAAGTAGTAGAAGTTAATAAAGTATTACAATGGAACTAAATAAATGGTAATTAAATAAAAAGCATAAGGATGACAAGATCTAGCAAAAGATTTAAAGTGGTTTCACTTTGTACGTCAATTCACTCTTTTAACCTCCATTTGCTAGGGTTCTAGTTGTCTTCACTTATCATTCCATTATATCAAAAACAAATTATTGAGATTTATAAAAGTCTACCATAACATGGCACAATCACTTACTTTTTTGCTTCACTTAGCTTCTCATAAGGTTTAACTTATAGAATTACAATAAACAAAATATAACCTCCTAACTATCATTACATCTTCTAAAACGAAGTTTCAATCACAAGGATAATAGAAATTGACTTCTCTATAAGATCCATGCTTTAACATAGTACAATAGAAAATAAGAACTAGATTGCTTTAAGTGCTCTCTTGTGTCACTTCTTTGCAAATTGTTTGCATACTCTTTGTATGTTGTTTTTCTTTGATCCAAAACTTTATATTTATATATGAACTCCAATGGTCAATCATGGGTTATTATCACAAAGACCTTGATTTAATCCTCCTTGATTGTAGCTTCATAAAGCTTTTCATATTCAACTTTAATTCTTAAATTTTGTCTCAAAATGAATGCATTGCTCTATCCACTTGATGAGAATAGGAAATATTTGACCATGCTTAATATCAATTGTAGTAAATTTTGACAATTATATCATAATGTCTTGTTGTCTTGCTTTTTATGTACCTGATGTAATAATTTTCTTTTCTTTTTGATTTACGCTTGAAGCTTATGACTATTCTATTGTGAAAATAAGAGATCCCAATGATATTTAAAATCTAACTTGAGTGGAACAAGCCAAATGAATTACTCAAATACATTTAACCTGCGGAGTTGGGTCTTAAAACTTGTTCAACTTATATTTTTCTACTCAACTTAAAATAGTCAAATCTTACTTATACTCGGAAATGATTTGTTGAACTAATTTAGAATTCTGAAAAATTAGGTTCTAATGATTATTTTGTGACCAATTAAACTATATTTATGCTTGGAAGTGATAATCCATGCAAGTTTCAAAGTTTAATCACATACCATTTTTTTTTTATTTCCTTTTCACTTAGATTAGGTTTCGATAATTTTTTGTAACTCCCTTTATGATTAAGCTTTTGTCCTTGAAATTCATATTTGTCATTCTATTTTCTTGTTTCAAAAAGTTATTGCTTGTCTCTGAAATGACTACATCATATACTCATTCTTTATAACCAAGCTTCTAATAATACTTTGTTCATGCTATCACCAAAAATTCATTTACTATACAATCTACATATTTAAGTAAAGACATTTGATCCTAACATAAGCCCTTTCTCTTTATCTTTTTGTTATCATCAAAATTACCATTCGAAGGTTTTAACAAGACTAAAGAAAGCAACTTTGGTGATCATTAGGAGTAAAGTGCATAACGTTGTAAGAATGGGTAAGCCTGTAATACTTCTTCAAATTCAACAAACATTGGGTATTAATAGTCTTTTATTAACATAGTGGTTTAAAGGTTATTGTAAGAGTTCAGTGATGTGTTTCCCAATAAGCTTTTAAGTGTGTTGTCTCTTGTGAGGGACATTAAACATAATATAGATTTGACATGCATTGTGTCCTTACCTATCTGCCCAGTGTTTTGAATGAAGCTAGAGGAAACCAAGAGCTCAAAAAAGTATGTGGATGAGCTTGTTGAGAATGGATATACTAAAGAGAGTATGATTCCTTACTTGATGCTAACACTCTCAATGTGGAAAAAGAATGGTTCGTGGAAGATATGCATAGACAGCCATGCCATAAACTAGATTACTACTAAGTACCAGTGTTTTGTACCATGGTTAAATAACATGCTTGATGAATTACATAGATCACTAATGTTTTCTAAAGTTTATTTAAAGGGCGAATATCACAAGATTGACATCATGGCATAAGATGAATGGAAGTTTGCATTCAAGACCAAATATTATTGAGTTAATGACAATTTATTTGTGGGACCAATCACATATACCTTTAGAACTTCAACACTAAAATTGACCTATCCATTCATGCCTATTAATTGAGCTAAACATTATACTTAATGTTGCTAAATGAAAGAAGACTTCTTAAGTTTTGTTTCAACTATTGGATCATTAAAAATGGATATAAAATGGAAAAGTCATGGCCAAAATAAGATTTGAGTAAAAATAGGGGGAAATGGGAAATTTATGCTCCTTTTCTTTTTTGAGTAGTTATATCCTTTTAGTTTTTAAGTTCTAATTCCTATCATATTTACATATCTTAAATGACTCATTAGTTTATTTTGAGGTATAGAAAAACTATTTGAATTAAGCAAATATGCCCAGGTGAAGGTATTTTAATAGTCTACAATTGGCTTGTTGCTTGATATTTGATTGATGTTATTGATTATCCGATTGAATGATTGAATATCTCATATGCTATCATCTAAATGATCACCTTATTATTTAGTAAATTTAAATTTTTTGCTAAATTAATCGAATATATTTGTCATATATTTTATGAGATGCTAAGAAACTGGAAGAGAGTGTTAGAGCCATGTTAAGTATTTTAAAAATGTTTATATATAAAAAGAAAAATTTACTTAAAACTCAGCATCAGCTATCACAAGTTGCTACTTGCCAAATTTTGGTACAATTGCCAATGGGTGCCACTATTCAAGTTCAAACTTTAAGATGTATAAAATGATTTTGTAACATGGTCTAAAGAAGCAATGCTTTTGAACACTCCCATGATTGAGGTCTAAGTGAGTTTATCACTATGTGTTTAGAATGGATTGGTCCTTAAGCAACATTATTGATTTGAGCTATTTTTGCAATTTTAGTTAAGTATTGAATTCATTTGTCAGGACTTTTCCTGAAGATAACCTCATGTAATTAAGATGAGATGCCTTATGCTATTTAGTGTGGTAGACTAATCAACTTGTGTATTACATAATTCTACACCTTCCATAGTCTCAGACTCTCATAGAATGTTGTTTGCAATATATTACGTATAGATAAATTTCATTATTTGGTGAATAATAATTGATAACCTACTTGAATGGTAGTGGTGAGGGATAAATCTACTAAGTTGTCTCATCACTTGATAATCTTTCTTGTTGATCATTGTAGAATTATAGGGATAGACTAGGATCTATATGAAGAGTGCTCCTTTTATTTAAGCCTTTAGGAAGTGTTAAGCATAAGGAGTCTATAGGTTTGTGTTAAGTAGGCTTTGGTTTTATGAATATAGGTCATTTTTCTGAGTTGGTGAAATCGATGCACCTTCTTTGAAACAAAATTTGAATATATTTCATTACATACAATCATGAATAGCATAATGTAAAAGTTGTTGGGTTTTACAATCTCCGCAAGAAGTTTCAAATGATTGACGAAGGATATGACCACAATTAATAAAATCCAGCCAATTTGATTAAGATTAGTGGATAGCTCTTGTTTGGTCATTCATAAGTCTTCTTTCAAAAGTTGAGAATAATAGAGATGAATAAAGGACTTACAACACATTTGGTTATCGAATGTAATAAGGTAATATTAGAATTGTAATATTTAAGAAATAGAATAGAGAAGTAATAGGTATTTCTTGCGATTCCTTTTGAAGTCTCATGAATAGATATGTGAATATATTAAGAAAAAAAAATTAAAGAATAGCTATTTATTTTGTTTTATAAATGAATTGTGATTCCTTGTGTCATAGCAATTGTAATTTGGTGGAATAACCATTCTACAAATTGAATGTAGGTATAGGTCTATAGGGAGGAATAATTAATCTATTTTATCCTTATGAAGTCAACCACATGTACCACTGATAAATGAGATGGAATGTTAGAATAGAGATAGAGTTTTCAAGTAAATTGCAGTGTAGTTAGACTCCATTATGGAATCATTCATTGTTTATGCTTAAAACTCCTTTAGCATATTGCTTTGTTCAAGTTAAAAAGGTAATTCTATTGCAATTTCAAATCATTGTGATTAGTTTAGAAACTATTGTTAGTGTACCCATTGAGAATTAATTGCTTCTCTCCTCTAAAGATCGATAATAGATCCTTGGTTTTCCTTATACACATTTATGTTTGTGTTACATGAGACAATATCACTATTAAGCATGATAGTAAAGCAAGTGCCTCCACTACCGCTATGGATAATCAAGTTTTGATGTCAATATATTGATATGGACATGCACATCGAAGGGTGTAAGTAAAGGGATTCAAATGTGAAAGTCATATGCGTAATGTGTGGGTATCGCACTACACGTAGCTAAAGAGAAGTGATGTGGAATGATAGGTAACAGATAATTAGGAGAAGAAATGACATAAAGGAGGAGTATGCGATCTTAATAGGCTTAAAACATGTAACAAGTGGAGAAGCTTGATAATATCAAACTACACCATTAGTGATGAAAAGTGTTATGTTCTTCATTGGAGTCACTAGTTTGATCTTTCAAGGTAGGGATTTGACAATGTAATAGTGTTTATATACGCTTCTTCCTATCTCAAATGAGGAGGGACCATTGATGTCATTTGTTAGACTATGTGGACAATTAACAGTTGAGATGAGTTCCTTCTACCTATGAACCCCTTTCATTCTTAAGGGCTTAGACCCATCAAAGACCATATATTAGTGCATGAGTTTTATTGAGAACGGTTGTATTGAATAGGCCTATCTAATAGACTCTACTTCAAGCCTAGTATGCCCATTCTCTTTTGACCATTCCAATTTTATGGATTCAATTCTTTAAGTCTTGTCATTTTAGTCCAAATAATCAAATTCATTTAATTACCAAGATTAAAGCTCAAATTGAATTTAGCCCTCTAACGGCCCTTGGGGGGATGGGGGTTTGAGGGAGAAGAACTATGCATTTTTTTTATAAGTTGTCAATCAATTAATTAGTGAGATCTTTATACAATGTACTTTTTTTTTTAAGTAGATTTTATCTTGTAACCATTTATTAATATATAAAAACTATTGATGTGGCATTGATAAGCCTATGAATCTACAAAGTGTAACTTTATTTTTCTATAATTTTTAAAAATATTATTTACCTTAACCTATCACAAAAATCCAAAGTTGCCTACCAATAAATATTGATAATATTAGTGTTTTAGCAACAATTTAAGAATATATATATATTTTTAAAAATTATAAAAAAGATACCTGATTAATAATTTTAAGAATGCATTTGTAATTTGCTTAAAGAAATTCACTTTTATATGCACTTGTAAAATAAGTAATTAATGTTCAGAAAGCATAAAAATTAGCAAGTCTCCTTTTAAATCCTTAATTGGTCGTGTGGCACGTATGTTAAAGGGGTGGTTTAATGTAACCGATTGAAGCATGGCTTTCTATTTAAGTAATGCATGCTGCGATGCAACTAGCATTCAAGCATGATTCTCTATTTTAATAATGCATGCTGCGATGCAACTGCTCCGTGTTTCTGGATTTGTCAGCTAGCGCAGACTTTTAGTTGCCATCATTTTTTCTTTTTTAATGTAAAATACTTGACCAAGACTATGATCTGAACAAGGCTTCTTGCGTGGTACTTTACTTGCATTTCTAAGTTACTACCAGAAAAGTCTCCTCTTTCATAATCCATAATATTTTTGTCTATAAATTTTTCAAACATGTACACTGATCTTTAGGCACCAGTCAAAACTCTTCCTCAATATACGAATAGCATGCAGCTATTTTAAGATAAAGTATAAGTAAAAGTAAGTACAAAGTTATCCATTAAATTGACTAATTTGGAAACATATACACTTGGATATAAATAAGAATACATATATAATTCAGATGAAATTAAAAAAAAAAAAGAGGATTTGGGGTAAATTGCAAATAGTTCGCTTTATTTGTTCTTGGATTCTTTATTTTTGTACTCATCATTGAAATCTAAAATCTTTTATAAAAAATGGTATTTTTAAAACTTATTTTACTATTTTACTCCTCGATAAAGTAACAAAAAAAAAATAAATCAAAAGCACTTTTTTATTACTTTCTGATAGGTAAAATGGTTTATTAGGAGACAAAAAGTATACTTTTAAAAATTTATAAGTTTAAAGTTTAATTTTAAAAATAAAAATTTAAGTGGATGTAGTTGCAACCGTACGAACTCCAGCCTGCAAGAGGTGTAGCAAGCTTCTTCAGAAACGACGATCCCTCAAAAAGATAATTTTATTAAAAATTAAGGGTAATGTAATAGCTAATTAATTGTCGTCTTCTAAATCACATGACTGTTTATTCTATTTAGATGCCAAGTGCTTCAGTCGTAACATCAAGTCCTTTTTCCACTATGGATTTGCATGTGAATTGAGTCCACTTGCTACAAGTTGCTCGTAGTATATACCTTTCATTTTCTTTTGTATATATGTATGCTTTTCGTTTTCTTTAAATCTTCCAAATATTCAATCCCATATCCTTTTCTTACATTTATTTCTAGATAACAACTGTTGAAGTCGTCGAACATGAAACATAGTAAAATGTTTTGGAAGTCAATGCACTTAAAACAACTTGCATTGCATAACTAAAATGAATATAGATATATATATATATCTTGACTATTGACCTTGCATTACATTCCCTGAAAAATGAAGAGAAGGATTGCATCTTTCCTAGTGATTTTCCTTCTGTCCTCGGTCATCAATGGCCAGAGTAGGCCTGTAACGGAAACCGCCTCTATTGGAATTGTTTCCGACGGGATTGAGTATCTGAAGCAGCCAGTAGCGTTTCTTAGCGGGTTATCTGCATCTGATGAGTGTGATCAAACGTATGGATTCCTGCCTTGCACTACCACTGTATTGGGAAACATATTCCTCATTCTTGTCTATGGTTACTTGATGTTTCTGTCGGCGAAGTTGTTGTCTGACGGAAGTGAAATTTTGCTGCAAATTCTTGGTCCTGGTATTATTGGTGGTCTTTTCCTGCCAATACTGAGCTCGCTTCCTGATGCTACGATCATTCTTGGTAAGCTATGCGTGTTCTCATCCTCCATTATGCCTTCAAGTAAAAATCGCTAGTAAATTCTTCAATTAAATATTTCTTTGTTGATTTGATTTAACATCTTTTGTCCGGTTACGTAAGCTGAATCGAGTGTCGTATACTTTGTAGCATCTGGGCTATCGGGAAGCACAGAAACCGCGCAAAGCCAGGTCTCTGTCGGGATGGGTTTGCTAGCTGGATCGACCATCATGCTTCTAACAATTCTATGGGGAACTTGTCTCGTAGTTGGCAAATGTGACATAGTGAATTCATCTGCAGTTGATGAAACAGATACCAAATGCTTCAG
The DNA here is from genome assembly GCA_037954665.1 of Laguncularia racemosa. Classification (NCBI taxonomy): domain Eukaryota; kingdom Viridiplantae; phylum Streptophyta; class Magnoliopsida; order Myrtales; family Combretaceae; genus Laguncularia; species Laguncularia racemosa. The sequence continues at coordinate 56,979 of JBBMOL010000060.1, read as the reverse complement.
CTTAGCTGGTATAGTCTGTCTTATTAATCGTATCATTTTCTGTCGTTCAAACCGAAGATAGATGGCAAACAGTTCAGGTCGTTTTTTCCTTACTACGGAAATGGAAAACCGATTTGGGTAATTTAATTGTGTCAAGTTATATCAAATTTGCATAAAATTCGCTCGTATCCATTTGATATTCCTTTTATAAATTTATATGTTCTAGAGCCAATTCATTTCCTTATCCTGGTTCCCGTGACCAGAATTCCTGATTCAAGCAACCAATATCTACCACTTCATTCTTACTGATGTAAATCCAAGTCATATTGTTCTTTTGTAATGGTTAGATAATTATAGAAGCACATGCTACTTTTTTGTCAATTCTATGCTCCAATGTTTTGCTGAGAAACACTACGAGAAAATGCTCTTTTAATGTTCTTAACAGGATCTGGTGTAAGCACCGATATCTGGACAAGCTATGCTGCACGAATCATGGGGATATCTGTGATCCCATTTACGATCCTTCTGGTATTCTACACAATTACTCAAAGTCAGGTGGCAATTCTGGCTTCGTTCGTTGTCTCAATCTGTTTGTTACTATCCTACTGCCTCTATCAGGTACTCTAATCTAGAAAAATGCCCTAATCTTTTGAATGAGCCAGGAACAAGTGGTGTCATGTGATGCAGATTTTTGATTTTTTACACCTCTGCTTTCTTGTCCCTTTCTTTAAAACATCCATGCAGGTTTTTCAGCCAAGGATTCAGAGGAGAAGAATTGCATATGCGATGCACAAGCGCGTAATGTCAGGAATTTTGAAACAGTTGAAATCACACTCAATAGGAAAACTTATTAATGATGAAGGAAAGCCTAATGCAGCCGTGATACAAAGGTATGTTATGCTTTCATGCTTTAGTCTAGGACATTCCATTTCGACCTAGGAATTGCAGAGTGCATTGGAAGGTTTGCTGGAAAATTAAAGGGCAACATCACAAGAAGATTAAGCAAATTAATTTCATATCAATCCACTGTAGTCATTTAGAGATATTTAAAAGTTATACCCGTGTTGAAGCCATGAAGCCAAAGTGACGTGTAATTTCTTCTCATTGATGCTATGACAGGCTGTTCTCTAGACTTGATGAAGATTCCAATGGATCCTTATCACCGAAGGAGCTCAGGGCTCTAGTTATAGGGATAGATTTTGAGGAAACAGAAATGGATGTCGATCAAGCTATTGCACTAGTATTTAAAGATTTTGATACTACGAAAGACTCGAGTATTGATATCAATGAGTTTGTTCAAGGAATCTCATCATGGATCACCAGGGCTATGCGTCATGCTAGACTCAGCAATCAGGACGGTTCTTTCACAACAAGAGTAGTCGATGCCTTTCATGAGGTAACCAATTTGATTCTTGAGATCTTTTCTTATATGATTTTCATGCCATGAAAACTGATAAATGTGAATGGATATCAGAGGACAAGGCAAGAACAGGATTCATTGACTGATCAAGAGGACGAGGTAGCTGCAACTGATGTTCAAAATGCCAAGTTCAATACCCTCAAAGCCGTATTTATGCTGCTTTTTGGAACTGCTATTGCTGCAGTATTTGCTGATCCTATAGTCGATGCAGTTGATAATTTCTCGACGGCTACAAGCATTCCTACTTTCTTTGTATCCTTCATCATTTTGCCCTTTGCTAGCTCTAGTGAGGTGGTGTCAACTTTGATCTTTTCCAGCAAGAAGAAAAAGAGAACTGCATCCTTGACATACTCTGAGGTATGCATCATTTAAGTCTGGCACGAGTGACAATAGTTTTACTCAATAGGATTCCTGTCAAAATTTCTATTTAGCTAACCTTTTACTAAATGTATGGAGAGAAACATCACTATCATAGCATACATATTCATAGTAAGGTATTATACCATGTGGGTATTTGATTTTAAGACGCGGGTATAGAAATCTTGGTCAGGTGTGAACATTCATGTTTACTTTGGTAGATATGTCTAACAAAGTGAGGTTTGTGGTGCAGATATATGGATCAGTAACCATGGGAAACATCCTTTCCTTGTCGGTCTTCTTAGGTTTGGTTTATATCAGACAACTTTCATGGGATTTCTTCTCTCAAACGCTGGTAATTGTAATAGTTTGTATAGCAATGGGCGTCATTGCTGGTTTCCGCACTACTTTCCCTCTTTGGATGAGTTTGCTGGCTTTTGCCCTGTATCCACTTTCCCTGGCACTAGTGTATGTACTTGACTATGTATTTGGATTATGATAGTCATTTACATTGTCAAGAAGCAAAACTAGGCAGCAAACTCAAAATATGTTACATCATGGAGGTATTCCTTGCAATCGAGGCTATAGTCTACTGTTTTGGATCCTTTCCTATTTCTCAAAACATCCTTTTCAAGCAACAATGGGCACATTACCAAATTTTGGATTATTTTTTCTTTTCTTTTTTTTTATTCTCTAATAAATTCTCTAGATAACAATCATGTATGCCTAAGCGTTTACATATTTTGTAATCTTGTTTAACTTTTCAATTTCGATATTTAATTTCTGTAGTCCTAAAATCTCGAATATTATGTTAACGCATTGAAAAACATTAAATGTTTGTATTTTGGAGACTAAATTGCCATAACCGATCAATTGAAAATCAAGAAGCTCAAATTCTAAATTGAAAAAGGATGAAATCTGATAGGCATCTTACAGGAATATTATCGCGTATCTATACTTGCTTGGGAAACAATAGAAAGAAACTACTTAGACTACATGCTGCAACAACGACTCAGAAATCCAAAACCATCTACAGCAGAAAATGAAAGTAAGATTTTAAATGAACAAACAGAAAATTCTGTAGTAAAAATGCAAGCCATGCTGAAAAAGATTGGAGACATTTAGGATATTCTTAGAGCATCAATATTAGAGATGCAGGTTTTAATTATCATTGTATTTCCTTATTATGTCCCTTTTGTTACTGTAATATCTAGATTAGATGAATGACAACATTCATGAGGAGGTTAATCAATATCTAGATTCATGAACAGTTAAGCTTAGAGAATGAATAGATTGGTAGGCTCATTGTGCATTTAGTGAGATGGTTATTCACAAATTCTATATAGCAATTCTCATCCCCTCACTTGAAGAGAAATAAAAATTACCGTCAGAAATACAACTCTAAAGAGATCGATAAGCTCAACGAGGCTTCAAGAAATTGAACTTTTCTCTTCAACAAGCACACAAACACCAAATCACCACAGGTTTCAACCACAAAAAAGGGAATTATAACAAACTAAAACAAATTGCAAACATTGATTTCATAGTAAATTGCCCAATAACAAAATGTACAGTCCATACACATAACAACTTATTATCAGAGACAGCTGCCATGGGCTATTCTAGGGTTCTTCATGAGAATGTCTTGGCTTTTGCGGAGCAATACTCGCAGGATTGGGTCAAGGATATAGAGGATCAGGTTAAGGATATGGAAGGTCAACAAATCCTGGTGGCTGGGGTTGAAGAACTAGAGCTTCAGGTGGTCGAAATCAGGATAGAGATGAGGCGGATGCTACTAGAAGCCAGCAACAATGTCATCCATGGTGGTGGTGCCAGCCAACACACATTTGACAGCCGAGTAGGAGTTCTCAGACCCATGATGCCAGATGTGCGGCCAACGCAGGCCATGATGGAGGTGTATGGGGGCGGCGAACGCCATTACTCGACCTCCCCCTGAGCGCAGCAAAGCTCCAGACACCAATGACGACCACTTCGGTCATGAACGAGCGATGCAACACCCTATCTCTGATCTCCCTAGCTCCAGTGGCGCCAATAACGACCCCTTTTGTCATGTAGCACATCTGGATTTTCGAAGGGCCCCCGAATATGGACTTCCATGCCAGATCTATTGCAAAGGAGGTAAGGGGTGATGCGCCTCAACGTTGCTTTAGTCTAAATTGGATTTTTGGGCATATGACGGCTTTGAAGGCCCTTTTCATGGCTAAACATATGTGAGCATTTCACTCGTGGACACCGCTGGAAGAATTACAAATTTTGAAGAAAGATCCAACAGAAAACGGCTGAGTACTTGCTCAAAGTATACAATCTTACAAGTTTATAATTCTTTTAAGAATTTTTTAAATTAAAAGCGATGTAAAATTATTTAGTTATAGATTCATTATAAGAGTATTTGTTTTACTGATTATATACGTATTTTTTTTTAATTTCTTTTTTATAAAATCACAAATTTAATAATTTTATTTCAGTGTAAACTTAGAACAAGCTAACTGTCAAGAGGAAAGCAATGTTAGAGATATACGTTTCAATCATCATTGTGTTTTCTTATTTTGTTCTCTTTATCATTGTAATATTTAAATTGAATATCTAAAACATTCTCGAATAGATTAATTAATATCAAATTAAATAAAAAAGGGGTTATTCATGAATAAGTTAGTTGGCATGTAGATAGATTCAATGTACATTAAATTTGAGGGTTATTTACAAATTCTATGTAAATAGATCTCACCCACTAGTATAAAAAGATTAGTAGATTCCTCGAACGAGAACTTAGAACTCCAAAGCATGGTAGGTTGAGGAGTTCCATCGAACTAAAACAAATTTCAAACATCGATTTCACAAACATGGTTTCCGGTTGTGAAATAAATGGAATTGATCTTGTCTTCATGAATTTTATTAACCTCCCAGTAAAATTTCAAAGGCATAAGCATTTGATGCTAACTTCATCAATGCTTTCATAGAATTATGGCTTCTATGTTCTGGAAAGTACAAAGCAGCACCAGAAACACATCCAAACGGTGTATGTTGCATTAAGTGCATGGTTTCTTTACGTAACTAGGAAATGCCAATACTCAAGTCTCATTTTCATTACGTATATGAACTTTGTTTCCCTATTATACTTCATTACGAAACATATTTTCATTAAACGTAAGATTATCATTGTATTTTTTTATTACTTTTCTTCACTTGTTTTTTCCTCACTTTTATAGCGTTTTTTTATTGGTGCTTAAACCTTCCCTCTACTCTCTAGAAATCTATCCTAAATGATCTTAGTTCTAATAGTCTATGAGCTCATATATCAAGTAATCAAGCCCAAATTGAGAATGGGTAATATTTTAATAAAATGATCTTTTTGAGTGGACAAAAGATGAACCTCAACAAGTTATTACCATCTTGTATAAGTTAATACCTTCTTGTATCGCCATTTAACTTCGGCAACCCTGTTACTTAAATCGACCAACTTAATGCGTGACTAGGAGATGCAACTGCACTTACTTTCAATCGATTCCACTGAACTGAATCATCTGACCCTTGTCTGTTTAAGTCCTTTCATGGTAAAGAATAATGGAAAGCATTCGTGTATGCTTGGATCTATTGACAGGCATTTCTTAAATTATGACATCATTAACAAAGTATGTATATATGGTTTAAGGAGAATACCCCTCTTTAAGGGTGATACATTGACGTAGCGCGGAAAGCGAAACGAAACGAATCCGAATATGGATTGGTTTTACACAACAAAGAAATACTCTTTGATACAAATTTGGTTGCATACAACCGGGAAAAGGGAGAAAATTCTCTCACGAAATGTATTTGATAATAAAACAAAATGTAATCCTAATATGTCTGACAAAAAAGTATTTATACTTCTCCATAAAATACCTAAAAGGGGAAAATCTAAGCGTACACGTGGAAATAAATAATAATATACGCGTCTGGAATCTATCGCATACACGGTCGTGCCTCTAGCCGTGTATGTCTCTGGGCATGTAACGAGCGCAGGACACGACCGTGTCCCAAGCCGTATCTTAACCCGTGTAACCTTCTGTGAAAGTCCTGCAAGCCGTGTCCCAAGCCATGCCCGGAACCGTGTCAGCCTCTGTGGGATACCTTGATCGAATACACGGCCGTTATACACGGCCGTGTATGGGAACCGTGTATGTCTCTATGGAAATCCTGGTAAAATACACGGCCGTGCTTCTGCCTGTGTGTAGAGGCCGTGTATACTTCTGTGAGTTTCTTCCAAACATTACACGGCCGTGGCACAAGTCGTGTGTCCGCCCATGCCTCGTGTGTCTCCATCATTCTCCCCCACTAATGGAGAACTCGACCTTGAGTTCTCATTCGGATATAAAGGAGTATCATCGGGGTGAAAAGGTGATAGATTCGCAACATTAAAAGTACAGGAGATATTCATATCTTCCGGGAGTTGTACAACATATGCATTGTCATTTATCTTATGTACAACTTCATAGGGTCCGTACTTCTTGGGTTGAAGTTTCCCATATTTCCCTACAGGAAAACGCTCTCTTCAGAGGTAAACCATGACTTGATCACCTACTGCAAAAAGCTTCTGCCGTCTATGCTTATTTGCATCCCCTTTGTATCGTGCATTGGACTCCTCTATCTTTCGTTTAACTTCCTCAGTAGTAGCTTGGTGTTGTTCTGCCATATGTTTAGCCGCCACATTACCCACCATATTCTTAGGTAATTTGAGCAAGTCTAGCGCATGTTGTGGTGTCTTGGTGTATACCACCGAGAATGGTGATCACCCAATAATTCTGTGGACGGAACTATTGTAAGCGAATTCAGCCTGAGCCAGTGCTTGATCCCATTGTCCCGGCTTCTCGCAGCAGATGCTTCTGATGAGATTTCCGAAGGTCTTGTTAGTTACCTCGGTCTGACCATCGGTTTGGGGATGAGCAGTACTGTTGTAATTCAATGAAGAATCAAACAGATACCAAAGAGTCCTCCAAAAATGACTGAGGAATTTGCTATCCCTGTTGGAAGTAATGGATTTTGGGACTCCATGCAACCGCACCACTTCCTTGAAGAACAACCGCGCAATAGCCCGTGCATCTGCGGTCTTCTTGCAAGGAATGAAATGAGCCATCTTAGAAAACCTGTCAACTACAACAAACACGGAGTCAGCACCTTGTTGGGTACGAGGCAAACCCAGTATAAAATCCATCGATAGGTCCTCTTAGATGTTTGATGGTACGGGAAGAGGAGTATATAGGCCCGTGTTTTGGAATTACCCCTTAGACACTTGGCAAATGTAGCACCTTTCCACAATCCGATACACATCTCTTCTTATCCGAGGCCAAAAGTATCTTTCAGTTACTACGACTAAGGTCTTATCTCTACCCATATGTCCCGCCAATCCTCCACCATGCAGATCTCGGATAAGCTTTTCCCGTAAGGAAGTTTCAGGAATGCACAGTTGATTCCCTTTCATCAAATACTCCTCATGGGTATGATAGTCGTCACACAGTTCCCTGTTGGTACACTTAATCCAAGTGTCTTTAAAGTCGCTATCCTTTTCATACAATTCCCTTAGCTTCTCAAACTCAACAATGTCCGCACTTAAAGTAAGTAGGACATTCGCTCTTCTACTCAGGGCATCTGCGACCTTGTTGTGCACACCCGACTTGTGCATCAATCTGAAAGGAAATCTCTGCAAGAACTCAAGTGTTTAAGAGCCCCACAATCCGAATACAAAATGAACTCTTTCCCAACCAAATAGTGCTCCTACACTTTAAGGGCCCTCACCACGGCGTAGAACTCCTTATCATATGTAGATCAAGTCCTCCTTGCTTCGCACAATTTTTCACTGTAAAAGGCTATTGGTCTTCTCTCTTGTGATAGTACTGCACCAACTCCAACCCCACTAGCATTGCAATCCACCTCGAACAATTTCTCAAAGTCCGGTAGCACTAGTACAGGAGCGCTACATAATCTTTGTTTCAAGTTCATGAAGCTCGATTCAGATTCTTCGCCCCATTGGAACTTTCCTTTCTTCAAGCATTCAGTCAGGGGGGCAGCAACAGTACTAAAATGCCTGATGAATCTTCTGTAGAAACTAGCTAGGCCGAGGAAACTCCTCAATTCTGTAACAGTTCTAGGAATAGGCCATTCTCTAATTGCCTTCACCTTCTCATCATCCACCATCACTCCTTCACTACTAACCACAAACCCAAGGAACAACAGTCGCCTTGACATAAATGTGCACTTTTTAAGATTAGCGAACAGCTTGTTCGCCTTTAATGTAGATAACACACACTTTAGATACTCCAAATGTTCCTCTTCAGATTTACTGAATATTAGAATATCGTCAAAATACACAACAAGGAAACGGCCATTGAAAGGTTTTAATACCTGGTTCATTACCCTCATGAAGGTGCTCGGTGCGTTACTCAACCCAAATGGCATCACTAGCCACTCATACGGCCCCTCCTTGGTCTTAAACGTCGTCTTTCACTCATCTTCGGGACGGATCCGAATTTGGTGATATCTACTCCGCAAGTCTATCTTGGAGAAGATAGTAGCGCCACTCAAACGGTCCAACATATCCTCAATGCGGGATATAGGGAATTTATACCCTATGGTAATCTTGTTGATAGCTCGGCTATCAACACACATCCTCCAGCTCCCATCTTTCTTGGGAGTTAACAACGCTGGAACCGCACATGGACTTAAGCTATCCCGGATGAACCCTTTGTTTAAAAGCTCTTGGACCTTCTCCTGTAGAATCCCGGCTTCCTTGGGACTCATTCTGTAATGCGGGAGGTTTGGGAGACTAGCTCCTGGCACCAAGTCTATCTGCTGTTGAATGTCCCTTAGAGGGGGTAGCCCCTCAAGTAGGTCGTCAGGAACCACTTCCTTAAACTCCTCAAGAAGATCCTTCACTGCCCCTGGCACTTCTCCATCAAGTTCCTCCCCTCCTTCGGTCACACCTTTCACGATGAGGGCGTGCACCACTCGCGACTCCCTTAAGTCTTCCATCACTTCCTTCTCAGATTGAGTGACAGTTAAGAATGATCGACTCTCAACCTTCTTTCCTTTAGCTCGTCCTTCCCTCTTCAACGGCAACAAGGTGTACTTCACACCCTCCTTCTCTAACCTGTAGACATTCTCTTTACCCGCATGTTGCGCGTCTATGTCAAATTGCCATGGTCTCCCAAACAAGATGTGGCAAGCATCCATGTCTACAATGTCGCAAAATGCTTCATCGCGGTACTTCCCTATCAAGAAAGGTACCCTGCATCTCTCCTTGACCTCAATTTTCTTGGCTGCCTTAATCCAGCCAATAGTGTACGGATTCGGGTGCTTCTCGACGGGCAGCTGCAGTTGTTTCACAACCTCCCTTCCTATGATGTTCTCGTAACTGACGCTGTCTACTATTAGCTCAAACAACTTCCCCATGATAGTACACCGTGTACGAAACAACTGGTGTCTCTACGTGATCTCTTCTTGCTTCGGGGTGAACATCATGCGTTGAATTACATATGTTGGTTCCGCTGTTTCTTCTTCTTCCTCATAATATTCTCCCTCTCCATCGGGCTCACAGCAGATCTCCTCATCATCTTCCCTATCAAGGATGTTGACGCTCTTCTTCGATGGACATTTGTTTGACCGATGACCCGGTTGGTTGCATCGGAAACATTTGCCCAATATAGGTTTGGCATAGGGATTGTTCTGTCTTTGAGCTCCCTTCTGCTCCATCGGCTTCTTCCCCTCACTTTTCTCTTCCCTCCTGGACATGTCCTCAGTTGGTTTATATGGTGTAGTCCTACTTTTCTCAAATACCGGCCGACTACCACCACCCACAACTTCGCCTACATATCCCTTCCGTCCTCCTCCATATCCACTCCCTTGTTCCTGTAACACAAGTTCAGCTCGGAGAGCCAAGTTCTTTGCTTCTATAAGGGTTCTCACCATCGTAGCCCCAATCTTGTCTTTAATTTGGAGCTTCAGTCCTTCCACATACCTTGCAACTTGCTGCCCTTCGCTCTCCCTCAAATCATTTCGCTCCGCCAACTTCATGAACTCTGCCGTATACTCATGCACAGAACGTTGTCCTTGGTGGCACCGCTGATATTGTTGCAACAATATCTGCTCATAATCCGGCGGGAGGAAATCATGTTGCAGCAACTGCTTCATGCGATACCATGATCTCACCGGGTGTTTTCCTTCCCTCTGCCTCCTACTTTGTAGTCTCTCCCACCATGCTGAGGTGCCACTCTTCAACTTGCATGCCACCAACCTTACACGACGGTCTTCGGGAATTTCCATGTAATCGAAGAACCGGTCCACTTCCGCAAGCCAATCAAGGAAGCCTTCGATGTTGAGGCTGCCATCGAACCATGGGATGTCGACTTTCAAACGATAGTCTCCCCCATCCCCTTGATCATAGCCTCCACGGTTCCTCCTGTAATCACCTTCTCTAGGATGGTTTCCATGATGAGCTATCCGATGACCACCACCTCTACCACCACGCCCTTGCCGTGGCCTACTCCCGTACATGTCATCACTTTCTTCGCTGGACTCTTCACTCTCCACACGCCCTCACCCGTTCTCAACGACAGGTCGGATCACGCGTCCCTCGAATTCCTCCACCGCACGTGGTGGATTTCTGCCAGCGCCTCCAACCCTATTGGGGTCTACCACCAGAGCATCGAAATGCTCGATCAGTTCATCAAGACGCCGTTCCATACGCCCGACCTTCTGATGCATTGCGTCGAATTCTGCCCTTGGAACCCATTGATGGTTCCCTTGAAACCTCGCCTCTTGAACACCGTCAAGAACACGACCGCTATCATCGCCTTGATGAGTTGACATCTCCACAGGAAATAGCCTTGCTCTAATACAAACTGACGCAGCGCGGAAAGTGAAACGAAACGAATCCGAATATGGATTGGTTTCACACAACAAAGAAACACTCTTTGATGCAAATCTGGTTGCGCACAACCGGGAAAAGGGAGAAAATTCTCTCACGAAATGTATTTGATAATAAAACAAAACGTAACCCTAATATATCTGACAAAAGAGTATTTATACTTCCCCGTAATATACCTAAAAGGAGAAAATCTAAGCGTACACGTGGAAATAAATAATAATATACGCGTCTGGAATCTATCGCATACACGGCTATGCCTCTAGCCGTGTATGTCTCTAGGCATGTAACGAGCGCAGGACACGGCCGTGTCCTAAGCCGTGTCTTAACCCGTGTAACCTTCTGTGAAAGTCCTGCAAAGCCGTGTCCCAAGCCGTGCCCGGAATCGTGTCAGCCTCTGTGGGATACCCTGATCGAATACACGGCCATTATACACGGCCGTGTATGGGAACCGTGTATGTTTCTGTGGAAATCCTGGTAAAATACACGGCCGTGCTTTTGCCCGTGTGTAGAGGCCGTATATACTTCTATGAGTTCCTTCCAAACACTACACGGCCGTGGCACAAGTCGTGTGTCCGCTCATGTCTCGTGTGTCTCCATCATACATCAATCTACCATCCACTGCATTGAATACCCTCCATCCATCAATTACTGCCACATAATAACCCTCACTCACCATCTATTGATGAACCGCTATTCATTGAGATCTATAACAATAAGATAAACAAATTTGACTAATATATAAGCCGATATACACTATCCTTATATATCTCTTCAACCATAATATGAGCCCCATATAGCCATCGACAAGTCCACCAAGAAACATGCTGAAAAGCCTACAAATCAATGTAGTTATATCATGTTGCAATACGTTAGTCAAACTAGCTTTATTTTGTTGCAATGAAGTTTTGCATGTCTTCTCTAGTTATGTAATGTCACATATAAATAAAATTAATAGCAAAAGTAAGACCTCATATCAAATATTTTTTAAATAGGTTAGCATATGATTAGAAGACACATAAATGTGATTGAGAGCAAATAAATTTAATCAAATTTAATTTCTTGGAAATACTCTATGAGTATCAAACTGCATGCTAGCTCTTAGACTTTGACAAAAACAGTCAAAATATGCAAAAAACAAGACTTTAGGCCTTGATTTAGAAAAATCCTAGGGAAAAAGTTAGAATACGAGATAATAATGGGCCAAGCATGACCTTAGTGGTCAATTACCTAGCTTTGTGTTCGATCATTTTCTCTTGTATGGTTAACCATAATATCCCTTAATCGATCATTCACCATTGGTCAATCAACACTCCTTTTTTTAAGTCTATTTTGATCCTAAACACAAAAGAAAAAAAGAAGAAGATGAAAGGGTTAGAATTACCCTTAAACCAAATCAAAACTAATTTAAAACAAAATATTCAATATTAAGTAAATACATACCAAATTTCATATCTTCTAAATGTTGTTGAAGGAATAATACTATGATATTAATGATTGTTAAACAAGTGTAAGTAAGTGACAATTTTACCACATTTGGACTTATTTATGTTTAGTTTAGATAAAACAATTAATTTCTCTAAGAAATTAATTGCTTAATGTGCTATTTGTACTTAATCAATTTTGATAAGTAATCTAGATATGTAGGTCATGAACTTGACATCCACCATCTTTACAAAAGGCATGGTGGTAATGAAGTGCCTAATAATTGTGCCAAAGTCGATAACTACTTTGAGTAAGTAGGTCACTGATATGGTAAAACTATGGTTGATATGAGTAGGAAGACTCAAAATGAAGCTCTCAACAGGATGTAGTTGTGGTAGGAAACACAATTGTTGATAGAGGCATTGAACTAGACTTCCGATAGTTGATATCGAAGGTGAGCCTAGTATGACACAATTTCAGTGTGAAGTATCATTAACAGAATCATGTATTAACCTTATGATGCTAAGATGTTGTTTGTTGATTGTGTTTGCTACCCCCACATTAAATAAAAATTAACTTGACATGTGTATGATAGGTATGTGATTTGCTATATCCCATAAGAATATGCTTGTCATTCCCTAAACCTAAGAGATGTGAAGAGTTTGTCGCATAGTTATAACATAACATGAGCAAGCAAGGTGCAGAACCCACTAATAACCCATTGTAACATTCAAGTATTTCAAAATACTCATACTACATCAACTTTCTTTATTATTACTTTTACAATCTCCAAATACTTAAAATACTAAAAGGAAAACTTATCAACCTATATCTAATTAGATCTATTCATTATACATTAATTGCGATGACATCATTCTTATCCCATTCTAAAGGTCCAAGTTGTATCCATCACCTAAATATTAAAATCCTAAATTATGAGCGACAACTACAGTATAATAGCTACTACAGAACTCACAAGCATGCCATGTCAAGAAATCATGTACATAGTTAAAACTAATTTAGTAAACAACCATTTAGTTATCTTGTTTAGCTTTGAAAAACCATATATTCTCGGCATTCAAAGAGTTGGAATAGTTGAGACTTCTTAGCAAACATATAATATATATATATATATATATATATATATATATAAATGCCTCAAAACCATCACATGTTGAGGTCATTGTTGGTGTTAGCCACCAATGCAAATAGTCCACAACAACTTTCTATAATGGCATCTCATACCACCATCACAGCCTAGTTGCTACTTCCTTTCAAAGGACCATCCCATATCACATTAATTGGCTACTACGTAACCAACCTACCCACACATAGTGACTTAGTGCCTAGTCTAAGCATCATATCACCTTGGATCATTACCATTACAATATGTTATAGCTACTAATTCACTATCATCACTTCTAATACCATAATACTCCTAATAATCTTAGCATAGGTGCACTCATAATTAGTAAAAAAAATTCTTGGCCAAATATTTTCAAACTCGTTTTTCATTTGTAACCTACACATGTAAGCAATAAGGAACAATAACTATGTTCTTGAAATCCCCTTAATGCTTTCTAGGTAATTGGCCAATTATATTCCTAGAATAATAATAAAAAAGAATGTTGTTGAAATCTCGATCAAATCTTAAAGGATTATATTTCCAAGATTACTACTCATTTCTTTAGCCTAAGGGATTAATCTAACTCAAGTTACACCATTAGAACCTCACTAGACTTGACTTAAGTCAATCTTCTTTGGTCAAACTAGGAAAACTTTGATTAGCCATTTTAAAATTTTATTACTTTAAACTAGAATTCAATCGACCTAAATGAATTTTGATCTACTAAAATTCTTCTCCAAACTATGTTAGCTTAACTTGCTTTTTGGTTGACTTAAAAGGAATTTGGTTGGACTAAAAGGAATATGATTGGTCAAATTAGAAACTCGATTGACTTTCTTTCCTCAATGTTCTTCAACTTCGATCCTTTTATCTAATTTTCAATCCTAGGTCTTTCTTAATTCGAATCAAGAATAGTTTTAATCACTTCAATTATTTAACTTATCTATTCCAAATTAGCCATGTTTTAAATCAAAATATCTCCCCAATTTCATACAACACTTAATTATACTTAAAAAAAAACAATTAAATCACCTATCGAATTTCCATAATCATCATAATTTAGACCTAAATCTAGGCTTTATCTTCCAAAATATGATTATGCTCAACAAGTTACAATCATAGAAGTAGACCTAATTAGAAATTCCAATGAGAAGGAAAACATACCTTAATTAAAAGGAAGGGAAATTCCTACAGTTACTTAAAGGGTACATCCACAATTGTTTTATTACAACACAATCTCCTTAGTTAACCATAAACATGGGATTAGAGATCTTCTAGGAGCAAAATTCTTAAATCTAAAAGAGTATTCAATTACATACCAAAGTTTCATGCTTATAGCTTCTCTTGTATTTGCATAGGAACCTCTTAGACTAATGGTCAATTCACTTAACTAAATAGAAGGGAAATGAAATTACAATCACCTCTCTATTCCACAAATGACCCTCTTACAATATTTATTTTAAAGGAAGATTTGATTTTTCTAAGTCGAGGAGAGAGAAAGAGAGACGACTAAAGCAAAGAGAGAAGATTAGAGAAGAGAGAGAGATAGAGATCGCTTGGTGCTTCTACTTTGGATAGAGTAACCGAAGAAGATGAGATGAGACATTGGAGACAGTAAGGTATAAAACATTTGAAGGAGAGAGAGGGTAATTTTGTCATTTAATTTCTATTATAGGTTTATCCTATAGGTACTTTTTTCTCTAACTAAATCATGTAATAAGCTTATTATGGCTCTATTTAATTCCTAATGAAAAGGAATGTTATTACATAATTATTATATTTGGTGAAGTAAACAGGCTATAAACATAAATTCAAAACCTGTCAAATCTCCAATTAATAAGCTATAGTTATCAAGGGATTCAAATAACTAGGAATTCTCTCACCTTTGAATAAATTACTATTTGCACCAAATTGGCTAACATGTAGGGTTTTTGGTGAGAGGTGAGAGGGAAAAGAGAGGAATGAGAGAGAGAGAGGAAATACTGGTAGAGAGAGGGGGAGAGAATAGAGTGAGGGCTAGGGCTAGGGAAAAGAGAGGGAAAGATATAGTAGTGAAACCTAAAGAATAGGGCAATGACAAAAGAATGCATCTATCCTTATCTTTAACTTGAATCTTTGGAGTGTTTCATGCACTGTGGCATTAAATATGGTTATTGGTAAAATTTTTACTTGATTAGGCTTCATAGTACACCTAATGTCAAACTTGTTTTAAAGCATTTTAGGAAATAAAAGATTTTGAAAAAAGGTTCAATAAGTGTAGGATTTTGAGCCTTACATGTAGGTGCTTACTCGACGATAAGAATATGTGATAAACTATCATGAATTAGGTCATGATTGCTTTGAAGAAGGAATTGGGACCACCTTGGAAGATTCAAAACTTTTCTATTGAAACAATGGTTTGGCCTCATTCGGGTGTGGCCTTGTTTGCAAACTCATCCCATCTAGCTCAAGAGATTTTTATTTTTTTTAAGAAAAAAATTTCACATATTATATAATAATTAGGAGAAGAATTTTTTTTTCTTTTTTCATTTCTTTTTTATTATAAATTTTCAATTTTAAGAGGAATTGAGAATATGCTGAAAATTAAAACAAAAGAGAGAGAGAAATTTACCATCAAATAATTGAAATATGAAAAAGTAAAAAAAAAGTTATTTTTTTGCTATTATTCATTAGTTATCAAGAAATCAAGATTCAAGATAGTGGGATATGTCTACTCTGTTCTTATAGAGCAAAGGATAATTGAAATGCCCCACAAATTTTGAAATATTATACTAAAACTAAAGAGAATAATAGAACAATAAGCACTTTTAGGTTAGGATAGTGATGACAATGTTTTTATAATTCTAAAATTTTGAGAAAATTAATAATGAAAATTAAGTCACTTTAATATATTAATATCAAGAAAGAAACATATAAAAATAAATAAATCAATGAGTTTAATACTTAGTCTAATAAATTTTGGAACCTACAAATATAAGTTATATAAGTATATAAATAATAATCCAATACTTAGCCCAATTCTATACATCAAATATAAATGTGATTAATATGATCGTAAAATTAAAGAAATATCATAAGAATTCTAATGATAATCAAAAGTGACTATAAAATAAAATAGATATGTAAAATTATGATATAATAATATGATCACCAATATAAAACTTTAATTTTGACACATTTCGGACTATTAGAACTTTACAGGCAAATTTAGTAATGAAGAAAAATTTTGGAAAGATTAATGACACATATTTATAATATATTAACATTAAATTAATAATTTATGCAAAACGGAAATCTTATAATAAATAATAATAGACTTTAAAATAGAAAAGTAAAAAAGAAACCGAACCATTAGGTAATTACAATAAATAAAAAATAAGAATTAAAATTTTAGATTTATGATAATTAAATAAAATTTCTAAATATATATTTTTACTCAAAATATTTCATTTAGTATACATATAAATTTTCGTATAAAAATATTATAATTTAAATAATTTAATAAAACATTAATATGCATACTAACCAAATCCATAAATATTTGCTTCCTCTTATATATATTTTTCCTTACCAAACTCCACTTTCTCCCTAAAATTTAAAAAATCCATAACTTTCTTAAACTAACTCCAAATCAAAAACCACAAATGCCATTACGATCATTGAAAGGAATACTTCGCATCAAGACCTCACTTGCTAGATAAATTTTGAAATCAAAATTAGAGTTAAATTTAGATGAATTAAAAAAATTATAAACTTGATTTTTATTTTAAATTTGAGTGAATTTAACTACTAAAACCAGTTTTAAGTTTGTTATTCATTTTTTGATAGGTGAAAGACATAAATTTACACGATTTCCCAAAGTTTATTTTGAGTTTTAAAGATAAAAGATCGATATAAGTAGAAAACTTTATGATATATTATAATATTTATATATTATTTGTAATATAGTTGTATATGTGTGCAACTTGTTGTGTTTAGCTGCTGTGGTATTATGATTTTTTTTTCTTTTCTTCTTTCATTTCTTTTTCTCTTTTGTTGGTTTCTTTTTCTTTTTTTTCTTTCCTCTGAAGTTGCTTTTAATATCTTTTCTTTTCTTTTTACTTTTCTTTTCATTTTCCTTTTCTTTCTTCCTCATCTAATAAATGCATGCATATATGTACAATATACATAAACTTAATAATAGTTTACAAAAAAGAAATTTAAACATAATATAAAGTATATATATGTATCCAAAATATAAATATATATATATATATTTACATACGTATATATTTATGATTATGAAGTTTATTATTTATATATTGTTGACCACTATCAAAAAAAAAAATTGAAAAAAAAATGAAATGATAAGGAAACTAGGAAACAAGTGCACCTAATTTATTTATTTATTTATTTATTTTCTTGTCTTATTTTCATTTTATTTTCTTATTTTTAATCGAAATTTCCTTAGCTACATTTATATGTATATATATATATATATATTTAAACTAATAATCTTATATATAAAATAAAAATAGTGTATATAGGGATTTGGGATTAATATATAAGTATAATTTAATGTAATGTATTGGATTACTTACCGATTCCACTTGGTATAGTGTAAATAATAATAATTATAATATAAGAGTTGTTAAATTAAGAAAATGAAGTCATGAATAAGAGTATGGATGATGATGATGTGGATTTAGCATTTGTGGTTGATAACTATGTTGTGTATATTGGGGGGGTCATGTATTGAAGTGCTAGTTAATTAGATTATGATGAATCGAGAATATCTCAAAGTAGTGTAATATTTGGTTATTTCCGTTTTTGATATGGAAGTGGATACTTAATGTTTGATAGCCTATGTAATTGAATGGTTGATAAAATTGGGCTATAATACATTATTGTTGATCTATCCTTACATGTTGATGTATTATGAAACTTTATTTCCTTATGATTTGTTTTCCTTATCTGATTTTTTTTATTCGATTGGTCACCTAAATTTAAATTTACATAATGATATTTAGCTAATATAAAATCCAACATGCATTGCACGAGACATACATTGTGCTGAAGGCCATCACTGCTATAACATGTACAAGAAGTAATCGTTTAAGGATTACTGTTCACCATTAGTGAACTAAGTGACTTGAGAGTTATCATGCTTTTGATAGAACCAAGTGAGAGAGCTTTACCTGTCCTTAAGGATTTATGTGCTTAGTGTGTAGTTAAGGCACCTAGAGATTAAGAATGGTTTATGTGCTCAGTGTGCAATTAAGACGCTTGAAGCTTAAGAATTAAAAGATGTAAGATAATTAACTAAGTGAGAAGATAAGAATCAAGTAAGATGTGGTACTCGAGCACTGATGGTAAATGGGAATCCTCAACCTAAGGTCAAAGGGGACGTTAAACCTTAGACTTCACGTTGGTTACTAGAAGATTGGATGCAATGATTACATTGCATATGATTGTTTATACACAGTATATGATTGAAAACTTACTTGAATTGCTTGTGCTTGGGAAAATCTACTAAAATAATATATATTTTTAAATAATCACAAAATAGGGTACTCAACAAACTTATTTCCAAAATAAGTGGCTAATGCATAGACTCGGAACATGCTTTCAGCAATTTGTACTAAAGGCATGTACCTAAAATGCTCATTTAGTACAAATGTATTGAAGGCACGTATTCAAAATGCACCATTAGTGCAAATTCAGTTTGTATCGCAAATTTTTTTAAAATAAATTTTAAATAAATTTTTATAATTTTTAAATTTATGAAAATTATTTTTTTTGTTATTCTTATGTAAATTTTAATTTAAAAAAATAATTTGAGAAAATTTATCATTGATTTTTTTTGAAAAATCATAAATAAATTTTGTGATTATCGGGATGCTTTAACGAGTAGAATGCTAAGCAGGTATTTCTTCAACTTGTAGGTACTACAATTGTTTTTAAAATTTTTAATAATTCTTTTCATAAAATTTATTTATGATTTTCTTTATGTGATTTTTCATATATTTTTTTCAATGATAAAGTTTCTCAAATTATTTTTTTTGTTTTAAAAAAAATTAAAAGTTTACATAAGAATAACAATATATATATATTTATAAATTTAAAAATTATAAAAATTTATTTAAAAATTTTCATAATACGTATTGAAGGCACATTCGAGGTCCATGCCTTCGCCACTAATTTCAAGAATAAGTTTACCAAGTATTCTATTTCATGATCATTTTAAAAAAAAACACATTGTTTTAGTAGATTTCTCTTTGTATGTGTGTAGTATTGAGAGTATTATACTCTCATCTCACTGAGCTCCAGTGTGTGCTCACCCCTCAATAGATTATTTTGTAGGAAAATTTCAAAATCTTGGAATGGGATAAGATATGATCTAATAAGCACTATCAGAGTCAAGGATGATATAGTAAGATGTATATTAATAGATTATTTAGATGAAATCTTATTCTTAGAGACTCAATGTGGAAATGGAAATTAAACTTAGATGTGTTTTTCCATTTTACTATTTTGGTAAAGGATTCTGATTTTCTACGATCTTGATCAATCATGGAATATAGGAATTCGTAGTTATATTCTTATTATATGATTATATATAATATGATTAGTTGTAATTAATTAAATAATTATTTAGAGTTTTGCGACCTCTTGTAAGATGATTATCATGTAATGGGTGCACAAATAGCATAATAGCTTTCGTGAAAACTTCTACGCCCCATTTTGGGGCGTGACAATAATGATAGTAGGTAAAATCTAAAATAAAAAGGGATACAAAGTGATGAGATCCATGATGGGAGCCAAGCCAGAAGATGGAATGTGGATCCTCTTGAAGTGCCACCTGGACTGATCACAAGAAATCAAGCGAAACGATTTAAGGAAGCACTTAACGGGTTGATAAATGATGTTTATGAAGTCGGAAAGGATTGGAGCAATCATGAAGCTGGAATGGATTGGAACAACCATGGGAATGCCCTTGCTCTTGTACAAGTCATACCGGATACGGGTTGAAGAGTGCATGTCTTTGCAAGGCACGACCGTGTAGGAGTCTAGAGGTTACACATAATCATACACGGTCGTATGCACGGTTCAAAGGCACGGCCGTGTATGTTGTCAAGATTTCCACAGAAAGATACACGACTAGAAGTACATGGTTGTGTACATTTCCAACGCCGGTCGTGTACTTCTCCAACGCCGGCTCCAAGGCCGCCGGCCTTCATTCCCATGCTGCCGGCCTTCATGTCATTGTTTTGTTATTTTTACTCAACTTATTGAAGTGATGTCGTTTTAGGGCTTTATTATTACGAATTGTAAATCCTAATATAAAGCTCCTAGGGTTTAGAACATTTAGAATATAGAACATACAACATTAAAGTTTTGAAAACACTTTTGAGAGAATTCCTTCTCTTGGTTCTTTAAAAACTAATCTAGAACTTATCAGATTTTCTTCCGTGGCGTTCATCCCGACTTATCAATCGGTCTTTCATCCCGATTGTGGCGTCTTCATATTATACCAAGGTTCTTGTCTCGCTTATAGACAACGGGTCGCGGTTTCCACTTGAGGGTGTTTGGCATCTTAGGTAACGAATTCCGAACTTATTGGTATTGGGTTTCATCACACGTTGACGTGGTTCGTATCAGTTAGGAATCTAATCAAACCGATCTCGCATCAGTTTGGTATCAGAGCTTAGGTTTGTTAAACATCAGTTCGATTTGAGGAAAGTAACATCAAAACCCTAACTCCAATCATTCATATCAATTTTTAGTATTCAATTTCATAGTATTAATTGTCTATTGAAAGTGTAGTACTTACTATTCAATTTTGTTACAAAAAAAAAAGAAGAAGAATCACGACACAAAAAAAAGGAGCGTGATCAAGAGCAACAATAAAGACAAAAAAAAAATCGGAAAGAAAAAGAGGAAATTTATGGACCCTATAGTTGTTTTGAATTCTACGGAAGGGAATTGGTGTAGTTTGGGTTAGTTCCAAGAGAATTGAGAAGAGGAATTGGCGAGTTGATATCATCATTGTTTGTGAGAATGCACGAGTAATTGTGTGATATCATCATTTGAGCGAAACACGTAAGGGAGTGTATCGTGAGGTTTAATCATATATATAATTGTGTTAGTGCTAATCTTTTCTACAGGAACTATGTCGAGGCAACATTCTCCTGAAAGTGAGAGGGGAAGGTTTGATGCTAGGTTAGTGATTGAGGCGTTGAGGGGTGAGATGAAGAGAATGTTTCAGGAGGGATGGAACAAATTCATGAAACGGTAGAGCAAAGACTAGAGCAATCTACAAACGTCTTCCAAGGGCGTAAGAGGGAAAGTCGTTCTAGGAGAGTACAAAGGGGTGGAGATGAAATGTCGGGTGATGATTTTGATGAGCCTTCTGTCGGGAGTTATAGAGGTTATAGTGGTCGGAATAGGGGAACTAGGGATTGGGAAGATAGAGGAGACAGGAATAGAGAGGATAATCAATTGAGTAGTATAAAGATGAAGATTCCTCCTTTCCAAGGGAAGAATGATCCCGAGGCGTACTTAGAGTGGGAGAAGAAGGTGGAGATGGTGTTGATTGTCATAACTATAGTGGGAGAAAGAAAGTGAAACTTGCTGCCATTGAATTTTCGGATTAAGCCATCGTATGGTGGGATCAACTAATGTTGAATCGAAGAAGGAATGGTGAACCACCTATTGAGTCGTGGGAAGGGATGAAAAGGGTGATGAAGAAGCGGTTTGTACCTACGTATTACTATTGTGAATTGTACAACAAATTGCAAACTCTTAAGCAGGGAAGCCGAAATGTGGATGAGTATTTCACGGAGATGGAAGTAACGATGATCAGGGCGAATGTAGAGGAGGATAAAGAGGCTACCATGGCTAGGTTTCTTGCTTAATTGAATAGAGAAATTCAAAATGTCATTGAATTGTAGCATTATGTAGAATTGGAAGATATGATTCATATGGCTATAAAGGTTGAGAACCAGCACAAGAGAAAAGGTAGTAGTAATGCACGGTTTCAACAAGGTACTGGTTCATCTACCTGGAAGACTAACCAATGGAAGAAGGAAGAAAAGCCTTTACCCACTAAACCGAAAGGAGAGCAGAGGCAAGCGGGTTCTACTCCTGGTAACTAAGGTAACCTTGATTCTTCTACTTCTAGAAATCGTGACATTAGATGTTTTAAATGCCAAGGTAGAGGCCATATTGCTAGTCAATGTCCAAATAGGCGTGTGATGATTCTGCGTGATGATGGTGAGTATGAGACTGAGGGGGATAGTGAAGAAGATGATATGCCTCCATTAGAGGATGCTAGTGATGATGAGGAGCCTGCAATAGGGAGGCTAGTGGCAGTTGTGAAGCGAGCTTTGAATGTGCAGGTG
This sequence comes from Laguncularia racemosa, assembly GCA_037954665.1. Taxonomy (NCBI): domain Eukaryota; kingdom Viridiplantae; phylum Streptophyta; class Magnoliopsida; order Myrtales; family Combretaceae; genus Laguncularia; species Laguncularia racemosa. The sequence continues at coordinate 34,375 of JBBMOL010000060.1, read as the reverse complement.
AAGGAAGAAGAGGAGGTGCAAAGAGAGAATATCTTTCATACTAGATGTTATCTAGGTGATCATATTTGAAGTTTGATTATTGATGGAGGAAGTTGCACCAATGTGGTGAGTAATTTTATTGTTGAGAGGCTAGGACTCAAGACTACTAAACACCCTAGTCCATATAAATTGCAGTGGTTGAATGATAGTGGTGAGACTAAGGTGAGTAAGCAAGCCTTGATTGGTTTTCGCATTGGTAGGTATGAGGATGAGGTGTTATGCGATGTAGTGTCAATGCAAGCGTGTCATGTGTTGTTGGGGAGACCATGGAAATTTGATAGGAAGGTTGTTCATGATGGTTTTTTTAACAAGTATACGCTTGTTCACCAGGAGAAAAGCTTTAATCTTAAACCTTTAACACCTAAACAGGTGTATGAGGATCGGTTGCAGCTACAACAGTCTTTTGCAAAACATAAGGTAAGTGAAAAACAGAGGGAGAGTGAGAGAGCAAAAGACAATGAGAAAGAAAAGGAATACAAAAGTCAATATCAAAAGGAAAAAGAGAGGAAGGCTGGAAAGAGTGTGAGAGACCAAGTTGAAGGGGAATCAACTTTGGTGGTGAGTGAAAAGGAGAGTGCAGCCTTGCAAAAGGAGAGTTGTGTGGCAAGAAAGAGTGTAGTGAGGAGAGTGTTAGTGATGAAGCAACCTATGTTGTTGTTGGTTTTGAAAGAAGCATGTTTGAGTACTAACGAACTATCTAACTCTTTGCCTAGTGTGGTTGTGTCTATTGTGCAGGACTTTGAAGATGTCTTCCCTGAGGAGATTCCAAAGGGATTACCACCTATTCGTGGTATTGAGCACCAGATTGACCTTGTACCCGGAGCATCGATTCCAAACAAGCCAGCTTATGGGAGCAATCCGGAGGAGACAAAGGAACTCCAAAGGCAGGTCGATGAATTAATGGAGAAGGGGTACGTAAGAGAAAGCATGAGTCCATGTGCAGTGCCTGTGATTTTGGTGCCTAAGAAGGATGGGTCATGGAAAATGTGTGTTGACTGCCGTACTATCAACAACATCACGGTAAAGTATCGTCATCCCATTCCTCGCTTAGATGACATGTTAGATAAGTTACATGGGTCTAGTGTCTTTTCCAAAATTGATCTGAAAAGTGGATATCACCAAATTAGAATGAAAGAAGGTGATGAATGGAAAATCACATTCAAAATGAAATATGGATTGTATGAGTGATTAGTAATGCCTTTTAGTTTAACTAACCCACCTAGTACTTTTATGAGACTTATGAACCATGTTTTGAGGACTTTTATTGGAAAATTTGTGGTTGTCTATTTTGATGATATCCTCATTTACAGCAAGAGTTTGGAAGACCATATATCTCACTTGAGAGATGTTTTAGAAGTGCCTCGAAAGGAGCAATTATATGCTAACCTCAAGAAGTGCACTTTTTGCACAGACAAACTTGTGTTTCTTGGTTTTGTTGTTAGTGCACAGGGAATACAGGTTGATGAAGAAAAGATTTGTGTAATCCAAGAATGGCCTAGTCCAACTACTATAAGTAATGTGCGGAGTTTCCACGGACTAGCAAGCTTTTATAGGAGATTTGTGAAGGATTTCAACACCATTGCAGCACCACTTACGGAGGTAACTAAGAAGAACGTGGGGTTCAGATGGGAAGAGCAACAAGAGAAGGCCTTTTAGACGCTTAAAAATAAGCTGACTCAGGCGCCACTACTTGCTTTACCTAATTTTGCTAAAACGTTTGAAATTGAGTGTGATGCTTCAGGATTAGGTATTGGAGCAGTGCTTATGCAGGAGAGAAGACCAATTGCATTCTTTAGTGAGAAGCTAAGTGGGGCAACCTTGAATTACCCTACTTATAACAAGGAGTTATATGCATTAGTTCGAGCCCTGGAGACGTGGCAACACTACCTTTGGCCAAAAGAGTTCATGATCTACACTGATCATGAATCCTTGAAGTATTTGAAGGGGCAACATAAGCTAAATAAAAGGCATGCTCGTTGGGTGGAGTTCATCGAAACATTTCCATATGTCATCCACTACAAGCAAGGTAAAGAGAATGTCGTTGTTGATGCACTTTCTAGAAGGTATACTCTTATCTCTACTCTTAGTTTCTAGATTGCTTGGTTTTGAGCAAATTAAGGAATTGTATGCTACTGATCGAGATTTTTGTGAAGGGTATGTGCATTGTGAGAAGAGTGGCCATGGTAAGTTTTATAAACATGAAGGATTCTTATTTAGGGAGAGTAGACTATGCATTATAATTTGTTCTTTAAGAGAATTACTAGTGAGGGAATCTCATGGAGGAGGTTTAATGGGACATTTTGGAGTAGCTAAAACCTTAGGAGTATTGCAGGAACACTTTTATTGGCTTCACATGAAACGAGATGTTGAGAGGATTTGTGAGCGATGTGTCACGTGTAAGTAAGCGAAATCTAGAGTCCAACCTCAAGGGCTTTATACCCCACTTCTCATTCCTCATGAGCCTTGGGTAGATATTTCCATGGATTTTGTATTAAGATTACCCAGGTCTAGATATGGTCGGGATTCTATTTTTGTAGTTGTGGATAGATTCTCCAAGATGGCACATTTCATTCCTTGTCACAAAACGGATGATGCTTGCAATATTGCCAATTTGTTCTTTAGGGAAGTTGTGAGATTACATAGTATGCCTAGAACAATCATATCGGATAGAGATGCTAAGTTCTTGAGCTACTTCTGGAAGACCTTGTGGGCTAAGTTAGGAACTAAGTTATTGTTTTCTACTACTTGTCATCCATAGACTGATGGTCAAACTGAGGTAGTAAATCGAACTTTATCTACTTTATTGAGGGTTGTCATTAAAAAGAATATTAAAAGTTGGGAGGATTGTTTACCGCATGTTGAATTTTCCTATAATCGTACAGTGCATTCTGCTACTAAATTTACTCCTTTTGAAATTGTGTATGGTTTTAATCCACTAACTCCTTTGGATTTATCACCTTTACCTATTTTTGAGTATGTTAATCTAGATGACAAGAAGAAAGCAGAATTTGTTAAACAGATCCATGAGAAGGCAAGGCTAAACATTGAGCGAAGAATAGAGCAGTATGTGAAACAAGCCAACAAAGGTTGTCGACAAGCTTTTTTTTAACCTAGAGACCGGGTTTGGGTTCACATGCGCAAAGAGCGGTTTCCTGTGCAGCGTCGATCTAAACTACTTCCTAGAGGCAATGGACCATTTCAAATTCTTAAGCGCATCAATGATAATGCATACAAGATAGATTTACCAGGTGAGTATCAAGTAAGTACTTCATTTAATGTTACTGATTTGAGTCCTTTTGATGCAGGCGATGATTTGAGGACAAATCCTTTTCAAGAGGAGGGGAATGATGAGATCCATGATGGGAGCCAAGCCAGAAGATGGAATGTGGATCCTCTAGAAGTGCCACCTGGACCAATCACAAGAAATCGAGTGAAACGATTCAAGGAAGCACTTAACGGGTTGATAAAGGATGTCCATGAAGTCGGAAAGGATTGGAGCAATCATGAAGCTGGAATGGATTGGAACAACCATGGGAATGCCCTTGCTATTGTATAAGTTATACCGGATACGGGTTGAAGAGGGCGTGTCTTTACAAGGCACGGCCGTGTAGGAGTCTGGAGGTTACACAGAATCATACATGGTCGTATACACGGTTCAAAGGCACGGCTGTGTATGTTGTCAAGATTTCCACAGAAAGATACACGACTAGAAGTACACGGTCGTGTACATTGTCAAGATTTCCACAGAAAGATACACGACTAGAAGTACACAGTTATGTACATTTCCAACGCCGGTCGTGTACTTCTTCAAAGCCGGCTCCAAGGCCGCCGGCCTTCATGTCATTGTTTTGTTATTTTTACGCAACTTATTGAAGTGATGTCATTTTAGGGCTTTATTATTACGAATTGTAAACCCTAATATAAAGCTCCTAGGGTTTAGAACATTTAGAATATAGAACATATAACATTAAAGTTTTGAAAACACTTTTGAGAGAATTCCTTCTCTTGGTTCTTTAAAGAACTAATCTAGAACTTATCGGATTTTCTTCCGTGGCGTTCATCCCGACTTATCAATCGGTCTTTCATCCCGATTGTGGCGTCTTCATATTATACCAAGGTTCTTATCTCGCTTATAGACAACGGGTCGCGGTTTCCACTTGAGGGTGTTTGGCATCTTAGGTAACGAATTCCGAACTTATTGGTATTGGGTTTCGTCACACGTTGGCGTGGTTCGTATCAGTTAGGAATCCGATCAAACCGATCTCGCATCACAAAGAGTGCTTCTATCTAAAGATTTTTTAACACAATAGATAGTTATTTTGATATTTTAAGTTAATATAAGTTAAAGAGTAATTATAAACACATTTTTAAAATTATTGGTCATGTATAAATAGATGCATTAAACTTTCAAAGTGAGATATTCTCATGTTATTATTATAAAGGTTAATAAAAATCATACTTGACTTTTTGCATATTCTTGTTTTACATTTTTTAAATTATATTGCAAACTAAGTTGAAAGATCTAAAATAATGTTTTATCACATCTTACTTTCTAAAGTACAAATTTTGTGCATAATTTTTCTTCAATCATTTTATATTTTTGAAAAAAAACTTTTTAATAATTATTTATAATTCAAACCATGAATCAAATCGAATAGGATTAATCTTTTATGGCTCGAAATAATTCTCGAACCGATTCATAAAGTTAGCTTGAAATAAAGAAAGAACCAAATAGCACAATTCCGGCCTTTTGTTCAACATATTGGAGATAAAGAGTAACCATTGATACCTAGCCGCTAGTGCCTCTTTCCAAGATGCGGTTAAGCGCTGGAATGTCCAAGTATTTGGCATTCTCCCACACAAGAAAAGACGGCTAAATACCAGATTACAAGGGATAGAAAGGGCTTTAGCGTATAAGCCAACTGCATACTTGATAGAACTAGAGAAAGAATTAAAATCCCAGTTGCAAGTATTGTCGCATAGAGAAGAAATACTCTGAAAGAGTAGAGCAAGAACCGAATGGGTTAGGGATGGCGAGAGAGGCACCAGGTATTACCATACACTAGTTATGGCTAGCCGATCAAAGAATCGGATTGTAGGCCTAGTAAACAGGGTAGGAAATTGGATATATGAGCCTGAGCAGCTCCAACATTTAGTGTGAGATCACTTTCTGACTCTTTTTACCACAACATAGGAATGCACCTCGAGAGATGACCCAATTCCCTTGAGCTTATAGGGTGGAGTAGAAGACGAGCAGCAAGCCTGTTTGTTAAAGCCCCTAGAACCATCAGAAATTAAGCAAGTATTGTGGAGCATTAATTCATGGAAGGCACCGGATAAAGATGGATTACATGCTTTATTTTACAAAGAATGTTGGTCCGTTGTTGGCCATTTAGTAGTATCATTAATTCAAGAGGCATGCCGAACAAGGAATCTTCCTTCGCCCCTAAGCCAAATGCAGGAGGCTTATCGAACAAGGAATCTTCCTTCGCCCCTAAGCCAAATGCAAGAGGCATATCGAACAAGGAATCTTCCTTTCCCCCTAAGCCAAACATTAGTAATACTCATACCCAAAAAGTGAGTGACGCAGATTGGTCAATATCGACCAATCAGCTCATGCACTACCCTTTATAAATTGATCATTAAAATATTAGTTTGTCGCATCAGACCTTTTTTGGATAAACTAATCTGCCCTATGTGGGGGAGCTTCATCCCAGGCCGACAAGCAGTAGACCACATCATTTTAATGCGCGAAGTTTTGCATAACTTTCGAAATAAAAAGGGTAGAAAAGGCTATATGCTGGTCAGGCTAGACATGGAGAAGGCTTTTGACAGTTGGAGGGATTTTATTTACTGGTGTCTTCGACGCTTGAACTTTCGTCAAGAATGGGTTGACCTTATCATGAATTGCATTACATCCTCAACTATAGAGGAAGTACTTAATGGCTCCACACTTGAGCCCTTCACCCCCACTAGAGGAGTTCGGCAAGAGGATCCTCTATCTCCATATCTTTTCATTTTTTCATTAGAATTTCTAAGTCGCCTTATCAACTGCCAGGTGAACAACAAAACATGGAGACCAGTTAGAATGCGGGAAATACAAATCCCATTGTTCCACATTATGTTTGCGGATGATATTGTGCTATTTGGGGAAGCATCACCTCACACAGCCGCCACCATTAAGAGTACACTTGCTCTGTTTAAGACATGGTCAGGACTGAAAATAAATCCAAGTAAATCCTCAATTGTTTTCTCATCCAATTTTCCAAGTGAAAATATGGAGCATAATAACCAAATAGTTAGGAATGAAGGAAGCAAACCATTTTGATAAATACCTAGGATTTCCAATGGGACTAGGGTATAAACTAAAAGCATCAGACTTCAAATTCTAACTCAAAAAAATGCAGGCAAGAATGGACGGATGGAAAGGGCGACTCCTGACTTTAGCTGGCAGGTTAACCCTTGCTAATTCAGTTCTTACATCACTGCCAACACACTATATGCAGGTGGTGCGCCTACCACAAGCCACCGTTGCAGCGATGGATCAAATGACACGCAAATTCATCTGGCAAGGTAATATGCAGAGGCGTACATTACATGGTGTTTCATGGAGATCTGTTGTTAAATCAAAAGGTCAAGGGGCACTAGGAGTCCATGATCTATTCCTTAGAAATAAGGCCTGTGCTCTTCGACGACTCAACATTTCTCCAGAAAAGAAAAACATGGGCCCAACTATGCGATCAAAAGTACAAAAGACACATTGGAAATAACTCGGTCACACTAGTAAAGAGCTCCTTCCCACTTTGGAGGGAACTAATAGAAGAATATAACTGGCTAAAGGAAAAATGCACTAGGAGCTTAGGGGATGGAGCAACAACAAGCTTTTGGTTTGATCACTGGGGAGGTCCTTCCACCGTCCGACAGCGTATATCAGGGCCGATTAGCCAGTCGTCCCCAACTCTAATATTGAAAGACTGCTGGCTCATTGAGGTGACCTAGGATGAAGACAAAATCGGATTTGCCATTTCTAATCTACTTGTACGGAATTGTGGACCAATAACTCTCTCTCAAAACCAAGAAGATAGTCAAATCCTATCAGCAAAGCTTCGATAGCAGCCGACAATAGGAGAATATTACCAATATCTTATCTCAACAAATGAAAATGATGAGCAGTCCTGGAATTGGTTATGCTCAGTTATCTTAAGCCTAAACGTTCGGATATTCTTGTGGTGGCTACTTCATAATGGACTGCCGACTGGAAGTAAATTGAAAAAAATATATCCTGATAGAAGCTATCCATGTCCTCCATGTGCTTGTGAGGAGGAAAGCTCAGAACAAATATTTTGAGAATGCCAAGCTATGTAAGAGAAATGGAATAATTTGGGCTTTACAGATCAATTTCAACAGCAAAATCAGCTCACTTTTCAGAGATAGATGATTGAAAATAGCAAGCAAAATACGCATCATAAAGCCGCGATGGAACCCCCAAGGCAATTGCTATTTGCATTTGCACTTTGGATTATTTGGACCCAAAGAACCGCCTCCTTTTTGAATCGCCTGGCCAAAGCACAAGCGAGAGGGAAACTGAGATGTCATTGTGGCAGTTTAGCCACATGAAAACAAACGAATTCTGGGCAGTTAATCAGAGAAAGCAGAGGATAAAGCTCATAACGCCAACACTAGTAAAATGGAGGACGTCATGAGATGGGTGGATCAAGATTAACACAGACGCCCCAAAAGTCCACGCTACCGGCAAAGCAGCGGTAGCAGGGATCATTCAAGACGAAAATGGACAATGGATCCTAGGATTTGGACAAAAAGTGGGAAATATGGATATACTAACCGCGGAAGTTTGGAGAATTTATTGGAGGCTTATGTATGGATGTCAGCTCAAAGCCAAGTACTTGGAATTGTGTACTGACTCTTATCTTGCTGTTCACAGGATAAACACATTCACTGCACTAAATATACAATGGAAATATACTATTGTTAAATGCATACAAGCGGTTTTGGAGCACTATGACAAAGTCCAAATCAGCTACATGCCGCGAGAAGCAAATTTTGCAGCAAACCACCTAACTGATATAGCTAGTAACATGGCAGAAGATGACTTAGTAGGCTTCGTTCCACCTCCTAGCATAGTCGCGTTGCTTCTGATAGATTGCAGCTCAAAAGTCTATACGAGGGAAACGATAGACGTTGGCTAAATGTTGAACTTCATATAGGCAAAGTTTTGTATAGTTTTGTGCTGCACAATGCTGTATGACTGCTAGGATTTTGCATGTAAGCTCAGCATTGCCTCTTGCAGATGTGCTTGTTGATATATGAAACAAAATCATCCTATCTTACCGAAAAAGAAAGAAATAAAAAAAAATGCAAAACGAACTTTATGGTTTGACTCAATTTGATGGGATTGAATTAAATTAAATGCAACCGCGATCAGCGTTGCTGTCTTTCATATTGGTCATATGAACAGAATACGAGTGATGATGGATATGGAAAGACATTAATAGCTTATTTACTTCACAGTAATAACAATTCTATTTTTCTAAAATAAAGAAATGATAGAAAGAAGAATGAAGTAATTGAGATATATTTTATTTATTAACTTTGAATAGAATATATACATGAGGATATAAACAACATATGGCAAGCTTAGTCTACAGCTAAAAAGTTATAATCCTCTTTTTATGGGAATTGATTAGCCTAATTCTAGGAAGTAAATAATAGTAATATATAATTAATTATATACAGTCAATATAATTAAAGTAGTATATTTTCTAATAATCCCCCTCAAGTTAGAGAGTGAATATCGTGAAGTCCCAACTTGTTGCGCAAATTCACAAAGTGCTCCTTTCCTAATGCTTTTGTAAATACATCTACCAATTGTGAATGTGAAGGCACAAAGGAAGGTTTAATTATTCCAAATTGCATTTTTTTCTCACACTATATGACAGTCTATTTCGATATGTTTTGTACATTCATGAAAAACTGGATTCGCCATGATGTGCAAAGTTGCCTAATTGTCACAGAACAATGGTGTAGGAGTTCTCTAAAGAACCTTTAAGTCATGTCGTATATAGTATAACCAAGTTAGCTCCAAACATGTGTTTGCCATGGCTCGATATTCAGCTTTGGCTGATGATCTAGAGACGTTGGCTTGCTTCTTGGACTTCCATGATATGAGAGAATTCTTAAGAAAAATACAATACATTGTAACTGATCTTCATGTGGCACACCAACCTCCCTAATATGAGTCACAAAAAGCCTTCAAGGATAATTATTATTTAAAGAGAGTAATAGCCCTTGACCTGGAGTACCTTTGATATACTTAAGAATTCAAATGGCAGCATCCCAATGAGGTACTCTTGGCTCTTGCATGAACTAGCTCAATGTGCGAACTGAATAGACTATGTCTAGCCTTGTCACTATAAAATAAATCAATTTGCCTATCAGTCTCCTATACTTTCCTAGATCTTTTAACAAACTTTCCATCAATAGGAGTGAGTTTCAAATTTTGCTCCATTGGAAAACTATGGGGGCATGCGCTTAGGAGTCTTGAATCTTGTAATATGTCCAATGCATATTTTCTTTGTGATATGAAAATACCTTTTCTAGTTTGAGAAAATTCAATACCAAGAAAATATTTCAAGTTCCTAAGGTCTTTAATATGAAAGCGTTTAAGAAGAAATTTTTTTAGGCCCTCCATTTCATATAAATCATATCTTGTGAGAAACATGTCATCAACATATATGAGGATTGCTGTAAAAGAGGTACCTTTAGCCTTTGTGAAGAGTGAATAATCAACCTTCGATTGTTGAAAGCTAGCTTTTCGAATGGTGTTTGAAAAGGTGGAAAACCAATTTCTTGATGCTTGTTTAAGCCTATAAAGAGACTTGTTGAGTTGACATACAATGTTTTCCCCCTATCAACGAAGACCTGGTGGAAACTCCCCATATAAATGACTTCATTTAAATTACCATGAAGGAAGGCATTTTGGACATCTGATTGGTGGATGTACCAATTGCAAGCAATAGTAAGGAGACATCAAAGCATTGTAAGCTTAGCAGTAGGTGAAAATGTTTCTTGATAGTCAACGCCTTTGACTTGATTGTATCCTTTAGCAACGAGATGAGCTTTATAGTGCTTGATGGTGCCATTTAATCTGTATTTGATTTTGCAAGCCCATTTACATTTGATCGGTTTATGATCAACAGGCAGAAGGACTAAGCTCCATGTGTTGTTGAGTTGCAATGCTTATAATCTTGTATTCATAGCTTGTTGCCAATGTGGATCAAGGACAACTTGAGCGTAACTTGTGGGTTCAATGACATTATTAACTTTGGCTAGAAAAGCAAATTGTGAATCCAAGAGGCATGAATATGAAAGAAAATGGGAGAGTGGATATTGAGTACCTTTTACAGAACTTGGTGCTGAGGTAAAATGATTTGCTTGAGATGACATTAGGAAGTCTCTATGCCACACTAGAGGTCATTTAGGTTGTGTTGATTGTCTAGGTGGTTGAGTGGAAGTGTTTGAAATTGGTGATGTTGCATCGGTTTCTAGTGTTGACATGGGAGATTGAGTAGTGCTAATGGGGGCAATGGGATCGGTTTATATATTTGATGGAGTGATGAGATTATAATATTGTTTGTTTCTTTTTGCCCAAGTTACGTGGGAGGAAAAGTTATTGATGGAATGGGGTTAATTTCCGTTGTTTCAAAAATGAAATTAGGAACAACAAAATCTAAATTTGATAGATTTGAAGTGGGTGAAAAAGGAAAATTGGTTTCATGGAACTTGACATCATGACCAACCATTTTTTTTTCCATGTCATATAATTTATATCCCTTTTGTCTAGTCAGATATCTAACAAAAATGCAACATTTGGCATGAGACTCAAATCTATGAATTAGGTGAACAACAGCTACATAACATAGACAACCAAAGACTTTGAGATGACCAAGTGATGGTGGTTTGTTGCATAGCATTTCTAAAGGTGTTTTATTTAAAAGCAATGGGGATGGTAATCAATTAATGATATAAACAGCGATTAAGACACATTCACCCCAAAATTCTAATGGTGAATGGGATTGAAAACATAGTGCTTATGCTACAATGAGAATGTGGTGATGCTTTCTTTCAACAACTCCATCCTATTGTAGAGTGTAAACATAAGTTCATTGATATTCTATGTCATAAAATCTAAAAAAATTTCTCATAGACAAGATTATTGATCCATTGTCTACTCTAATTGCTTTAACATAGGCATGAAATCGAGTATAAGTAAAATCAATGAATGATTATAGAATGTTTTGTGTTTCTAACTTATGTTGCATAAGGAATATCCACATGCATCTTGTAAAATCATCTATAATGGTAGGGAAAAATTGTGCACCTGAGTGTGTGGATACTTTGTAAGGACTATCGCAATGTAATAAATCAAATGGAGCATGAGTTGATATAGAACTTAATGGAAAAGGGAGTTTAGTTTGTTTTGCCATGGGAGAAGCAGTACATTTATTGTCATAAGAAATATTATTTAAAGGTAATAATGAAGAGGCTAATTTAAGGTGTGATGGTGATGGATGTTTAAGATGCATATGCCATAGGCCAGAAGGATGTGAGACATAATGACAGGTTGGTGTTCTTTGCAATGGAGGCATATAATAGAGACCACCATGTTGTTTTACTCGAGCCAATCATCTTCCTTGTAGCTAAGTCTTTTAAAACACAAAAAGTGGGAAAGAATATGGCACAACAATTTAGAGTAGTAGTGATTTTACCGATAGAAATTAAATTTAAGCGAAAACTAGGATCACATAAAACATCATCCAAGGTAATATAAGAATTGAAAGACACAGTGCCAGTTGAAGTGATTGGAGCTGTAAATCTAGTTGGTAGATTAACAATTAGTATAGATGATGACTCTGCTTTAGTAAAAAGTGTGGAATTTGAAGTTACATGATTAATGGCCTCACTATCCAAGATCTATGGTTTAGTAAACACGGAATTAATTGAAACATTAGGAAAAGGAGATAGACCTATTGTGTTTGCATAAGCATTCTTATTGCTAGCATTTTGATTTGTGTTTATCATGGACAATGCATGGGAAAGTTGTTGAAGTTGTTTTGCAGAAAATTCTTGCAAGATGTTGATCGGATCATGATTTTGGCTTTTTTTGCTCGTCTCTTGTGGATAAATTCCACATGTAAATTGAGGAGAATCTACTGCATTTGAGAAAGAATTCTTTTAAAATGCTTGTTGCTGTTGTTGTGATTGTCCTTATCGATTGGCTATGATATTTGGTGTTCATGTGCCATTTTTATATCTGCATCTATCATTGACGTGTCCTATTTTATCACAATGTTTACAATGAAACTTTAATGTTTGACAATTCTCAATTGCGTAGCTATCTTTGTTGTAGTGTTCACAATGCTTGCCCTTTAATTTTTTTTTGAATTATTGGAATGACTTTGAATTGCAGTAGCAACGGAGAAATTTTCATTTGTTTCTATTGTCATTTGTCACTGCATTTCATCTTGAATGACAAGTGAATAGGCTTGATGAACATTAGGTAATGGAGTTATCATAAGGATATTGCTACGTACTACATTATAAGTGTCATTAAGACCCATGAGGAATTGCATCTTTCGATCTTCTTCTCTTTGTTCCGTGTGTGCCTTCATCTAGTTGTAAGCGGGAATTGGTTGATATGTATCTAGCTCATCCCAAAGACCTTTAAGTTTTGTGAAATATGCTAAGACTGTCATTGTGCCTTGTGAAAGAGAGACCAATGATTCTTGAATTTGATAAATTGTTGGAGCATTATTTTTACAAAAATTGGTCTTTGAAATCTTCCCAAACCTGTCAAGCTATTTTGGCATGAACAACTCCTTTAGCTAAATCAAATTCCACCGAGTGAGTGAGCCATGATAGAATCATGCCGTTGCATTGATTCCAAAGGGAATATTTTGTTAAATCTATTTTTTAATAATATCTATTTTATTAAAGAATTGTAATTTATAGTCAAACTTAGAAGGTTCTCACTCATGGGTCCCACATCCCTTTTTTCTGGGCCTACAATAATCTCATCTTCATGCAGAAACAAACAACATTTGTTCATCCCCATTTCTAAAAGGGCTGCTGGAAAGAAAAAATCCAAAGAAAATAAAAAAAAACTATATATATATATATTCACATTTCCAAAAATTATTACATAATAATGACATAGGGCATTAACATGTTACAGATAGAAATGCTCTAAAAGGTTTAATGACATCATACACTATGTTGCTCCTATGTGAGTGCAGGTCCCAAGGTAAGGTTAGGTGATCATAATAAGAGTAAAATCCAAATAGTAGGAAAAAATATAAGCCGAAATTTAGGAGAAATTGAAGCGTATAGGTTCGACTCTAGTAAAAGCCAGTTTCCAATATAGAAGCTAAGATCTACACAATAGAGGTTGGCAATAGGTGGTCTTTAAATTCGTGTCAAAGAGTTTTAGCTTTGTGTCCAGATATAAAAAGATTCCTATTTAAAAACCTAAATTTATAACACTGTTTATTTTATTAACTGATTTGAGATTCTTCAAACTCATAAAATGGTCCATTTCATATATAAGATTAATAGAAGTAGCCTGTTTTAATCATCTTTAAGTGGGTCGCGGACTATTTAATAAACTATTTATTGACCTTCTACGAATTAATATACCTTTATATATATATAAAATTCAATAAAATGGTTCCAACAAATAACCTAAAGTTAACATCATAATTAAAATCTAAAATAAACTCATAACATTTATTACTAATAATAAAGGAAAGATCTATTCTTATATTATAAGTTTTTGTAGCTTAATAGTACCAACAATTAAATATTTAATCCTTCAAAATTTAATCACGGAAATGTATACAAGGACAGTGAGTGGAAATTATTAAGGTAAAAATATATGCAAGATTATTTTCTTTCTAGCCAAACCTTTAACCTTTCACATACAGATATAAATTATATGACCTTTCAAAAGCACGTTGATTTATGCACTTAATAAGAAAATAGTTTCGTTTTATATTTTAAAAGATCCAAAATATTATTTTGATATTGTTAATCATTTTAGACATATTCTAGGATATCAATGTATATATGCATTCCCGATTTATTTAGCTAAATAGATGAAATAAAGTAATATTAAGCTTAACAAATGTAAGATAAAGAAATGCTAAATTTTTATTAAGCAGTGACTAGAAAAGATATTGAAACATTTAGTTCTTACCGCACAAATGGTGCTTGCATTTTAACAAACAAAAATAGTCTATAAGAACAGAGTCTTCACTAAATTAAACTCTCCATAAGAAATTTCAAACGAATAAGTTTTCATCAAATTAAATTAAAGTTCACATGTGCATCGTAAATTAATTATGAAAAGTGTTAAAAGAGTATGCATGCGCATAAAAGTCTAACCCCATATATCATGTTGAAGGGTTTTAAATGCACTTAAACGAAAACTATACCTACTTAGAAATCTATTTATAAAATGGGTTTTTAGATAAGATTTAAGTATCATGACTCATTATCAATACCAATATAAGTTGGCCTCACTCAGTTATTAATAGATTAAGAGTAGCCAAACAACACCCAATTAGTAAATTGAATAAGCAAGCCTGAAGTAGAAAAATATTTTATTTAGTGTGCTAATGAATTTCTAAGCCAATCCTTAGGAATTTAATACCGAAATTGAGACTTCGGTGAATACCTTTAGGACTTGTTTAACTTAGTGGATTAATTGCATATATATATATATATATATCTAATTAAACTCTATTTACAAAAGTTTGAAATTAAAAATCGAGCGCAGTTTTCAATTGAACTGACCTTTGACTTACCTTTAAGGCTAATTTAAGAATATTCACTAAGGATAAAGTCACCTTTTTACTTGTCCAATCCATTCCACTTTAAGTAATTCTTGCCTATCAAATGTAGTATTAATGGGCAATGAAATGTTATCTAGTAGATAATGTTTTAGTTCTCTATTCTAACTCCTATTATATTCATCAGTATGCTATCATACATATTGATAATCGACTAATAAAAAATCATCTTTTTCTTATTTGTTATAAAAAAAAATAGGTACTTCTATTTTCTATACAATTTTGAGTAATCCTCAAATTATATTAATTATAAACAATGCAAGTAACTATATATATTCTATAGGATATATATACAACTATATAGCTTAACAAAATTCCATTTTTCATGTCATATGTGGTCTATAAAAACGTCGGGTTCTTAGATCCCCATTCTCTCCCCATGAATCATAATAACTTGCCTCCTAACACCGTACATAGATGAGGGTTTTCAGTTTTCACATCTTCAAATGATGTATAGCAATTTGGTTCTCTGTAAATCATTTACTGTTATATATATTAAAAAAATGTATACATATTTAACACATGCTCTTTTTTTTTTTTAAAAAAAAAAATATTTGTATATACCAGCATATAATTAGCGATGATACAAACTATAATACCATTTCCAGACTGACGAACTCTACACCCTATATAACAACATGAAGTATACAATTAGAAAAAAAGTCAACCCCTCAAGTGTATCTCCCCCTTAATTGGTAGCACGAAAGTGGGTTCCATGTATCTTGCGTAAACGATATTATAGTGTTTGATTAGAATAAGTAATCAATTACGGCTAGAGCCTAGAAGATAGAACTGTTTTTATTGGTTCTATGCACATTTTCGTGTATATAAAAATCAACATTTTAGTCAAATTGCAGGTACATTAATTCATTGGGTACAAATAAAGTGGATTTCTCCTATTCAAAACTTAGAAGTGTATACATATATTCTAAACCATCTGTAGAATCTGATGATTAATACGTATCTTTTTTTCAATAATTTAAGAATTTTGGCAATAGTTTGAAGATTACTTACATTTTTTTAAGAGTAAATTTCATTTTGCATATCTAAGTTTTAACACTTTGCATATTTTTGTTGTAGGTTTTGACACTTTACATACTTGTGTTTTATCTTTCATTATCACTATTAATTAGTGAACACTTGTTGACTTCTTATTGATACATAACAATTAATTTAATAAAATAATATTAATAAATATACTAATAAATTATTAACAAACACGTTTCAGATTACGGGTCCTTGGATATTTAATAGGGAGAGCCGCAAGTCAATTCATTTTGCTCGGAATCGGCTCGTCAATTTATAGAAATGTTTTGGATCATCGAATTTTTTCATGAGCAGAGGGGGTTCCAGGTTTGTGGCACCCATATGTAGTCAATATAAGGGGAAAAAGTACGTCTTCCTAAATGAATGGCCATCGATGATAGAAGAAGTTTATCTTATATATATTTTTCGTAGATGATAGAAGATTGAAAGAGGGTCTTCAATTTGTTCTTCGGGGACATTTTCGAAAAGCTTTAGCGTGTTTTAAGCGGCCACGCATGGAGGAAAAATGGAGAAGAGACGTCGTATACACAATAATATTATTTCACTAAATTAATTATTATGAAACAATTATAAACCCAACATGCATCTAGTGATTAATAATAATAGATAAAAATGAAACATAATTATATAAAAATAAAATGTCAAAAATGAGTATTAAATGATTAAAATTTATGTATATAAAATGAAATTTACCAAATCTTTTAAAATTTAGAAGAGGCAAGAGAATACTTTTTTTTATTTTTTGCCTAATTTGCGTGAGAACTTGGACAAGGCCCCACATGAATTGGATGCGCAAAAGCCAATGGTGTAACGCAATAAACTAAGTAATCCTCGTGCCAGCATTACCGCAGTTAGTAGCATGCCAAATCAATGTTTTGACTTGCGACGATTTCGTAATGTATGATCTGTCGTTCCTATTTCTTTATTACGAGATTTCAACAAAACCAGCATCCTAGGTCATTGACGTTAGGCATCGCCGCCCAAAAGCATAAAGTAAATATAAACAAAGTAGATCGACCGATACCCTTCTTAGTTTAATGGTGAGGAGTGCTTAGCCAAGAGTAAATAAATAGCCTCATTTTTTATTTTTTATTTATGCTGATTAACATTTAAACTCTACTCATATATATCTAACCTAGGATGGTAATCTGCCTAGGTTTTTCAAAATTACCTAACAAAACTTTTCGTTGAAAATGAGTCTCCTTTTACTTATTCAGAGACTAACTACATATTAAAAAATTAAGTAAATAAACTATCTCAATCTTAAGAAATTAATAACGTCTAATCATGTTTTTTTTTTCCCTTGTTCATTCTATATGCGGTAAATTGTAGCAGTAAAAAAAAAAGGGACAATTACCAATTATGAAAAATTGGAAAATTTTGTCGAGCTACAAACTTCCTGTGGCGTGTTTAATTACCAATTTTCCTTTTATTTCTGTTTATTATCGTCTCTCAAGATCCTGTCCATCATCTTCAATTTGAATTCTTCTCGACGATCCTTCTCTACTTAGCATCCTTCTATTCGAATGAAAGCGTGAACTCGATTCTAATTCGATCTTATTTTGTTGTTCTCCACTTGACGTGCCTTCCAAGCAGGACGCCTCCGGTTCATCGCCTTCGAGTGGGGCGGCTGGAACTGCAATTGCAATTCGACGAGGTGGCTCACGGGGTTCCGGTGCGAGCCAAGGCTTGGCCTCGGTGCGACAAACGGGACAAGTGGCTTGTGAACCCAGCCATATGTCGATGCACTCCATATGGAAACTATGCTTGCAGTTTGGTAAGATCCTAGCCATCTCTCCATCCTCCAACAAGCTCAAACATATAGCGCATTCAGTTGATGATGCCTCGTCCTGGCCGTCCCTTGGCTTGAACTTAAAGACGGGTAGGGCCGCGACAACCGTTGGATCCAGGCCGGTTTTGGGCATGTCCGGGGACTGAGCCTGAGCAATCCTAAGACTTAGGGCACGTATCGCGGCGCGGCGGCGTGCTTGTCGGTTTAGGACGCATCTCGCATAAACATGTAGAATGGTGACCACAACAACGACCAATGATAGGGATATGATTGCGAGCAGCATGATCTTGCTATTCAAACCAGATGAAGCTCTGTGGGTAAAAAAGGGTGAGAAGTTACCAGCATGGCCGTCATCCATGTTCTGGACACACGTTAAAAATATAGGAAGATGAAATGAATGTGAGAGATGCTGTATTCCTAGTAAGAGAAGTGAATTAATGGTATGGAGATCAATGAGAAAGTGTAAATGTGAAGTCACATAATTTCTATGGTATTGTATGTTGATTTATGTGTTGTCGTGGGCATGTGTTTCTTAGTAACAACTAATCAATGAAGTAAACAGTCTCTTTGAAGGGGTTGACTATCGAATGTGGACCTGCCTCCTAACGAATTATTTATCACAATTTTTCTTTTTTCTTTTTTTTTTCATAAGTAGATGTCCGACGAGTTAAAGTTATCGGATCCAACTGAATTGAAATAGATTTTTCCATACGTGTCGAATATAATATAGTTAAAAAAAATGTATTACTGATCAAAAGTCTTCCTTACTTCTAGCGATTTTTTAATGAGATGTTTGTTTGCTTTCCATGTGGGCAGTGGAGACCAAGTGCGTGCCGTCCAAAATTGAAATATGGAAATATAACTTGGCGTCGGTATGAAGAAAAGCAAGCCAGTTGCCAGTATGCCTCCTCCAAATTGAGCTCCTTGCATCGCGCACGGAACCTTGGAGTGAAATCTTACTCGGCAAGTACTTGGTTTCCCGCCCCCACCCTCCTTTTCATTCCTTTTAAAGTGAGATATGTAACTTATCCCGATATATAAAGAAAATCCACCTTAATTTTTGGAATACGCAATAAGTACTTTTAAAATACTTATTAAAGGTTTTAAAAAAAATTATTACACTAATAATTTAATTAACTAAAATATAAGTATACAAAAAGGTAAATATCATTTATTATATATACAATATATATACATCCGAATTCACAACCATAGACATCTACTTTTCTTCATCATTGGATTTCCAAATAATAATAGTAGATGTTTAAATATCATTTCCCATAAAATATGTATTCTTTTTCTATATATTATTCGGTTATGTTTTTGTTTGTGTTATAGAGTAAACTTAATGCGGAAGATAATTAATCGCGACATATGATAGCAATAAGACAGTCATGGAAATTTTGTGTCTACTTACCTTTTAAGTATCCATCCCTACATCGGATAAGATATTCTTTTGACTATTAAAAATAAATGAAAAGAAAATTCAGAATCAGAATTAGCGCGTCTTAAAATGGTTTCATATTTTGTTTGAGACTTATTGTACATCTTTAAAGCCACTCATTTATACTGACTAAAGAATGAAAAAAAATTAAAAGCCATTTATTTCAGGAAAAAAATAGGTGAGTGTCTTTTACACTATGTTTGGGAAGAAGGAAGGAATTAAGGTAGAAAGAAAGCCAAAGGAATGAATTAGAAAAGAAAACAAGTGCGACGGAAAAATTATAGGTTTCCTTGTTTAGATAAGGAAGAAAGGAAAGTGGAAGGAATGATAGTAAAATGATTTTTTTTAATCAAAATGTTATAAAAGTTCCTATTACTTTAAGTCATGCTTTTACTTTAGGGATAAAATAGTAATTTTGCTAGATTCCCTCTAATTCTCTCCATAATTGGAGAGAATGATTTTTGTGAGCTATGGAAAAGTTTTCTCTTCAAAATCTATCTCTTTTCCCTTCCCCTCCTTTTCCAAACAAAAGAAACCTTTTTTGGAATCCTCACTATCCTCCCCCATTCCTTACCTCAACCCAAACATAGTGCTAGGGCTCATTGCAATCTAAATTTTACAATTGTCCAATGGCAAGTTTACTAGTTGGTAGTGATGGAAGATGATTAAATGCTACCTATGATAGCGATTAACTCTTTTGAAGATGCTAGTGAAAATGTGATATTCAACCTAGTGAATATTTTGAGGAAGGAAATAGCTATTTCGCTCGTTCTATTAGACCCTCAAATGATTCACTGGAATAATCTTTTAGGTCTTCCTATTTTCATTTTGATAGGAAATGAACAAAGGAGTTTAGGTAGAAGGAAAGGGGTGCTAATTCATATTTATTTATAATATCTCTTACTTGTTGATAGTATTTATCAATGTAGTTTTTAATTAAGAAGGGGGCTTAATTAGACATAATTTGCTAAAGCTTCAATCAAATCCTACCAGTATCTATGGTAAGAGGTCAAAAACACAAAATCTAGGAGGTCAAATGGAAAGATATTTATTGACAAGAATTGCTCTTTAGAGAGCATATGATCCAGCAAGTGTTCAAATCTATTATGATATCATTAAAGTGCTAAGTAGACCTTACTAGCATATTCATTCAAGAGGAATAGCCATATATATCCCCATTATTCCATATGGAGTTGTAATTATAGTCTTCATTTGCAATTTTAACATCATATAACCATTCAATAAATGACTTGCTATTAAATAAAAATATTTAGTAAGTCATGCTTCTATTTTCATAAATAGCCATTCGTGGCCCTTCATCATCCTTTACATAACTACCCTTACCATTACAGATATCATGAGCTTAAGTTACCACTTGATTCCGCTATCATTATATCCATTGTCTACTAGATTACCCTTACCCATTAAACACTACCACCCATCTAAACCCAATTTGAACCCAAAACCTTGTCCATTCCTAGAAGTTGAGCCAAACCTAGAACCTAGTTTAATCTTAGAATTACAAACCAAAACCTATGACGACCACTTACATGCTTAACACAAACCCATTTGTAAACAATCCTTTTTAGGCCATAGACCAATAGGATGATCCTAAACATGTTGAGTAAGCCACTACTATACTCTATAAGCTAGGGTTTGAACGGGGTGAACCCATTTGGGTTAGCACATGAACCATGATTCGAGCTGATAAACCAAAGTGAACTCAACAGTCACATCATTTGAGCATGATGTCTCACATCCTAGTGAGGACTTAAACTCTTGGCAATTGCTTTACTCAAATCTAGTGCTTAGACACTTAGTAGAAGGAGGGAGGATAGACTGGAGGTTGTGAATTGTGGCAATAGCATGAGTAGTAGGAGTTCTACAGGTGATGGCTCATTTTTTTAATGAAGGAGAAAAAGAAACGTGCTTCTAAGATTTTAAATTAATAAGGAATGTAAATATATTTATATCAAGCAAACAATGTAATAGTCATGCAATATTTTTGTGAGTCCATTCTATTCATATTAAATTGAAATGTAGTTCCCCTTATTTTGTAAAATGAAGTGAATAAATCTTAAAGAAACTCTTGTAAACAAGGTATTTCATTCAAAGGTTGAAACAAGAAAAGAAATCTTTTTTGGCTTTAGCCTACTATTTCATCTTTTATTCTTTGGAATACAATACTTCATTAGTGTTTCACTTCTTTTTTTTTTTTTAGGGGGTGGGGGAGGGGGTGGTAGGTGGTGTTGGGGGTGTTAATTTTATTTAAGATTTATGAAGTTCTTGTAATACCTTAGGCTAAAAAAAAAAAATTAATAATTAAGACAACAAATACTAATAGATCTTTTTTAACCACTTGACAAAAAAATTTTCTAACTAGTATTGACATATTATTTACTACTTAACATCTTATACAATTCATGTGGGGCTTCTATTCACATGAGGTATCACAATCTCTCTTCTTTAAACACGCAACATCCTTATCGTTAGACCTTATAATTAGACCCGAATCATCCCTTTTTTTTTCTGTCACCTCCAAATTAAATACCTACTAGTAGGAAGTTGGTTCTGATACCATTTGTAACACCACAAGTCAAAAGTAGTTAATAACCAAACCAACAAAGCCCTTTTCAACCACTTAACCTAAAAACTTTCTTCCTAATGTTGGCATATTATTTACTACTTGACTTTATATATCATTATTCAACATTTTCCTTAATTCATGTGAGACTTTCACTCACATAGAATATCACAAACCCTCTTAAACACATGGGGTATCATAGTTATCTAATGATAATAGCATATTTTCTATCATTGGTACCAATAGATACTCTATGAGGAATGTTTTTATGTGGTATTATGATTCTACTCAATGGAGCAGATGGGGCATGTTAGGTTGCAACTGATTTGAATAAAGCTAAAATCAATACTCATCATGGGTCGGTCATGCAACATTATACTAACTCTCAAATCATATAATGAGTGGTAGTGAGAGGTAATTATATGCATTTATGTATGTATGGATGGATCTAAGGGGGCAATAAGAAGCCCGATCAACCTAAATTTTTTTTATTAGGTTTTATTGGTTAATGACATAAAAAATCTATTAGTTTTCATATATATATATAAGAAAAGCATATTTTTAGTTTACAACTTTGACTTACTTTTCTATTTGAGTCCTTAACCATTTTTTTTTTGAGTTTTTAACATTTTTAAAATCTTACAAAAAAAAAAAAGAACTTTTATTAAATTGATTAAGTTTCCATTAATTCACAACACGTGTAAACTTGAAATTATTTTATAATAATTAAATTAACAAAATGATGATATTGAATATATTTATTTACATTATATAATAAAAAATAATATTAAATATATTTAATGACATAATATAATAAAATACAAAAATAATAATTAAAATTAAGAAAATGGGTTAATATAAATAGAAAATTTAATATATTTAATGAAAGTCCCACTTTTATATAATTTTAAAAGTGTTAAGGACTTAAGTAAGAGAGAAAAAAAGAGAGTTAAAGAGTCAAATAGAGAAGAAAGTAAACATTAAAGATTAAAATGATACATTTTCCTAGAAAAAATACAACTTTTTAAACATTAATCATTAATGTCTTATAAAAAGTAGCTTGTTGCTCATGAAAATCCTTTTACCATTTACAAATCATTTGGAGATTATATTTACTTTTGCGGGCATTCAATAATATTGGGCGCTTTATGTTTTACATCTCCAATAAATGAAATTTCTAGTAAATGCTAACATTAATCACGACAATGCCTTCTAAATATGATGAACAATTTCGTATGGCACCCGTTCATAAAAGCTCTCACGTATATAATGTTACAACTTTTAAGAGGAGTTGTAATTGTTGAGGATAGTTATTTCCTATTGTTATCGCATTTATGAAAATTTAATAAATATGATAGTTTTACAAATTAGTAACCAAAGGTACAACTTTTATAGTATCAATAAAAAAATAAAAAAAAAAGAAAAAAACTTTAACCTTGTAATAGATGAGTCATACAACTCATTGGGTAGTACTATTTGACCATAACCTAATAAGCTTTCTTATGCCTCTTCTTTTGGTATGGATGGATCATACAACTCACCTACTTAAATACCATTTTTAGACCACCTAATGCTAGCAGTGGCTTGAAATATTTTTTTCTTTTTCTTTCTTTTTTTTTTCTTATTTTTTCTTAGTATTTTAATTTTCTGCTTACTTTTATTTTTTAATTAGATAATTTGACAAAAGAAAGGAAAAAAAAAATGTCACGGAAGTATTTCATCAACGGAACTGTAAAATTTTCTGGTTGGTTATAGACTTGTACAAACCATGTTCCGATCCTTTAACTAAGTATCTCCGGCGATAATGCTTTTCGTAATGTAAAAAAATCAAAGCTACTCGTTGAATAAGCTCCAAAGTGATGACTCACACTCGTTAGAAAAACTGGAGATACGTGCGTCTTCATTTGCACGGTATTGAATAATTTATAAAAATGCAAATCTTTTTTTTTTCCCTTCTTTTATTTATTTTTTTCACAATAATTAATAACATTAATTCTTATTCATTATAAAATAATGATTAACTAAATAACTTTTCTTAAGTTGCTACTTCTTTATTATCACCATATATAATACCTATATTACTATTATTACAAATGTTTTAGTTTTATTACATAAAGTATTAGTAAATAATAACAATTGTATTGTTTGATGTGCTTTTCTTAAAATAAATATTATGAAAATGAATATAGATTATTGAACGAGCAATTAGCTAATCGGTTATATTGAAACTAACAATTGTTATAGTATTACTAATATTATAATCTTGTAAGGTCATCGTTAAAAAAAAAATAAAGAATACGTATATTTATATTATGTTGTGTAATATCTTATCTTTTAGGTGCCTACTTAACTTGCTTATCAACCTATATTGTCCCAAATCTAATACTCGAAAGACGAGTCATTATGCTATGTCTAAAGTAAGGTTTATATCACAACAATATTTTATTAAAATGTCAACTTACCAAAATTTAGACCATAGTTGCT
Organism: Laguncularia racemosa; assembly: GCA_037954665.1. Taxonomy (NCBI): domain Eukaryota; kingdom Viridiplantae; phylum Streptophyta; class Magnoliopsida; order Myrtales; family Combretaceae; genus Laguncularia; species Laguncularia racemosa. The sequence goes on along the minus strand of JBBMOL010000060.1, from coordinate 10,058 downwards.
AAATGCTTTTACCTATAATAACCGGCAACTAAATTATATAATTGATGAACTACTTTTCCTGTCCTCTTGAATATCTATTGTGAAACATAGAAGCCATAACAAACAATATCTCCAAACCTTCATGTCAGTCTCTCTTTTATACTTGTATCCATATTCCCTATATGATATATATCATTACTAGAGTTTCAACTAATACTAAGAAGAGACATACCCTACTTGGCACTTATTCAACCTCAATATCCCTTTCCAATTACAAGATCGCTTGAAAACTTTACACTAAAAGGCTAAATCATAATTTACTTACTCTTACAAACAAGCCATTACATATTACATTAACTAAAGTTGAAATATATACAATGTTCAACACTATGAGCTATTAACAAATATTGAAGTAGAATACTCCCAAAAGTGGATCTTCATGCACTCAGTTACCTAGAACCCCAATTGACTCTTCTATTATAGTCTTCGGCACTTGAGGTTAGCAAAAACTAACCCCGTGGCTTGTATTCGAGTTAAGTGAGTACAATAAAATAAAGCAAGATGAAAGGTATGTAGTATCACATTAGCATAATGAAACAATTCCACTCAAGACTTGCAAAAGCATTTTTTTTTTGACATTTGACATTTGAGAATTACCTAAAATTTGAAAATTACTTAACATAATTTGACATTTTTTCTTCTTCTTGTGAATTATGTATAGGGCTTGCATGAGCTTGATCTTTCCTAGGAAATGTTTTATAAGTTTTGGTGGAATTTTGGAAAACTTGAAAGTTTTTGGTAGCGATATTATCAGCTCTGCTGAAACTTAGTCTTATCTATTATAAGTGCATTTCCACGTGCTAACCGAGCAAACAAGTTGCATTCCCCATCTCTATGTGTGTGTTTAATCCTACTAGTTGTAAATTATCTAAATTATTCATTTATTCATATTATGGATATATTTCTTAAGTGTATTTACATCCCTTTACATATATATATTAATTTATCCCCAACATCTCATTATATATTAAGGCTTATGATTCACATTTCTAATAATTAGCTAATACAATAACCAATTCACATTTTTAACAGAATTAATCATTCTATATTCTTTATTTTAAAAAACAAAGTTTATGAGGTCACTTTCGACTAACTCTCATAGACACATCATAAAGTTGGAACAAAACTGGAGAAAATTGATTCGAGCCTTAAATTAATGGCTTGGAATAATGGGGTATCATATGTTTCCTTTTCCTCTCTATTTGTAATTTTTTACTTAACTATTTCTGTGTTATATTTCTACCTATAACAAAATTTATATAACTTTAATATATTATTTTTATTTCTTCATAAATTGATGTTTAAGTTTGAATTGATATATATTTCACAATAAAAAAGGTAAGAAGTTCATTCGTTTTGTGTCTAATCTAAATACATCAAATACCCTTGTATATTTCCTAAAAATATTTAAAGTTTTTTTTTCCTATTAAGTTTTAAAAAGTGTTGTGAATATACTTATTTACAATTTTTTTTAATATATGTATATAATCTATATGAATAATTTTAATATTAACTTAAATGTGTTAGATCCATTCTTTCCATATGTTTCTGCGTCTGTTTTGCAAACTATATATTCGTAAATGGTAAAGTATATAAATGGAAAAACTTAATTGGTACTTTAAGCAGTTAACCACGGCTTTTAACATAATCTTTTGGTTATCTTATTCTTAAACTTTACATGCTGCGTATTCAAGAATTAAATGTGACATCAAAAAACATGCAATGTAACTATTCAAGTTCTTTGGAAGCGAACCTTTAGTATAAGGGATGTACGAATATGGGCCAGATGGAAGACAGCCATTAAGTAGCCCACATCAGAGAAGTTGTGGTTTTATCTCCAGGGGCCACAACTCAATGACTGGCAACTAAAAGGGTGCCCACTTGATTTGCTCGCAGCTTACTGGCTCTGGGCTTATGGACCGAACTTATTCAAATCTCAGCCCATGGTCATACAGATATAGAACCGAAATATGGTCTTGGTCTCTCCATAATGATTTTCTCCTAGCCCAGGCTAGTGATCAAACACACTACATTTCATGGATGTGGATACTTTAAAGTTACTTTGTTTACAATTTGTTTTTTTTCTTTTTTGAAGTTTATCCTTTTGAAATATTATCATATCTAATCAATGGTTAAAATTGTAAGAAAAAAAATAATATTATGATGATACTAAAATGAATTTAAAAAATCTAAATAATTTTAACTATTGATTTATAAATTTAAAATAATTTAGAGAGTAATTTTAAAAAATCCATTTCCATATTTCACTATAGGGAGTTAATTGATCCTACTCGACTAACAAACGGTAGGAAAGTAATGATCATGATATATTGGATCGTTAGTGTTGAAAATTTTCATATATATATATATATATAGAACCAAGTTCTTCTATTGTAATTCTTTGTCCTTGTTACGGTTCTTGCCAATTGCAAAATGCTATATAAAAATTAAAAAGATAAAGAGAGATTGGAATACCCATCGTTTGATTTTAAATTTATGGTAAGTTTAATGTGTTATATTTATTGTTGTGTCCTATTCAATGTGTACCTAATTTTTTTTAAAGTGGATAACATAGCACAACTTGTTTTGGTTGATTCTCGTTATGCGTATGGGATTTCAACTTAATGGATTTTTTTATTTTTTCAAACAATGAACTTAATGCTCTTCATAGGGGACCAGCTAAGTTAAGATGACTTGTGAACATTAAATAACATGCAAGAGCTGAGTCTGGTGGATTAGGACAATTGTTTGCAACATAAACTTTAATAAGGATGAGACTACCAATTTGGGTTTACGTAATCTTGTAATGTTATGGACTTAAAATGCATTTGTCCTTTCATCAATAGAGTATAGGTGGTTGGATTAGGTAACTAGGCTATCTACGCATTGAGAAAGTGTTTTTCGTAAGTTTGTAGAGGATTGAAACTCAACATTTCGAAAACATTTAGATGAACCTGGAACCCTTCTATTTATTGATTTCCTTGTCTGGAAAAGCAGCCACAAATACGGCATTTCAAATGTTTTATTGATGATAAGCAATATGGAATAGGGACAAGACAACCTAGATTTGCGCTAGCATAAACCTTTGATGGAAATAAACTGAGGAACTCCACTTAAAGTGGGAGTCGCAGTTTTACATAGCTCTTCTATTTATATTAATTTTGGCCGGCTATGAGTTTTTAATAATCTGAAGTAGGCTTCTACATATGTTAATAATAATTCTAGAAATGTGCGTCTAAAAACTTTTCGATATGTAGTACTACAAAATAAGCAGATTTATAAACTAGTAATCTTTTAAACCAAAACGAGACCAGCAAACTTTACAAAGATGATTGAGTTTGTTTAGCCGCTGATGTCTTGGAATTGAAAGTCAAATTTGCACTTATAACTTGTTATACGAGCTTCGTAATTGCGTATAACAATATTAAGGACATCCAACTTTAAGGGTAAGAGGTTTTCAAATCAAAACTATAAAAGGACAAAGGCATAAATAAAGATACGATAAATAGAATTTAAATAGGGTAATCGAAGTATAGAGGTTTATTAGACATTCTATATATACAATCATAAAAAAAAACTATAAAATTTAAAGGAAAGTTCTACCATATTGCTATAAAATTACTGTTGCTTTGTGTGTCTGAGCATTGAGCCATGGATTATGTACATGAACAAAAGACGAGGATAGGATTGAATTATATGCAAACATTTACCAGGATCTACTCGATAAAAAAGTGAATGTATTAGAGAAGAAGCTGGAAATAATGCCAACTGTTGAGAAAATGAGGGAAATGCGATTGAAAATAATTCGATATATTTAGATATTAGAGAGGATATAATTTACAATAGAGCACAAATTGAGAAGTAGGGCTAATATAATTGCTACTGCTGTAATGAAATGCACATGTGATTTGATGATTTTTGAGCTTTTCATAAAAATACTAAGTTTTTATATAAATGTAATATTTTCAAGTTCAATCTAGTTTGATCATTTATAAATTATAAAGTAGGTCGATTTAAGAATATTGCTACTTCAAATGGCATTTCGAATGGAATTAAATTCATTACTTAACAGAAAAATTAAGTTTAGTATAAATTTGACAAAAAAATGAACTACGGTTCAAAAAACTCATTAAATTGACTTCAATTAAAAAATTAATTCTCACATTTATGTACAAGGCTAATTTATATTTATTGCGTATTTATGTTATGGGGGAACCAATAAGCCTGGACTAAATTTCGACCCAAATGCAATTTGTTGGCCAAAATAAACCCATGCTATTAATTAGTCTAAAATGTCATCCAAGTGCAATAAAGGTTGAGGTATGAGGTATGTATCAATGGTAATGGGCTTGGTCATGTGAAGGTGTTGGTTGGAGGTTACAATGGCTTTTACATGCAATGTAAGACCTATAATCATCTTCAACCTTTGGATAGCAATCGAAGGAGGGAAAGAGAGAGAGAGAGAGAAAGAGAGAGAAGGGGAGAAGATGAGAAGTTTGGTAGAATCCAGGCAAACCTGATCAAATAGAACTAAATTTTTATGCAAATCTATCAAATAGTACATGATGAGGATTTATAATATATTGAAAATTTGCATTAGCAATGATTGAAATAGACCAAATCTTAAAAAGATAAAGCTAAGGTCTTAAGGGATTAAGTTGATTTGAACTAATTCAAAGCTATCTAAACCTAATCTATGAACTTTATGAATAGATTCTAAGTTTAGAAACATAAAGACACTATCAATTTTACTTGAAATAAGCCAGGATTGAATCGCAATCCCACTTTCTCTCTCTAACCTCCATAGGGAACCTACCCTGGCCTCTTTAACTTTTCTCCATCTACACACAAAGCCAAAGGATAACCTAGGTTTCTATAAATTCCTAGAGACCTCTAGATTTAGAAAAAAAAAAAAAAACTTAACTTTCGCCTTGATTCTTTATGGAACCCTCATATCAAAGTTTTGGATTTTAGCTATTAATGGGTTTCTATGTGTCACTAGCCACCAGTACTTCTAAGTCAACACCACCACTGCAGGAGTGTTAGAGTACCATTAAGAGATCTTTCTCGATAGCTCTACCACCTTCAATGACTACTAGAGGGCTTCCAACAAAACCTTTGATTGCCATTTGTTGTTGCTGTAACTAGAAGTGAACAGGGCTCATCTATTTCCAGTGTTGCTATTGTTGTTGTTGATGTTGCTGCTGCTACTTGTACTTTTCTTTCTTTCTTTTTTTTTTTTGGAAATTTGATATTCCCCTAACTTGTGCTATTGACAAGCATGGGGATGCTTAAATTTTGGCTTAGTTTGATGGACAAACTTCCCATCAATCAATGAAGTTTGATAACAAACTTTGTTTATGTATAAAAGATAAAATCAATTAATGAAAAGCAGTAGAACATATTTTCCTTCTTACTCGAGTTCTTTATCCTTCCTTTTTTTTTTTTTTTTTTTTGTCTTTGCTTGTTTGCTAGCTATTACTCTATTCCCTAGTTGTTCTACCTTTCTTTTTTCTTTTTCTTTTTCTTTTTTTTTTTTATGTTTCCATCAATTGGTATTAGAGTGTTCTTGTTCTTAAGGGGTTGTGTGAAGCACGAGAAACAGGCACACACACACATAAAGTTGAAAGTTGATAGAGCCATTTTATACTCAATCTTTATAGTATAAATTGTGTTAAATTATTATTGATTTTATAGAAATCATAAGGAAATGGTACTTAATTCTATTATGGTGATAAATCAGGTTAAATGGTGTCAAGGGTGCCAATTCAAGTAAATTAGAGAAGTCATCTACAACTTGGATCAAGACAAGGAATTACACCACTGGAGGAAGCACGGTTTGAGGCACGGCCATGGTGCAAACCGTGTTACACACTGGACAAGAAGGCGGAAATGTGGACTTTGAACAGAGAGAGACACGGCTTAGGGTACGGCCGTGGTGGAAGCCGTGGGAGAAACCGTGCTTGGAGCCGTGGTAGAAGCTAGACGTGCTAAGGAGAAGAAATTGTGGAACATCAACCAGAGGATGGCACGGCTTGAATCTGGCCGTGGGTGTAACCGTGGTACACACTGGGCACGGATGAAGACTTGTTGATTATGCACAGAATAAGGCACGATTGGAAATCTAGCCGTGGGTGGAGCCGTGGTACACACTGGACATGGAAGATGATACATGAAATATGCACAAAGGATGGCACGGCTTGACCCACGGCCGTGTGTTAGGGCATGCCAGGCGGACGAACATTTACTTCTCGAAATCTACTTGGAAAAGGAAAGATATTTTCGTATCTTGTTAGCAAAAGATCACATGCCATCTCCCTAACAATATAAATAGAACCAACCCTAGAGGGTTAGGACAACTTTTAATCTTTGAATCTGGAATCACCTTGGAGACAAGAAGGAAAGGAGGAGGCAGAGCAGGCAGCCGGAAACAGAGGCTTGTTATGTTTTTATTTTTATTTTTTGTTTTATTGATGAACATGAGTAGCTAAGCTACTTTTCTAGCCAAAGGATTATAGATGTTTAATTCTCCACGAATTGTGAGGTCTAATTGACTTGTATTTAATCTATTCTTTGTTTTCGGGTATTCATATATCTTCTGATCGTTTTGTCATTATTATCTTTGTTGATTGGTATGAATAGAGCTCTTCTACTCAATTAGCAAGTTAATATATTGTCAACTAGCACGTCAAATCCGTAATTGTTTGATTGTTCTAGTCTTAGTGACGCAATAACATGTTTGGTTATAAAAGAGATGATCGAATTCATGTTATGGAGGTGTGTGATCATGTTTAAATAGGTTATCTTATAATCTACTGGCATGAATTGGTGGTCTCTCTAGATCTTAATGCTATTGATAGATTAAATCCTAAGCGCTTGTCTAGGGTTGTTTAATCAATAAGAGAAATAATTCAAAGCGCTTGTCTGAGGTTATCGAGGAAGTAAGGAGAGATAGGTTGTTAGAGCTTGTTAATAATCATAACTAGTTTATCTAGGAATAAGAATAGAAAACATTTGCATCGATGATCAATTCCTAGAATTAAACTATCTCGATTCCTTTGGCTAGGATTTTTATCAATATACATCTTTCTTATCTTATTTTAACTTTATTTGATTCACAAACAACCCCCCCCCCCCCCCACTTTTTCCTTTTTCCCTGTTATTATCCTTGAATAGAAATAAATTTAACCAATCTCTGTGGATTCGACCCTACTCACCACTATATGCAAATCATATAATTGTCTAGGAGTAGGTTTTATTTTTGTTGGATTCGACACCCATCAAAAGTCATGGCTTTTAGTTCTACTATTTCTCTTCCACCTCCTCACTTTAATGGTGAAAATTTGTGGACAGTAAAGGTGAAGGCTTATCTCAAAAGAATTGGGTTGTGGATGCATGTTAAAGAAGATAAAGTTGTTCCCACCTTGAGGGAAAATCCCACCTTACAACAGAATAGACAACATGACAAAGGTGTTGTGAAAGGTCCAAGAGTGTTGTCTTATATTCACGTAGCCATCTTTGATTCCGTTTTCACCAAGATTATAGCTTGTGAGTCAGCTTATGAAGCTTGGGAAAAGTTGAAAATGGAATATCAAAGCTTTAAGAAGATGAGACAAATACAAGTCTTCAACTTACGTAAGGAGTTTGAGTTGTTGAAGATGAAGGACTCGAAAAAAGTGAAGTATTGCATTGATAGGATCATAAAGAACATAAACCAAATAAGAATGCTTGGAGAACAATTGGAAGAAAGGAGAGTTGTTGAGAAGATAATGGTGATTCTACTTAAGTACTTTAAAGAAAAAATCTCCTCCCTTGAAGATACTTGGGATATGTCACATATCACCTTGGCGAATTTAACTAATTCTCTCTTGGCCATGGAATAGAGTAAGGCATTTAAGGAAGAAGAAAATGCAAGTGAAAAAGCTCTTGTGGCAGCCCAACCATAAGAAAAAAAGATAAAGAAATCAAGTAACTTACAAAAATAGGGATGTCAAGAAACAAGGCAAGTGGAAAAATAAGAGAGACAAATATTCACCTTGCCCCTATTGTAAGAAGAAGAATCACACGGAAAATTACTATTGGTTCAAACCTAGAGTACAATGTAGAAGTTGCAAGCAATTTGGCCATGTTAAGAAGGTATGTGGAGCCAAATGTGACCAGCAAGCTCATGTGCAATTGACTTCTGCAACAGAACACACAAATCATCAGGAAGAAAGCTTTTTTTTTTTTTTGTGGCTATCGAGGTTGCAAAACACTTTAAAGCTACAGAACATACTGGAGTTGTTGATTGCTGTGTTGTCGTTGAAAATTCAAATGTGTGGCTAATAGATAGTGGTTGTATGCACCATATGACAACCAATTTAAGAAGCTTTGAAGGCCTAGATGAGAGCTACTCATCACAGGTAAAACTTGGAGATGGAAGACTCCTTGATGTCAAAGGGAAGTGAACTGTTCGTGTTAAATCTATATCAAGTACAAAAATCATTGATGATGTACTTTATGTTCCTAAGTTAAATTTGAGTTTGCTATCAGTTGGTTAGTTGTTGGAAAGTGACTATGAGCTTTTGTTTAAAAATAAAAATTATGAGATAAAAAATTTAAGTGGAAAATTGATGTTTTCTACTAAGATGAATGGCAAAAACTTTCCTCTAGTTTGAAACAAGATAGAAAATGAATTTTTCTTTAATCTTAAGGAAGAGACGACATTGTGGCATAAAAAATTTGGGCACACTAATTTTAGACCTTGGAATTGTTGTGCAAAAAGGATTTAGTTATTGGAATGCCACAAGTGATAGAGGATAGTAGTATGTGTGAGTCATGTCAGCTTAGGAAATTTAGCTAAGGTTTATTTCTAGTTGGCCAAGCTTGGAGAGCCTTTGCAAAATTAGAGTTGATCCATTCAGATGTGTGTGAACCCATGAGTATTCCTTCGTATAATGGGAGCAAGTACTTTTTGTTATTTATCAATGATTACTCTAGATATTATTAGGTATTTTTTCTCAAACAAAAATCAAAGGTCTTCACTATGTTAAAAAAATTTAAGGCCTTGGTTGAAAAATAATATAGCTCCATGATCAAATGCTTAAGATATGATAATGGTACCGAATATACATCAAATTAGTTTAAGGAATATTTGGAAGAAGCTGGGATCCATTAATCATCGCTTATACACCTCAACAAAATGATGTAAGCAAAAGGAAGAACCGGTTCGTGATGAACATGGCAAGACGTCTTTTGTTTGAGAAGAATTTTCCAAAAATTTTGTAGGCTGAAGCTGTCAGCATGGCTGTATACTTCCAAAACAAATTGTTGATAAAGGCAATGAAGGAAAAGACTCCATTTGAAGTGTGGTTTGGAGTTAAGCTCGGTGTATCTCATCTAAAGATTTTTGGAAGCATATGCTATGCTCTAGTTCTTAACGTGAAAAGAGGGAAGTCAAATCAAAAGGCTGAGAAAGGTGTTTGCTACAACAGTGAGTCTAAAGCCTATAGAGTCCTAAATATAATCACTAAGCAAGTGTATATTATTTGGGAAAACTTAAAAGTGAATGAAGGAAGTGATGGGAATTTGGGACAAAATAAAAAAAAAAACTAAAATTGACAACCCAAAGGGGCAAAGTTGAGGGGCTAAAAAAAATTTTCAAGAATTTTTTTTCCCCAGTTGTTTCATAAAAAGACTCGAAGAATGAAAATGAAGTTGAAAAACTAAGGAAAAAGGGAATTTTAAGAAGATTTTTCTAAAAATTTGGTGTAATGTTCCCTTTATTTAGACCCTTTTCAATTTTTTTGGGATGAACCCTTAAAGATTCTAGGGAGGAGAGTTGAAATGGAAGAAGAATTAAAAGATGATTGCAAAGGGGGGGGGGGGGAAAATTAAACATAGATTCTAACTCCTGGGACTAGCTAATAAACAAATGATTTGTACTCATAGAATTTTCCCAAAATTAAAAATTTTAATCAAAAATGGGGTCCATTAACAAGAATAAAAACATGGCTTGTCCCTTTAAAGGGGATGCGTAG